>QXEO01000044.1:2170202-2889879 GCA_007115705.1 Dactylis glomerata | reverse complement strand
GATTTCAGATTCAAGGACCCCGATAGAAAAGAATTGAAACTGTAGGAGGTTATTTGAAAAACGTAATTAAAACGTGTCAGTGGAACGGATGCGACATCTTTTTTAGACGAAGGGAGTAGAAAGAAAGACAAATAATAAAAATGGAGAAAAAACTCACACTCGTCCATCGATCTAAGTTTCGTGGCAGGCGGAGCTCGGGTGGGGTGCGTCGGCGTAGGACGCGTCCCGTACAGCCGTGCTGGCTGGCCCCACCCCAACCCACTTCCTCCGTTCCTCGGGTGCTGCGGTGCGGTGTGTAGCTCGCATCATCTAGTAGACCCCACATACCAGTGTCGTTTTCCCCCACGAGCCACGACCCGACCGCGAAGCCGAGCGGACCGAGCGGGGCGGTACAGGCCAGGCGTCGCCGTCCTGGGCTGCCTAGCTGCAGCAGAGGCTCGCTTTTGAAAAGGCATCGAGAAAGGTCGGTTGGTATATTTCCTTCTCCTTCCTCCTTCCTTGGCTCGCGCTCCTTGCCGCTGCTAGGACACTCGTACCGCACCGCACGTGAGAAAATCCGGATTTGGAAAAATTCGATTTTCAACCCTAAACTCGTAGTGCTTCGGCGAAATGGACCCTGAACTTGAAATCCTGGTCGTTTAAACCCTAAACTAACAAATCCTTGTCTAAATTGAACCTTGATCCTGTTACTTAGGTTAGAAAAGAAAATTCTTAAATTCCTGCTCTCACTGACTGCATTGGCCCACATGTCATATTTATCTTCTACCTCTCCCCACTCTCTCTTTTACTTTTCCCCACCGGTTAGCATGTCGGCGTGAGGCGCGAGACCCATCGCAGTCAACCTGCTCCAACCGCACCGACGGGAGGCGCTGCCGCTGCTCATCCTCCTTCGGGAAGAGACCATCCGCCATTCCTGCTCTGCTCGCACAGACGCGAGGTCGCGCCCCCCTGTCGCTGCTCATCCCCCATCGATAGAGGCTGCCGTTGCCGCTTCTCCTCCTGCACGGACACGAGGTCATGCTCCGCCACCACTCGGAGGGCTCTGAGCCACCACCGCCCTTGCTCCCGCACGGGCGTGCGCGCCGCCGCCGCTCATCCCCCATCGGGACAGGCCGCCGTCACCGTTGTTCCCCCCGCAAGGACGCGAGGGCGCGCTCCGCCACCACTCGGAGGGCTCTGTGCCGCCACCGCCCCTGCTCCTCCCGCATAGACGCGAGGTACTGCGCCGCCGTCGCTGCTCATCCCCCACCGGGAGAGGGCGTCCGACACCCCTGCTCCTCCCGCACCGACGCGAGGCCGCGTACTGCCACCGCCCATGCTCCCCCCTTCCCGCAAGGATGCGAGGTCGCGCGTTGCTGCTTTCCTCTTCTAGGTGCTTGCTCTTGTGTGGCTCCGACCGCCGGCTCGCCATGGTCGCGAGATTGAAACGTACAGTGAAGGAAGGGAAGAAAGATTTTGGGGAAGAAGGGTCTGACCATCGGGGCCCACATGTCATTGAGAGCAGCCTGTAATCCCGGTCGGGATTAATATTTCCCGGTCCGCCAAACAGCTTCAGGGTTCAATTTAGACCGGGATTGGTTAGTTTAGGGTGCAAACGACTAGGATTTCGAGTTTGGGGTTCATTTCGCCGAACCTCTACGAGTTTAGGGTTTAAAATAGACTTTTTTCAAAGGATTTTGATATCGCAACATAGGTACGTGTTGGATGGATGCGTCAAGCGACAAGTTTTTTCGACCAAAGAGCGTACGGGCTAGCCTAGCTAGCGTTGATGGATATCATCCATCGATCATCAATCTCCTGTACGTGTTTGGCCTTGTTCCGTTCGAGAAAAAACAAAAACATCCAAAGCAAACCTTAAACTTATACAAGAAAAATAAATCAAACCTTGAGTTTTGTATCCCGAAAATTGATACTCCAAACATGTTAATCCCAGTCTATTTCGGATCCTAGACCTGTTTGGCTAAACCGGGAAAGCCAAGGTACCGACCAGGATTGCAGGCCGTCTTCACTGACAGTGGAGTCCACATGTCATTGTCTAATTTTTTTTGCGATTTTCTCCTTTCTTTCTCAGCATCCCATAGATCTCTTCCTGGCCGGCGATGGCCGTGACACTGGTACAAGGCAGGACTGCTACAGCTTACGGATCGAGGCAGGCCTGGCTCATCAGAATGGCGGAGGAGCTGAGGCACACGCACTGGCACGCGCGGGGTGGCTGGCTACGGTGATGAATGACGCGACAGTGCGTTCCATGGGCCACGCACTCAAAGTGGCGGTGGACGCTCGACCCGCTCCTGTCTTTCCTCGCCAAGCTATTCTGGCCTAGGAGTTCCTCGCCCAGCTGGTACTCAGCGGTAAGGAGGAGAGAAGTTCTGGCAGTGGAGCTCCTGATGTCGGATTGACCAAAAGTGAGGACGCGAGCGGCGCTCGACTAGGTCTTTGTCAGGTGGTCACTCTCGGGCTTGCCGAGCTCGACGGAGTTGTATCGCAGGTGCTCATAGCCTCCAGCATGATCCTCTGGTGGTTGGTTCGCAAAGGCGTTGCTTCCTCCGACGGCAATTGTTCACCGGAGTGGCGATAACCGTAGAACTTGGCGAGCTCTTCCGCCTCCCTAGTGAAGCCCTGCTTCCCATGTCGACACTACGCAGGAACTCGACCGACAAGGGCATCCACCAAGTCGCTAGCAGTACGAAAGCCGGCGTGATAATGTCCATGGGCTGATCTACGTCGCGAGGTTGGGAGGAAAAAAAAGGCTCCAAGGTTTTCACATGTCACGTCAGCGAATCCCAGCTGAAATGTCTCTAGGTTCAAAATAGACTAGGATCAGAGAGTTTGCTGTGCTGATTCCGGGGATTATGAGTTTAGGGTTTGATTTTTCTTTCATCTATAAATTCAAGGTTTGTTTGAAACTTTTTCCCCGAGGAAAATACCAACCAACGTCCTTCACTTCTTACTAGCAAACACTGGTGCGTGTGATTTCAAGACGTCCCGCAGTCGACGAGGCTCATAAAGAATCATAAACTAATCAATTTAAAAAAACGATGAGTCGATGGATATCTTTGTTTGGAAGAGAAAGTCTAAATCACCCACATAATTATGTGAAAGAAGTCTAAATCACCCCCCACGACTATCGAGTTTTGGTCAGAGAACCCCCTCAATTTTTAAGTGGAGCACTTAACTCCTATAACTATCAAATACAGGGCAAATTACCCCTTCTGGTGGTTTCAGGGTATGGTGGTGGTTTTAGCGACTGGTTTTGGTCCTGGATAGTTGCAGCACGCAGGTACAAGCGCAGGAACAGCGGCGACCTCCGCCACACTGCCGTTCAGCAGTTCACTACGGCCCCGTGAGCATCTCCAGGAGGACCTCCCCGAGCGCGTAGACGTCGCCCTTCTGTGATACCCACGGGCCACGGCAGCGATGGCGCCTAGGTGCGCGGTACCCGACCGAGCTCGATCGATGAGCCACTCAGCTGGCCGGCTCTCGCGTGGTGGAAGGATTCAAGGCCGATCACGCCGATCTCCGCGATGCGCATCCAAATCTATAATCTATAATACATATAAAGTTCATCCCCACTAAAAAGCATTTAATGTTAGCAAGCTGAAATCTGGTGTAGCCACATCATCCCAATTATTTCTATCCGTGAGATTTCAAATAGACGGTCATCCCTAGCACCATCCCAATCCGCATCTCATGCCGTAATGTGTATTAGGCCGATTCTATTGGAACGCTTCATATGCATAGACCTGAGATAATTTCTCAAATTGTTTCGTATTCTGTAACTGATGGGCGCATGATATTATTCCCCGCCAGCTCGTGCGTTCGTTCACTCCATCTTCTTCCCATCGTGAATTCCTGATTACTTAACCAACATCTGTCCTAGCTTTTCACCCATCCCTCCTCAACACTCTCATCTTCAAAGCATAAGGACAACCCCCGCTCCTCCTGCAGCTACACGCGCTCTTACCCGATCAGCGGCTACATCCACGCGTGCTCCCTGTTCCGCGTATACGTGCGGTACAGCAACGAGTATATGAGCGCGTAGATCATCATAAGTCATAGGGATCAATATGGTCCTATATACAAAGCCCTTGGCCAGCGACGCGGCGTTGCCCTGCTCTCTCTTGGCGCCGCTGCGGCTGCCGCCGTCCGCCAACCTGAACCCACACAGGTGCTGCGACGGGAAGCCCAGGTGGTGCCAGCCTCAAGATCCAAGCATAGAAGAAAATATATCCATAAGATCCTAACGTTAATGGTGACCAAAAGGAAAAGGCGAGCAAAGCAATCGAGATGAACCGAAACCCAAAAATCAATGGAGCGGCGACAACAAATCAGGTGAGACTAGGTCCTTCAACCCATGTCCTTCTCTGAACTTGGTATCCATCTCTTCACCAGTTCATCTTTTTTTAGTTAAGAAATAGTCTACCAATGAATCATGGATAAATGCTAGATTAGGAATGTTGCAACACGTAACTGCATTATCATATGGTTAACTAATTCTTTTATTGCCGGTGACATTTGCATTGCTTGATGGAGTACCAACATATTGCAAAATTGGCTGTCTAGCTTATTCTCCCAAGAACAGCCAATCAAGTGCTATAGACGGACAGACCGGCTTCGTCCAGCCTGTCTAAAATATGGTTGACACTATATTATGGTTAACATGGTTGGTTTTCACTTTTCAGGGGGTTTTGCGTGAAGTCATCAAAGCTGTTTTTTTTAGAACAGTTTTTATTTTATTTTAATATAATAACAACCCTTAAAATAAAAGATCCAACCACGCGAACCGCTGATTAGGGTCAGCGATAAGTACTTATCAAGAGAACGACTACTTTAGTTGAAACTAATTGTTTATTTTTATCTAGTTCAGTAACTTCAGTTCACGTGTGCGCCCCGGACCTCCTCCGTTACCTGGACGAGACAACATACGCTTCTACGTTCAGTTCTGTACCAACAAAGACATACGCAGGCGAACGAGGGAGCGAGACGTGCCCAGGCCGTACTCGTTGTTTTGATTCCTGAACAGCTAGCTGACGCGCGGGAGCGGAGCCGGCCGGTCTGTCAGCCGCACGTACTCGCTCGACGATACCGCCTTAATATGGACTCTTCTATATCTATACCTAATACTCCATCCGTTTCAAAATATAAGATGTTTTAGTTTTATGAAGCAAATGTATTTAGACATTTTTTAATGTGTAAGTTCACTCGAATATACACACTAACACGTGTCTAAATATATTTGCTTCATAAACCTAAAACATCTTATATTTTAAAACGGGGAGAGTAATAAAGTACACAAGAGTTCCATTCTATACCTAATAATAAAGTACACAAGGGTTTCATGGTTTGGTTTTTCCGTCAAACGTTTTGCAAAAAATCCTACCTAATTCTGTGAATCAACCCGCAGTATCTCTACAAATCTCTACAAATAAAACTGAAAAACTACTTTTGGGGAAATCAACACTCTAAGATCGGTGGTTGACACTTTTGCAGTTTAGCCCCTTGTAGTAACCTTCACCTTATCCCCTCCTTTGATGGGGCGCTGCCGGGGATCCGCGCGGCCAGGGAACGGTGGTGTGTGCCACTGGGATCCGCTTGACCCAGGGGAGATCCACCCACCTCGCCGCCTCGCACACGGCTCCGGTCGCCGACGAAGCCGTCGCTCTGCCACTCGCGGGAGGCTCGCAGGAGTGTCCAGGAGCTCTCGGCCATTACGGCCGGCCGAGCTCCTGCTGCCGTCTACTGCATCCGCTTGGCCGGACGCGGGGACGCACGGTAGACGCCGCCTCGAGCGCGAGCTCCGTGAGCGGCGGCCGGCCGAGCTCCCGCCGCCTTCTCGTGCCTCCGCTCGTCCAGACACGGGGAAGCATGGGAGGCGTCGTCTCGCCTCGAGCGAGAGCTCGGCGAGTGCTCGGCCATGGCGGCTGGCCGAGCTCCCCCTGCCATCTCCTGGGGGCGCCGCCTCGAGCGCGACACGGGGACGTACAGCAGGCGGAGCTCAGCCATGGCGGACGGCCGAGCTCCCACCGTCTCCTGCCTCCGCTCGGCCGGTGAGCAGGACGCGTGGCTGTTTGCTTATAGGCTAGATAGATCTCTGACATTATTTTCATTTGTTCCTGAATTTTGGATCTTGATTTTCTAAAATAAATTACGGACAAAAGTGATTTAAAATACAAGTACCAAAAAGGATAACTGAATGAGGCAAAAAGTGATAGAATATGCATTGTGCTGAGTCGTGATATGAGTTTTCTCTCCCGGTTGCGCCGAGTCATGATATGAGTTTTCTCTCCCGGTGCAACGCACGGGCATATTTCCTAGTTTTTTAAAAAAACGTTATTATACCGCCTAGTAGACACCATCTCAAAACTAAACTGAATCCCATATATCCCTGCACCAGGTAATAACGCCCCTCCATAGATCTGTATCGATTACTCCCTCCGTTTGGAAATATAAGATGTTTTAGCTTTGTGAAGTGAATGTATCTAGACATCTTTTAATGTATAGATTCGTTTGAATCTATACACTAAAATATGTCTAGATACACTCACTTCACAAAATTAAAACATCTTATATTTCCGAACGGAGGGAGTACATCTTATCCATATCAGAGCATCACTAGCAGAGCCTTTAAAAGGATAAAACTCTTATAATAATCGTTTTTTACGGATTTGGACGGAAAAAAAGGCACAGACCAGGGGCCTCTACACGGTCGACCCTTGTTTTGCTCCTCAACCCGTACTAGTGGGGGCTGGAGGCGACGGGCCAGGCCACCCGTATTTCCTCCATCTTTTTTCGCGTGAGGGAAGTTTCAGCCTCGTTCTGCTCCTCCCCCGCGCCGCCGGCGGCCCCTGTTCCGCGCCCCCGCCGTCTCTGGCGGGATCTCGCTGCCATGGAGCCCCTCCCGTCATCGTCGACCCCCGCCGCCACTGCTCTGCCTCCCGACGCGGCCCCCGTTGCTCCGCTTCCTGCCACGGCCTGGATCGGCGGTGATGTAGCGGGAGCCGGAGCGGGGCGAGATGAGGTCTAGGACGAAGAATCAGAGGCGGCAACGATGTTGACTTCTTCCACATCTTGATCCACGGGTGGGGCAGTGCACAGGGTCACTGCATCTCGGCCAGTACTCGGCGGTGCAAGGCATGAGCAGGCAAACTCGGCCATCGCCGGTCTCCACAAGTTGTAGGACTTGAACCACATTGCACGGCCCCATATCGCGGCCTCGACTACGTGCACTAGTTGATCTGCTCCTCCAACGGTGAGGAGCTGCCCAAGAATCCCAAGGACATGCTCCTGACCCCTCCGTGCATGCCAAGAGGCTTCAAGTTCAGGGAAAACGGCTGCTTCGGCAGGAGCTTGCCAAGGAAACGATGGTATTCACAAGGGAATCGGAGTGTCCACCTTCTCCATACGCGATACGTGTCTTCTCTTCCAAGACGTGGACATGGGAGGAGAGGTTGTTGGTCCAGAGAGGGGGGGTCTCCAGGTACCATTGCTGACATGCATTCAGATAGACTAAGAGGGCGCCGCTATATAAGGAGCTATTTATGTTAACCCGGACGTTTGGCTCCTGGGAGCCACGCTCACCCATACATCCACCGTTAAGAACTGCTTTGCGATGGACCCAATGAAAGTAGCGAAAGTGCAGAGAAATTGGCAGAAAACTTAATATACATGATATACCCTGCAGCATACCTGAGCATACTCTGATCCTGTATCTGCATGCGTCCAGTGATGAGTTAAGGCGGACAGAGGAAAACGTGTGTGCGAGGGCTGAAAACATGTCAGTACAGAATCTCCTACGCCTATACTCTGAAGCAAAGCTTCCTGTCCAGTTTATCACTGCCAGGTTTAATGATGGATTTTTGGTGAGGTGAGCTGACGTTGTGGGAATAGACTTGTCCATGACATGTGAGCCCCGTTAGTGAAGTTCCTACTGGTCAGTTAGCAAAACAAATGACGATAATTCAGATGCGCTCAAGGTAATTTTGTCAATCGATAGCATTGAAGAGGTCATGGGTAGATGTGAGAAAAGGGATCCAATGTTCCAGAGTTGGTGACAACAACGTGGAAATATCTTGATTAGCTTAAGGTTTGAGACAGTTTTTTCTAGTCTAGTATTAGTATGGAGTAATAGAGAACGAGGTCCATGTACACAGGGAATTAAAAGACACATGACATGAACAGTGTATGCATCTCGGGGTGGGTGGCGGCGGTGCATGAACTGGGCGGCGGCGCGGGACCTGGGAGGCGGCGTGGGACCTGGCGGTGGCACATGAACTGGGCGGCGGCGCGGGACCTGGGCGGCGGCGCGGGACCTGGGCGGCGGCGTGGTACCTGGCGGCGGCGCCGGACCTGGGCGGCGGCGCCGGACCTGGGCGGCTAGCAGGCGGGGAACCACCGTGGTGCTCGGAGCGTGGGAGTTGGGGGACGACTCGAGGAAAGGCAGTGCGCTGGCCTGGTACTGAATGCACGCCTTGACGTTGGCGGACGCGGCCATGTCGGCGGCGGTGGAGCCCATCTCTGCCTCTGCTTCTCCTGAGCCGAGCCTCTTCCTTGCGCTGGACCGAGCTGAGATGGTAGGGGTGGCGTTTCCCCTGTCCAGAAGGCGACAGCGAGCATGACCTGGACCTCTTCATACATTGCAGCTGAGCTCACGTACTCCACCGCGCCATGGCTCTGGCTAGGATCTCATCTATGGCAGGGAGTGTACTGTTCAACGGTAAGCATGATGCACCTACATGGACATGAACTGTGGCTGAGATGAATGCTCGTTGGCGACAGAAATTGGTAAGAACTTTTCTGAAACGATATAAAAAAAGAACTGATGAAGCTAGATGTGAAGAACAGTGATTAAGAGGAGGAAGAAGATGTCAAACAAAATGTTTTAGATACCGGGAAGACAGCTGCATCACACTTGCAACGGGCAGATTTAGATTGTGTGGAGACGCACACGCTACCACCCACCCCGAGATGCAGAACATTTACTGCAATGGACCCAACAAGTCACTGTTTGAGTCTGAAATACGAGGGGGAGAGAGAGATTGATACCGCTCGGTGTACCAGTTCAATACATTAGTCATCGGACAGGTGTCTAGCATAGACGTTAGGGAGGGTGACACCCGAGTGCTCCTATGCAATTCTCCTATTTATGTGCACTATCAAAATAACTACATCATGCGGTATGGCACCACTAATTCACTCCTTAAACATGCATGCATGCATGGTCACTTCTTATAGTAGATTTTTTACGCTGAAACTCATCATACTATCTTCACCCATTTTACATTTGCAGCATAACCTTGTCGGATGGATGGCAGGTATAAAATGACCCAGCAGGCACTAAAATTGACAAACGTCCTCGGCCTTTTCTAGGAAAATCAAAGAAGGGAGTCTATTGCGCTGTAGTTTTTAGTAATTATCATAATAGGGAGCACACCCTTGAGGACCGGTTGCTTGCCGAGTTATGCGGTAAAATGGAGTGGACGTTTAATGTCGTCGATGATCTCCTACCAGTGGTGGAGAAATTTTCCACTTTTGATGACATCGCGGGTCCGTGGATCTTACATAAAGGTTGGTCTGATGAAGGTGTTAAGGAAGCAACAGTGGAAGATAACTCCGAGTGGGACTTTGATAATGGTATTATCCTTGAAACAAAAGATAAAAGTGAATATTTACAGGGAATAATTTACTTCCCCGGATTTCATCCATATAAGGAGATTGTCTTCTTCTGGGTGTCACAAGCAAGAGTGGTTGCTTATGATTTTAATGCCTCGAAAGTACAAGACCTGGGTCAGCTGCTTGTACAGAGCATAGGCGATTGTTTTCCCTACACGCCATGTTGGATAGGGGAGTTATTTAAAAAGAACTGATTTTGTATAACAGACTCCAATTTTATCTTTGTATAACAATATCTATGCACGATGCTGCCGTCCTACGGTGCAAACGCGGACGTGCATGACGCGACGTCTCCTCCGATCCATCGATCTCCATCCAACGATTAACAGCCATACTCTACGCGCCTTCTATTAAGGTGACCTAAAAAATCGAACCGAATCACATCTCGTCTACATTACTGCCCCTCCGTCAAAGCTGCATCCACTACTTCTACTCCGTACCAAAACCTAGCGCCGGCCGCCGGCCACCATCTGCCCATCTCTATTCCACAAGGGACATAGCCACACAATGGCCCTGGCGACGGCGCAGCTGCTGCCCGACGACGTCCTCGCCTGCCTCCTCTGCCGTCTCACGCCCCGCGGCCTCGCCGCGTCCCGCTGCGTCTGTAATAGCTGGCGTGCCGTGATCGACGACCGCCGCCTGCTGCGGACGGATCTCCTCCCCCATTCGCTCCACGGGATCCTCATCTTCGCGCGGCCCGACCCGTCCCCGCTCAAGTTCTTCGCAAACCCGTTCATGAGGCACAGAGTCGCCGCTGCAGACCTCGGCTACGTGGACGCGGACTATCAGCGCCGTCTGCAGATCGAGAACCACTGCAACGGCCTTCTTTGTCTTTGGGACTACGACGACGAGGTCGAAGATGACGAAACGCTGGTGGTTAACCCAGCAACGCGACAGTGGGCGCGTCTGCCTTCGCCACCGCCCCCGTGTGTCGCCATGGAGCTCTTCGGCGAGCAGATGTGCCTCGCTTTTGACCCCGCCGTGTCGCCACACTACGAGGTGCTGCTCATCCATCGTGTTCCATGGCCGCCTGGCAGCACGGCGATGTTCGCAGGGGAAACGGAGTGGCCGCCTGGCAGCACGGCGATGTTCGCAGGGGAAACGGAGTGGCCGCCTTCGCCGTACACGGTACCCGTCTTCTCTTCCAAGACATGGACGTGGGAGGAGAGGTTGTTCGTCAGGAGAGGGGAGCCTGCAGGGACCATTGCCGGCATGCAGTCACAATCGGTACGGGATAACGTGCACCGCTATGTCGTCTACTGGAAAGGAGCGCTTTATGTGCATTGCCAAAACGACTCCATTATGCGGTATCTATGATATCATTCTTTTTGTTTGGATTCTTTCATAATACTATATAGCTATTAACACGCCTGTTCATCATTTGACGTTTGCAGCATAACATTATCCGATGGCGTGTACGAAGTGATTAAATCTCCAACAGGTGGTAAAGTGAACGAGCATACTCGTCTTTATCTAGGAAAATCAAAGAAGGGGCCGTATTGCGCTTTAATTTCTCAATATAGGCGGCCCCAACTTCAGGTCTGGTTGCTTACTGAATCATGCGGTATAATGACGTGGGGTTTGAAGATTGACGTCAGCCTTGTACAACTAGTGGCGAGATTTCCTCGTGTCTATAATAATGACGAAGGAAACACCGGACCGTGGATCTTACATGAAGGTAATTGTGATGAAGATGCTGAGGGGGCACTAGTGGAAGATAACTTTGAATGGGTCTTTGATAATGGTATTATCCTTGAGACTGAAGATAAGGTTGAACGTTGCCATGGACTTGTCGATTTCCTTGGATTTCATCCATTTAAAGAGATTGTTTTCTTGTGGGTGTCAGGAAGAAGAGCGATTGCTTATGATTTTAGTAGCTCAAAAGTACATGACCTGGGCCAACTAGATGTAAAGTGCTTTGGAGAATGTTTTCCATACACACCATGTTGGACAGAGTTAGTTAAAAATAATTAATTATGTAGACAGTTTCTAAAGTGTATATTTAAATGAATTGATGCTTGTGTTCGTGAAGAGGAATTGTTTCGAGGAGAATAACTGCAACAACTGGCTCTAACATCTTATAGTTATTGATAGTTTTACCAATATGTTTGGTCAAAATTTAAAAAGTTTGACTTTGACCAAACAAAGAATGCATGGTAATTCCTGACCGAGGGAATATTTAAATGAATTGATGTTTGTGTTCGTGAAGAGGAATTCTTTCGAGGAGAATAAATGCAACAACTGGCTCTAACATCTTATATTTATTTTGTTTATAATCCCTCCAATCAAAAAATAAATATCAATAATTTTATACTAACTTAGTACAAAATTTATACTAAGTCACCGATCAGAGAGAGTATGTTGTATTTGCTTTATTGAAGGTGTGCATCCGAACGCTGAATGAATTTGCCTGGGTATGCAAACGTTGGCGGCATGTGCTAGGGACCTAGTAGGGTTGTACTTGTCATGCACACAAGAACAAGTAGTAGTTATGAAAGCATCGAGTGATGTGTGTTTGCATCCAATGGACTATTCGTTTTTCCACATATTTATCCCTAAAACCAGCAACATAAGAGCATCTCCAACAGTCGCGCTATCCCACGCCAGCGCTATAATAACCTATGGTATAGAGCGCTTGGATAAAATTTTGGTCCTCCAGCAGGCGCTCTATCCGCGCTGGCGCTATAAAAAAATTAGTGCGTCGATCGTTTTGCCCTATCCCATGCACCAAATCTGAGGCGTCGGCTGCAGCCCGCAGTATCAATTGGCGAGCACGCAAAGACCCAATGGCTGGAACATTCACACCCGTGCACGCGCCCTCTCTCCCCCCATTTTAGCACTGGCGTCGACGCCACGCTGTAGATCCGCATCCCCCGCGTCTCCTCGTGCCAGCCCCGAGCGCGCCACCGCGGTGTACCGAGCCGGCGCCACCACCGTCGTCGCTGCCACCGAAAGGTCTACAAGCGTCGCACCTC
Source organism: Dactylis glomerata (assembly GCA_007115705.1). Taxonomy (NCBI): domain Eukaryota; kingdom Viridiplantae; phylum Streptophyta; class Magnoliopsida; order Poales; family Poaceae; genus Dactylis; species Dactylis glomerata. The sequence continues at coordinate 2,877,235 of QXEO01000044.1, read as the reverse complement.
CGCAAGGTTAATTCGGCGCCGCACCTCCCTCCTCTTGCGAGCCCCGATCGCGCCACCAGCGATCATGTCCTCCTCGAGCCGACTTGCAAGCAATAAGGCGCACCCTAGGTCTTCGACGAAATCCTCGCAAGGTATGTACCGCCACCGACGCGCCAACATTTTTTGCTAGATTTTTGTATACAACTAGTAGTAGTGAAGTCATTTATGCATGTTTGTAGAGTTCATCGTACGATTCATCGGACGAGGAGTCCGATATTGAGGAAGAAGAGAACATCTCCATGCTATTGGCATGCCACGCTATTAAGAGGCCAAAAATTGGTGGATCGGTGTTCGGTAGACAGAAGTGGTGGAGGGAAAGGATTGAAGGACACGAGAAGTTGATGCGGTCGTATTTCAATGAAAATCTGGCATGTCCCGAAAACTATTTCTGGCGGCGTTTTCGGATGAGCATCAACTTGTTCAAGCACATCGCAATGGAGGTGATGAAGTTTGATCGGTTCTTTGAGCAATGGAGGAATGCCGCCGGAGAACTTGGGCATAGCACCTATCAGAATGTGACCGCCGCCTTGCATATGTTGGCATATGGTATATTGGTGGATCTAATTGATGACAACTTGGCCATGAAAGATATTATGTGTGTCAAGCGCTTTGCCGTAGCAATTGTGCATGTTTTCGGCTCTACATACTTGAGAGCCCCCAATGCTGAAGACACGGCAAGACTTTTAGAGTTCAACACTGACCGGGGATTTCTAGGTATGCTTGGCTCAGTTGATTGTATGGCATGGACAATTCAAAGGGCACAAAAAGGATGCCACTATAATCCTTGAGGCGGTCGCCGATCATGAGACTTGGATTTGGCATGAATTTTTTGGAATGCCTGGGTTGTGCAATGACATCAATGTTCTTAAACGATCACCACTAATGACAAGGCTTGCATTGCGTGAAGGTATATTGGTGGAGTCTTAAGCAAATGGCCATAAGTACAACTATGGCTACTTTCTCACCGACGGCATCTACCCAAGGTGGCAAACATTTGTGAAGCCGGTTATTCAATCCAAAGGTAAGAAACAAACCCAATTTCACAATGCACAAGCAGCGGCTTGGAAAGATGAAGAGAGAGCATTTGGGATTTTGCAAGTCCAATTTGCTTTTGTGAGGGGGGCGGCTAGATTTTAGGACCAAGAGTGCCTTTGGTATATCATGAATTCTTGTGTCAACATGCATATATATCATGATTATAGAGGATGATCATGGGGAAAATGTAGATCATACCCACTATAAATTGATGGGTTTCCCGTGCAAGTGAGGAGGTCCGCACATAGGGTGACCCGGTTTATTGCCTCGTATCATTCAATTCGTTCCAATGAAACACATGATGAGCTTCAAAAAGATCTTATGGAAGAATGGTGGAAATGGAATGGACAGCAATAGTGCCTACTTGTTGTATTCTTGCATTGTTTCAAAAACTATGTTGTATTATTTTGAAAACTATGTTGTATTATTGATAAACAACTTGTTGTATTTGTTGTGAACAATTTGATGTACTTGTTGTATTATTTGCTTGTATTGTAATAATAACTAGCTAATTTGTTTGTGATTTATTAGAGTTTGTTTGATCTGTTGAGTCTACAGAAGTGTGTGAATATTGTTTGCGCCGGCGCAGCGCGCGTTTGGAGCGCCTGGTGGAGGAGCATTTTTGGCCCCGGCGCTCGCGCTGCAATTTGGCGCCTCCGGTGAAGTTAATTTCACCGCCGCGCGTATTATAGCGCCAAAATAGGCAGCCACTGTTGGAGATGCTCTAATGCATTGACACGCATTGCGATCCAAGAGTCAAAAGACCGTTTGGCCAAAAAGTCGAAAGACCTCAGAAACAGTCAATCCTTCTAATATTTTGTAGCTCTAGAATGTCAGTGATATATTTCTATTATATTTATTGTTCTGCTATGCGTATGACACAATATACGATCCGATTCTTGTAAAGATTTTAGATCCAAACGTACATGCATTAGACTGAGCTGCACCACACCACTAGATTAGCCATGATAAATTGATGGTGCGAGTAAAGGATCGCATGTAGAGTATTTCCGGGTTTCTTTTTTAGTATAAGCCCACTCGGGGATGTTTGTTTAGTAGCTATAGCAGCCATATCTAAATTTAGTGTAACAGACTTCCGGCCAATGTATATGCCTTCAACCATATCCAATACTAGGGAAAAGAAAAAAGAAAAATAACGTATATTATATTTGCTAGACTAGCCGCGCCGTTGAGCTTAGCAAAACGAAGGCCCTCGTCGTAAGGTAACACTGGGCTCTTAGAGTGAGGACGGAGGATCTAACAGCTGCATCCGTGGTGGTATGCAGGTTGTAGTGTGCAAGTGTGGTGAATGCAATTGCGGTGGCTTCCCTATCGAGGCGCCCAGAACAGGTACATATACATAGTGATGATACATTACACAGCAGTTGGTCGTCCTCCCAGTCCCAGGACAGGTGCCCTTTCTTATTCGTTACTAGTACATATGGTTACTATTCGTCCTCCCAGGGCAGGCATCGTAAACAAGCTAGCTAGTACGGTAATTAAGCTCTCGAGTATACATGCATATATAAAGAGCAGGATATTAATTAGCTCATCATCACGGGCCGTAATGTATATGCATTGCAGCGGCTGCGCTGGGTTGCAGAGTTCCTCACTCACCAGTGGTTGGTGGAGATCCTCATCCTCCCTTGTGTCTCTAGTTTGAGGGCTGTTTGCGTCGATGCTCTGCATCTCCGGTATCCAGTCGGCCCTCCACACGCCCTTTCTATGATCTCCATCGGTCCACCAGTCCAGCTGGTGTGAAACTGCGCCGAAAAGGACAACAGACCTTGCTTCATTCAGGGTTTATGTAGACTCCTCCTGGAGCATCCCACTCCTTCACCAGTCTTGTGTTGAGCTTCGCAAAACGAAGGCCCTCGCCGAATGTGACGCTGAGAGTGAGGACGGCGGGTCTAACAGCTGCATCCGTGGTGGTATGGGGGTTGTAGTGTGCAAGTGTGGCGAATGCAATTGCGGTGGCTTCCCTACCGAGGCGCACCGTGACTAGGCAAAGATGGGAATCGACCTCCTCGTCGTTGTTGGCTGTCCCGGGAAGAGGAGGGAGCGGGTCTGGGTAGGAATGGCCAAAGGGCAATTGGGTGTAGCGTGGGACAACTCTGTAGAATGATTTCATTATGAGCCAATGGCCTGATAGGTTTTTGAATCCCATCGAATAGACGTCGTCCTGGCAGAACGCAAGTGTGGCTTTCTCAATGGGAATATCACTCACCATGTTAAGCATGATGAATTTATCGGGCTTTCCGTTGAACTCGGCCCGCCTTGGGGCCAAGAAAGCACGGCCAAGAATGGAGGGTGGGTTGGGTGTGTAGGAGATGAGTTGCCTATACATGATAGGGGAGACGTCTCCAAATGACTGGAGAACTATGTTGTAAGGAACATCAAGGACGTTCGTGGGATCGATGGAGTGGACAATGGCTAAAAGCAGGAGAAAGGATAGGAGGGGGAGTACTACACGCTTCATCTCATCTTGAATGAATCTGTGAGTGCGTGCTTGCGTGTGTGCTTGTGTGTGTGTCAGTGTGTGGACTGTGGACTGTGGACAGCCTATATATACATATACAAGCAGGGATTAGCATGCAGGTGTGTGTTTCGTAATTCATGAAAGATTTGTGTTGCGGCCGGTAACGAGAAATCCTCTGCTTCTCTCTAGTCGACAGGCCGGCGACGCGTCCCTGGTTTCAGCACAGGAGAGAGAGCCTGGGGGCCGGGGTCCCTGCTCATGCACACGATGCGTTTGCGCATTTCGTGCAGGTAGAGGCTGCGTGAGCTCTCTACTTTTAGTACGGAGGAGAAGTAGGTCAGATATTTGGTGCCGCACGAGTCCTCTACTAGTCTGCTAGGTCCAGCTTCTTATATAGTATATGAGTTATGGGTGTAATCTAATTCGGCACTGCCCGGGGGGTCCCTCTCTGCTAGGTCCCGCTTGTCATAGTATATTAACTAGAAAATTTACCCGTGCGTTGCTATGGTTTATTTGAAAAATGAACCAACTTATGTCATGGTTTTATGTGGGTTGTTGTTGCGCTTTTATCAATGGACCATCATATATCATAGCTAATCAGGAGTTAGTGCAAAGTTCTCATGATGGTGAACAGTGTGAAATGTACAACATAACCTTTTTCAAATAACTTATTAAGGATTAAGAAGCTAGTGGTTGTAGCTTAATTTCCAAACTGAGGTGTGTCCCAATAAATTTCATTCAATTTCAGTGGAAGTGGAGTTGAGAGTGTTATCTATATGTCAAATGAAACTACAAATCGTTACGACAAAGATTCTGCTATTTGCATCTATACCTGGATTCGACAGTGGTTAACTTAGTATACATTTTAGATGTAACTTCATACTCCATTCTGAAAGTACGGCATGAACTTGAAACGGTAAATTTGAGATGAATGCATGTATATCTCAAAGCATCTTTGCTTTAATCTGGATGGATGTATGTATACATACCTCAAGGTTTGAGACGTATGCATGTATATAGAGCTGAAGATTCTAATATGTGTCTCATCCCCTGATCCATACCTGACGTTAACAGCGACCACACATTAGACAAAAAAGGTTCTCCCAGCTAAAGGATTGGAAAGGGCTAACAAATTGTCATCTAATTAAATTTACAGAGGGGAATGAACATGGAAGAAATTAACTTCATTGGCCCTAGCTGCACAGGGGAAGGCTGTCCGGCCGTCGGTCAGTACAGCTTCCTCCGAAATCTGTGCATCAGACAACTCAGATCAGTTTTGTTGTTCCGTGCATATGACCTTCATGCATCAGCACACATCGGAAGCTACAAGCAATAGCACTAAGCAGCAGTGTGGACTCGACCTGGCCGTAGAATTGGAGCCACGGTATATCGATCGGTTGCAGTTGCCGATCATCCGAATTCCAGCAACATCTGTAGTACACACATGTTCTTCAGATATGAAGCTCAAAGCGGTTGTTATTATCAGCACATTGCTTTGTGCCACGCGCTCTCTCATGGGTCATCGTCGAAAGGGTACGTAGGAACCGTGGAGACCCCAGGTCCGCGCTAGGCTACCTCGATCTCGGCTACTTGCTCTCCCTCGTCGACCCATATGGCATGTTCCGAGACTACCGCACAAAGACAGACGTAATCAAGAACTTCCAGAGCCAGGCCTCGACACCAGGGCATCGCCTTCTTCGTGCCCGTGGACCCTGCCTTCGCGGCCGTTGATAGTGGCGCGTCATCCAACCTAACCACCGACCAACTTCGATCGCTCATGCTGCACCACGCCAGGCCCATGTACTACCCGCTCTCAACCTTGTTCGAGCTGGTCACGTCGATGTTTGCGTATATCGTGAACGTCACCGACGCCGCATGCATGATCCCCGTCGTGTCTGGCTGGGCCACCACGAAGCTCGTCAGCAATGTGGACTCGACCTCGCTGCAGTGTATGCACTCGATAGTGTGTCCCTGTCTAAGGAGATCTTCCCGACAGTTCCGTTCTCCGGAGATGGCGCCTGTTCCTGCGCCGCCGGCGCCGGGTCGTGGAAGCAAGCCGCTTGAGACAGCGCACCGGGCGCCGGCGAGCGTGGCGCCAAGGGTAGCGCCGGTCCGCTTCCGAAGCTTGCCAGCCGTTTGTACGCGGCGACGAAGGCGAGAACCATCCCAGGCACGCCTTCGGTCCTTGTTGCAGTCGGTCGGAGTTGAAGACCCGGGAAGTTGTACGCATAGCAAAGACGGCGGCCGTCGCATACACACCTTCCGGGATGGCTGAACCTTTTTTTGTTTGCCATAAAAAGAAACAAACCGGAAACCGATAGGTGGTATTAGTCGGACGAAAGCGTATTTTAAGTTGGACGAAAGCGTATTTTACGGACACGGACCAGTCCTATTGCAATATTATTTGTAGATAGAGATTATCGGTTTTGCTAGCTTAGGGCTCAGTAGAATCCTAGACCATTAGATTTTGTATCTCATTTAAGCAATTGAGTTGCAAGTTGAGTTGCAACTGAGATTTTTTCCAATTGCAAGTGATGTTGCAACTAGGAACCATACATCCGGACCGTTAGATTGCTTTGTGATTCATGCTAATAGTAAGTTGCAACTAAGATGTGATGACATTATTCTACTGACCCATAAGCTATTAGCTGTAGACTGAGCCATGGACACACCTATTAATTAATGGGTGCAAATTGTTTGGCACCGCCGACTAGACGCAGATTAGTACGTATACCGCTCATTCCGCCGCGCTAGCCTTTCTTGCGGTTATGTTCCTGCCAGTGGACCCCACTTTGCTTGAGGGTACGCTTGTCAGTCTCTGTTACCACGCATCCACTTTTAGCTTTGTTCATCAACATCAAATCGATACTGGGCAGGGCGTTTTGGTGCCCAGGCACAAATGCTCTCGTTTTCTGGGTTGTTTGATCTTGTGGGGATTTGTGGTATAGCGCGTGTATTCCGATCATATCTGACCTGCCCCTGGTCAGTAAGTGCATTCCCGAGAGATGGACGTCGTGGGTACTGTGGACAGAGTGTACCATCTTGTACCAGTTCGCACTGACGGGCGCTGTATAGGCCCACCCATAAATCCAAACGGGGTCCTTCTTCCTCGTCGCCTCCTTCGACCAGAAGACTCACGCTTATCCTCTCGCGATGTCCACTTCGTCTTCAAGCTCCAGATCTGGGCCGATGCAAGTGACCCTCCCCCTGGTGCCCTGTCCATGTTGCGGATCGAAGATCACCACCTCCATCTGCCGGCATGGCACCCACTGATGTCTGGCGTGTAGTTGATGATGATGATTATTGCCAGGCAGTTGGGGAAACCCCAAGCGGAAGGTATGATGAGCATAGCAGCAAGTCCTTTCCCTCAGTTAGAAACCAAGGTTTATCATTCAGGAGAAGAGCAGACAAACAACTGATGGTGATGCGGACTGGCTTAATAATACTCCAACAAGGGCGTCGTTAACGATTCTTGTTGACTCGTCTTCAACCAGTAGCAACGTGGAACCTGCACACAATACAACCAAGTACTTTATTCCTAACTTGCGATGAGGTTGTCAATCTCACCGGTTTGCTTGAAACAAAGGGTATGAGCGTATCGAGTGGAAAATAATAGAAGTATGAGAGTAAAGTAAACAGTGCGAGTAGAGTAAACAGGTGATAGCAATATGATGGAAATAGGACCAGGGTCCACAGTTCACTAGTGGTGTCTCTCCATAGATAAATAACACATGCTGGGTAAACAAATTACAGTTGGGCAATTGATAGAATAAAGATAACATGATATGTCAATAAGATCACTATGCGATTTACTCTTGGCATTACAACAAAATACATAGACCGCCATCCAACTGCATCTATGACTAATAATCCAATCACGGGGATATCATCTAAACACTCCATGAGTATTAAGTTGCGAAACAACAGATAATTGCATTAAGCAAAGTGTGTAATGTAAACAAATCATATGCCCTCGAGCATATGAATATTGTTTTCTCCCTAGTAGCAACAGCACATCTACAACCTTAGAGGTTTCTGTCACTCCCCCAGATTAAATAGAGGCATGAACCCACTATCGAGCATAAATACCCCCTCTTGGAGTCACTAGCAACTACTCGGCCAAGATAGCTACTAACAACGGAGAGCATGCAAGATCATAAACAACATAGAGATAACATAAGATATATTTCAGTATAGCAACTCAATCATAACACCAATATTCATCGGATCCCAACAAACCAAACATGTAGAATTACATAACGGTGATCTCAATCATGTAGGGCAGCTCATGAGATCTAAACATGAAGCACATGGTGGAGAGGACAACCATCTAGCTACTGCTATGGACCCATAGTCCAAGGTAGACTACTCACTCATCGCTCCGGAGGTAAGCATGGCGATGAAGAAGACCTCCGGTGGCGATTCCCCTCTCCGGCAGGGTGCCGGGAAGAGCTTCTGGACCCTCCCGATCTCGGGTCGATAACGGCGGCGGATCGCGATGTGTTTCTGGAAAATTGATCGGATTCTTAGCTTTTTCCCATCGGGGGGTCTTTATATGCGAAGGGGCATCGTCAGAAGTGGACCGAGGCGGTCTCACACATAGGAGGCGCGGCCAGGGGCTGGGCCGCGCCGCCCTGGTGTGTGGGGCCCTCGTGGCCCCACTCCGTCTCCTCTTTGGATCTCTGGAAGCTGCCGGGAAAAATAAGACTTTAGGAACTTATTTTATCCAATTCCGAGAATATTTCCTGTGTAGCTTTTCTGAAACACAAAAATAGCAGAAAACAGGGAAATGGCACTGTGGCGACTTGTTAGTAGGTTAGTTTCGGAAAATGCATAAAAGTGCCACAAAGTGTAACGAAACATTAGGCAAATTGTGTAAAAACAAGCATGGAGCATCAAAAATTATGGATACGTTGGAGACGTATCAGCATCCCCAACCTTAACTCCTGCTCGTCCTCGAGTAGGTAAGTGATAACAAAAGAAATAATTTTTGAGGTGACATGCACCTACACAATCTTGATCACATATGTAAGCGTTGTGAGCTGGGATCAAAAGAACTTAAAACATGGGCATGAAAGATATAATCTTGATAATAAAAACTTAGCAACCATGTTATAAACATGCAAATGAACACAAACAAAAGATCATGAAAAATGAAACAATGAAAGTCAAACGTGTGTTCAAATCATAAGGAAAAACATACAAATAGTTTTTAGCTTGTCCTTCATGGAGAGCAAAACATAAATGCATAGGACACCTTCAAGTTTAAGAGGGCGACTAGATACAAATAATTTGAGAACAAGTGAAACCAATAATATGAATCAATCAATGAAAACTTTGGGACAATGCACATTATACTAAGAATGACAACTATGCTCTCTTAATAGTGCATAAAGATAGAAGGTGGTGACTCAACATAAAAGTAAAAGAAAGACCCTTCGCGGAGCGAAGTAGTGATTGCAAGTTTCATAACCTTTAAAAATTATGGTACTTACCGGCTTTGAGCTCTCATTGCCCCCATCATAAACATCTTGAATGATTAGAGTTAATGCGAGAACAATTATGATGCATATGCTTGACAAATCATAAGTTGAAAACCTCATGTCCCGTGAATACGAGTACCCAAACCTCATGCTACTCTACTTAGAATCCCAAGCAAGGCTCTTGTCATTGTAAGTATACACGTATCATCGAGAACCGCCAACGGGGTACCTCCGTGCCCGATGACATGGAACAAGCCCATATCAAAATGACAGGACAAGCAGACAATAAACACCTCGATATCTCTTTTATTTACCATTTGTTTAGCTTTTTATTTTGAGATGCGTCGTCGAATGTCCACTATGGGTATGCTGCAAATTTCCACCATGAATTATGCATGGCTTAGATTGGCAGCCCAGGCGTTTCCCTAACACATATACAAACTCTATGATCCCCGCAAGATTCCCAATTCATTTCACACCGCGGGCATCCATAAACAAAAAATCACGATATCAACTCAAATAAGAAGTACAATGTTGAAAGCTTGCCCATGACGGCATGGCTGGGCTAGTCTCCAACTTACAACTTGCAAGCATGACAACTCAACATAAGAGACCACAATGTCAAATTTTTAAGAACAAGAAAAAGTAAAGTGTGCCTTCCGGTTCGTGAGAGCTTTACTGACCAGTTTTCGCATAACACTGGTAAGAGTTTAATTTGAAGAGAAAATAAAAGCAAGTCAAATTTACTTGGAATAGCAAATTGCTAGTAGGTATGTATGGTGGACACTTTGGCAAACTTGGTTTTTAGGAGTTGGATGCACGAGTAGAGCTCATACTCAGTACAAGACGAGGGCTAGCAAAAGACTGGGAGCGACCAACTAAGAGAGCAATAATGGTCATAATCATGCAAAGCGACAAAGAGACATTAAAAGAAACATAAGATGGCATCAAAAGTCAAAAACTAAATGATCATAGAGGCTATTGGCGACTTTATAAGAGTCTAACATGTGTGAGCATGCGCCAAGTCAACCCAAATAAAGCATCAAGGAGAAAACCAAAATAATGCTTCTAAACAATTAAAAACAACGCATGATTTTTTCAAAGGCTCATTAAGCAATCTCAGTTATTTAAGACAAGTCATGCTACGGAAAAACCACTAAGCATACTATCAAAAAGACATCAAGCACGATATGCAAAAGCCTAGGCCGCAGTCTACACAAGCTCCTTCTTGTACCACTTTTTGCATAAAGCTTTTTCTCTTTTCCAACACCATTCAAACTTTTTAATCCAACTCTTTTGAGGAAAACCAACATGGTCCAGAGGCAAAAATACACCTTGATAAATAAATATAAAAAGATCTGAACGCAAATCAAGGCAAAAACGAAAACCAAAAGCAGTAGCAGAAAAAGAAGAACACTCGGTTTTTGATAAGAATGAAAACTAGAGCGTTCTTGGCAAATGAAAAGCAAGGCAACTTCTCCAAAAGAAATTTGTTGGGGTCCAACCATTTATTGCAGCAAACAAAACAAAACTAATAAAGAAAACTAAAACAACTGACGCTCCAAGAAAAACACATAGTGCATGAAGCAATAAAAATATAGTGTCTTGAAAGGTGACCTGATTTTTGCCGATGAAGATGGGGTGCCTCGGGGGTATCCCCAAGCTTTGACGCTTGTACTTCTTGGATATTTCTTGGGGTGATGCATGGGCATCCCCAAGCTTGAGCTTTTTTCCATTCTTCAACTCATCTCATCATTCTCCAATCCCTACACTTGAAAACTTCCTTCATACAAAACTAAACACAAATCTATTAGCAACATTAGTGTAGCATAACATATAATCAACCTCTTTTGCTTCAGGTTTCAACCCAAAACCATCACATATAAAGTATATACTACTGTAGCAACTTCCCCAAAAGTTCCGTGATCAAAAGAACTCAAAAGAAAGCGATAAAGCGGCAAACACAAATATTGGTAGAAATCTGTCAAAACAGAACAGCTGATAAAGGCCGAAATTTTAAGGTGTTTTCTGTTGCTCAAATCAAAAAGTGTTCAACTAATGAAAGTTTGGATATAACCTGGGGCATATGCACAAGAAATCGCAGGTCCAAAAGATATACAGAGAATTTTCACGAATTTTTACGGTGCAGCACCGAAAACAGTTTCAGGACAGCAACATCCCCAAATCTTACCTCACTCAAATTAGAGGCTTCTCTTGGCACAACAATGAAATAAAAATAATAAGGAGAGGTTATTACAGTAGTAATTACTTCCAAGACTCAAATAAAAGAAAAAAAATGAAAATAAAACATTGGGTTATCTCACAAGAGTGCTTTTCTTTAACGCCTTTGAGCTAGGCGCGGAAAGTGCGAATCAAGTAATTATGAAAGAAGAATTAGGATCCACTATAGGAGTCTTTTCAACGATGAAGGAAATTGTGTCCAAATGAGTTTTTGAAGATCCTTTATGATCACTTTTTGGTACACTACTTTCATCAAAAAAGTTTTCAGGACAAATCCAACTAAAATTTTTATCCCAAGCATCGTGAATTCCTACAAGTTTATAAGGTATTGGCACTCTAAAATCTTCATTGGGTGTGCCAACAACCGCTACAGGTGAGCCAAGCTTATTAAATTTCTTAAAAACTTTTCTAGCCTCATTGGCAACATCTTTAAATTCTAAGCGCAAAGTTTCCAAAATGAAAGCTTTCTTTTCAGGATCCTCAATTTCATGAAGCTTAAGGAACATGTATTGCATAAAAAGGATTAAGGCTAGCAAACCTAGCTTCTAACATGTGAACTAAATAAGCAGAAGCAACTTCATAACTAGGAGCAAGCTCAACCAAAGACCTTTCCTCAACTTCTTTATGCATACTAATGTGATTAAAGAACTCCTCAATATTATCTTTCCCAATAATTGAACCACTACCTACTGAGAGGTCCTCCAAAATATACTTAGGGAACAGTATGATGAACTAAAAGCAAGTAGATAAAAGCAACTATAAAGTAAACTATTTTTTTTGGGTTTTTTATATAAAACAATGCATGTAAAAATAAAGTAAAGCAAAACAATAAAACAAAATAAAGGATGTGAGTGCGAAAAACTTCCCTTGCAGAGGTCTTCCACTACTTCCCTGGCAACAACGCCAGAAAAGGGCTTGATGTCTGGCGTGTAGTTGATGATGATGATTATTGCCAGGCAGTTGGGGAAACCCCAAGCGGAAGGTATGATGAGCACAACAGCAAGTCTTTTCCCTCAGTTAGAAACCAAGGTTTATCGTTCAGGAGAAGCGCAGATAAACGACTGAAGGTGATGCAGACTAGCTTAATAACACTCCAACAAGGGCGCCGTTAACGATTCTTGTTGACTCGTCTTCAACCAGTAGCAATGTGGAACCTGCACACAAGACAATCAAGTACTTTGTTCCCAATATGCGATGAGGTTGTCAATCTCACCGGTTTGCTTGAAACAAAGGGTATGAGCGTATCGAATGGAAAACAGTAGAAGTATGCGAGTAAAGTAAACAGTGCGAGTAAAGTAAACAGGTGATAGCAATATGATGGAAATAGGACCGGGGTCCACAGTTCACTAGTGGTGTCTCTCCATAGATAAATAACACATGTTGGGTAAACAAATTACAGTTGGGCAATTGATAGAATAAAGATAACGTGATATGTCAAGAAGATCACTATGTGATTTACTCTGGGCATTACAACAAAATACATAGACCGCCATCCAACTGCATCTATGACTAATAATCCACTTACGGGGATATCATCCGAACACCCCATGAGTATTAAGTTGCAAACAACAGATAATTGCATTAAGCAAAGTGTGTAATGTAAACAAAGCATATGCCCTCGAGCATATGAATGTTGTTTTCTCCCTAGTAGCAACAGCACATCTACAACCTTAGAGGTTTCTGTCACTCCCCCAGATTAAATAGAGGCATGAACCCACTATCGAGCATAAATACCCCCTCTTGGAGTCACTAGCAACTACTCGGCCAAGATAGCTACTAACAACGGAGAGCATGCAAGATCATAAACAACATAGAGATAACATAAGATATATTTCAGTATAGCAACTCAATCATAACACCAATATTCATCGGATCCCAACAAACCAAACATGTAGAATTACATAACGGTGATCTCAATCATGTAGGGCAGCTCATGAGATCTAAACATGAAGCACATGGTGGAGAGGACAACCATCTAGCTACTGCTATGGACCCATAGTCCAAGGTAGACTACTCACTCATCGCTCCGGAGGCAAGCATGGCGATGAAGAAGACCTCCGGTGGCAATTCCCTCTCCGACAAGGTGCCGGGAAGAGCTTCTGGACCCTCCCGATCTCAGGTCGACGACGGCGGCGGATCGCGATGTATTTCTGGAAAATTGATCAGGTTCTTAGGTTTTTCCCATCGAGGGGTCTTTATAGGCGAAGTGGCATCGTCAGAAGTGGACCGAGGCGGTCTCACACATAGGGGGCGCGGCCAGGGGCTGGGCCATGCTGCCCTGGTGTGTGGGGCTCTCGTGGCCCCACTCCATCTCCTCTTCGGATCTCTGGAAGCTTCCGGGAAAAATAAGACTTTAGGAACTTATTTCGTCCAATTCTGAGAATATTTCCTGTGTAGCTTTTCTGAAACACAGAAATAGCAGAAAACAGGGAACTGGCACTGTGGCGACTTGTTAATAGGTTAGTTCCGGAAAATGCATAAAAGTGCCACAAAGTGTAACGAAACATTAGGCAAATGGTGTAAAAACAAGCATGGAGCATATAACATTATGGATACGTTGGAGACGTATCACCCTCCTAGGCGTCCATTTCTACATGTGCGTGCACTTCAACATAAGTAATTGTTTGCCCCTTTCTAAAGATCATGTGCAATCTCTTGTCTCTAATACACCCCAATTGAACAATTTGCAGGTCGGCGGGTGCAGATTCTTCGAGTGGAAGGATTCTTACTCGTCTTCGCTTGAACACTATCAGCAGCAGCAGATCTAGGCGCCTCCATGGGCAGGGCAACAGCACATACAAGCTCGAGCAGCAAACGCCTATAGACAAGCACTGGAGGGGCAACCGATTCAGGAAGATCCGACACGCAACGAGCAGAAAGCGTGGATCGTCGCGCCACTGGATCCGCGACATCCTCCCCTCAATGAAGTTCGTGCCAAGATCTCCATCCTTTTGAGCAAGCTAGAGTGATATCTACTCGCTCGTCCAACGTAGCCCTGATCAGCCTACTTGCTTTTGTTATCAAGATCGAATCTAGCGAAAGGAAAAAATTGAACCAGGATGGAAGGGACCAGATCTATGTCACCTATTAACAGGATCTGTCAAGAAATCCATGTCCGCCGCCATATCCTCGCTGCTCCAGAGATTCAATCTGCTATCGCCGGGGAACCACCGCCATTCAGAGAGAGATGACTCATCTACTCGCTTAGAATACAAACCCGCACACTCTAGTAGCATTAAAGACACGCCGATGGGCCGAGAAGTGTGACTCGTACATGACATTGGGTGTCACGTACAAAAGGAACATGTCATTTCTCCGTCCGGGCGGGCATGGATTGCCGTCCACTCATGGCCCACCGTATATCACTGTTTCCTATGCAAGTAACACACCGGCCAGCAGACGCGGAACAGATCCCAAAAATATCCAACAGCCCAGGAAACAGGAGCATTTGTGCTCGGGCTCAATATAGCATTTTCTGGAAACCTAAGACAATCCACCTTCATGTCTCATTCTCTCTCAGGGCATCTCCAGCAGCACAATCCATCTGGTCCTACCACATTCGAAATAGTCCGACCGACGCGTCGGTTGTGCCCTCTTCAGCGGCACGACCCATCCAGACCGACGCGTTCGGTGCGACCCATCGGGCCACCAAATTTGGGTTATCGATGCGTATGCGCAATGCAGGCGGACATCGCGCGTGTCATCCCGCGTACTCCATGGGCCCGCATGGCAGCGAGCAAGATTGGATGTGACGAGGCTTGGCAGCGCACTGGTCGGAGGCGGCAACACGCAAGGCCATCAATACCAGCGCAGAAGCTCCGGTTGGTGACTGACACGATGACGCCCAAGCTTCTGTGTCAGCATTGCTGGCGAAGGCTCTAGGCCCTGTGCAAGCGGTGGTCGGTCAGGCCTTTATAAGGTGTTCTGTGCGACTGTCGGTGCCACACACACCATCGCAATCCCCACAGCCGCGCCATGAAGATGTCATCTTGGCTCCAGAAGACCAAGAACGACCCCGAGGCAAGCTCGAGCTCGTCTGTGCATCGCCACCATAGGCCATCATATCCGCTACCGCCGGTGCTCCTCCGCAATCTTCCTCCGATGCCAAGGCCGGAGGATTATGTGCAACGGCCAGGGAGCATCGTAGCAGATGCCAAGCCACGGCAGGACTGGCGCTACGTGCCGGTCGAGTGCGAGGGGCAGTGGCGGCACGGGGAGGGCATCGACCACCATGATGTCTTCCCCCCCTAGCGGCTGGCACCTGAACTATGCAAGGGTGCCAGTCCCGCCGGTGCCCAAACTAACGGCAGAGATATGCCACTGCATCCGCAACCTCCCCGAGTTGATGTGCTTGGAGCGGAAGTACCAGAACGAGCAGTTCTGATATGACTTCCTCGGCTAGGAGCACACCGCCTGTCGTCGGACAACCTTTCTTGGCATGTACCAGCTATGGGAGGCCCACCCTTTCGAGGATTTCCCCTGCCCCTGACAAGAAAGACGATCATTAGGACAACGTCATCATCACGCAGGAGGATGACAATGCCGACGACGCCACCATGGTGGGCGTCGGCTACCTGCCCCCGGCATACCGGGCAGTCCTAGTTTCCGGGATCAATGATGAGGTCGTCCTGCAAAAGGTCTTGGAGGAGTCCAAGGCCGACGAGGACGCGATGTTCCCTGTCCTCCATTACGCCATGGATCTGAAGGTACTGGTGGCAGAGCATATCGCCTCTCGTCCACCTCCACCATGCTGCTAGTGCATGCAATGCCCCAGGCGGCGTACAATGGGCAAGAGGTGCCTCCGCCTCCCAGCGCCCCATGTAGACGCCGATGCGATCACCCGCACGGTGTGGTGATCGACCCTCTTGCAGCGCCGGAGGTCGTCGTTCTGGATGACAACGACATGTAGCTGGTGCCGCTGACAATCATCGGCCAGGGGCGAGGAAGAAGAGTAGTGAGGTTTTTTTCAAATATCGTTCTAAATCAAACGAAATGTCGCGCTCATTTATATTTCGTTTGAATTATTTAAAAAAACTCTCCACGAACAGGATGGGTTGCGCCGCTGCGCACACTGACCAGGCCTGCCGGACCGCAACCCATGAACCGCCCGAGGCCCGGCCCATCTAGACCAAATCGGACCATTTGGGTCGCCGGTTTGCGTTGGCCCACTGAAGATGCCCTCGTCCCTCATTCCCACTTTGCTCCCCCCTTGCGACAAGTGGCGAGCAGGGAGACCACTTCCCAAAAATTTTCTGCCACCACAATGTGCCACATGTCGCATGTGTAGAGCATGACCTTCCCTTTACAGTGGTCGGCTTTTTTTTTAGAGATTTCGGTCCTTTTATGTGGCCGCTGCGGAGGGGCAGTCACCTCCGACGTCGAAACAAACCCGGCGGCTATCTCGGGGAGCGATTTAGCGTGCAATCCCTATGGCCTGGCCCAGTAAGATGTGCTCCCCAATTTTTTCTGTTTTTCTGTTTCTTTTTCTGTTTTTTCTATTTTTGTTTTCTAAAATTTGAATAATTTCAAATTTTGAATTCGAACAAAATTCATTTTGAACCCGTTTTCTTGATGTACCAAGAGTCTTTGACGTTCGAAATAGTGGTACTTTTTATGTATCGTACCATCACGACCTATCCCAAATTTATAGTAGAGAAATTCTACGTCGTGGAGACATACAAGGTTTTCTCTTAATTTTTATTTACACCAAATGTAAACATAATTCACAAGCATATACAGAAATAAATATATATTTAATATATAGCAATAATAGCATGATTCTATTTTCCTTAGTCTAAATGTAATTCATTAAAAAGTGCAATTTAATTATATGGAATGAACTCAACATCCTTTTTGTTCAAATGTCCCAGCAGCGCCCTGAGGACATAGAACATTTGAATAGAATAGGATTGATTCCTTGTGATCGATGAAATTCTCTTAAATCAGCAATGGCCACACTTTCCTCGCTTGCATTCCACTCTGCCAACAGTGGATGAGCGCCTATATCGATCTGTCATTCTTCAAAAGTACTCTAAATGTTATACTCTCCCACTGGTTGTGGGTTCTTGCATTTTTTTTGCAAACAAATATTGCTCCCTAAACAGTGCTTTGTGTGCATCCAAGAAAAGAAATATAATGTGAAGAAATAGAAGGCAAATTTGAGCTCTCTTACAATATGTTACAAACTGAAGCAATGATCAAGTTTATATTCCCTTATTTTATTTCTATTCTCCTTCTAATAGAAAATATATCTAAACAAATGCCTTAAGGTTTCTGTTGCACAAAACCATAATGTGAATTAAATATAAACTAATGGGTGTGTGTGTGGTGGGGGGGGGGGGGGGGGGTGTATATATGCAATCTGAATCCTTGCTCACCCGAACACTGAAAGTGTAACCTATACCGGAGTATGTATTTTTTGATTCCTCGCAAAGAATTGGATTTTGCCGGTGCTCTTGTTGGAGAGCAGATATCTTCTCTCTTCAATCCTCCACCGTGAATAGACCATAAACAATGGACGGTAATGATCGATCATGTTAATTACCAAGCTGCCTCTCGGGTGTCTAGCTTGATGCACAAGCACATGCGTCGCGGGGCCGATAACAGCACACGACTGAACGAGGAGCGAGCATGCATGCGTTCCGTTCATCCTTGCAAGTCATAGAGCACAACCATCACATAGAGCACACAGAAAAGAACGCGATCCGAACCGTCCACACCACTCCTAGCTTGGTGTCTAAAATAGAGGCTCAAAATAGGGGCCCGCTGAGCGTCCCCGGGGATCAGATCTCCTGGGTCCCCAGCCCGCCACGTGTTCCCTTTTTTTGGTTAAATCTTACTTTTATTTATATGTAGCAAAAAAGTATCTGTTTTTGTTTCTATGAAGCAAAAAACGATTCGCTTAAAAAACAAAAGAAAAACACAGACTCGCCGGTGACTTCGCCGAAGACCTCCCTGGAGACTATGTAGCAAAAAAATTGTGCTACTGTAGCAAAACCGTAGAACAACATAGCAAACGATTTTTTCCTATGGTACAAATGTAGCAAAATAATCGGTTTTGTTATTTCTCAGTAGACTGAGAAATAACTTATGGCTTAGTAGAATTTTAGATCATTAGATTTGTATCGTGATTGCAAGTTGAGTTGCAACTGAGTTTTTTTCAGTTGCAAGTGATGTTGCAACTAGAAACCATACATCCGAACCGTTGGATTGCTTCGTGATTCGTGCTAATAGTGAGTTGCAGCATAAGTTGCCACTGAGATGTGATGACTTCATTCTACTGAGCCATAAGCTATTTCTCAATAGACTGAGCCCTATACACGAGTTAATTCCAAAAAACCACCACATTTGCGCCGGAAATACTTAGAACCACCGGTATTCGTCAAAATTGTAAAAATCCACCGGTTTTGCGCGAATTCATTTCAATATGCACTGATTCTTGTTTTTAGCCGGATTGACACGATTTCTGACAATTGGGGCCCATTGTCAGACTGACGTGGCAAGTAAATAACTATATATTCCTAATAAATTTTCAAAAAGAACCTTCATATATCTTATCTTCTTATTTTATATCATTTCTTACATTTTTTACTTCTCCTTTCCTCCACAAATCTTGCAAAAAGCCGCCGGCCGGCCCCTGCTCTGCGTCGCCGCCGGCCGGCCCTGCTCTGCTCCCTTGCGCCCTCTCGTGCTCCGGCCCCGCTCACCCCTTCTCCGCCCCCCGCCCTTCCCTGCTCCGCCCCCCCTCTCTTCCCTGCTCCGCACGCCACAGGCCCCCGACCTCCCGTGCTCCGGCAGTGTGCGGGCGAGCTCCGACCTGCCATGGATGGGCTCCGACGAGCTCCGGTCAAGCGGGGCCATGGGCTCCGGCAGTCCGCGGGCGCGGGCGAGCTCTGACAGCGCGCAGGCAAGGGCGCGGGCGAGCTCAGGCTGTGCGCGGCGGGCGTAGGCTAGCGCGGGCGAGCTCCTGGCCATCATGGGAGGGCTTCGGCGAGCTCCGGCCAAGCGGGGCCACGGGCTCCGGCGAGCTCCGGCAGTGCGCAGGCGAGGGCGCGGGGCGAGCTCTGGCTGTGCGCGGGCAGGCGCAGGCTAGCACGGGGCGAGCTCTGGCTGTGCGCGGGCGGGGCGATTTGGTCAACGCGGGTGAGTCCCACCCAGAATTTATAAAAAGACCCCTAATAGTTAGGTTTGGCTATTTTTTGACCTTGATTATATGTACGTTGTGCCACGTTAGCCTGACAATAGGCCCCAATTGTCAGAAATCGTGTCAATCCAGCTAAAAACAAAAATCAGTGCATATTGAAATGAATTCGCGCAAAACCGGTGGATTTTTACAATTTTGACGAATACCAGTGGTTCTAAGTATTTCCGGCGCAAATGTGGTGGTTTTTTGAAATTAACTCCCCTATACACACCACAAAATAATACCCTCGCAACACCTCGTTTCCAATGGCTGAAGCCACGCCGCCACTTGGCGCTCATAGCAGCACCAGAAGATGACACTTGTCATCTTTGCTCGCCGATTGTAGCAGCGTAGCCGTGCAGCTTGTAGCAGCGCCTGCGGGCTAGTGTAGCAGCGTCGCTGGCAGGATGTAGCAGCACCGCCAAATGGATGTAGCAGCGCCGCTGAGCTATTGTAGTAGTGTCATCGGCGAGATGTAGCACCTCTGCCGGTGGAGGCGAGTACCTTTGTGGCTATGGCGCAGTGACGAGGTTGCGCGGCGCAGGCATGGTTGCCGAGGGTGAGGCCGGTCGTGGGATGGGGACCCGACACTCCTCGCCGTCAAGTCTCACCGGGTGGGATGGGGACCCGACACTCCTCGCCGTGGAGGGGGCCAATGGAGAGGTCCCCGCAGACGGGGAAGGAGCAGTGTGGGTCGTCGGCATGAGAGGAGGGCGGTCATCGAGCTGTGGCGGAGGTCAGAGACGGGGAACGGGCGGCGCGAGCCAGTGAGGGGAGGGCCTATCGGCGGCGGCGGCGTGCTCGGTCGATGGCCAGAAGAAGGGCAAGAGCGGAGGAGAGAAGTTGTGGAGAGGATTACGCGGCGGCTCTCGCGAGGTGAGGTGTGGTTGACTGGTTGAGGATGAAGATGCGAGGATAAGACACAGGGAGTGGTGGGCCCCGCAGGACATGTGTCGCTCACGCGAGGTGGAGGATCGCTTCCGCGTGATCCCTCGGCTGTTTAACAACGTTTTCCCTCAAAATAGGACTTGAATTACGCGAGTTATAGACATGGGTGCTACCTTATATAGCGGCATATACGCCCAGTCCAAGTAGATCTCCTGCTCAAGTGGAGTATATACGGGTGGATGTATGTATTATAGTATATTTTTAGAGTGAAAAATGCGTGAGGAGTTTCTGAACTATTCAGAAAGTAACACCTCAAAGTGGGTCTATTTTGGGGGGCATCTGGACATATGTGTGGCACTATTCACTTTTGGGTTATTTTCATATCAATACAACAACATTTATATCTAAATGATATAACTTTATACATAGTATTTTTTTAACACAGAAATTAACTAAACAATAATTTAAACATAGAAATAATATAGTCCAACTTTGATTCTAATTCAATAAGTCCCAGAACATAGATAGCTCATACAACAATTGAACACGATACTCATGCTATTAGCTTAGTGAGTAATCACTTGATCCATTCATTCATAACTATAATCCACGTTCGTTCGTGCGCACCAAATACAAAGCCTAGTACCATATACTCCCTCCGTTTAGAAATATAAGATGTTTTAGCTTTGTGAAGCTAGTGTATCTAGACATCTTTTAGTGTATAGATTCGAGTGAATCTATACACTAAAATATGTCTAAATACATTCACTTCACAAATCTAAAACATCTTATATTTCCAAACGGAGGGAGTATATGCCTGGTATATTCATTCAACATTCTGATGTATAAAAATGTACACATGTAAAGTAAGCAAAGATAAGATTGGAGTCTGTTATACAAAATCAGTTCTTTTTAAATAACTCCCCTATCCAACATGGCGTGTAGGGAAAACAATCGCCTATGCTCTGTACAAGCAGCTGACCCAGGTCTTGTACTTTCGAGGCATTAAAATCATAAGCAACCACTCTTGCTTGTGACACCCAGAAGAAGACAATCTCCTTATATGGATGAAATCCGGGGAAGTAAATTATTCCCTGTAAATATTCACTTTTATCTTTTGTTTCAAGGATAATACCATTATCAAAGTCCCACTCGGAGTTATCTTCCACTGTTGCTTCCTTAACACCTTCATCAGACCAACCTTTATGTAAGATCCACGGACCCGCGATGTCATCAAAAGTGGAAAATTTCTCCACCACTGGTAGGAGATCATCGACGACATTAAACGTCCACTCCATTTTACCGCATAACTCGGCAAGCAACCGGTCCTCAAGGGTGTGCTCCCTATTATGATAATTACTAAAAACTACAGCGCAATAGACTCCCTTCTTTGATTTTCCTAGAAAAGGCCGAGGACGTTTGTCAATTTTAGTGCCTGTTGGATCATCTCATACCCGCCATCCGACAAGGTTACGCTGCAAATGTAAAATGGGTGAAGATAGTATGATGAGTTTCGGTGTAAAAAATCTATATAAGAAGTGACCATGCATGCATGCATGTTTAAGGAGTGAATTAGTGGTGTCGTACCGCATGATGTAGTTATTTTGACAGTGCACATAAATCGCTCCTTTCCAGTAGACCACTACAGGAAGAAGCTGATACGCCGACGGCCAGAAGCCGTCGGGTTAGGCTTAAAAAGCCGTCGGCTTAGGCTAACCCGACGGCTTTTTTCTGATGCCGTCGGGTCAGGTGCCGTCGACGTAGTAGGGCGTCAGGTCAGCGTTAAATGCCGTCGGGTTAGCTTTTGCCGTCGGGTTAGGCTAACCCGACGGCCTTAAAATGCCGTCGGGTTAGGTTATTTTCAGTTTTTTCAAAAAAATTGAAATTTTGAAAAAATCAAATTTTTAATTTTTTATAATTTTTCTTTTCTTTTCTTTTTTCTTTTCTTTAATTTTTTATTTTCTTTAACTTTTTTGTTATCTCTCTAATCACACCGGAACAATGACTTTCCGCTCGGTCACCCATCCTCAGACTGCTACAAGCTCAGCACGCTTAACTTCTAAGTTCTATTTGAATAACCTATCCCTATACTACTAAGTCCTTATTGATATTAGTAGCATATTCAATCCTCTTAAGGCATGTGTGTCTATATGACTATGTATAAGTATGTAAGTATATATGTTTATGTGTGTGTAGGTATATATGTGCATGTGTATACGTGTTTGTTAACATTTTGAAAAAAATTAAAAACTTTCAATAAATTTAAAAATAAAAACATTAAAAAAATCAAAAAATCAAAAAAAATCAAAAAATTCACAAAATTCACAAAAAATAAAAAAAATCATTTTTGGATCCGCAACATGTCATTTCTTCACTAAACTTTACCTATTAAATCAGGACTCCACACCGCCTGGCCGTGAGCGGGAGTTTCATGCGTTGTCATGTTCGTGCGCGTCCAGAATCAGGCGTAACTAATTCAAAAAAATTAAAAAAATGTGAGACCTTCGCGTGACGTCATTTTATATCACCTAGATGTGGGAACATAAATCAAAACTTGATAAAAGCAATTTACTAGAAAATCCCTTCACAAAAATGACCTACCATGTTCGAGGTTGCATGGCTTTTAGGTTAAATGAGCTAGGTTTGGCCCTGATCATGGCATAGTTTGTCGAAACGAGGCCATATCGGACATGTGCGTGGCCCTTGGGATGGCAAAGAATTCCAGAGAGCATGATTTTCGTTTCGTCCCATGGAAAGTGTGTTTTCCATTTTTTGAGTATCGAAATCGGGTTTTTTTGTGAGGCAGCTACCGAAATGGCAAACCGAAAGCTGGGCACAACACCCCACATAAACAATATACCACATGGGGTACACATATCAGCTCTTGTTTTGTCACACAAACCTTCAGAGTTATTTTCTGAATTTTACGCAAACTCCTGCCGATTTCGCTAGAACCGAGGTGGGTTTGCCCTTTAGCTCTAAGAAGACGAGCTCCTATTTATTTGCAAAAATCATTTTCAGATCCGCAACATATTATTTCTTCACTAAACTTTGACCATTAAAGAGGGACTCCGCACCGCCTGGCCGCAAGCGGGAGTTTCGTGTGTTGTCATGTTCATGTAGGTCCAGAATCGGGCGTAACTAATTTAAAAAAAATCGAAAAAATACAAGACCTTCGCGTGGCGTCATTTTATATCACCTAGATGTGGGAACAAAAATCAAACCTTAATAAAAGCAATTTACCAGAAAGTCTCTTCACAAAAATGACCTACCACGTTCGAGGTTGCATGGCTTTTAGGTTAAATGAGCTAGGTTTGGCCCTAATCATGGCATAGTTTGTTGAAACAAGGCCATATCTGACACGCACGTGGCTCTTGGGATGGCGAGGAATGCCACAGAGGATGATTTTCATTTCATCCCATAAAAAGTGTGTTTTCCCTTTTTGGAGTGCCGAAATCATGTTTTTTTGTGAGGCAGCTACCGAAATGGCAATTCAAAAGCTGGGCACAACACCCCACTTAAATAATATATCACATGGGGTACACATATCAGATCTTGTTTTGTCACACAAACCTTCAGAGTTATTTTCTGGATTTTACGCAAACTCCTGCCGATTTCGCTGGAACCGAGGTGGGTTTGCCCTTTAGCTCTAATATCACGAGCTCCTATTTTTTTGCAAAAATCATTTTCAGATCCGTAACATGTCATTTCTTCACTAAACTTTGATCATTAAAGAGGGACTCCGCACCGCCTGGCCGCAAGCGGGAGTTTCGTGTGTTATCATGTTCATGTAGGTCCAGAATCGGGCGTAACTAATTCAAAAAAAAATCAAAAAAAATCCGAGACCTTCGCATGGCATCATTTTATATCACCTAGATATGGGAAAGAAAATCAAACCTGGATAAAAGCAATTTACCAGAAAGTCCTTTCACAAAAATGACCTACCATGTTCGAGGTTGCATGGCTTTTAGGTTAAATGAGCTAGGTTTGGGCCTAATCATTGCATAGTTTGTCGAAACGAGGCCATATCGGACACACACGTGGCCCTTGGGATCGCGAGGAATGCCACAGAGGCTGATTTTCGTTTCGTCCCTTGAAAAGTGTGTTCTCCATTTTCGGAGTGCCAAAATTGGGTTTTTTTGTGAGACATCTACCGAAATGGCAAACCAAAAGCTGGGCACAACACCCCTCATAAATAATAGACCACCTGAGATACACATATCAGCTCTCGTTTCATCGCGTAAATCTTTGGAGTTATTTTCTGTATTTTACGCAAGCTCCTACCGATTTTGCTAGAACCGAGGTGGGTTTGACCTTTAGCTCTAATAACACGAGCTCGTGATTTTTTTCAAAATCCAATTTTTGGGTCCACAACATGTCATTTCTTCACTAAACTTTTACCGTTAAAGCAAAAAGTGCAAAATATGTTGAAATGTGTAAGCAAAAATCGGGTTTTTAATTTTCCTAATTCAAGTTTTTTACAAAATATGTTAAAATTCAAGTTTCTTAATTTTCCTAACAACTAGATCATGTAACATAACTATACCTCAAAGGATATTATTTTTTGAATTTTTTTACTATTTTCTTTCTTTTTCGCAAAACAGGAAATGCGATCGAAAAAAACAAAAATACCTAACCCGACGGCTTTGCCGTCGGGTCAGGTGCCCTGAATAATCTATGCCGACGGCATACCTAAGCCGACGGCCGAATTTCGGCCACGTCCGAGGCCAGGGCCTATGCCGACGGCCCCGATAAAAAGCCGTCGGCTTAGGTATTGGCCGTCGGCATAGCGTTTTCTTCCTGTAGTGGACGACATAGCGGCGCCCTCTTAGTCTATCTGACTGCATGTCGGCAATGGTACCTGAAGGCCCCCCTCTCTGGACCAATAGCCTCTCCTCCCATGTCCACGTCTTGGAAGAGAAGACACGTACCGGGTATGGAGAAGGCGGCCACTCCGATTCCCTGGTGAATACCGTCGTGTCCTTAAGCACCATAGGAACATAATAAACAAGGACTACCTCGTAGTGCGGCGACACGGTGGGATCGAAAGCAAGGCACATCTTGTCGGGGAAGTCCTCCATCCCGGCGGGGCGGGGGCGGGAGCAGAGGCAGAAGCGCGCATTGCCGCCTGGCCGGATCAGCCACCACGAGATCCCAAAACAGGAGAAGGCCGTTGCAGTGGTCCTTGATGTTCAGCCCGCCCTCGTGCACGTAGTTGAAGTCCGCGGCGGCGATTTTGCGCCTCGTCGTCGAGTTTGCGAAGAACTTGGGTGCAGCCGGATCGAGATCCTCGATGAATAAGATCCCGTAGAGCGAGAGGGGGAGGAGGTCCGTCCGCAGCAGGCGGCGGCCGTCGATCACGTCGCGCCAGCGTCTGCAGATGCAGCGGGACGCTGCGAGGCTGCGTGGGGCGAGGCCGCCGAGGACGCAGGCGAGGATGTCGTCGGGTAGCAGCTGCGTGGCCACCTGGGCCATGGGTGGTCGATCGTCTCGCTCTAGCAATGAGATTTAGCACGGAGGAGAGGCACAGGATCGTTTGATTCATCCGGCCTCCGCGCAGCCCAGAGTCCGATCCGAACAAAAACAGGTTAGCCACGTGGTCAGAGTCCGATCCGAACAAAAACAGGTCAGCTCGTGGCATCCTATCGAGAAGGGCGACGGACCAACGACAGCATGACAGTGTCTCGAAAAAGGAAAATATTGTCCTTCACGCGCAGACTGCGGCCGGCGAACGGTGCCGTGCCCACCGCCTCCTCTCCGCGCTCCTCTCCGATGACCGTCTCCGCCTCCTACAACTCCTCCTCCATCGGTGGCCGTTCTGGAGGAGAGGCGACCCCGCAGGCGACGAGGGCGTCCACGCGTGCGGGTGACTGCTACGGCCGGCAAATGGCGCCACGCGCACCGCCTACTCTCCGGTGACCTTCTACGCCTCCTCGCTCTCCTCCTCCGTCCCAATCCCGTCTCATTTTGCTCCAATTTTGGCTAGGGATTTCGTACTCCATTGGGAACCGCTGCCGACCCCTGGCTCGACGGAGAGGTTCCTCGTCGATTTGTCGCCGGAATCATGGTTGTGAGTGCATATCCTCCACCCCCTCGTCCTATATTTGCTTCCTATTGCTATTCTAGTAGAGATTTGCTAGGGTTTCCCCCGTCTATGTTGATGTTTATGTTTCCTGCTTGTTGATGTTAGGGTTTGCTTGTTGATGTTAGGGGTTGGAGCATGATGTTCATATGCCTTTGCTTTGCTGTATGATTGATGTTATTGTTTCCATGCGTGATGTTTGTGTTCGTGATAATGTTCATAATCTTCATAGGAAATGTCATATATGCTGCACATGTTTGCTTCAATTTGTATGTTATTACATTATTTGCTGCATAGAAATAGGTGGTGCATATGTTGTATCATGTATAGAGTTCTGTTTAAAAAATATTATTGCTGCATAGGTTGTTGCAATGTGTTGTTATGATATATAAGGTGTCATGAGCAGAAGTTGCTGCCTATGATGTTTTCATAGGGTTTTATATGTTGCTTTTTTGCTTCCTAGGTTGCTTCCTTGAACCTGCTAATGTAGCTTTTTGTGGTGTTTTTGTTGTGTTTTAGGAGCAAGCTGGTTCGTGGTTGTCAAAGGACCGTTTTGCTGCGAAATGGTTGAGCATAATTGCTCAAAAAATATCCCCTGCAAAGAGAAGAGTAATTGATGAGAACAACGCCTTCAGGCTCTGTTGAATGTGTCGCCATTCAACATCCCAAACCAGCTCATTGATTTCATTGGGTGCACACAACCCCGCAATTGCGTGAGTTCAAATATCATAAGAACTGGATTGTTTTCACGAGGAAGATAGTCAGGAAGGTGTTTGGTATTCGTTGCGGCAATAGGCCTGTGGAGCTTTTGAAAAAAAGTGAGTCTTCTGAGATGCGCGGTATCTACAAGTCTCCAACCAACGCGGGCCTGACATAGCTACTGCTATCAGTGTCTTGAAGACCTATGAGGACAATGATGTGGTTACCATATTGAGAACCTGGGATATACTTTGCTTGGCCAAAGTGGTTGACCCGAGCAGTGGTAATATGTGCAGCTTGGATTATCTCGCTAGCATGGTGGACCCGACGAGGACAGAGGAGTTTGCATGGGATGAGTACTTGCTGGATTTAGCAATGGCAGAGGTGCAAAAAATTCATAATAAGAAGGCAAAGCCCCTTGTCCTGCCTCCTGGCTCGTCAAAGTTCGAGTTTTGGATTAGTGGGCCTTTTGCAATGCTTGGTGTAAGTTTTACTATGTTTGCTCGCATACACACTTGTGTGTGTGTGTGTATGATAGATTGTATACATGGAGCATTTGTTCTTTCCGCCGAACGAGCACGTCATTGACTACAGACTACCAAGAGTTCGTTTTGCAACAACCAAGGACTTCAAGTTTGTGGTGGCAAATGATCTTGATAGGAAGATTTTGAGGAACAACACTGTTTTCGGGAGGCGGCATGTAAGTTATAGACAACGGAAACTTCTTTTTGCTTTGTGTTTGCTTCTATTATTTTTGACCCACGCAAATTAATTACTATTTGTTGCCTTGTTGGCTTTGTACATGTGTGTGTAGTTTCTTGAGCTGTCCAGTACTCCATATGCTGAACCAGCCAACCACCTCGTGAAACAGCCCGTGAACCACCCCATCGAAGATGTTGAAGTAAACCCATCTGCATCCCTTAATGAGTGGCTTGTATTCCCAAGCAGCCAAGAACTGGAGGTATAGAGCTACAATAGTTATTTTGGTTTGCATCATTAGTTTTTCCTATGTGCTACTTAAGTTAATGTTATCTGCTGTAATGATCTTGTATTCTGTAATTTCCTTCCCACTCTCTGTATTGCTGCTTTATTGATCTACTTTTTCTACAATTACATAATATTGCTGCTCCAGTAGGTATTATGCACTGCTTCAAATGTATGCATGCCGAAGTGTCTTTGTGTTTCTATGTAGCATCAGTCAGTCGATTGCTCCCTTTTTTGTGCTCATTTTGTTTCGTGCATATGCTTCTACTTTTAGGTCCTACCTTGCTTCAAGCATTTGCACGACAAGCACAAGGCCCATTTTGTTGCAGATGTAGATAGCTGCTGCAAGAACTTTGCTGCAGGGATGAAATCGATGCATTCAAATCGCATGACTGCCCTATTGATTGATGTTGAAGTAGCAATTGCTGAAGGTGATGCTCCAGAAATTGTTTTCCCTAGCGGGCAAGATGGAGTAGTTGATGACAATGGCATAGGTGTTGAAACTGATGAGAAAGAAAATGAGGCAAAGGTTGATGATTCTGAAGTGACCAAAGATGATGAAGCCGTGGCTGAAACTGAAGTGGATGAGCAGCACACAGCAAAAGGACCTGAAATGGAAGCACATAGCACTGTTGCAGATGTACCACAACCAGCAGTTATGTTGGATTCATCCACTGGAGGTCATGCGGGTGATGAAAACATTGTGCACAGCCCTGCCCGGTCACCTTTTATTGCTAGTAGCCCACGGAAAGACAATTCTGATGAGGCATGGAATGCTGCTCCTGACGCTCCTTCAATGGATCTTTTCGCTCTCGGCTCCGAATAATACAAATTTTTTAACCCACCTCCTTCTGGTGAGTGTTTTCTTCTCTTTTTGTAGCAATTTTTTTTCCTTTTTCTGTTGTGCATAACATATGGAATACTTGTTGTTGAGTCTAACATTTTGTGTTTTGCTCTTTTGCAGGCCCCATGGAGTCCACATCAGTTGATAAATCTAGTGTTCCTATGCCTGCGCCGCCTACTACGGCATCTATTCAGACCACCAACATAGGTCCTTATACATCTTTTTGTTTTTGTAGTTGCATTTTTTATTTTGCCTTTTGCATCATTATTTATCTGTTTCATTTTCTTCCTAGATTCCATCACTCCACAAACTGAAGAGTCGAGTGACGCTCCTCACTCTGTTATGATTATTTCACCGCCTTCCGTCAAGGATCAAGAACGTGTTGGCTCCACTTCCGAGGCTCTGACTCCGATATCCTTGAAGATAAGTTATAAAATTCTCTTGCTTCTTTAGTTCTTTTGATTTGCTAGATTAGTATATGATTTTAACTGCAAACATTATGTAAATGTGCTACATTAACTGTAATTGAAAACTACTAGTAGCATATTATCCATGTGCTTTTTTGCTACAACTCTTAAATTTATTTGCTTCCCTACTTACATTTGTGTGCTACAACCACTATGAACTTTTGCTTCATTCTAATTACTAGTTGCTTTTTTTAGAATTAACTCTTTTTGCTTCTTTAGTACCATTGATTTGCTACTTTATTACACAATGCAAGCTACATTAGTTTGTTAAGTTGCTTCCTTTACTTTGTGTTGTTAAGTGGCTAACTTCTACTTTTTGTAACTATTTTTGCTGCATTTTTGCTTACAATTTTTTTGCTTCTTTTGTTTGTGCTATTTTTCATTTCATTTCCTCCTATTGCTATTGATCCCAATGAAGCAAAAGACGCTACAAGTACTGGATTTTATACTCTCGACAAGAGGAATAGGAAAAAGAGGGCTGCCAAGTCTGACGCCACTCCTCCAAAGGCGAAGAAGATTAAGGTCTCTCAAGAACATGCCCTGGTTTACGACAAGTTTTTAGGTCATGGAAAGGAACTTAAGAGGCGGAAGCAAAATGATGCAAAGTGAGTTCTTATTTATTTTCTATTTTTCTCTGCTGCCTATTGCTTCGTTGTGTTGTTTCCTTTCTTGCTTTTTTGTGTGCACAGCAAATGCTTTGCGAGGTTTGGTCGTTACTTCTGCACCTACAAGGCCTTCTATGCATCATTTTGCAACCGGTGAATAGTGTGGATCCTATTGATATTTTAAATATCAAACTGAAAAGGTTCAAAAAACATTTTAAAGGATGGGGTTACAATTTGTTTGGTCATATGAGAAAAAGGAAAAATGATCTGAAACAAGATTTAGTGGATCTAGAAAGTAAAGAGGAACATGAACCTTTGTCTCCTGATAAGTTTGTGAGGAAAACATAAAAATTAGTGGAGCTTCAAGAACTTTATGCGGATGAAGAGCTTTTTTTGGTACAATGGTGTAGTGAGAGGTGGCTGTTAAAAGGAGATCACAACCCATCTTACTTTCATAGAGTGGCAAATGGGAGAAAAAGAAAAAAATCCATTCTGATGTTGAAAGATGGAGAAGTAAATATAGAAGGGACTGAAAACCTTTTGAATCATGCCACGGAGTTTTATAAAAACCTTTTTGATCTGGCTCCTAGTAACCTGATACAACTTGATGATTCCTTGTGGAGTATTGATGAGACGCTAAGTAACCTTGATAATGAAGATCTAACAAGACCTTTCTCGGTTAAAGAAGTTGAACAAGCCCTTTTCTCAATGAAAGTGAATACAGCTCCTGGTCCGGATAACATTCCCATCGAATTTTTCCAACATTGTTGGCATTCGGTCAAACCTAAAATCATGTATATGGTCCATTGTTTTCATAATGGTAACTTGGATGTTAAAAGATTGAACTATGGAGTGATTACTCTTCTTCCAAAATTGGTGGGTGCTGAAAAAATTACTCAATATCGTCCTATTTGTCTATTAAGATGTATATACAAGTTAATTACAAAAAGATTAACCCTGAGATTGGAACCGTGTTCGGGGAAGCTGTTTAGTATTCAACAAAATGCCTTCATCAAAAAAACAAATATCATGGATGGAGTTTTATCGTTGCATGAACTTTTGAGTTATACTCATGTGAAAAAAAGATGTGGAGTGGTTCTTAAGTTAGATTTTGAAAAGGCGTATGACAAGGTTAGTTGGGCTTTTTTGTTGGAATGTCTTAGAATTCGTGGGTTCAATAAAATCTGGTGCTCTTGGATTAAACAGACCCTCTTTGGTGGTACAGTGAGTGTGAAAATTAATGATGAAATGGGCCCCTATTTTCAAAGTGCAAAAGGGGTTCGGCAGGGAGATTCCATGTCGCCAACTTTGTTTAATTTGATTGCAGAAGCTCATACCAAGATGGTTTTGCGGGCACAAGCTAATGATATGTTAGTAGGGTTGGCTGATGATCGGATTCCTAGAGGGGTAGCTGTTCTCCAGTACGCTGAAAAAGGAATTCTTTCAAGGAGAATAACTGCAACGAGTGACTCTAATCTCTTATCTTTATTTCCTTTATACTCCCTCCAATCGAAAATAAGTATCAATAATTTTGTATTAACTTAGTATAAAATTTATACTAAGTCGTCTATATTTATTTCCGATCGGAGAGAGTATGTTGTATTTGCTTTAAGAAGGTGCATCCGAACGCTGAATGAATTTGCCAGGGTAAACCGTCGGCCGCATGTGCTAGGGACCTAGGGTTGTACTTGTCATGCACACAAGAACAAGTACTAGTTATGAAAGCATCGAGTGATGTGTTGTTTGCATCGAATGGACTATTCATTTCTCTACATATTGATCCCTAAAACTAGCAACATAATGCATTGATGCACAGTACGAACCAAGAGTCAAAAGACCGTTTGTCAAAAGAAGTCAAAAGACCTCAGAAACAACATGATCTCCAGGTCTGGTCAATCTTTTTAACATTTGTAGCTCTAGAATGTTAGTGACATCTTTCTATTATATTTTTGAGTGTTGCTATGCGTATGACACAATACGATCCGATTCTTGTACAAGATTTTAGATCCAAACGTACATGCATAAGACTCAGCTGCACCACACCACTAGATTAGCCATCATACAATGATCGTGCGAGTAAAGGATCGCACGTAGAGTATTTCGGCATATATTTTTTGGTAACAGACCACTCGTGGATGTTTGTTGAGTAGCTACAGCAGCCATATCTAAATTTGGTGCAACAGACATCCGACCAATGTATATGCCTTCAACCATATCAAATACTAGAGAAAAGAAAACAAAAATGACATAAGCAACAAGATAGCTTGTTTTCACGATACTGTTACAGGAAGTATGAGAAGGCCTTCTATATTTAACTTACTTACAAGGCCA
This sequence comes from Dactylis glomerata, assembly GCA_007115705.1. NCBI lineage: Eukaryota > Viridiplantae > Streptophyta > Magnoliopsida > Poales > Poaceae > Dactylis > Dactylis glomerata. The sequence goes on along the minus strand of QXEO01000044.1, from coordinate 2,844,876 downwards.
ATATAATTACGACTACATCTGAAATTCTTCACTGATACACCTGTCTACTGACTACACACACAATACACATTCCCCCGCTGTCTCCACCACCCTACTATATATACAAAGGGGAGTTTTCTCCAAAGCTACCCCAAAGGACTATGCACTATACAGCTGAGCAATGACTATTCCAACGTCCTTTGTGTGGATTAGTAGTTGTATAGATGTCATGACCCGACTGCATTACTTCACGACTCGTGGAAGTCCTCATAAGATGACTCTGATGAATCACTCTGGTATGGAGTAGTTTCGCGTGGACTAGACGGGAGAGAATCTTGCAATGTTGGTCCTATATGACAAAAGAAAGAGAAAGAAATGTCAATCCTGCATGTGATGAGGATAATTGGCATCAACACTTTTGCTTGATGGTGCATAGTTTCAATATGCAAGGAATACCTATGATCTTTTGCCCTCTTGGGCGAAACTTTCTTCGAAAAATCTTCTTAGCTTTTGTAATTGTGAGCTGTCTAGCAAAAGGATACTCGCCATCACTCTCACTCCCCTCGTCATGGTATTCATTATCTCCATCACCTCTCATTGCCCGCACCACAAATGCCTTTGCTCTACGGCGTTGCGAATTAAATAGCCCTCTAATCGATGTCACAAATCCATCACCTGCACCGTCACCTGGCCTCTTCAACCATGATGCTGTGAACTGATCAGGTTTTCCATTATTGCTGCCATCACTGTCGCTGAAATTAAGATCATTTTCAGGAACAGTACCATCCAGTGTTTCCCTCTGGTTTTGGGCCTTAAACTTCTTCCCCTGTTCAAAGACCAAACCATCAGTAAGACAGAAATTTTCTTGTTGACATAAAGTGATACGGAGGGAGTTCAGAACTTGTGAACACTGGTGCTAGCAACTGAAGGAGAGATACTCCAACAAGCAACCAAAATTACCTAATAGACCACTTATATTTAATATAATCATGAAAAGAGGCTACTTGCTACATCAAAGGGACTGTCAAACAGCGAAGATGCTATGCCATATCTGGTAATGTTCGGTTTCGTAACAACAAATGAATGTTCATCATACCTGCATCCCAGTCACTGATTTTAAGACACCCCAAATGATATGTTTTTTGACTCTTGAGAACAATCTCCTCCATGTACCAGTAAATTCTACACGGTGGAAAGTATCCATAAGCAGCCTTAGGTCATTTATTGCAAGCCGTGATCCCTCGTATGTAACAAGAAGTTCAACCTACAGTGTCAGCAAGTTAACGGTCACATTAGACTGAAAAATTGGATATATACATCTCCCGAAGCAATGACACAGAAATATATTAACCTGGCTAATCTTGATATTATGAAATTCCATCAATCTCCGAGCTCTTGTCCTTTTTTCTTCATGAGATTTTCCTATTTTCTTTTCCTCATGAGATAAACGGGCAGACTTGATGGATTTGGATTCTTTAGTCTTACTCCTGAACATCTCAGAAGCAGCAACAGGGTTCTCTGCCATAGAATAGTTGTCGCCTTTTGAAGAAATGTTCGAAGAATTCAGCAGTGATACCACATCATTACTCGTGATATTTTCTACCGCACTTTCTTCCCAGGTCCTTTCAAACGAAGATGTCCGTCGCAACTCTGGATGTGAACCGCAAACCATATTGGCCTTTAGACTCTGCAACTTGGATACCTGCATGCAGTTTACCTATTCTGTGATATATACACAGTAATAATAGAAGAAAATTCCATCTGACAGGATACATCATGACAAGCTGAAGTACGTTCTTAATAAAAGACAAGCTTAAGCATTTTTTTGAATGAAAGACAAGCTTAAATACTCTATTAAGCCTCAAAGCTCTATCAGGCTGGCTGGGCCCAGCTCCGTGCAGGTGGTTAAACCAGAATGGCCCAGTATAGAGGCCAATGCCTAGTTAAGGATAGGCTCTGCTAGCCTTGCTTACCAGATTTTCTAGTCCATTCATAAATACATGGATAAACCAAACTTTGTCCAATTCTACATATCAGTGTCATAGTTGAAATATCAAATATCCTAATGTGTTTTTACGCAACTCACCTGTGGATTGTCTCCATTTAAGCCTTGCCAACTTGAGACGTTTATGGAAGTGGATAGGGTTGTGCCTGATCTCCCAGGAAGCTCATGGTCCTTGACAGAATAGCTGGTAGAAGCAACAGAATCAGCACCAGAAGATATTCTTCTGGTTCTTCTAGATCCGGTTGATGTTGAGACTCTCCAAATATCCTTTTTCACCCAATCAACATATATTAGAAAATTACATCAAGAAAAAATTAAAAGAACAAGGTGTAGAAAGCATCAACACGAGAGATGTGATGAAGCATGATTTGCAGCTACCTGACGTCTTTGAGAATCATCTTCCTCAGGAAAAAAATAATCCCACATCATTCTGTACATTGTTTCAGGCAGATATATTTTCAGTGGGTATATCTCCACCTGCAAAGCTCAATAGTGAATACAGAAATATGTCTACTATAGTGGAGTCAAGTCATGAAACACTTAGAGCAGCATGTAATTGTGTAATGACAGCAAGGCAGCAATTGGATAACAATATTACTACCACCATCCCTTTCTGCCCACCAGACTCACACCTTTATTTGCTAAAATTGCTTTCACCCTGCTAAGAGACCCTCTAAAAGACTAAATACCGGAAAATAAAATTAGCCCGGGTCTACTGAAGACTGTGTTAAAAATATGAAATATACACTTTGGAGTTTCAAGAAATTCTGAAACTTTTTGCACCTGTACATACTACTTATACAATTTCATGCAGAAATATGCTAATTTGCAGCTAAAGAAAAAAGATAAATATATGGATCATAATTGATGTGTCATTTGCTATTTTAGATCGGCACTTTCTGGTAGCACACAGATGAAAGTATTTATCAATGAAAATTACAGTCTCGTAGATCAAATTTGATGTAGAAGTGGGATTTAAATTTCTATAATTTTAAAAGATTATTTTTCAATTTATTTAAAAATACCATGTCCAATTTCATAAGCAATCTACACATGTAAATCTAGTAGTGGTGTAATGGACGTGGAACATAAACAGAATTCCAAGTACCTAAGAGGAGAAACCAAATTCAGATAGTAAATAACTAATTGGTGTACTATTTTTTTCATACCATCCGAACGGGTTTCCTTACCATGGATTACTTTCCTTTTTCTGCTCAATAACTGATTCTAGGCACTTCTACAGATCAACTATATTTGTTTCGTTGTGCTAATTCATTTGACCAAGATATGGTACCCAATTAAGGAGGTCACCACAACAATTCATCCACTCTTTATCCTTTGAACCAAACAGAAAAATGGCTACCTCTAACCACATCTCACCCCACATCCCTAACCACGTGGTTGGGGATATCCTCATCCCCTAAATCATATCCTCTAAACCAAACACATCCTTAGGGGATGAGGGTATCCCCAACCACCTGATTAGGGATAGCCATTATTTTTGTTTGGTTGTGTAGGATAAGGGGTGGTTAGTGGTGGCCATTTTTTCATTTGGTTGGAAAGTGAGGAGTGGATGAGTGGTTGTGGTGACCTTTTGGTGATATTACCCTGTATTGCAATGCAATTTTATTAGAACCAAAACATCTTCACAAGTGAGCTCGTGTAGCACTGAATCGGCGCTCTGGCTTTGGCCCGTCAAGTGGCTGGCTCGCTTGGGGAACCAGGAGAGCAAGACCCAGGCTGTTGCCATTCAGAGTAGTTCTGCCACCGACCAAGTTAAGAGACCCAGGTCAATCGCGTGGGGATCTAGGAGAGAGAGACCCAAGACGCTAGCGTATGGAATAGTTCCACCACCGCCGTTTGGAGTATTTCTCCACGGCTTCCCCGCCACTGGTCTCCTGGCATCGTGCGTAGATATTTGGCCATCGCCGCCGCGCCGTATGTCGATTTTGGTCGCCGCCGCCCCTGGTTCACGAGAGATGGGGGAAAATAGAGAGGAACAAGACGAGGGAAGAAAGTGAGGCGATGGTGAGCGAGCGAGTCAGACAAAAAAACGTTTCGGGTGAGACTAACGACGTGAGTCAAAAGTGGTTGCCCATATCCAGCACATTCTGGCGGATGAGCCCAACCAGTTTTCTCAGGGAATATACCTAGAATCTGGTTGCCCCTATCCCTCACATCCTCTAAACCAAACATGGGGCAACCACTAAAAAAGTGGATATCCCCCGCCAACCAGTGGATAGCCACTTAACCAAACACCCCCTAAGCTAATGAACATGAATTTCACAACCTTTTAGCACAGGTAATTTCTCATTTAGCTCCGTGCAAAATAAGATAATTAGCCCATGTAAACTAACCTGAAAGAGCTCAAGCGGAGAATTTCCATCCTTCGGAGCACCTTGCTTTGCATCCACACGAAGCATCACGCCTCTGTAATATAATGTAGTTAGCAGTCATTCACTGAAATCCAATTTCATTCACTAGAAGCTTGAAGGGTTATAAACTAACTAAGAAGAACAGGTCTGCCTAATGTGATCATAGCATTAAAAAGTGGATTCAGTGTGAGACTCACACCAGTTTTAACATGATATGTAGTGTACATCAATAATATGAGGAAATACCAATAATAGGATATAGCTAAAAACTAGGCCCTTACTTTTCTGGAGGTGCATTCCACGCAGACAACAATGTATCGCATTTGGCATTTGCCATGCAATTCCTCACAACAAAATACTTTGTCGTAAACCGAGCAACACCAATGTCTTTGTAGTCACGATCAAAATCATATACCTGCAAAGTATTTCAGAAATTAATGATTGACCTATCATAATAGCTAGTCAACTAAAAAGTACTCTAAATCACTAGGGCAAGAGGGAGTTCGAGGAAATCTTCAAATGGTTAAACATCAGTTATATCCAAAAGAAAAAAGTTGGTCAATAAATGCAATGAAGTGGGCACACAGTACATCAAAACGCAGTAAAAAAAAGAACTGCAGACAAAGAGCTGTTTCAACAAAGTTTGAACATATACCATATCACTGATCTCAGCTTCAGCAAAAGTATTCCCATCTGCAAGCATGCTCCATACAACTTTGCTAATTTTCATAGAAATTCGCATGGCACAAGATGGTGTTTTGTTCTTTTCTTTCTCCATCAAGCGTAACTGGGCAGCTTTTTGTAGTGCTTTCCTTAATGCAGAAGATGCAAATTTTCGAGACTTCTGGAGATTTAGAAGGTCTCTCTTCAGTCCTTCCACCTGATTACAGTATAATACCAATCAAAGATTGTACAGAAACTACACTCTCATAAGTGGAAGTCTAACTCTTATGTTTGGAGCTGATATAAAGCAAACAGAATTCACTACGGTGTAGTTCAGTCTGAGATATTTATATTACGAGAGAAAAATACTTTTACTTTTTGGTTCTGAAAACACACATTACAAGAAAATCAAACGGTAGGAGGATATACATAGTACTATGTTGACCACATGAAACTATCTCTTTACTCCTACAAATACTGAAGTAGGGGATGGTCCATCTGCCATCCACCGAAAGCAGCTTCCTAACTGTTCAGGTAATGTCTCTATGATTTTCACCAGCTTGCCTTAGAGTTCACAAAATATGTCATATCAAAGTTACCTTGTCTTTGCCTAACTCCAAGTCAGTTTTCATGGACATGCATCTGTATGTAGATTGATGTGCCACAATATTAGATCTATTTTATTACTTCTGCAGTGACGCCAATAATTTCATCTATATGAGTAGATTTGTTCCCAAACTCAAAAGTACTTGATGTTATTATAATTATATACCTTTGCTAGCATTGTGGTGAAATTAATGCTCAAAACAACTTGCTGGGCACGGTGAAGAAAATAGATTATCTATTCGGAACAGGCCATACAAAGTTAAATGTTTACCAGTGAAGCTTTTCCACTGTCAATCATCCAGAAAGAATTATCCTTTTCTGCAGAAAGATGGCCAGTATGAGTATCACCGGTTCCGGCTAGGGATCGTATATCATCAAGCAGTAACTTTCTCTCCCTTTCCCTCTGTTCGAGATTAATTTTTGCAAGCTCCACCTCTTCAACTCCATCAGGAACCACCTCATCCGCCTCTTCTTCAACATCTTCGTCATCCGATGGATACTGAAGACTGTTTTTCCGAGGCCTGTGCCAGAAAGATAAACGAAAAATGAGAACGAGTTTTGAAATACTACTACCAAGTTAAAAAAGGCACTGCTATAAATCATTATAAGTGAAACTTACCAAAGACAATGTAAAGCCACAACATTTATTAAAAAAAGGAGGGTAAAAGATTCCTTACTTGGCAAATTCATGTGTTATCACATGATTCATGTGTAGATCAAAGTGTAAAACAATTTAAATTTAGGCACATAGTTCTAGAGGCCTCTATCCACAAAATGACAGCATTTATTTAGTTAATATGTCGTGGATATCTTCTGTTCTGGCAAATAACAATGATTAGCCTGGAACAGAACTTAATTAAATCTTTAGAGCAAGCTCAATGACCAACAACTAAAAGCAACAAACAAGAGTGAATCAGCATAAGAAAAAAGGTCCATGAACCTATAAGGAATCTCACTTGGGAAGTCTTGCAAAAAGGAGATTGCTAAGCACATCCAACATAACTTGAAACTGGCGTGAAGTCATTGTTGCAGTAATGTTTGGAGAATTGAAACGCAGCTCCTTTAATGGCTTAACCTGGGTCATGAAACAAAATAATAATAAGTCAGAAGAACATTACTCATGCATCTATACAAACTCGCATGCATTGGGATTGGCATGCATCTCTGGATTTATCTCTTAACATTACCTTCAAGTCTGCAGTTCCACCCTTGTGCCGAGTATAACGGAAGTACATCTGGCAAGGCATAAATACTCTCTCTAACAAGGCCCCTGTGCGTTTCAATTTCTCTGAACTACCGAGAATACGAGGAAGCCACTGCAGGCCCGCACCAGGGTCCACATCAGTCGGTGCAACATGAGCCTGAACATCTTTCAGAATCACCGAGAGATCAGCTTTTTTCCAGGTCATTTCAGGTTGTAGCTCGGGAATGTGTAGACTGCTTGTCCCCAGTGCTTGTTCTAGCATCTCTTTCCCAACATGAACAACTGAATGAAATGAACGTGCCATGACACGCCCACTGGCTGCGGCAAGTAGAAATCTACCCTGGTACATATAGCACAAGCTTCAGTTCCTTGCCCAAAAAGCCATAATACTATTACTGCAATAACTCATAATCTACAATTCTACATGAGCTTGTTACATAAACACCAATTGCATGACTCCTGTGTGTCACACTCGCGCACCAGGAGGACAAAATAAAAATGCCAAACAGTGCACGTAAATACATTCAAAACCCAGAGCTCACAAAAGAAACAAAGAAAGGCACAAAGGGATACCACGTTCACGGTGGTTTTGAAGTTTTGGAGACTTATCATATCAGTATCGGACACTGGACATTCACTGATACAAAGTATTGGATGAAATGGGGTTTTAAAATAAATAAAACGATTCTGATACTACTCAGATACTGTTGGATACTCCTCCAATATCTCTAGAGCAGTTGATCCCTCATTTGAAGCGTGTCGCAACACATAGCACCAACTAAATCCACATGGTTATATCAGACTGTCAGAGTAAGTGGTGTTAAGTCAAACTGCTATGTTGGATCTAGATGATTTGTTAGTTTTTCTTGAGTGCATGATGGTTCTTGTGTTACTGAAATAGGTCAGTAACACAGATAGTATCAAAACATATAATAGATTACACCAACAGGTATCAATGTATGGTATTCTGTATTCACATTCCTGCATCCTTTTTTATTATTTTTTGTATCACTATTCCTTTTGTCCTTCATTAACTATAAATGGCTTCATCAATGTGCCGCTGCTTTGGGGGAAAAGATGCTTCCAAAGTGGGTTAAATGGAAGAACATGCTGTGAGTTAGCCTGAAATTGACCTAACCGTGACCCCCAAAAACTATGAATAACATACATGATTTTTTTTCTCAGTTAAAGGACAGAATAATGAGTACAAAAAAACTTATCTTCAATATCACTTACATTGGCTTCTTCAGAATGTAGGTTGAACTGAGGCTTGACAACATTAACCATAAAATGGAGATTTCCTCCTTTATCCAATTCATCAAACATGCCATACTTCACTGCAGCGTTGACAAAAAGATTAACCAAAACGGTAACAGTAATCTGTAATTTCAATAGCTTTTAGTTTTCAACAGACTCAAGTGAACCAGTGAAAAAAATGAAGCCTCCAACTTTTGGTACAACATGAAACACCTAGCAAAAAATAAGCATACCTGCTATATCAGAGGAGCGATTGGCTTTACTGTGTAATGGGGAAGTAGAGCCCAGAGCTTCAGCATTTTGCACCGAAGGAGAACCAACATGGGTAGAGGTAGCCTCTTGAACTAATCTGGAGCCATCTGCATTCTGCCTTTCCTCAATCATCTTTCTTTGTGCATATTGTCGTGAAGGAGAAGGTTTTGGAGGTTCAAACGCTTTGGAAATTCCTCCAACCCATGACCAGACTGCATCACGATTCTCAATAGTCCATAAGAGCCTAAGACCGTACACAAATACCCGTTGGCAATTGTCCGCCAACACCACATTGAAACCATCATCATCATCACTATGCTCAGATAGACTATGGTCACTTTCACTGCCATTCTCAAACTCAGATCTGACATATGTTATCTCAAGATTCCTACCAGCATCCTGCCATTCCATAAGTCTCACAGGATCTGCCTTTGGAGCTTGTCTTCTTATTGTGAAATAATCAGAAGACAAGAGGAAACCATCCTCGTGTTTTTCTTGAAAACTGCCCATGCTGCATTTGTCGTTTGCAACTTTGCCATGTGACTGGGACGTAGTCTTTAATTTGGACACATTTTCAGCTGAGGACAAGTTAACATCTCTCACTAGATAAACCTCTGGGCTGTAAAGATCAAGACCGCGATAAACTAGATCCAGAGATTCACGCTTGCAATCAAATGTGTATTTCTGTTTACCTCGACTGTAGCACAATTCATACTTCAAACTTGACATTTTAAAGGTCAAGCCACTGGCAGGATCATCTTCAGTTAAAGTTGCATGCCTTATGCAACAGGGAGTAGCATCAACCCGGAAAAAGAACTCAACCAAAACTTTATCCATCGAGAGGTTACCAGATCTAGCAGCTCGAGGAATTTTATATCGAGGCCATCTAGAGAAAGAACGCAGTTTGTGTGGCGGGCTGTAGTTTAAGCTCCACCATTTGAAAACCCAAGCAAGGTCATGGGCACCAAGGTTCATCGTAGGGAAATCAACATCGGCCATTCTGGAACAACTACTGAAGGCGGTTCCACATGGCATTGAACTGTTTGCATAAGACGAAGATGATGTAACATTATCAGACTGCACTTGCAAAGGTTTAAGGGAGAAGTTCCACCTAAGAGAGAGATATGTAGATCGAAATGGATCATAAACCTTCTTCCTTGGCTCGCCCTCAACAGGGAGTGCATGCAAATAATGATTCAAAGGGTTGCCAGATTCACACTGCCAGTCAATAATCACATTAAGGGAGAACAGAGGAGCATAAATAAAAGGCCTGGGCACATCAGATGGCACTTTTAAGCTGCAATTCTTCATCATACTCTCTAAGCTGCTGATATACATCCTGAATTCCTTTGCAGAGATATCTACATGCCCATCTGTTTGCTGGATTTCCATGTATTCAGAAACAATTTGCAGTCTGTCTACCTTCTCATAAGGATTAGTTGTAGCCAGGATCTTCCACTTCGTTTCACTGAAATATAAAACTATCTTCCCATGGATGTAATATCTAATGTCATCCCACCATGGCAAGCTGCGCTCCTTTTTAGGTGGTTGGTTTGCTGCACCAGAGTTTTTATCTCTGGAGCTAAGATTAACTCTCTTTAGGGCTACTTGAAATGCATAACTTATATCAGCAAAAGATGGCTCATAACCAACACCAAAAGAAATTTCTCCTCTCTGGAAATAAACTGGTAAATTGGAGTACATTTTTATTGCTGGTGTGGTACCACTGGCAGAACGTAGCATGGTGACCTTGTGCCATCTGCCAATATATACATCTTGGTGTATTTGGGGTTGAAAACATGTTGCCTGCAAGTAGATAGAACAAGAAAGTAAAAAAATCTGAATAGACTCGCATCCAAATATGGAACAACCAGATCTAAACATTGCTACAAGAACTCACATCTGGCAGGTATATGTGGAGTTAAAGCTTTCACGAGTGAGCTGATTTTCTTTATGTTCTAAATTTTTTAGTGAATCCTTATTTTCTCAACCAGTAGGCTATAAGGAATCATGAAATTGTGTGATGAATGTCTCGGCCATACAGTTATTAGATGTGAAATAGGATAGTTGAGTCGTTTAACAACGCAAAGGAATTGGATGGAATGAGCAACAAAACCAGAGTAACAAGCCATAACAATGCATAACATAACTTGGAACACAAATGAGTAATCCGAACAAAGAATTTGATGGGCCTGACCTGCTGGGCAAGCACCACACGACCTTCACATTTCCCACTGGTTGCAGAGAAGAGAGGAGAAGTATAGTCTCTCACTTGTATGACCAAGGACCCTGCAAGGAGAGCAATATCACTCCCATATAGTCGAGAGAACGGTATGTCTTTCTCCTGACAAACAGGGTCAAGTCCCCTTATAAATTCAACCATTTCTATATCTCCACCATTTATCCTGGTCAAAGTAATATCCAGTTCAGAAGCAGAAAGTGAAAGAAGTGAAGCTCTCCGTGAACTTGGCTTGAATCCAGCTTGGAAACCTTCTGCACACGCTCCCGACCCTTCTGCGAATACCTTCTTCTGACAAGCCACATAATACGATCGGAATGCTTTCTTATGGATTTCTTCCCGTAGCCTTTGAAGAGCTGCAGTGTCATGCACATCAACCTCAATACCATCATAGAGAACTTTTCCTTCGGAGCTGCAGTGGTTAGAGTCTACACTTCCTGATATAGCTTCATCAAGAAATTTCAACCTAACACCTGATTCACAGGTTTTGTTCCTCATCAAATAGTAATGTTCATCGAGCCAACCCTGTATGGGCTCCTCCTCTATTTCAGCCGTGAGTTTACGCAATGCAAACTTTACAGATCCAAAACTTGAAGCTCCAGACTTAACCTTTTTCAAGTTCACTTTCCCATCAGGAAACAATATACTTCTTTTGGCAGCAGAAACAAGCTTTAGGGCACGAATCATATCTTCAACAGCATCCTCTATGGCACGCAACGGTAACCTGTATGGCATGCAAATATGGATATCTAGCCCTTGAACGACCCAATCTCTCTTGGGTGATGGTTCCGCCTTTGCACTGAAAGGAATACATGAGATCTGTATTCGTGTGCTCTTTAGAACCCTGGCACCATTAAGAGTGAGAGAAAGACCCTCCGATAATACACCTATCTTGGCATTCTCAGTGAAGATAGATTGTACATGCATGTTTGCTTCGACACCATCTGCGAGCTCAGCGGACATTCTCAACACTTCCACATCAACAGCAAAAATTGAGCTTCTTTTGTCAGCCTTCTGAGGTTTCACTGAACCAGCAGCTATGTCAGCATGCTCATTCTCTTTGATACTCCCAGTTTCGCTATTGATCAGCTTCTCAGAACTCTGAATATTGTTATGATGCAGAAAACACTTAAAGCGGAGAAAGGTCTCAAACAGTGCTAAATGAGCATCAGGTTCCCATCTGACATTAATGTCTGTTGCACTGAAGAGAGAACAAACAGCAACATCTGTAAGGCCACCGGATCTACGAACAATTTTAGCATTCTGCATATCTAGTAAGGTCACTTTGACACCAGAGCTATGATCCTCCTCATACATTGCTTTCACCCGTTCCAATTCTGCTTCTGTTGACTTTTTCTCCTTGTCTATACATACAGAGAGATGAGAGATAACTAAAGATGCAGTGAACCTCAAGTTGCGGCCAATGCCTGGTGGTTCCGAAGTTATACTTGCCATACGTTGTGTGCCATCAGCAGAAACATCAACAATTACTTGACCACCTTGAGTGCCATAGTTCACACGCTTTGGATCAGCAATAGGCATATTTAATATATTTATGTCACCACTGTAAGTAATAGAAAACTTTTGTAGGCTTAATTTCAATATTTCAACACCTTTTTTCTTTTTCCCTCTATCCTCTAAATTCTTTTCTTTTGCCTTTTCCCGAGAGGATGAAAGATCTTTAAATAGAGCCCTTATGGACATCAAATTGAGGACAAGAGATTCCAAATGCTTGAAGCCAAATTTTACTCCTACGCCACTGATATCGATGGAAAATACAAGAGCAAGTCTACAAGTTTCAGTCATATCTTGAACCTCAATTTCCCTGTATCCCCAATCAAGGCTCACCCGAGCAATGTGCATTAAGGAGCCAGAGTAAGTATCAACACCAAATATGTTTTCCTTCAAGAATTCCCTATAGCCATCTTCCATGTGCACCAGCATTTCACCAAGTTCAGTGTGTATCTGAATCCCCTTGCTTGCAATGTTATTTGCAAACACATGTGATGATTGGCAACAGGCCTGCAAAATGAGAAGTGCATATGAACTAGAAGGAAGATAATGCTTATACTCATCAATCAACACATACATAAATTGTAAGGAATACCGCAAAAAAGGTTACCAAAGTTACTTTGACAGGTTCAGAGAAACTTGCATCGTATTGTGAAAAGACCAAGTGCTATTAACCATAGAAACGACCAAAAAATATTTTCACATGTTCAGAGGACTTGCACCCTATTGCGAACTATGTGCTATTAAGACATGAAAAGCAGATATTACAAGAGAAACTGGTCGCCAGACGGTATGCGTTGATGGACCATAATGAGAGCTCATCCACGGTCATTTGTCTGCACAGCCACACTTTACTAACTATTTCATTATTTTCCCATACTAGACCTCTACTACATCTAGAATAAATTAGGCATCAGCATCTACAACTTTTGCCAGTACAATAAATGCTTGATACTGAACACTTACAACAATCAATGCATCAACAAACGAAATGCTGCTTACAATCTATAAGAGTTATCTACATAAAACAAGTCTTTTCTGAGCAGAACAAGACTTATTCTTACATAAATCGAGAGAACTTACATGATACAATACCAGCCCACTAGGGCTGTGAAGCATAACAGTCATTTCTGGGGCAGAGACTGTGCAAGTCCACATAATTGGCTTGCTCTCCTTTGTTTGAGAAATTTCTTGATTAGAGTTTGCCTTGGAAAGCTTCATTGCTTTGGTTCTCAAAGAGTGAAGGCGCATCCATGGCATCAATCTGCTCAACATAAGATTGCATTGTGTACCACCAAGCTTGGCATCGATTTCGGCTCTGATTGGAAGAAGTGGCTGAATGGAAGTCATATGTTATAGCTCTAAGGACAGTTGCAATATTGTTAATCAACCAAAGTAAAGAAGGATCCTTACGTCCATAGGAACATCAAAAGAAGCTACAACAGCAACTTTAAGAACTTCCAACAGAGAGCTCAAGTCTTCTCTAACCAACTGGAAGGCAACAAAATTAACAGTGCTGATTGCTGAATAGCTACCAATAAGTATAACAAGAGTCCAAAGATAAAGCAATAGAGAAGTACATGAATCTCACTAAGATCGATCTGAACATCAAAGTGTGGCATAGCTTCCTCCACATCGTCCTGTGGCAGGGATTTCGTACTAGTGAAGTTGATCCCCGTAACATTGTTGTCAACACTAAGCCCTTCACCCAGGTGTGTGAACTTCACATCAAGCTTCGGCACACTGAAGCTAACCTTCCAAAGAACAAATATATATTTAGCAATACTTTTCAGGTACAGACAAAACATAATAAGCGAGTACAAAACTATAATTCCCAACTGCCTAAAGGAGATTTTCCACGGCCAAGTGCCAACAGAAGGATTGTAAATTTTAGAAGCGCCTGTGAGCGAACACCATAAATAGCATAATATCATGATTAAGCTCACAATAATAAATGGCAAGCCACATGTCCTTACAAATTTTGCCAAAAATCGACAAATTCAAGGGCCTCCTACCTAATTTCTCTTGCGCTCCAAAACATCAGCAAGACACGCGCATACTAAGACTTGTTGTCTCAGATGAAGCAGTTCATTTGACAAATGAGAAGTTAGAAAGATTTGGCTATACATGATTCTTATATTCCTAATCACTGGTCATTAGAAAGTAGACAAGCTTTTAGTTATGGAACCGTGTACTCATCAGTCCCATACTACTAAGATGAGAAAAATGACAAAATCAATCTCAATCTATGTGGTGGATAATCTTATTCATGGTTACCAAGCACTAATGGAAGATTGGAAGTCTGCAAAGCACTAAGACTATCAGTGCAAAAAAAAGGAACTCCAGCCATTTTCAGAAGTAGCACAGCAAAATACACAAAACAGCCATTTTCAGAAGTAGCATCACGTGACTTGCATTAAATGCACATGACGGTGTTAAAGTGAACAGTTGACAATGAAATCAGGTGTACAATTAATATTGCAGGAATTGTGTTAATGCTTTGAAAGCCTGCTTCCTCTTGATAAATATTGACCATGCAGCAAATATACTGATCTGAATGAATATTGTGTTTCTTAGAGACTGAAATACTAGTTAACCAGGAGACTCACTGGAGAAGTGAAAAACAAGATTATGATTGCGCGCTAGGGCTGCGATTGGCCTTACATAATAGCCAACCAAATAAAAGATGTTGCAAGCACAAACAAAATTAGTGTGCTTGAAGCAAATGAACTAAATAATTGTCATTTTCTCTACACTTGAAAATTTAGTGCTAACAAACCTTATCTGGAAACACAAGCATCAGCTTCTTCAATGCTGGTAAAATGGATTTGCTTTTTGAAGGCTGTTTGGTTGAGGAAGTACTGGCGATAGCATCTCCAGCATTCTCAGGGGCACCATTATTCTCTGGCTTTGTATGTTTTTTGTAAAAGAGGCGTTCATCAATGTTGGCAGTAACATCTCCGCATTTCAATTCAAGATTAACAATTTTAACACCTCTTTCCCTGAAAAAAACTACAATTTGTAAATACACACAAGTAAAGTTAAACACTATTGAAACCTAAATATGATAAAGATATGAAGCATTGCTTGACCAATTGGAAACACAGCTTTTGTATCCTAACTATACTATCTAGGTATGAAACAGCTTTCCTGCTTTAAACAACTGGTAATGGTAATTTAATCAACAGAAACTGATTTGAGGATAATCTACAATGTACCAGAAATTGTCTATGACTTCGATAACAATTAGTGTATCTCAACCTATATTTGCAATCTAAAAACAGCAATAACATAAGGTGCACCCAAATATAACAGTTACCAATAGCAAAAGAACTCACTTTTCGTGACCAAACTCACAAGTTACCAACAAATCTTCACAAACAAATGGAGCCAAAAATTTCTCAGAACTTGATAGAGAAGCTTGATCAGAATGGAAAGCATCAAGCTGATTACAGCTACCCACTGGATCAGCAGTCGACCCAAAATCTCCAATGTGTACATTCAATGGCAAGATGTGCAACTTGACACCAAGAATATGATTAGGTCCGGAGATTTTAAATGTGTCCACCTTTAGCTCTTTGATATCAACAGCACCATCTGGCACCTGCATCATTGTCGTCAAAATAAGAATCATAAATAACAACACAGAACAGTGAACACAAGAAAAGGTATGTTTCAGTCAGCAAAAGGTACATCCAGCACATCTCAGTGGTTGGATGATGACTTGACTTCTGCTTAGATGCTTTTTAGGAGAAAAATTACATATGCGAGACAGATTGCCAGAAAATGTTTGTCAACTAATCATGCTGCATGCTATACTGGTGAGTGGTGACCCATGTACATGAATCGTGACTTTAGCAGACTAAAGCTCCAAGCAACACAATCATACCATATGTTGGGAACTTTACACTAGCACCGCCTTTTAGATTGACTACATGACCAAAGAGTCACTGGCTCTTTTATTTCCTAGTCTTCATGGACTCTCTATATACTTCCCTTGTAAAAGAATTGCCAATTTGAACTAGGAAAAATAAGGAATAACAGGGAAAAGATTATGTTATACATAATCCATATCAAACTATTAATTTGGTATTGTGGCAGCTAACTTTCCATTTTTTCCTAGTAATAGGGCTACCAATTTCAACTAAATTCAACAGTAAAGGGGCTAATTTGTGCTGTTTGAATGCAGATTGCAGAGGGACTGAAATATTGAATGTGGGAACAAGGAGCACTCCGCCCTTGAATTCAGCTAATCTTACTTTCTTGACAAGTCTAAACACACAAGTATGTTAATATATAGAAAAATTAAAAGCAAGCAAACTGCATTCCCACATGAAATTTTGAAAAGGAAATAGCAAGACAAAAAGGTTACCTTGATCATCAGATCTGCCACGGAAACTGATAAAAGTCTAGCCATACTTGATGTTACTAACCATTTCCCTTTTCCTGTGGAGCGAGGCTTTGCTGATTTGCTTGTCTTTTTGTTCTGTGAAGATGATCTAGTTACAATTTCAAGATCATTTATCAGCAGTTGCACCTTTGGGTCCTTGGAGAGGACACCAAAACTTAGTTTGACCAGTGACTTGCGGAAACTTAGTTTTATTTCACCAATTGAAACAGATTCAAGAGAACCCTGAGAAGAAGAAAAGGTGGTATAGTGTGAATAGATGAATAAGCAAGAAGGAATCAAATGTGTGTTAATCAACAAATATCAAATGGTTTTGATTTTTAACTTTTCATGGCCACAAGTATTTCATGACAGGAAATATATTATGGCCCAATTCTCCATCTCCAATACAACTAGACAAAACCAGCATAAAAAGGAAAGCTCTTTTGTCTACAAAGAATAAAGATTTTTAGCATAAGTGAAGACCTTTGTTAATAAAATAAATTTTCTGCAACTTCAAGGTTGATCTCCTTCTCACTATTTTACTCATGGAGCTACAGGGGTGGAGTTAATAAGAAAAAAATGTCGATACTTAATCTGTGTTGACAATGGTTAACCATTTGTTCTATTTAAGAGGATATGCAACATCCTGATATTAAGCAACCAAGCTACAATGTCGGAAAACATACTTTAACTGTTCACGTCACAGGCATAGGAAGGATTAGATAACAGTATCTGCTTGAAAGGGCAGTAAACTATGACACCTGGCAAAGCCTTGACAGACTGCATGTAGAAAAAGGAACTGAACACACCAGACCAAATTGCTCAAAATTAAAACAAACTCACAAGCTTAGAACAGGAAGTCATGAAGTTCTAAACTCAAGCAGCTTAGCAGCGTACCTTGTTGAACTTTATTGTTACATCACGCAAGCAATTGAACCCAGCAACCCGAAATGTAACGGAAGCACGTAACACACGGCTCAAGAACCAAGCTAACATTCTCGCAGCAAATCTGCAATGAATCAAAACACGAATGAATAGACAGCTTCCATGCATAACTGTTTATCAGAAACAATAAAAACTGAAGTATTCAAGTGGTAGAACATTCAAGTTTGAAAGGCATCACATCATCTTAGGAGCTACAACAACAGTTTTTTTCTGGCACATTTGTCCCATTATGTCATTGAATGGATGTTTTGTGCGTGATTGGTGCTAAATCAGTGCGTTAGAATGAGAACTGAAAAGTCGAGATGAGTCAAATCCTTTTTCATAGCATGTCAGCTGTTTGTTCCATAACAAAGTAGCAGTTGAAGTATATGCTCCAACAAACAGGATCAAGTCATCAACCAAAAGAAAATGGAAAGCCTGGGATGTAACGCTCCATGTTTAACCAGTTTTTTTTACATCATATAGTATCATACTATCATGTGAACTGATTTAGGTTCGAATTTCCAAATTGTCCTATCATTAAGAAACTAGGGCTGTGGTTAAGACAGGATCCACTATCCACAAACAACAGTCTTATAATAAAGGGTACCAGCACTATGAGTTTTTCTAAATGGACATCAAACACATAGTGATCAATTATACTAATACAAACATCCACCAAATAGCAAGGAACTCATGTATCAGACCAGAGCAGCATTGTGCTACCAATTACCAGCTAGGAGAGTATATCGGTAGAATTTTGCGGTTGACTATTCAGATGAAAAACCAATAGATTATAGCGCCGATCTCACTTAGATCTTACGAAGCAGTAACTCGGAAAGTAGCACATGCCCTTCCGACCAAACGGCTAGCACACACCCTTAAACACCTCAAACCTACTACTGCAAAACCCCAAAACCACGCCATGGAGAGCTCCCCCATGAGGCTCGAGTTCACTGCTGCAGAGCTGCTAGTGGAGCAGCACTAATCCATCTCAATCATCGATCACGAAACACCCAACCACGCTCAACTAACCAACCCCGAGACTGGAAATCCGACTGTCACTAAACACTGAGTAGCCTACTGAGTCGTGATGCTCGGAACGGAATGCCTGAATTCCGGCCGCGAGGCGAAGCCCAGGCCAAGCTCCGGCGCTCGCGGGATCCTATCCCCCTACTCGGTTCCAGCGTTGGGCGTGGGGGGAGGACGGCTTACGTGAAGACGACCCATCCGACGACGGAGACGACGAGGAACACCGAGAAGAACTTGACCGGCGAGGACGCCATGCCCGCCCGCCCCGTCCGCCGGATCCGCGTCAGGCCGCCCGGATCCGGGGGGACGCGCGAGCCGGCATGGAACTCCGCGGACCCGGCCGCCGGGATCGGGAACCCTAGCTCCTGGGCAGCGGCGCTCGCTCGCTGCTGGCGCCGCGATCTCTCGTCGGGAGTCTCGCCGGGAGATGCTGCGCTGTTGCCTTGGAGGATGTGTCAGAGAGTCAGAGGTGAGAGAAGACAAAGTAGCAGCACTGGTCTGGTGGTCTAGCAGTGTAGTAGGCCAAAAGCTTTGGGTTTCTCGTCGTCGAGAATTCTCGTCGAAACGGACGCCATGGTCTTGCCTGGAGATGGCAGATTATACGATCTGATCTGATCTGGAACGGAAGCGTCTCGCGTAAAAATGGCAAATTTGGATTAATTTTCCGTTTTTTGAGATGTAGATCAATTTTCTTTGGCAAACGCTAGGCATGACATGATGCATCGGCTGGTTTGACTGCTCATGCGTAGCGTGGACGCCGATCATTGGTGCAAAAATATTTCCGGAGTGATTTTTTTCCGGTGTATGTAGCATTAACAACGTTTTGCAAAAAAAAATCATGTGAATTCATGACGGGGATGAAAAAAGGATAAGGCAGCACAAGTGTGCGCTTGTTTTCTCGTGTGTGCTCGCGTGTGTGCGGGTGTTCGTGTATGGGTGCGCGTGTGTGTAAATGTGTGTGTGTGCGTGTGTGTATGTGTGATATATCTGTGTTGTAAGTGCTTGACAACCACTTCAGTCCTCCAAGAGTGTGATTTAAACATTGTAGTCACCCTTGTGGGTAAAACTACTCTTGTTGCATCACTTTGTTCTTAAAGTTCCAACAAGTGGCAAACTAAAGAGTATAATTGGTGCCATCGGAGGGGCCACGGGACCAAGGATGGCTAGGAGGTGGGCTGAGTACCAGAACCACACATCATGCGTCCACAGGGCCTAGGCGTGTCATGGAGGAGTTCCCCCCCCCCCCCCCCCCCCCCCCCCTCCCCTCACACACACAGGTCGTTCGATCAACCTCAATCTTTCACCAACAAACTCCCTCTTGACCTAAAACCAACTATGTATCCAGAAACTGGCAGACTCTAGGGGTCAACCACCATCACGGAAACACCAAAAACAAACAAACTTTGCTTCTGTTGAATATTGGAGGGGGAAATGCCGGCGGAGCCACCCTCGATTGATCCATATACTCCTCCTACATCATCTCCATTGCCATCATGATTAAGAGGGAGTACTCCACCCTAGACCATGGATTTCTGGTCATAGGTTGATCTATCTCTCCATGTACTATCATGTTTTAGAATCATCTGAGCTTCCCTAAAGATTACACATATGTACACATAATGCCCCTATGGTGGATCCTATGATTGTTTGATAAGATATGAGATGCAAATTCATTATACTTTTTATGTATTTCTAGATGAATATCATTACTCCATTATATGTATGCAAGTTCTGATCAAACTAGTATGCTAGGACGCTAGAGAGGGAACGTGTGGTACATGAAGTAACTTGTGCTACTAAAATGGACAGTGACAGAAAATTTGGTAGCTACTATGGTTTTTAGTTTTCTATGTTCAACTCACTCGAGATAATGGGATATGATGTGATAGTTTATATGTGAGTTTCCTTCACGAAGTTAGTTCTTCGTGCACCACTTCAATAATAATCCATATAAGCCAAGATTACTGATTTTGGCAAACTCTTCTTCAGTCAATCCGCTAAACAGTTCATTAGTTGCGATCGAGTCCCAGGGCCTGCCTCTCTTCTTAGCTTCACTAGTTCCGCCTTTTGGGAATGTCAGCTCCTTGCTAAGTCACTTTCCAAAACTCGCCTTGAGGTGTATCCTTATCTTGGACCTCCAAAAAGCATAATTTGTGCCAACAAAGATAGGTCTGTTAGAGTGACTCATACCATTCCCCGAAGCCGGTTTATCTACTCCCTTGGTGGTTAAACTAAATCAAAGACAAGGGGCTTTGATACCAATTGAAGAATCGGATATGGCGACTAGAGGGGGTGGGTGAATAGAAGCTTAAAGAAATAATTGCGACAAAAGCTTCAAGTAGATAAACAATAGGAACATGGGATGAATAGTAAGGAAAAAGAGAGCAAAGCAAGAAAGATCAAAACAAAGTAGAAAATAGATAGGGAGCATAGACACATGTTTGTTTTCCGGAGTACGAACTTTTGGCACTAGTTCTATGTCTCTATTTTGAGAAGTTATGCACACATGCACCCTAGCCCACCGACATCCACACCCCGCCGATGACTAAACCTTCTTTTCTGTTAGTGCAAGTTTCACCCGCTTCACCCGATCTCTGATGGAAGATCTTCGATGTGATATCCAAATCTTCACAAACTTGCCTCGGAAGTCCACACGCAGATCTCCAATAGTGACGAGTTGATCTTGGCCACATCTAGTTCTTGTCTTGTGTTCCACCAAACTCAAACTCCAACTCTCAATAGATTGCAAGAACTAGTGAAGAGAAGGAGGGGAAACTCGAAGGTTAAATCTACATATCTTAGAATTCAGATCAAGTCTCCAACCTTACCCACTAAGGCTCGAGTGCTATCAATAGGCGAAGATTCAAGAAAAGTCATACCGATAGAATATTTGTGTATGAACAAAGATAATAGTTTGGTGTTGCACCTTGAGTTCTTCAATTAATGTTTCCTTCAACGTCCTTTTGGGGGGGAACGTATTCACTGTGGTTAAACCAACTTCTAGGACTATGTTTTGTGTAAACTAGATTAACAGGTTAGTCCCTCAATCATATTGTCATCAATCATCCGAACCCACTTGGAGAGCATTCGATGCACTTTCAAAAACTATCCGTCGTCCTTGCTAGTCACCACAAAAGCATTATGTACCGGGCACAAAATTTTGCAAGCCGTTTTGTGATGTCCGTCTAATAAATCTGTCAGGATATGCAATATGCTCTTGTATTGATTATGTTAATAAAAAATTATGAAATGACACATCAAGGCCTAGGAAACTTACCCCCACAGTTAAAGAAAATACCCTAATTAAAATTATAGATACATCTAAGTTCCACTGCAAAACCTTATACATCTTAATCCACCATGACTCCTGTGGTCAGAGAAGGAGAGAACTTAGTCTTCGATGGCAAAAACCATGTGGAGATTTATTCTTCGTAGATGCCGCCATGTATGATTGGAGCTAGGACACGGCCTCATTTGTG
This sequence comes from Dactylis glomerata, assembly GCA_007115705.1. Taxonomy (NCBI): domain Eukaryota; kingdom Viridiplantae; phylum Streptophyta; class Magnoliopsida; order Poales; family Poaceae; genus Dactylis; species Dactylis glomerata. The sequence goes on along the minus strand of QXEO01000044.1, from coordinate 2,822,959 downwards.
CTATTGGGAAGGCTGGAATCGCCCATGGGAGGCAACAACTTTGTGTACGCCTGTGGGTGGGAACACCATGCACACAACACGAAATCATCGCCCACAACGCTAAGATGTTGGTTACCAAACCAACACCACAAAGAGGTGGACCGAAATTTTGGCTACGACACAAACCCACAAATATTCTACGCCATCGACCATGCCGTCACAATGGGGATGATTCTAGGGTACTATTATCCAAGCGCAGTGTAGCCATCGCCATCTAAACGATGCCACAATGGCACGAAAACCAAACCCTAACCAAAAGATGATGTGGAAAACCGAGGGCCCCATCAACTCCCGCCGGTGGTAATCTGATGGTCTTGAAAGAGACTAATGCCTTGAGCAGGACCTACCTTTGATGCAAAACACCTCGCTTCCCAAAAAAATTCCGTACTACTTTGAGATCATAACCAATTTTGTAGAAGGAAGACAACTCAATTTGATTCAAATATAATTGAACCATTGCTTCGTGTATAGGAATTGCAACCTTGCTTCTACTCAATAAGCTGTTGCTAGTCCCCATGTGTTTGGTTGTAACTATCTATTTGAAGTCCATCCAGAGTTCGTTATATCTACATCAGAATGATAAGAAAATATGGTAGGTTGATTCACTTTTCGTCATGCTCTTTGCTATTCTTTTTCCGGATACATTTGGCATGACACTAGAACCTTGCTCCGAAATATTTTTGCTGGTATTGATCCAGATTTCAATGTTCAAGTGGAATTTTTTAGTACTCAAAACTCCACTTAAAAACTTAATTTCTCTACAGTGATAGATTTAATAAACTAAATTAATGGCTCGTTCACATTCAGGCAAGAAACTGCACATCCAAAACCATGACACTGGCGATCACATCCCAGAAGGACTCACTCAAACCAACTCAGTCCAATAAACACCGAAGCTAGAGCAGAGTACATGGACGCTCTAGTAGACGCAACAATATCGTTAGGGCCAACCTATCAGTCGCTGCGGGCAGGAGAAGCATCAGGGGACCTTGAACGTGACCGCACAGGTGATTCTGAGGATTGCCTGGGCGACCGGCGTCGTGGAGGTGATCCATCACTGTCTGCTGGTGGTGACCTCCTGTGAACATGTAAACCAATGTCAAGAGCTTTACAGATTACTATTATGGGGCTGTTCATTTCTTGACTACGGTAACTGTTCAGTTAGCATTATATGATACATAACAGAACAATTTGGCATGCAAAACAGCTGTCTGAGGAGATGAAAGGCAGATCTCCGGCACTTCATAATCTGTTTTTGTAAGGTATTGTTTTAAATGAAAAGTTCATGCTTTTGCAGAACAGTGTGTGAAAGGATTGCGAAACAAGAATTTCACATGCTGGCAATTTTCTCTAGAGTTCATAGAGCAAATAAAGCAGAAGTACGTGGTAGAAGCATATGCAATCTACCCTTTCGCAACACTTGAACTTCTGCTGACAATTAGCTATGTAGCTTATAAAGCAATGAAGACAGAGGCACATAGCATATTTGAAACACTAGAAGCCCAGAATATCTATTTCTTTAACAAACACACAAGAACTTACTTTCCATCATGCTGACCGCCACCTCTACCTACAGGTGAATAGGATCTCCGTTTGTCGTCTTCATGCCCTTTTGGCTTACGCCTAGGGGATTGTGTGTGATGTGATCTTGGTGGAGAAGCAGAGTAGTCATCTCGCCGTCTTTCAGCAGGAGAGTACGACCTTATGAAATATTCAACAGAGATAGCTTTTGAGAGAATGTCAAATGACAAGAAAAACAAAACATCCAGCTATTGCCCTACCTTGACCGAGGACGGCCACGATAACGAGGAGAGTAGGAGCGTGAACAGGAACGAGACCTCCCTGAAAATCGAGAGGCTATAAGTAATTTGGAACCTAGGTTTCCAACAAAAAGAATTTGCAGAGTTTGACATGCTCGGAAGTCAGAACACAGTAAACTGCAGATCTCACCCTTCTACAATTGAAATAAGCAGTTACACGTATCGTAAAATAACAACTTGTACAAATTTGGGCCTTATCTAATCTGAACTTGATTTAACACTTGCAAACATTTGTTGCGTGTCTTGTAGCAAGCTATATTAAGTATCTATGATTCCTTTGAAAGGTACCCAATGTTTAGATAAAGAAAAAAACTATGTTCCTTATTTACGCAAAAAGTAACTATTATAAGAAAGCTAAGCAGGAATAACTTTCAACTGGGTCGATTGGGTGTAGCAGAGCTAATGCAATATTTTGGCTAATCTATCAACCTGCAACTGCAAGGTCTAAACTGAATTAAGAAACCGAGCAACAAAGCTTTCAGAATTCTAGATTAGCATTATGGAACACCGAGGTCCAAAAATCATAAAATATCAGTGATGTAAGAAAGTACCATAACGAGAATGGCGGCTTCCACGTTCACCAGAATACCTCCTGCACAGCAAAGCAATCAGTCATTTCAAATGATAACATAACAGAATATGAGGAAGAACTTCACATAAAGCATGGAATAACATACCTGACTCTAGCTCTAGTACGCATATCATCTGGCCTTTTCCGCGACTCAGCAGCAACAACGACAGTTATCTCTCGGCCAAAAAATACTTGGCGATTCATGTGATATTGGGCCTCAGAGGCATCATAAGGGTCAACAAATTCCACAAATGCAAACCCTCGGGGCTCCCTGTGTATGTCAAGTTCATTAGACAAAGTAGGATAAAGGAAATTAATGAGAAATATAAGATGGCATGAAATATTCATAAAGTGTGTGTGTGTGTGCCTCCATGTTACCACCACAGTTCAAAAAGCAGTTTGCCCTCTATGATTCTTGATGAAGCACAGTCAAGAACTTACAGACATTTCCATCAAAAGGAAGCAATTGTTGCAAAAATCAGTTATATGTCCAGAACCTAGTACCCAAGTTTCTTGTACGAATTTCTTGTATAATGACTAAGTATGGCGATCCTCATAAAGAGCATCTTCATAAAATCACTTGCTTCAAGTTCCTCCATGTTTGAAAAGTCTCAAAAGCATTTGACATCAACTTCGCTTCATTTTATCTTCTCATGAAACCACCCAGTAAAACTCTCCTATCTTCTCTTCGCGAAATTAATTTTCTCACTCAATCAAATCTTGTCTTCATAGAAGAACTTCATTCGGACAAGACTCTATCTTGTCAAGGAACCAATTGTTAGGAGTATTAAAAATAATCTAAGCATACCAAGGTCTTGAATTCACGTCAAACAATACAACCCTGGAATTAATTTCAGAAGAAGAAACTCTCATTGGGCACAGATGAATGAGCACGAAAGGTAACATAAGCATTTCCAAATTGGTTCATAGCATATTCTGGTGACAAGAACTAATCAGTGATGTACACTCAGCAAACTACAAATGATTAGAGCATTTTCATGGAGCCTACATGTTAATGACATCACACCGAAGCTGAAAACTGCTTGCAAGTTCTCTTTATAAAATACAGGTTGTAATTCTCATGTAATAGGTAAGTGAAGGAAAGTTACTAAGCTTATGCATCAACACCAATAAAGATAATCTTTCAAAGCTAAAATTTTCTATGATCACTATGACAATAGAAAAGAAAGACAAATTGTTGGCCACAAAAAAAATGAGAATATGTAAAACTTACTTGGAGTAAAAATCCTTTGGCAGGTACACATCCCGAACAGGACCAAATCTTTCAAAAAGAACGCGTAGATCATCCGGCCTGCCACAGTTAAGAGATCAAAACTGAAGCCAATGACTTGCAAAGTGAAATATTCTTCTTTGCGGAAAGAAGTCATTGTCATGGAAAACCATTATCCATGTGACCATGTCACAGTTTATCTACCTGCAGCTTAATGGAATGTTGCGGACCAGGAGGCTTCCTGAATTCTGGTCCCTTCGTCCTCCATATCCTCTCCTAGGGGGACTTCTTCCTCTGCCACCATATCCCCTCCTTGGGGGACTACCATGCGGTGGACTGTACCTCCCCATTGTTTTGTCTGTGATTTACATACAAACACATGACATGTTAGGGCGTTTTTTATTAGAGGATTCCAAACACGCTGAAAATCGTAAATAAGCATAGGAATTGGATGGCATAGCATGTCAAGTCATATATAAATTGAAAGCATGGGAATAGGTAACGTAATTTGTTTTGCTGCACACAGGAAAGATGGACTTGCTTGAAGGATTAGGTGTTTGATATAGTAGTCACGGAGACAGAGCAAAATTCCCATGGTGCTGGCTAATGAGCTAAGACAATAATGCACACCACATTAACTCTGCCAGCTCATGTCTGAAGAACCTCAACAGTGGCACACTAACAATGCTAGCTGGACCACATTTACATCATAAGATAGTCTTCTAGTAAAAGAAATACTAGCATCTACGGAGTTAATAAATTCTAGCATAACAAAATTCGACCAGAGATTCTCAGCACAAGCTCCTCATATACTTCAAATTTAACCAGACCACAGAACTTGAGCAGATGAAGCTGTGCCTTATCTTAGTATTTTCATGATTTCAACAGCTGTTCCGATTCATAAACATTGGCTACCTTCAAATCGTGTGTACCAATACACTGACAACACAACAAACATAGCAAAACATACACCCAACGAACGAACCACTGCCGCCAGTTGATTCATGCAATTGGCCTAACTGCCGAGACACTGCCGCGCCGACCAACCTATTGGCGCAAGTCGATTCAGCATGATAACTCGGGGACAACACGGCGACCATAAAACAGTAGTCGAGAATTTCGGCGGGGAAACTTCAGGAATCGGAAGTGATGATGCCCTCCGTGTTAAGGGTTCGTCCTCGGCTGCGGAATCGTCAAGGAACCCGCCGAATACCCCTCGGATCTAAGCCCTCGCCGCGGACCTAGGGTTTTCCGTGAAAGACCAGTAGACCACGCAAGTACACATCGGAACACGCTCGCAAGCATGCAGACATAGAGGGAGTATGGAGAAGGGAGATTACGAGTACCTACCGGGACGAATTCGGTGATCGCCGGGGAGGTTCCGCCGCCGACGCCGCGATGGTTTGAAGGGAAAGAGAGGAGGTGGACGCCGGAGAGGACACGATGGAGATATATGATGGACGGGTCCACTATTCTGTGGGCCTGTAGTAATTCTCTTTGAGTTTAGATTGGCCTTATTTTTCGAAATCTAAAAGCATCTCGAACACCAGGCCTGACACAGGTACCGTCGGCCCAAATCTAAAAGTATTTCAGAGACGTAGTATGTATTGGAAGGAGTAGTAATTTGATTATAGTTCTTAGTAAGTACACATTTCGATTGGAAAAGATTGTCAAATAGTAGCTCACCGATAATATTTTCTGATCAGAGGGAGTTTTTGTTTTCGAGTTTCAAAAAATATACTCCCTCCGATAGAAAAAAGTGTTGTAGAAATACTAAGCTAGTATAAAATCACTGATACTCTTTTTCAATTAGAGGGAGTAATATTTATTCTCGTGTTATATGAATTTCAAAATATCGCAGCACATATCTCATAATCTAATACATGGTTGTAGGTGTCGACTAGAAAATGAGTATACGACTAGATGAGTATAAAAATAGAAAATTATTATAATATTAGTTGAGACAGTTCTGTAAATTCAGATCATTTTTTTTCATTTTCCTTGACCCACCAAGAGTGGTGTGTCAATTTGTAATGTCGCAACGGGCACATATCTTGCTCATCCATATTGTCAAATAGAGCCATCATGCGAAACCGGGATCTGTCTCATGCATACTCGCAGAAAATAAAGTACTTCCCCTGACCAAAAAAGGTTATCAGTTAGCTAGTACAACTTTATACTAACCGATACTAAATCGTGAGATGTCAAAATATCTATCCTATGAGTTTTGGGGAAGGCGCGAACCCCATATTTTTCGCGCAACTAGTGTACTCGTGAACAACTGGGCACTATGATTTAAACTCTGGCGTGTGTGATCTTAACACGCGTAGATATTCTTGTGTTATTTTTAATTATCATCATTTGTATTAAAATTTATAATTAGAAGCCTCACATTGGACTAGTTTGCTTTTTAGGCACTAGTGGAAAATAGGGCATCAGTCCCAGTTCGTTTGGGCCTTCAGTCCCGGTTGCGCAACCGGGACTAACCAACCGGGACTGATGCCCTATCTTTAGTCCTGGTTGCTATACGAACCGGGACTAAATAGAGACCACGTGGCAAGGTCCAGGAGCTCGTGGGCGTAGGTCTTTAGTCCCGGTTCGTGTTAAGAACCGGGACTAAAGTGTTCACACGTGGCAGCATCTGCTGCATCTTTATTTTTCTGGATTTCAATTGTTATTTAGGGGTTTAGGGTTTAGGGTATATTTGTATTTTGCTCCATTCAATTGTTTGATTTATTTCAAATAAGTTTTCTTATATACTTATTCATACAGCATTACAACATAATATATAAAACGATACATATATATAATATATTTGGTTCACCGAGCATATACATGCATACAAGTATATATACAACTTGTTCACACACATAAGATCACGACTTGTGTTTAATTATAAACATTGTCTAATTGAAACCGGCATGAAATTCACCCTTTGGGTTAATGACATGTTCAAGCAGAAATCCGGCTAATTCCTCTTGAATTCCTACTACACGTTCAGTCGGTGAGAGCAGTTTCCGCTTTGCTTCGAACTACGAAGAAGAAGAACAATATGAATATGAATCATCATAACAAAATTGATGCCAATAAAATGAATTTGTCAGTATATTGTTTACTTACTGTTTGAAAATCAATTCCTTCAGTGACCTGCGCACGAAGGTTCTCGCAAGTGTAGTATGTACATAGATTAGTCCCCGAAGGCTGCCTCGCACACTTTACGAGAATAGATTTTAGTCAGTGACATATCAAGATTGATATACTTAATGGTATTTGAAACTAGAATTAAAGGGATGTGTGAACCTAGCTCGTACGACTTACCTCGATCTGACGGTAAATCAGCTCATTTTTCCATTCACCTTTAACTGTGCGTATAAACCGTTTCCAAACACTGCCGAGCAAACAAAATGAATAGATGAGTTATAGATGAACGAAAGAGACCGATATAATGCCGTAATGATTGAAATTACCTATCCATCACATCAAAGATGCTTTTGTATTCATTAAGTGGTTTATTCATCGAGTCAAAGATTTGAACCCTTCCATAGTCAGGTTCAATCTTTAGCAAAATCCAGTGGTAACTGCGTGCAAGTTTGATTATGTAAGTTAATAAACTCATCAATTACACTTATAACATCGAGTAAGGAAAAGTAACTGTGTATAAGATAGTAACACTCACCTGATGTTGTACGGAAAGAGTATTCTACCTCGGTATTCCTGCATAAGTAGGAACTCTAGCAAGTTATCCTCCGTCTCCTTGCGATTCCTCTGTATCATCGCTCCGTTAACTCGATTTGGATCAATGAATCCAAGTTGGAGGTCATTCCTTTTCTTACATTCCATACTCTTCATTCTGCATAATAAACAGCGTAGTGAGAAAAATTACATGCAAAGAACGAGTTGAGCTAGAGACTTATAGAAATAATGAATCACTTACAGAACATAGGCACTGACGAGAGATTTGTCGAGCGCGTCTTGATTGAATAGCTGAAAGAATTCATCAAACTCAATATGCACCAAGTCTTGACCTAAGAAATGGTCCTTTGTGATTTTCATAAGGAGAAAATCTTGCGTGCCCTTTGCGGCTTGCAGGTACCACTTATACAATTTTCGCATTTGCGTTGGTAGATTCATTTCAATCTCAGGTGGGACCAGACTCTTCCCCTTTTCATATTGCCGTGCTATAGGCGCCTTTGGGGTGATACCTTCATCTAGCAATTGAGAAAGAGTCAAACCAGCTTCTTTAGCAAAGTCGGCGGGATTGGGTTGAGCAACACTCCCACCAGCATCACTAGCAAAGACCTTTAGTGGGGAGATTGATTTTTTGGTCTGTGCTCCAAGCTGGGCAACGTCTCTTTTCCCTCTTGCAGTTACGCTTGTCTTATTAGCTTCTTTTTTTGCATCTACCTGCTTATCCAAACAACGCTTGTAGTCATCTGGCTTACGCAATTCATATTGCGAAGGTTGGGTAAGCATATCAAAGGCCCACTCCTTCTGTTCCAGAGTATATACCTGCTTCGGTGTAGGGGTCGGGCGTAGGGCTGCGAGCTTCCTTTTCACTTTGGCTCTGTCCTCCGCCTCAATTTCTTCAGCAGTCTTCTCGATAGGAGGAGGCGGCACCGCCTTAGCTATCTTGGCCCGTTTCTTCGGAGAGACATTGCTAGTGGACATAGCAGCGGACTTGCCACAACTCTGGGACTTACGAGTGGGCTGAGGCGGCGGAGGTGGCGGAGGCGGCTGACATTGAGGTGGAGATCGATGTGGACTCGGGGTATGGTGGTAGTCGTCCCTGTCGTCGTCGGGAGGTGGTGAATTGCGAGGACTTGGAGGAGAGGGTGGCCGCCTTGGCGCCGAGCCTGGAAACACGATGTGTTTCTTATCCCAAAGAATTATACCACCCAATACTTCTCCCAGTTTTTCGTCCTCTTCAGGTCCAGCGACGTCAAGAAGGAGGGACTCATACCCCCTTTCAATTGCATCCACCCCGACCTTAGCATAGCCAGGTCGAATCTCACGGCCATGCCAGGTTTGTCCAGGTCCAGATGGCAACACATAGCCAACCGCCACCTTCATCGATATGTTCTTCATGGGATAATGCAGCTCACAGTCTATCTTCTTGGTGATATCATCCACGGGGTAGTGAACCATCGGTACCTCCGTGGAAGCCACGCTGCTTCTCCGCTGAGATCGGTCGCCTGATGCATGTTCTAGGTGTTGCTGATGCTGAGTTGCCCCTTGCGACTTTAATTCCTCCAGTGCCTTCTGCTGCAGTAAATACAACTCTCTCAGCTCAGCCTGTTGCCTTTCTATGCTCTCTATCCGTGAGGCCTCCTCCTGCGCCTTCCGCTTCTTCGCTCTCTCTCGGCTTCTATAAGTCTGGCTCTCTTCGGAGAACCCAGACCTCCACGGAATAGCAGAACCCAGACCCCGTGTTCGTCCTGTGTGTTCTTTGTTCCCGAGGGCCTTTGTCAGCTCGTCGTTCTCTCTGTCCGGCTTGAACGTCCCCTCTTGAACCTCGGCGATTGTCTTGACAAGTGCTCCCAGGGGTTCAGCAATTTGTTTCTTCTCTTCAACTAATTTCCCTGTTCTCTCATCATAGACAGCTCCATGGGCAAGTGCCCAATTTCTTGACCTTCTGGGCCATTGTTCTGTTTCTGGTTCGATGCCTTTTTCTCGTAGGGCGGCCTCTTGCATATCCCACTTAGGCTCGGCCCTTTTGTAGCCGCCTGGACCCAACTTATGGTGATATTTCTTTTTCGCGGCATTTGCCTGATTTTTCTGACTCCTTAGCTTACCCAGCTCTGACTCCTTGTACTCCACAAATGCGTCCCAGTGATCCCGCAGGAACTCATTGGGGCCAGTAAATTCTGGAGTTTGTCGATCGGCGTTGACATAGGCGTTCCATAACCTCTTCTTGTGGTTATTGAACTGTGCAGCCATCTTCTTGAGAGCCCACTCCCTGACTTTCTCCTTCTGTTTCTCTGCTTCTTCCAGGGACTCGGTGACCGGCAGATTGAAATGTGGAATGAGGGAATCCCAAAGTCTGTCTTTCAAGACCTTGGTGACATAGTTGACTGTTGCACCCTCTTCTGGCTCTGGCTGTGCTGGCTCTCCCTTTGCCGCCTTGGGCTTATACCAATACTAAATGCTTATCGGCACCATGTCCCTGACAAGACATCCACATTGTTGTGTGAACGCATTTGCGACACTCTTGGGTTCCAACGGTTCGCCTTCATTTGAGAGACGCCCAATCGTGTAATGCTGATTCGATGCCAGCCGTTTGGCCGGGCCTCGCTTTTTTCTAGAAGATTCAGAGGTCTAAAATAAGAAAACACTCGTTAATATATATACCACATAATACATCGTCATCTACTGATTCATGAATAGAGCTAGTCTTCATATATATATACCTCGCCGGTCCGTGTTATTAAGTCACGTCCAGTCCCTTGTGAGACGTCCTCGCAATCATCATTCTACGGCTGCTCCTCCTCCATTCCCTCACCCGACTCGTTCAAAAATTCTGAGCCGTCTCCTTCTGCATGGGTGGTACCCTCTCCTTCTGCACGGGTGGCACCCTGTCCTATAATATTCAATATCTCTTCTTCACCTTCTCTTCCGGCGCCGAAATCCATATCTATATAGCATTTCAAATAAAATCTATATATCATTTCAAATAAAATCTATATAGCATTTCTATATATCTATATAGCATTTCAAATAAAATCTATATAGCATTTCAAATAAAATCTATATAGCATTTCTAATAAAATCTATATAGCATTTCAAATAAAATCTATATAGCATTTCAAATAAAATCTATATAGCATTTCAAATAAAATCTATATAGCATTTCAAATAAAATCTATATAGCATTTCAAATAAAATCTATATAGCATTTCAAATAAAATCTATATATCATTTCAAATAAAATCTATATAGCATTTCTATATATCTATGCAAAATAGCTTGCTACCACCGGTGGTAGCTATGCACCCACCATCCACCATTAGATCCTCTATAGGGAGCATGTGATTTTCTACCAGGAGCACAAGAGTTAACAGATGGAAGCGACGGTGTTTGCATGCATATTCCTATCTCTCACCACCTCAACACACCACCTCAACACACCACACCAACACACCATACCAACACACCTATTGGATTATCCACCCCAACTAACCACACACACACACCTACTATACCATCCACTCAATCTATCCATCCAAAGCCACCACACCGTGGAACCATGCAAACAAATCATCTCATCTCACCACTCATATTGTGTACTCATAGCTGCTGTATCCTTTTCTATTTAGTATTTCCCTGATACATGATTCATACCATAGCTCACTAGGATGAACACTTTGATCCATAAAAATCAGCGGGTAATTGATTTGTTGATTTTGAGAGCGCCGCTACTTAATCAACTAGAGCTCATTTCACAAATGTCTTTTTTCTCTCGATAGGATTTATGAACTTATTTTAATTAGTTCTTACCCTCCGTCGCATTTTTGTTTGTTCTTTGAGCTTCTTCACTATTAGAGTAAAGCCGCAGCTAGCTCGAGCAGGCAATGCAGGGCTATAGAATTTAGACTAGGAGGATTTGCATTTGTTGCAAGAGGCGATTAAAATTAGCTGGAAGAAAAATGATTCGGAAGGAAAAAATCCTAACAGTGAAAAAACTAAAAGAACAAATAAAAATGTGCGGACCCTAATTATTCGGGAAAAAACTCTAACAGTTGTCATGCTAGGTAGCCATCTATATATGTAGTGGCAGCAGGGAGATAATGGAGGGAAAAGGAAAACCATAACATTCGCGCCAACAAAAAAATCCCGCCAAAACCACACGTATGGCTAGGCAAGACGGCTACATCACATAGCATGTCTAGGTGGTTAGTGTGTTTGGATAGTGTGTATGGCAACTAGGTGTTGCATTCCCAAAATCACCACATGCAACTACGCATGGCAACTACGCATGGCAACTAGGTATGGTATGTCTAAAATCACCACATGCAGATGCCATCCACAGTTGCCATGCTAGGTAGCCATTCAAGAGTACCATGTGCATGCAACAAACGGAGGAATTTCATCCATTATCACCGTCATCTCCTGCTCTCTACATCGCATGCAGAGGAATACCATGCTCACATAATCCAAGGACTATGCATGCATGCATAGCTACCACCGGTGGTAGCAAATCCGCGTTGATATATCTATATAGCATTTCTAATAAAATCTATATATCATTTCTAATAAAATCTATATAGCATTTCTATATATCTATATAGCATTTCAAATAAAATCTATATAGCATTTCTAATAAAATCTATATATCATTTCTAATAAAATCTATATAGCATTTCAAATAAAATCTATATAGCATTTCAAATAAAATCTATATAGCATTTCTATATATCTATATAGCATTTCAAATAAAATCTATATATCATTTCTAATAAAATCTAACCTACATTTTCTATTACTATTTTCTATATATATATTTTTTCTAACTACATTTGCTACATTACTATTTTTATATTCTATTTTTCTTTCTATATTTCTAACTTATTTTTCTAACTTAAAATCTAACTACTTTTCTATCTACATTTCTAACTTTTTTTCTTTCTATTTTTTCTAACTTTTTTCTAGCTACATTTTTCTTTCTATTTTTTCTAACTTTTTTCATGCCATTTTTGGAGGTGGCGGCGGCCGGCGGTGGCTCACCTGCAGGGTCGTCGATCGACTCGGCGGGCGGCACGGGGCGATGCGGCGGCGCGGCGGGCGGAGGGGCTTCGACGTCGGGCGGGGTCGTCGGGCGGCGCGGAGGGCGGCGCGGCGGCGGGGCTCGGCCGGCCTTGGGGCTCGGGCGCGCAACGGCGCGGCGGACGCGGCGGGGACGTCGGAGGTGGCTCGGCGGGCACGGAATCGACGTGCCGCAACGATCCCGGATAGAGCTCCTCGCGCGCAGAGAAATGTGCTAAGTGTCGTGGCCGGAGGAAGAAGAGGGGGCAGCGGGGGCTTATATACCCCCCCCCCCCTTTAGTCCCGGTTGGTGGCTCCAACCGGGACTAAAGGGGGGTCTTTAGTCCCGGTTGGAGGCACCAACCGGGACTAAAGAGTCTTTAGTCCCGGTTGGTGCCTCCAACCGGGACTAAAGACCTTGGGCGGTTCGCGCGCCCAGATCCATACCTTTAGTCCCGGTTGGTTAAACGAACCGGGACTAAAGGCTTAATAAATGAGCGCCAATGGTCTGTTTTTTCAGAATTCATTTGAAAATATGAATTTTGAATTTCAATTTGAATAACTTCTGCATATTTTAGAATTTGATAAAACTTTGAATATGAAAAGTGTTTGAAATTGAATAACTAATTCAAAATTATTTTCTATTTTTAAAATTAATTATTCTAACTACTCAAACAATTAACTATTTTGCCATTTTCAATTAAAACAATATTGATTAAAATTCTTTTTGCATATTTTAGAATTTGATAAAACTTTGAATATGAAAAGTGTTTGAAATTGAATAACTAATTCAAAACTATTTTCTATTTTTAAAATCAATTATTCTAACTATTCAAATAATTAACTATTTTGCCATTTTCAATTAAAACAATATTGATTAAAATTCTTTTTGCATATTTTAGAATTTGATAAAACTTTGAATATGAAAAGTGTTTGAAATTGAATAACTAATTCAAAAATATTTTCTATTTTCAAAATCAATTATTCTAACTATTCAAATAATTAACTATTTTGCCATTTTCAATTAAAACAATATTGATTAAAATTCTTTTTGCATATTTTAGAATTTGATAAAACTTTGAATATGAAAAGTGTTTGAAATTGAATAACTAATTCAAAAATATTTTCTATTTTCAAAATCAACTATTCTAACTATTCAAATAATTAACTATTTTGCCATTTTCAATTAAAACAATATTGATTAAAATTCTTTTTGCATATTTTAGAATTTGATAAAACTTTGAATATGAATAACTAACCCAGAATCATACATTTACATAATAGGTTTAATACATTATTACACATCAGCAACATCCCCATCTAGTGTTGGGGTTTCTTTCTGCACCGTAACCATGGAGTATCTTCTTTGTTTAAGAGGAGGGTTGGGTCAGTGTTCACTCTGAAGGGCGGAATTTCATCAAACTTGTTATAATCTTCTGACATATCTGTCTTGTCCTCCACTCCCACAATGATTCTTTTTCCTGAGAGAACAATGTGTCGCTTTGGCTCATCGTGTGATGTATTCGTTTTCTTGTCTTTTCTCTTTCTCGGTTTTGTAGACATATCCTTCACATAGAAAACCTGAGCGACATCGTTGGCTAGGACGAATGGTTCGTCCATGTACGCAAGATTGTTGAGATCCACAGTTGTCATGCCGTACTTTTGGTCTACAACTACCCCGCCTCCTGTCAGCTTGACCCATTTGCACCGAAACAAAGGGACCTTAAAAGACGGTCCATAGTCAAGTTCCCATATCTCCTCAATGTAACCATAATATGTGTCCTTTGTCCCATTATCGTGTAATGCATCAAAGCGGACACCACTGTTTTGATTGGTGCTCTTTTTATCTTGGGCGACCGTGTAAAATATATTCCCATTTATCTCGTAACCTTGGAAAGTCAGTATAGTTGAAGATGGTTTCTTGGCCAACATGGATAGCTCATATCCAACAGTGGCATCATTTATGAGAAGTGTTTGCAACCAACCACCAAAAGTCGCCATGTGCAACTTTGTAATCCAGGAGTTTGATTGCCCAGGGTTTTCCGAGCGTACAATATTCTTGTGTCGCTCCATATACGGCTCCACCAACGTGGAATTTCGTAGAACTGTGTAGTGTGCTTCACTCAAAGAATGTTCGTTCATACAGTATGCTGATTTCATTCCTAGCGTGCCTTTTCCACTTAGTCTCCCCTCATGCCGCGATTGAGGAAGACCAATCGGGTTCAGGTCAGGAACAAAGTCAACACAAAACTCAATGACCTCCTCTGTTAGATAGCCCTTGGAGATGCTTCCTTCTGGCCTAGCACGGTTATGCACGTATTTCTTTAAGACTCCCATGAACCTCTCAAAGGGGAACATATTGTGCAGAAATACTAGACCGAGAATGGTAATCTCTTCGACTAGGTGAACTAAGAGATGCGTCATAATATTGAAGAAGGACGGTGGGAACACCAACTCGAAGCTGACAAGACATTGGGCCACATCATTCTGTAACCGTTGTAGATCTTCTGGATTGATTACCTTCTGCGAAATTGCATTGAGGAATGCACATAGCTTCACAATCGGTACTCGAACATTTTCCGGTAGAATCCCCCTCAGTGCAACCGGAAGCAATTGCGTCATAAGCACGTGGCAGTCATGAGACTTTAGGTTTTGGAATTTTTTCTCGGCCATATTTATTATTCCCTTTATATTTGACAAGAATCCAGATGGGACCTTGATACTGCTCAGGCATTCAAAAAAGATTTCCTTCTCTTCTTTGGTAAGAGCGTAGCTCGCAGGATCCTTAGAATCCTCCGGATGCATGCCGTCTCTTCTTTTCATACGGTGCTGGTCCTCCCGTGCTTCTGGTGTATCTTTTGTCTTCCCATACAAGCCCAAGAATCCTAGTAGGTTCACGCAAACATTCTTCGTCACGTGCATCACGTCGATTGCAGAGCGGACCTCTAGGAATTTCCAATACTCAAGCTCCCAAAATATAGATTTCTTCTTCCACATGGGTGCATGTCCGCTAGCGTCATTCGGAACAGACAGACTGCCAGGACCCTTTCCAAAGATTACTTCTAAATCTTTGACCATATCAAATATATCATCACCAGTATGGCATTTAGGCTTTCCCCGGACTTCTGCCTCGCCCTTGAAATGCTTGCCTTTTTTCTTCAATTGATGTTTGGGCGAAAGAAATCGACGATGCCCGAGATACACCACCTTCTTACTTTTATCCAAATATATACTATCGATCTCACCTAAACAGTGAGTGCATGCATTGTATCCCTTGTTTGTCTGTTCTGAAAGGTTACTAAGAGCAGGCCAATCATTGATGGTCACGAACAGCAACGCTCGTAGATCAAATTCCTCTTGTGTGTACTCATCCCACACACGAACACCTTCAGTCTGCCACAGCTGTAAAAGTTCATCAACTAATGGCCTTAGATACACATCAATGTCATTACCGGGTTGCTTCGGGCCTTGGATAAGCACTGGCATCATAATAAACTTTCGCTTCATGCACAACCAAGGAGGAAGGTTATATATACATAGAGTCACGGGCCAGGTGCTATGACTGCAGCTCTGCTCCCCAAAAGGATTCATGCCATCTGTACTTAGACCAAATCTCAGGTTGCGTGCGTCTGCCGTAAACTCCGGGAAATCTCTGTCGATTTTTCTCCACTGCGACCCATCAGCGGGGTGTCTCAACATCTCGTCACTCTTACGATCTTCTTTGTGCCACCTTAACAACTTGGCATGCTCTTTGTTTCTGAACAAACGTTTCAACCGTGGTATTATAGGTGCATACCACATCACCTTGGCTGGAACCCTCTTCCTGGGGCGCTCGCCCTCAACATCACCAGGGTCATCTCGCCTGATCTTATACCGAAATGCACTGCACACCGGGCATGCATTCAAATTCTCATACTCACCGCGGTAGAGAATACAGTCATTAATGCATGCATGTATCTTCTGCACCTCCAATCCTAGAGGGCAGACAATCTTCTTTGCTTCATACGTACTGGCGGGCAATTCGTTATCCTTTGGAAGCATCTTCTTCATAATTTTCAGCAACTTCTCAAATCCCTTGTCAGATAAACCACTCTCTGCTTTCCATTGCAGCAATTCCAGCGTGCTTCCTAGCTTTTTCTGGCCATCTTCGCAATTTGGGTACAAATCCTTTTTGTGATCATCTAACATGCGTTCCAACTTCTCCCTCTCCTTTTCACTTTCACAGTCAATCTGTGCATCAACAATGACCTGACCAAGATCATCAGCGGGCATATCTGATGCTCGTTCTTCACCTTCTTCTTCTTCATTATCTTCCATTGCGGTATCGGTGGTTTCAGGGAACTCAGGATAGTTGTCATCATTCTCTTCTTCATCGTTGTCTTCCATCATAACCCCTCTCTCCCCATGCTTGGTCCAACAATTATAGCCGGACATGAAACCGAACCGGAACAGGTGGATGTGAAGGGTCTTTGTGGAGGGGTAATTCTTCTCATTTCGACAACCACCGCATGGACAACACATAAAACCATTCCGCTTGGTTGCCTCAGCCACCTTGAGAAAAGAATGCACGCCTTTAATGAAATCTCCAGAGCGTCGATCGGCGTACATCCATGCTCGGCTCATCTGCATTATATAAGTACATATCAAACGCAAATCAAATATACAATTTCTATTTCTATCTCTAATTTTAGTTTGATAAGTAAGAATAAGTTAACAAAACTTTAGTCCCGGCTGGTGGGTACTTCTATCGGTATTTCTATCTCTATTTCTATCGGTATTTCTATTTTTCTATCTCTATCTCTATTTCTATTTCTATGTTAGCTATGTCTACTTCTATTTTTATTTTTAATTCTAACATTTCTATTTCTAATAGCATTTCTATTTCTAATAAAATCTAACATAAATAAAATCTATATAGCATTTCTATTTTTACCTCTATCGGTATTTCTATCTCTATTTCTATCGGTATTTCTATTTTTCTATCTCTATCTCTATTTCTATTTCTATGTTAGCTATGTCTACTTCTATTTTTATTTTTAATTCCAACATTTCTATTTCTAATAGCATTTCTATTTCTAATAAAATCTAACATGAATAAAATCTATATAGCATTTCTATTTTTACCTCTATCGGTATTTCTATCTCTATTTCTATCGGTATTTCTATTTTTCTATCTCTATCTCTATTTCTATTTCTATGTTAGCTATGTCTACTTCTATTTTTATTTTTAATTCTAACATTTCTATTTCTAATAGCATTTCTATTTCTAATAAAATCTAACATAAATAAAATCTATATAGCATTTCTAATAATCAAATAAACATCTAATAATTGCTCCCATAAAAAAATCACAAATCTCTCTACTTCTAGAGCAATAAATGAGCTAAATTACCAATGAAAGACAAAAGCACAAAATTCCTCACCTTTTAGTCCACTTAGATTGAAGTGGGGATAACAATTTGTGACAAAAAATGGTGGTCAAAGAGGATGAACTCGAGTTGCATGAAGAACACTTGAGAGTGGAGAGGGGGAGTGGCTAGCTTCGGGAGGAAGAAGGAGCTGCTTTATACAGGGAAGTCATTAGTCCCGGTTAGTAATACCAACCGGGACTAAAGGATTAATCTTTAGTCCCGGTTGGTGTTACCAGCCGGGACTAATGATCCTGGCAACGGCCGGATTGCGACCCAGAGCATTTAGTCCCGGTTCGTAATACGAACCGGGACTAGAGGTTCAAAACGAACCGGGACTGATGAAATCTCCGTTCCAGCGGCCGAAAAAGCGGTGGGGCCCTGGGCATCAGTCCCGGTTCAAAGAGCAACCGGGACTAATGCCCCAGGATATTAGCCCTGTTTTCTACTAGTGAGGAGAAGGCCATGTAGAAACAGAACCCACAGTGAGCCGTGTGGCATGGCAAGTGGCAAGTACCGTTGATACTTCCGATCACTGCCGACGCAATGAGCCGCCGGCGGTAGGCTAGCCATTAGTCTCGTAGGCACATGTGATGTCTCTGTTGGATAGACCGTACCCGTGCTGCTGTCTGCCCCGGTCGCCATGGCTCTTCGCTCGTGTCGGCTCTGTTCAAGGTAGGACTGAGTTGAACTACTGCAAACCTACAACTCTACCTAGTGGTGCTAAAACCTGTTGATCGATGATATGGACTAGTCACTAGTCCATGTTTTGTTTATGTATGTATGCACAAGTTGATACGTGTCAAGTCAAATGAAAGTCACCTTGAGGGGATGTGATGGCCCGGCACCGGTGTGATTGCCGGAGATGGGCCGGAGATGCTTGCGTGCGAGACAAGAAGAAAGGAGAGAGACGAGACGAAGAAGATAGGGTTTCTTATTCCACAAACAAGCATAAGCATCTGATTATAGCCTTCGGTCTTTTAACTTACTCACGCACCCACGGTGGCCTATGGCACGCAGGCCCCACCGGTCATTCTGGTTGGTGGCGTCATCGAAGACGTATAGTGGTCGATGACGCCAACGTGTGACTAAGGCGTACCGTCGTCGTTCATCACACTACCCCCTGAAGAAGCACTCGCTTGCCCCCAAGTGAGTACCACAGGAAAACTCGTCTTGAGAATGTCCCAATCCTCCCACGTAACAGTCTCTTCCGGTAGGCTCTTCCACTTGATCAGCACTTGCACAACTGCCTGGTTGCCCTTCTTCATCATGCGTCGATCGAGCACAGCTTCAGGTTCAGTATCAACATTGTCGAGCAGAGGCGCGGTGGGCAGTTCAGTGAACACCGGGGTGTAATCTGGTCTGTATTCTTTCAGCTGCGACACATGGAACACATTGTGGATTTTGCTGGCCGCTGGTAAGTCCAAGCGATATGCAACTTTGCCAATGCGATCCAGCACAGGATATGGTCCGAAGTATTTGTATGATAGCTTCTGGCAGGGACGATTGGCGACACTGGACTGAGCATAATGTTGCAGACGCAGCAACACTGGTTCACCCACTTGAAACTCTCGTTCAGTACGGTGTTTATCGGCGTTTGCCTTCATGCGTGTCTGAGCCGGTGTCCATGCTCCCAGGCAGCGTAGCCCCAACCTAACTCCCTCAACTTCCATCGGCAATTTCGCAGCGAGGCGGCCGGAGCGGGGTGTGGAGGGCGGTGAGGCAGAGCAGGGCGGCGAGGAACACTCCGCCGGCGACCTCCAGTCACACGAGGCGGTGGGGAATTTTTTAAATGGGAATATTACGAAGGACCTTTCTATGGTAAAAAAATAAAATTCTGGGGCTTCCTACAAAATGAACCTGGCTGTTAGGTTTCTCCTTGCCACGTAGACCCGACAGGTGGGCCCGTCTTATCAAAAACTGTGTTAATCTGCTAAACAAGCACAATCAATGTTATTTATCACAACTATACCTCAAAAGTGGTATTTATGTATCCAAAAATAGAAAAGTGGTAGCTAGCAGACAGGTTTGGTAATAGTTTTTTGTCATTTTCTGTGTGAAAACAACAGCTGTCGTGCTATACGTTGCCAGACGTGGATGGTTCGGACGCACTGTGACTAAAACGAGCGGCCAGAGATCTGACTTGAAGCCAATTACGTTTTCAGCTAGCTGAAAAATAGGAAAGGTGTATATATAAATAGAATTTGACGCCTAATTCAAAGGCGCATAGACTGACACGCTGTAGTTTTTAAATAGTTGATACCCCGCGTGTTGCAGCGGATATTAGAGATAATTTTATTTGAACGCAAAAAAATAACATGAACATTCTAAGTAAATAGTGCCCATTTTCATATGTTTTTATGAAGTGTAAGGTTATCTATATAAAATAGGTTGTTCTGATCTAAAAAATATTAACCGGAGCAAAGAGGCATTTCGCTGAATTAGGAGTGTCAATCTTCAAGTGTCCATCCAAATAAATGAAAAAACCAACTAATTTGTAAAATAATATTAAGATTGAAGAAAGGACATCTACATATTTATTTTAGCAAGTTGTGGTTGATTCTCCTGTCGGCTTTTAGATTACAGATATAAATGTTGCCTGCAATCCAATTTATAGTGAACTGCTTGAGGGGTAAAACTTAGAAACGACCACAACTTTTCCAGGCTATGCATCTAAGTGCTAGGGACCTGACGACTGGGCCCTGACACTATTTTTCCTTGAAATATGACACATGAGCTGCCAATTAAACTACGCATACACATGACAGATAAGCTAAATCTTAGAGCGGCTCACAAAGCAAAAGGGGGTTGATGACATGTGCTTACAATTAGGAACATGTTTACTGGACCAAACAGATTTAGTGATGTACAAACCTTATTCTCCCACGGAATGGCTGTAAGGAAGGAAGACATAAAACACTACAAATAGAGCTGCAGAAAATACATACGACAGATGATAAAGTAAAAGAGAGGAGGCCACAACAGACGAGATGTGAAGATATATCTTGGATGCTGTCTAGCTTGCATGCGGCAGATCATCTATTGTGAATTTGTGATCCTCAAAACCTGGTGTATATACCTATTTAATAGAAACAATCTGAACATGTTAACTAAAGAAACATATGCACGCACCATTTCTCGGAGAGAACCAAGAGCCCTGATCAACATACTGAATAGCCCGGTACTTAAATATTGATCAAATGATCTTATTGAACTTGAAGCGACAGAGTACTCCATGGCCTCATTGCTTTCCATAAAACATTCAGTTGGACGCAGTAGATACCAGATAACATTACGCCAGATAACTGAAAACAAAAGATAGATGAAACAACGTGCAACATGCCAATGAACACGGTGTTGACTACCTGATTTATAAGGACGACCTCAGTTGCTCAACTGATCCAGAAGCAAATAGATGGCACACCATGCAATCTAGATGACATATGCTGAATTGCTGCTAGCAGGACGAATCAAGAGGGGCGCCAGCAGCTATCCAAATTGCCTGATCGAAAAAATTAGTGAAGCGGAGGGGAGATTAAAATGCATGCACATATGAGTATTGAGTAGTCTCTATGTCAAGTACTCCCGTGGAAAACCTGGGAGGGGTAAGATCTTTATAGGTGAGAGATCGTCAAATGACCGCTCATATGCGGTGTATATGAGAAGACCAGCACGGATGAGCAGTGGGTTGCTCATATAAATTATGGTGGGGATTGTGGGGGAGATAAAAAGGCTAAGAAAGTGCAACGGGTGAGTTGGTTCGGTATAAATGCTTGTAAAACTGCCCAAGTAAATGAATGCTGATGGTGAGGATGTGGCTGAGCGGAGAGAACACATAAATACACGACGTGAACGTGAAACCAGAGGAGATGACCGTGGCTGGCTTGGAGGGCTCCTATTTGGGACAGATAACTAAAGATCATACAACTGAAATCCGAGGGACATGAATAATTGGAGTGACGTGGCTGCATAAAATTTTAACTTGCAAATATTAAATGCATC
The DNA here is from genome assembly GCA_007115705.1 of Dactylis glomerata. Lineage (NCBI taxonomy): Eukaryota > Viridiplantae > Streptophyta > Magnoliopsida > Poales > Poaceae > Dactylis > Dactylis glomerata. Next base: position 2,801,149 of record QXEO01000044.1, on the reverse strand, counting down.
TTAGTGGGGATGAACTTTATATATATTAAAGATTAGAGCAGCAATCCAAGACATAATAACAGATGCGTAGTTGGAAGTACCCAAGGCAACGGTTTGCTCGACCGGAAAGCCTAAGACGTGGATGATTCGGTCTGCCCCTTTTAAACACATTTGATCTCTGAATTATATCGCCGGCTGCATTTACCCTAACCATGGTTGGAGCGGTCCGCGTCGCCGTCTCCCGACGGCCGCGGCAACTCGACACGGCGAACCGTGACGCCTCACATAGACCGGTGATTCTTCCCGAGCGATGAGACTCTCGCTCGCTCATCATGATGGCGGCCGCCGTCGCTGTTGTTTATTCGTCCCGGCGCCCATGACCTGCCGCCACTAGCGCATGAATGCGGCCCGGCGCTTTGCCCTGCCATTTGGTGCGAAAAGAAGCCGCTTCGGCGGGGACCCGGACCTATCTTCTCACGACGCATGGCCATGGCCATGGACCACACGAGCAACCCCTGCCCAGCGAGGAGAAGAAACCACAAGGCGCAATGGGTACCAATCGAAATCTGCACAGAATCTAGACAGATCATCACAAGGGGGGTCGTTGGGAAGACAAATAGTACACAACCCCCAGAACCAACACGGGTAAGTTTGTTTTCTTTGGCACCGGATAAATAATAATATTCAGGGCTGGTGTTAAGAAATAAAAAATGTTTTCATAAGCTGCGTGAACGTAATTCATAACCTGGGGATTGATTCCCCAATTGGGGGAATCGCACCTTCGCTTAGCATTAAAATTTTCAGTTAGTAGCCACATGAACACACAACTTCTATGTAAGACTAGTCACAATAGGAAGTATTTATACCAGTTTACTAGCCTACTACGTGCTTTGAGAAAAACTTTGACCATAAATTTGGTTAAGAAAATATGAGATATATGACATAAGAATTATATCATTGGATTTATATTCAAAAGAACTTTCTAATAGTATAATTTTTTGTAACATATACCTCATATTTTGTTAAGAAAACTAATGGTCAAAGTTTTTTAAGTGCGTAATTGCTCAATAATCCAGTATGGCAGTATAGAGGGAGTACACTAATATCATGCATATCTACTAGCTTACGATACCACATCCACAATACATAGTATCATCAAATAGTATCATATTTAATATTTTGTAGAATCTCAATGCAAATTTGTGGACATAATGCATCATTCATTAAATTTCCTAGTTCTCCGTGTCATGATACGGTATTATATTATAATACCACTCTCACCTTTTTCTTCATTCATTACTACACTACATTAGATTTTTACCTATGTGTCATGCATGATACTGCTTATGATACTCCTATTGTGGCTAGCCTAAAGCTATCCGTTCACGATTTTCCAAGATAGAGACCCCACATCTACTATTTTACTACCTCCGTTCCATGAAAAAGTTGTATAACTTTTTTCCAAACTCAAGTCAAACGATTTTAAATTTGAACAAGCTTATTGAAATATCTATTAAGAACTATGATACTGTATAGATATAATATGAAAATATATGTCATGAAATGACACTGGTTTGCCATGTGAGTTGTTGATAGCTTTCTCTAAGAATTTGATCAAACTTTACATTGTTATGATTTATGAAAATAATTATGCGCCTTAATTTATGGAATGGAAGTAATACAACATTGACACTAGCTCATGGTGTATTTACTATGCCACAAGGTTTAGTACTCCCTCCATCTTAAGAAGGATTTTGAAGATTTATCTAAATTTGCATGTATCTATACAGTAAATATGGTGTATAGAGACATTCAAATTTAGACAGATTTTTTACGCCTTTTTTTGGAACAGAGGGAGTATAATGATTAGTCAACACGCATAGAGAGAAAATAAATACATAAAACAAAGTATTGTGAATACTTATAAATAGAATTTGTCAATTTCTTTGCTCTCTGTGTGGATTTTTTTTTGCAGGTAAAAGTAGATTTCATTAAGCATTAGGGGTTACAAGCTGCTCCCGTTCCAGCTCCTGAAGGACACACTCAGGGCCGGAACCGAGCCATATCATGGACCCGTGCTCCGTCCTAGCAAAGTTAGCCAGACAGTGACTAACCCTAACTTACTCACGAACTACTTTTACAATAGAAGAATCTAATCTTTGACTAAGAAGAAGTCTAATATCCGAAACTAGATTACTATAGGGAGAATGATCCGTCGATGATGACGATGTAGCGCCTGAACCAACTGTGCACAGTCTGACTCAATAATGATAGGTAAATCAATACGAGCGAGAGCCAGCTCTAGGCCTTCCACGCAGGCCCGTAATTCCGCTTCAAATGCATCATCACATCGTTGTAGATGTTGGCAAGCTGAGAAAATAAGCTGCCCATCTGCATTCCAAAGAGCCATACCCGCACCACCAGAGCCATTCAGATGAAAGGAACCATCCACTGAAAGTTTAGTGAAACCTACAGGAGGCTTTTTCGAGTGTACAACTCTAGTAGGAGCACTCGTTCTCGGGACAATGGACCGCACCAGTCGTTGCTTGCCTTTAACAATTTGCTCAACAAACAACTTCTTACAGTCACTTACGATCTTTTCATAGCTGAGTAGGAACCGCTGCGAGCTCACACAGGAGGGCAGGTGTTTATCATGTGTTACCTCATTCCCGCGCATACCATACTCTCCAAGCCACCAATAACGTTTGATCAATCATCTGATTAGGTATATGAATCAAAACGTGCTTGAACCAATCCTCCAAGGGTTGATGGAAATCCAAATCTGATGGCAGCAACCATGATTGATCGCATGGTCTCCCAAAGATTGTGAGCATGAGGACAACTGAAAAGTGCATGGCAAACATCCTCGGACTCCCTACCACAGATGTTACAAAACCCTGTCACTAACATCCGCCTTCTCCTTTTATTACCCTCCGTTGCTAGTGCATTCGACGCCGCCTTCCAGGCGAATATTTTCACTTTCAGGGGTACGTTTGATTTCCATATTTTCAACCAACAATTGTTTGATCCATCACTCGTTGAGCTGGCAGCAAGGTTGCTTTGAGCCGCGCTCTCGGTGTGGATTTATTTGGATCTAAATTTTGATTGATGCTATCACTATTTCCCTTTTCCATGTAACTGTCGTGTATCGACCTTGTCTGAATTTGCTTACTTCACGCCATTTGCAAATCCAGAGTGGCAGATCTCGTAGGTCCCACCAAAGTTTTAGTCCAAGACGAGTTGCTCTCACATACTAGTGTTTCAAAAAGTGTTATATTATTAATGCATATATCGTTGTATTTGTTCCAAATTCCGACGCGAGAAATATTTTCTGGTTGTTTCCCTAGTCACGTTTTGTCCAAAAACTATTTCTTGACTTCTTTTTTACTTCCTGGAGAGAAACCATGGAGTATGCCTAGAGCATCGATTTGGAGGATGAGCTCCCTAGAGCTCGTTTTTTTCAAACTTCAAAAAATTCAAAATTTTAAACTTTGAATTTTTTTACAAAAATCGAGAGTGTAGTCTACGCTTTATTCTACCTGAATGTAAATTTTTATTACGAAATACATTGTATTCTTTTTCTCGGCAAAAATAAAAAAACTTCAAGATTTAGGAACAAAATTCTGAATTTGGGAACATGCTCTATATTTTGTCTAATTTATCTTTTTGTTTGAGCCCACAATATAAGATATTTCGCATTAAAATTTTACACTCTTATAGTGTACATAGTTTACTACATCCACATATATTTTTTAGTTTTTTCAAAATTTCAAAATATCAATTTCAAAAAATTCAAAAAAGGGGCCCTAGGGAGCCTGGCCTCCAAACCGATTTTCCGGGTGTATGATACAATATGTCTGTCAACACCTCAATGCGGGAAACATAATTTTAATTATGTTTTCGGACATACCCTATCCTTTGCATTACAAGTTGCCAAAACCCGGTTAATTAGGAGCCCGTCACAGAAAGTCCATGAGAAGGAAATTCTTGTCCTTTCTTCTCTGTGTGCACATAGCATTTTACGTTTTTTTGAGGTAGAGGTCCCCTACCGGTGGATATTTCTCTCATCGTGACTACGATGTCACATGCCATAAATCTTCACCCATGTCTCTGTCTGGAAATGATTTGAAGATCTGCGTATGTGTATGTTAGTTGACATCGCATCTTCTATACTACAACTAAAATATGTATGCGTAAATTGCAGAAAAATAAATGTGTTTTCCCTTTTAGTCGTGCTACTGGTTCAGTAGTACAAAATATTTAAGCAGATAACACCGACCACCGAGTATTAAGAAACAGTAAATGGAAGTTCTGGTTGTAAGAAAAACTTGTGTACTTTCAAGTTTTTCTCGGTACAAGCTAGGCTCACTAAGATTCGGTTTTGACTTTCGAATATCGTAAATTAGAGATTGGAATTCAGTTGGTCCAATCATGCAAGGGTTGCCAAATTTGTGCTGTTAGAGACGATATGCTTGATCAGTGAGTTTGAGATTAAAGGATATGAGTTGTCTTATTTTCTACTCTCTCCGTCCTGTAATATAAGATGTTATAACCAATATATTCATATATTTGTTGTAATAAAATCTTATTATGGGACCGAGGGTGTATCTAACGTCACTCTGAATGCACCCTCTCTTAAGATATGATACATATTTAGAGAACTAATCCATATACGATACATGTATTTTTTTTTGATATGCTTGGTAATTATTTTATGTTTTTTAGATTGGATGAGTTTAGTTGGTCAATAATATGTGATCGATCTATGACAATGATTCTTTGTAGAGACTGGATCAAAGAAAGGACATAGCTACATACTATCTCCTTATTAATCGTGCAACACATAGACAAAGAAAAAAAAATGATGTGGCACCATTAAGAGACAGTCACCATCGTGGCACATTGAGAGTGTCCTAGATTCTAAAGAACCGATACCTCGTTGTTGGCCTCCTTATGCAACCACGGGTCCAGGGTGCTGCTGTCGTGACATGTGAGAAATAAGGAATTTGCTCTACCCACAATTATGAATAATATAACATTGAGAGTTTGATTATAAATCTCCTCGCAATCATTCCACCCCACCTAGAACCTAATACAATTGTCTTACCATTTTCGGTATTGTTGGTGTTTGTTTTTCACGAGAAGTTATGATCTCACCTTTATAATAATTGCACGACTAAAGTGCTAAGACACGAAAAAGGCAAATTTGGGTGTATGATCTTTGGACTTTGTACGACTTCCTAACAGTGCTGTGCTGATTTTTGTAATATGTTGTCGACAATTATTCATGAAAGTAAGCAAATGCAGGTCAAACAATACGAAAACATGAAAACTACTTGCATATCCCGAGTTCCCGTGAGCTCTTTTTTCCTTAAAATTTCATTTTTAGGTCTACTAAAAATACCAAAATACATACAAGTACATATACATCTCTAGTATGTGTGACTAAATTTGCATAGAAATATCTTTTCATATGTGATCTACAAAAGTAAGACAATCTGAAAAGAAAAATAAAGATCATAGATGTAGATTATGTTGAACTCTACCAGTGTGCAAAATTCAAAATTCATATTATTTTAGGCTACACAAAAATCACAAATCTAACAAATTTTCAAAATTCAACTTATGCACTATTCACATCACCCAAATCCACATATTTGTCATTTTTGCTGAGTCTAAAATACAACGAGTTTAGGATTTGCACACTAGTAAACTTTATAATTATCTGCATCTATAAATTTTGTTCCAATTTCTAAAACTTTTAAATACCATTTTTTATACTTTTTTCTTCTTCAAAAAAGGAGCTCCCTCAAGCTAGGGAGCCATTTGTCCACTCACGAATAATTGCCTTACATGCTTCTCCTTGTTGTATGGGTGGTGTTGGTTGTAGTTTGCACTTGTAACCTCTCTTTGGCCTTTTCTCCGTTAGTATATGCCACGCAGTTCTTCTATCCTGCACTGTCACATGTAACTTCCCCATTGGGCATCATGTTAAGCTTAATTTATCTCTATACTCATCAACAAAGCATTAATCTTAAGGCCACATCTCATTTTCCATCAATAATTCTAAACTGGACCAGGTACACAGCCTATTTAATGACATGACTACACTCCACAATATTTATGAAATCAACACGCGTAATCGTGGAACAAGAAGCAACCAGAAGCTGTGTGGTGGTGGTGGACTCACCGCAAAACCAAACACCTCTCCAACAGCTCTTTGATTTTTTTTCGGTTTAAAATCTAAACCCTCCAAACCCCACCCAATAATCCACCCCACCCCCTAACAGCCACAATAATAAAGACGAAGAAAAGGGCGAAATTTCTTTGGGGGCGGGAGGCCCCTCGCACCATTATTTATTGGTAACAGTTGTTAGTGGTTGGTGCCCTTGCTTTGTTTATCGATTTTGCTTTGTTTATTCTATTTCGAAGACAAGAAGAAGGAGGAGGAAGAAGAAGAAAGAGCTCTCCTTTTTGCGATTTTTTGATATTGTGGCCTTGGGATCTGATTTTGTCCCCATACTGGACAGAGAAGAAGGGGCGAGCGAGGGATTCAGCCATTTTCTTTCTCCTCTGCCCCGTCCCTCTCCCTCTCTCTCTCTCCGCAAGATCAGCTTGGGTCTCGTGACAGCAATCCCTCTCTGCTCGCTCGCTCTCCCTGCCTGCCTCCCGAGAGGAGCGCGCCGCCCTCAGGTCTCCCTCCCTCCCTTCCCTCTCAATATTCTATCCCCCTTTCTCTCTGCATCATTGACCCCAGCAGCAGCGGGAAACCGAAATTCTTTGGCGCGTGCATATTCCCCTGACGCATGATTTGGTTGCTCCGGTTCTTGCTTGCCTCTTCTTTGCTTTAGGAAAGGAAAATCGCGTTGTCTGATCTGACGAGTGGGTGCAACCGATCCTTCCGCTTTCCTGTGCTGCTGTTATGAGAGCTCCAATGATTGGTTGGTGAGTTTTCTTGGTTTTGGGGGGCGGCGATAGGTAGGGCTAGCTGGTCTCTCTGAATTGCGAGGTTTCTTGGTGTTTCTGGCTGGGCTGCTCTGTTCGTACCAGGGGGCTTCTCGAGCTAGGACAGATTGAGAGCCCTTGTGGTGGATGGTGCTGGAGTTGGGTTTCTTGAGGAACTGAAGGTACTATTGGGGTTTTTGCAGCTTAATTGGTGGTCCTCTTTTACCTCCGCGCCTCAAATTCTTGGCTTTCCAGCTGTTGATGCCTGAAGAACTTACCCATTCTTCGCCTCTCTGGTACGGAATTCTTGGTTACCCGCTTGAATTCTGCGTTTCGGGGTGGTTTGGTGGCTCAATTAATCGTTTGGTGTTGGAGGGGAGCTCTTGCTTCCCCAGCTACAAGCAGGGCTGGCTTTTGAGCTCGATTACAGTCGGTGGGAAGGAACCCTTTCGTTTTTGTTTGCGGATTCCTGAATCTTTTGTTCCTTGGATGAAACCCATGCTCCAAAGACCTGTTCTTTTTTTCTTCTTCTCTTGGATTGCCCATATTTTATTATGTATATGCCATGGAACTCTTAGCTCTTCTTAGCAGAATTTAAAGTATTCTATTGCGTGTGACAACTGACAACAAGGTTTTCGCCTTGGACATTTCTCCTGGTTCCACTCCCACCTCTTTCATATCATTAAAAATTACTTAAAATTTGAGCTGCAAACAAGTAGGACAGTAGTTTTTTTATCTTCCTAACCATCTTAATGCCATTTCATCTTCTTTTTTTCAGAATCATCCTGAATCACTACTCGCTCATTTCTTTGGTGGTTGTTGCTGAGCTGGTGAAGGAGCTCTGAGGAGTCTTGGGCACGCCTCGACTACCAATAATTGATCGGACAAGGTATTGCCGGCGAACAACATATACTCGTATTTCATTCAGAAACAGTTTACTATCAAAGCAGTATGATAACAGAGTTATTTTTCTTCAGAACACAGAATAATCCGTGCTCTTGTAGTTTCTCATGTGTTTGTGTGGTATAGAGTCCATTATCCGGTCTGGTTCCTTTGGATGGTTGTGTTATTTTGGTGAAACATAAGGAATTTTCTTCCACATTCTCATTATCTTGGTAAGGAAGGTGCAAAAAGCCAAGAACCTAGCTGAGCTCATAGATGACGGACCACCTGTACCTTTTGCCTACAAACAAGCATCTTGTCTTGTCACTTTGTATCGTCATGTTTCTTGAGCAGAGTGTCTGTTTCTTCCATAGTCCGTACAAATGTGAAAAACAGAATGAGCAAAGTGGTGGTAACTGCTGCCAAAAAAGAGGATCCGAGGATCTGGGCTTTAAACACTCGTGATGGCCATGTGTATCTTGTGCCCCTGCAGAAGAAACAGAGCCTGTGTTTTTTTGGGGAAAATAAAAGATACTCCGTAATTATTAACTGTTGATTGCATCAGTTAGTCATGTTTCTTCAGTGTTATGGTTAACTTATTCTGTTTACCTTTTTGCAGGCAGGTCAATCCACATTTGAATTTGGTGAACTTCATAAGTGACATGCAGTTGCTTCTACATACATATCCATGCCTTTGCAGTAATCTTCACAAGTGAGCAGTCACAGTTGTGATATGTCTAATTATTACTCGAGCCCGGGCGATGAAAGAGACTCGCAAACCATGTACTCACCAGACACAGGAAATCCATCATATCCTGTGTCATCAGCCCTAGGGAACTTGCTCTATTCAAACAATGCATCTTCTGGACCATACACCGAATTCAGTGGTATTATGCAGTCCCAGCAGAATTTCATGCAGCTGCCTGGCCATCCTTCGGAAATTCCACAACATTCATCATCAAGGGAACCTAACATGGTCAGTTCGCTTACAGAGCAACACTCCTTCGGTCCTGTCAAAGATATGAGAAATGAGATGTTAATGCATTTCATGGATGCTGCACACAGTGGTGGTGGTGATCTCATCCACAATGATGCCAATAGCAGTGTGCAGCTCGAGTTCGGCTTGCTGAACAACCACGATTCGACGAGTGTTCCATCAGCACCAGGCCAAGGATTGTCTCTGAGCCTCAACACACATATCCTGGCACCTTCATACCCATACTGGTCCCAAAAGTCAGACTCACTGGCAACCCAATCTTACCAGGGTGATGACAACAGAATGAAGAATATGCAGTCAGAGGCGTCACGGGCAATCAGGAATTCGAAGTATCTGAAGGCAGCACAAGAATTGCTCGATGAGATAGTCAGTGTTTGGAAGAGTATAAAGCAGAGTACACGGAAAGACAAGGTTGAACCAGAAAAAGTGGATGGCAAAGAGGCTGATGGGGCTTCAAAAAGCGAGGGGATATCTTCCAACCCGCTGGAGTCTACTGCCAATGCGGAATCTGAAATTTCTGCGGCTGAGAAACAAGAGCTCCAGAATAAGATGGCGAAACTTTTGGCCATGTTGGATGAGGTTTGTGAGTCACTGCCTCCAGAATTTACTGTTGAATCAAGCTGAAATGCCATGGCAATTTACCTTCGCTTGACTAATTTTTTATTGCTATTGATAATCAATTTTTTTAGTAAAAAATTAAATTCACTTATAGTAATACACCAATATGAGCAAATCTTAATTAAAGATACTCCAATCATAGGTGCTGTAGACAAATAAATGCTTTATTTGGTAGCAGTTGCAGCTCATAGTTTCTCATATCCCAGAAGTCAACTGCATTGTCCTATCTTTGTTGTTTTTCTAGAAAAAAGTGGTTGGTTGGGAGGCATGGGCTTAATATTGACTAGAATAATATAGATGGATCTTGATCCAGAGTTTGTTCTGAATGGTTTGGTTTCTTACTATAAATTCATGCCTCGGGCTCCTGGTCTGTGAGAAAGCTTAGCTTGTGCATGCATGTTTTTTACCTCAAGGGCCTCCAAGGAAGTACTACGCATATGTGGAGTAGGAACAGACGCATATATCTAATTACTATTATGATGAATTAACCACGAAGTTGATAAGGAAATCGTGTTAACAAACAACCCTATCAAAATGTCAAGTGGGCTGGGTAGCTTAAAATGTTCCCTCTCAGGGTTGTTTGGAAGAGAAGGGTTTCTTGGTAAACTTTTGATATCTAAATCAAATTTAAAATTCGAACTAAATACAGAAAATTTTCTGAGCAATACTCCTCTTCTGAACAGGCCTCAGAAAGACAAATTGTCCTTAAAACAGGCTCAACAGTAGGTTTACTGGCAACCTAAATGCGTTTTTCTTGTTTTTTCAGTTGGTAGTTGGTACATCACATCCTCAATAAATTATTTTGAACGTCAAGTTTATTTTCAGGTTGAACGGAAGTACAAGCATTATTTCCATCAAATGCAAATGGTAGTGTCATCTTTTGATATGGTTGCTGGGCCTGGAGCTGCCAAACCTTATACTGCAGTTGCCCTTCAGACAATATCGCGGCATTTCCGATGTCTGAAGGATGCTATCAACGATCAAGTTAATGTTATCCGAAAGAAACTTGGAGAGGAGGAAAATTCTTCCGGCAGAGAGGGCAAACTAACTCGCCTCCGTTACATTGATCAGCAGTTAAGGCAGCAACGAGCTTTCCAACAGTATGGTGTGTTACAGCAAAATGCTTGGAGGCCGCAGAGGGGACTGCCTGAAAACTCAGTTTCGATTCTCCGTGCTTGGCTGTTTGAACACTTTCTTCACCCGTATGTTGCTTATTTCTTATATACTTATTTCCACTTGTCCTTTTTTTCTTTTTTGTCTGATGACTGTCAAATTTTCAGATATCCAAAAGATTCAGAAAAGCTAATGCTAGCGAGGCAAACTGGTTTAACAAGAAGCCAGGTATTTTATTATCTTACCAAGATATTTGTTACCTTTATCACAGTTAATTTTGTTACTAATCATTGGCATGCCTTGTTCATACTAAAATCAGTGTACACATGTAGGGGTTCATAATGCTTCTTGGTATATCCAAGTGGTGCAAATTTTGAATGCTGCAAGGTTACTGCTCCATTAGTATGTATGCCCTTAGCTGCAAACAGGCAATCTTAAATTTGTCAAGTTCTGTTCCATCAATAATAACTTGTAAATAGACCTTGCACCATACTATTATTGGATAGCGAACACTAATATCATATTAGATGTTTGGTTTTGAGTGTGTGCAAATGATTTCTGAAGGACTTTGCATTCTGTTAAATGAAATCAGTTTCCTGAACTTATATTACATTCTGATTTGTCCTAGATTTCGAACTGGTTCATAAATGCCCGTGTCCGACTCTGGAAACCGATGATTGAAGACATGTATAAAGAAGAGACTGGGGAGGCAGAGCTTGATTCAAACTCTTCCTCTGACAATGTACCAAGAAGTAAGGACAAAGTGGTATCTTGTGAAGAAAACGAAGATCTGAAATGCTCTAGGAATCAGGCTTACCAAACCAGTGAATCTAAAGCCAACATCGAGATGGTGGGTTTCACTGGAGCGCCGGCCAGCTTCCACAATGAGGTGAATTCCGACGATGGCTTCATGAACCTGCTGTTGAAGGACCAAAGACCTGGCGATGTGGATGGCGGTCTCCTCCATGATGCCACTGTCCATCATGCCGATGAGAGCGCGCGGTTCATGGCCTACCATTTGGCAGAGCTTGGGGGATACCGCAACAGCAATGTGTCGTTGACATTAGGATTGCAGCATACCGAGAACAGCCTTTCAGCTCCAAACACTCATCAGCCAGGTTTCACGGGCGTGGAAGAGAACATCTACAACACCACACCGCATCCTGGCGTTACTGCTGCCTCCTCAGACTATGAGTCAACGAACCAAATAGATCAACGGCAACAATTTGAACCATCGCCTCTACTGCATGATTTTGTTGCCTAATCAAATGCTCATCGGTAAAGATTGTATGCAGGAGCATCTGTAATCTATAGGGTCATATTAAGATGCCTGAAAAAACATGGAAATTGTAGCTGTAGTCACATTTGGTACAGAAGAGGGGGTATAGCATGAAATGTAATATAAGTTTTAGGTGGCGGGGGTAAATATAATCTTGTAAAGATCAATGGAATGCATTATACGTGTAAAAGATTATGGCTGAAGAGGAATTATCTTGTAAAAATATATCTGTAACGAATGCTTATGATCAGTTATATATTGTGCAGCCGGTTTAACTGAAACAGAAAGGAGGAAAATTGCATCATTGCGGGAATCTTCAGTTTTCATTTCTTTTGTTACGTTACACCCAGTTGGGGACTGTATCTTCCAGAAGGAGCTGAGGCATGGTAGATTGCTGATGTAAAAATCAAAACAAAAAAGGTCAGGTGTAGTTCTTTAGCACTAATAGAAGTGTTCTAAAATTTTCTTCAGGCTTTATGTTACTGTGCTGAGTACCAGCTGTTGCTTGACTAGTTGACTTGCTGCTTTTATTTTTCTTATTATAAAAATTCGCTCGTAGCAACAAGACTCGAAGCATGCTGCCCTGTCTACCTGTGAAAATGGCTTGTCAGGCAATCTGGCCATTTTCATGGCAATTGTTTTTTGTAGGCAGTGTCGGTGCACCGGGCAGCCGGGGACCGGGTAATATCTGCTGCTACCCTGTGGGTCCGGAACATACTCCGATTTTTTCTAATTTTTAGGGGCGATCAGTTTTCTACAGTCTTAGTAAGAAATACATCCGAATAGGACTACAAGGATGGCGTTTTGGCTCCCGGGTGCAAATGCTTTTTTATTTGAAATATATTTTTAATATATTTAAAAATATCAAAACATTGAAACAAAAATATGGTATGTACATCTCCATGTTCTACGTGTGCGGTAACCCTGCACACCACTGCATGTGTAGTGCACCACTCGTTGATATAACACTTACGAAAGTAGCATTTCGCAAATATTATATCTCTTAGAGTGGTACAACAGAAACATTGTGGGTCCTTTATTTCACATATTATTTATTACATTATAAAAGAGTACAAATGATTCAAACTCAATCTCGGTCCAAAGAGTGTTAATTAAAAATTATAATTTAAACTCTTATTATATTGTCAATGGAACCACTATTTGGAACCATTGGAACTCAGCAACTTATTTATTAGGTGTTTACGCTACTCGGCTCATCTACCAAGTCTAAATTATCTAAGTCTCTCCTTCTAGTCTACATCTTTGGCTCCAAAGACTATACTTTAGTCTTCTCCTTCTATGCCTCTGGAAAGATCAGATTTTTTGGAATATACTTCCTCATCGTCAGTGGCGGACGCAGGAAAAAATTGGAGGGTGGGCACACCTCAAATTTTTTTTTTTGCGTACCCCAAATTGTGATAAACGTTTGGCAAATAAACAATATATAGGTAACCAATTGTCACCAGTAAACAATATATATCAAATGTGCACGATTACAATACAAATAGTTCAAAACATGAATAAAGTCTAACTTACATGATAGAATATAGCATACATAGAAGGTTACAACACTCTACGATTTCGCATTGCCATGAAAGTTTCAACAATGGCATCTTCACTTACCTTCAAGAACATATCTCGCTCGATAAATGTCACTAAGCAATAGTTTAAGAGTTTGTCACCCATACTATTTCTCAACTTATTTTTTACTAGACTCATTGCAGAAAATACTCTTTCCACATTTGCCGTCGCCACTGGTAAGATCAATATCAATTTGAGAAGTGTATAAACCAAATCATAAACAAGATGCTTCTTGGTTTCAACAAGCAAAATCGAGAGCTCACCAAGATGATTGACACTTATGAACCTAACATCTTTTCTCATATCATCAATAAAGGTTTCAAGTTGGAACTCAAGTCTAATCAAATCCATGCTTGATATGTCATCGGGGTAGAATTGGGCAAGTCTCATTACCTTTTGTGCATCATAAGAAGCAAATGAATTTGAGGGATTCAAAGCCGACATGCAAACAAGCAACTCCATGTTTACCTCATCAAACCGATTGTCGAGCTCTTGAATAATTTGATCAACAACACCAAGATACACTTCTCTTCTATAACGGTCATCATTTGTTTGTATTTCATAATACCGTTGTGATCTTCCAAAAGGCACATATTGGTCATTGGGAGAAGGAACTTGAATGCGTTGTTTGTTGCAAAACAATGTCACCTTTGCAAGAAATCCTTCCCATCCATGAGACCTCATATGGTGCATTTTTTCCTTTGCCAATCTTACAAGCGTCATTGCATTGATAATATCTTGATCTCTCTTTTGCAAAGAGTTAGACAATTCATTTGTGTAGCCAAGAACAACAAGCATCAAGTGAAGATTGAATACAAAATCAAATGATTCAAAGGCCGCGGCAACTCCTCTAATTCTTGTCCACTCACTCTTTTGTAAAGGATCTTTTCCAATCCTTAAAAGCACCTCAAGTATGGTGGGGTACAAATCAACAATGTGTAGAATGGTCTTGAAATGAGAACCCCATCGAGTATCACCGGGTCTAGATAAACCCATTTCTTGATGTAGTCCACTTCCACTTTCAATTTCACACATTTCAAGTGCTTCACACACTTTTTGAGCTCTAATATCTCGAAGCATGTCATGACGCTTGCAAGAAACTCCAATAATATTGAACAAGTAAGAAACATGATCAAAGAACCACACACATGATTCATTCTCCTTTGCCACGGCAATAAGAACCAATTGAAGTTGATGTGCAAAGCAATGAATATAATAAGAGGATGGTGACTCCTTCATGATCAAAGTTTTTAAACCCTTAATCTCACCTTTCATGTTGCTAGCCCCATCATATCCTTGTCCACGAATTTGAGTGGGAGATAAATGATGATCTTTTAGCAAAGATAGAATTGCAACCTTAAGAGACAATGAAGTAGTATCGGAAACATGAACAACTCCAAGAAACCTTTCACATATTCTTCCCAATTTATCAACATAACGCAAGCAAAGAGCAAGTTGTTCTTTGTGAGATATATCACTAGACTCATCGGCTAGAATTGCATAGTGGTCACAATCAAGATCTTCAATAATTAGTCTAGTAGTTTCACTTGCACAACATTCAATAATATCATGTTGTATCCTTGGACTATTCAAGATACAATTTCCGGGAGCATTGTTCAAAACAACCATGTTAACTTCTTCATTACCTTCGGCAAGCCATTTTAGAAGTTCAATAAAATTCCCAGGCGGATTGAGGGAGAGGGAGGGGGTGGCCGGCGGATTGAGGGAGAGGGAGGGGGTGGCCGGCGGATTGAGGGAGAGGGAGGGGGTGGCCGGCGGATTGAGGGAGAGGGTCCAGAGGGAGGGGCCGGGGGCGACCAGCAGCGAGGTCCCAGGCGGCGGCTGGTCGGACTGGAGGTCGAGGTCGAGCCGTCGAGGAGGACTACTGGATAGGGCGTTGCTGGGCTTTGGGCTTTTTCCAAAAGATTGGGGGTCTTCAAATTTTTTCCAAAAATTCTGGGTGGGCCACGGCCCCCCTTGCCCCCCCCCCGCTGCGTCCGCCAATGCTCATCGTCAATAGCCTCCTCTTCGGTCTTCTCGTGATCTAAGCAAATGGTTTAAGAAGATTTGGTTGAGTATAAACGTACTCAGCAAGTCCTGTATAGTGGGTGTTTGATGCACTATAACTATAGCCATGGATAAAGAATCCTGGGCTAATGCAAGATTTTATAAAATAGTTTTTTTTGGAAAGTCAAGTTTTATTATAAAAACTAAGTTGTTAGTTTCCTCAGTTTGTGAGATCTTCATGGAGTGCCTTTCCTGTTGATCGTAGTTCAATTCCCCGAACAAGAAGTGACAAGCCACATTCATACACTCTGAAGAGGTGCGCTACTTTTCTCACAAACGTCCTTGGCCTTATTGCTCTCTGCCATACTTTCATGGTATGAGGCCAGTTACCAAGTATAGCCGAATTATGGCGAGTGCTCCTCCGCGACCCCGTAGCCCCATTGTACGGAACAAGACCTATGATTACTACCCTCTCTCCAAAAAATACTTAGGTCGTCACTCTGCAGCACATGATGAGGACGATACGGGCTCCCACCTCCTGACCTCCACTCAGGATCACAACCCGACTAAGTACTCGATTACTATGAAAGGAAAGAGATAATTCTGATTCGCTTGCCCCATAACAAGATTTGAGGTCATCGCGGTTTATACGGCGCTATGAATATCTGACTATTGTTGTTGTTGTTAGTCCTATGTGTAATTTCCTAGTACAGTTGAACCTCCACCATGGTTTATAGGACCCGTAATTCCAACCATGGTTCCCCACCAACTACATCATTGCATTTCATTCATAAACATTAATTTTATTTTAATACAGGTGATAAGTAATTCTTTTGAAAAGTAGTTTGTATAAAGAAATCAAAGACATGCAAGATTGAACTTAGGTGGTAAGTGTGAGGTAATGCAGTTGGAAGTTTTGCTTGACCCGGGACCTTGGATTCTAAAAACAACGTCATCGTCCAGTAAGGAAAATGTTTTGAAGAAGCAATTCTAAGATATATGAAATGCATTTAGTTTTATTCTAGTTTAATCCCCCTGGTGTGCGACTTATTTGTTTATTTACCATTTTACCTCTTTTGGGCATTTAAGGTATATTATAAATTATCGATTCACTTTAAATAGTTTAATATTTTTAATAGTTATAAAAAATTCCACAATCGTATTTATAATTACTTTGAATGATATTAGTGATTTTCTGGTGTGCTAAAAAATTAGTTTCTTTGGGGTTTTAATTAATATTTTAATGCATAACTTATTAACTACAAATTTGATTCCAAGAAAAAATAATTCAAAATTCACTTAAAAATCATATTCAGAATTTGCACATAATTTTACACTCAAATATATTTTTACTTTATTTTGATCAAATTTTATTTACTCAAAATTAATTTAACAAGTTTTAGTTATTTTGTTAAAGTCCTAAAATGCCCCTGGGCCCACGAGTCAGACTAACCCTAGTCTAACTGGGCCTGCATTGGTTCAGTCGAACCAAAACGGCCCACTTCTGACTTGTCATCCACCTCCCTCGCGTGCCCTCTCTCTCGTGCACGATGCTGAGTCGCTGCCGGCATTGCCTGCTCGCCCCGGCCAGCTCCGGCCCTCTCCGCCAATGCGCTCGTGCTCAAACACTCGCCTTGCGATGCTCTACCATCTTATCCAAGCAGAACTACCTCTTGTGTCCTCTCACTAGGGGCGGAGCTAGGTTCTTTTTGACCTGGTGCACTACAATAGGCTAGGTGCACACATGGGAAAACAATGACCTAGTTGAGCTTGATTTTAGAGTGAGTCATCCCTGGTGCACTCATAATAAGCTAAACTGGTGCATATGACCATTTTTTTACCCAATTAATTAGAAGTTTATTTTCTCCCTGGTGCATGTGTACCATGCAAGGAGTATGTAGCTACGCCCCTGCCTCTCACGATCTCATGCAACCATAACCCTAATTAGGGTTTTGGCATGGTGTCGCCTCGCTGAGCTCGGATGCGGTCCGGCGTGTCCCTGGCGATGGGATGCGCCTGATGCTCTTCTCTCCTCCGTTGGCGTGGCTTGGCGCAGATGAGCTTCCCTCTTGGGTGCTCTCACGTCGCCATCTCCGTGTTCTTGTCCAGCTCTAGCTGTGGTTGAGCTTTGGCTCCTAACAGTGCTCGTCTAGGTATTCCTCTTCTCTTATCTTCTCCTCTCCTTCTCTCTAAGGCTCAATCTCTCTCTCTCTCTCTCCCTCTCAAAACACACTCTTGGTTTGGATCCTAGGGTTTCTAGGGTTTGCATACTATGCTCAGATTGCATATTCTAGTTCATGTTTAAATAGCTTTTAGCTGATTTTAGTTGCAGTTAGAGCTGGATGTTACTACAGCCACTCCACTACAAGATTTGGTTCATATTTTGTCTTAACTGAATTTGTCCTTCAGTTTCATCAGTGACTGTCTTACTGTTAATCCTAGTTTTCTAGTTATCATATTCCTTTATTATAAGTTTATTAAGCCTAGATGATTACTGCAACAATTTCTTAATGTACTTGCTTGTTTATGTGATTTCTAGTTTGTAGTTAACTAAATCTTGTAGATCTAGTTTCATCTGTTAGTGATATTCTGTTCAATGTCATGTTTAACTGAACCTTGGTGAAGTTCAGTTAACATTTTGTTACTGTTAATGATATAATCTTATAGGATTAACTTGCAAACATCTTAATTATTAATCACTTTGTCATATTAAGCTTACTAGAACATAGTTTTAGTGAATTCCACATTTTTCCAGTGTTCTCACTGTTAAAGTATTTCCTACTCTTAATTCTAGCTTATATGCACATCAATTAGCTTCCTCGAAGCATTTGAATCATTACAATTCATTTCTACATGTTTATAACACATTCACTTGCATTCATAGTTTAGTTTGAGCAGTTCATGGATGATTTCCTTCATTTAGGGTTTATCTTATACTTTGGTTCTGTGAATGGGTTGTGCCTAGGTGCAATAGCTTGCTGTGATCATTGTGGTGCCTCAGTTGAGTGTGCATAATGACTAGCAATGCTTGATTTGTGCCCATGCTTGCTTCACAGTAATAGGATCATGTGAGTGCATGAACTACTGGTTCTGCAAGTTATATCTTGATCCATTGGATCAAGCTCTGCTCAAGAATTCCCTTTTATTTACTAGTGATAGATTTACTACCTTTGTAGCGAGCTATCCGGGTCTTGTGCAGGTTCTTGTCCAGTTCTTTCTCAGCTTCCCAGTTCCTTGCCTTTTCCCTCTTTGAGATCCTTCTCAAAACCTTTAGTTTTGAGTTTTTGGTCCAAGGTCGTAGGGAGTGTTTTGAGGCTTTGGGTCTGGTTGACTGGCTATTTATAGTGTGTAGGAATCAATGTGGCGTCGACACCTCACCACATGCAATTGGTGACTAAGGTGATAGTCTGTGTTTTGATCCTATGAATAAGCTGCTTGCCCATACTTTTCGATGGTCAATTGATTGGATTTAACTTTAGTCATATGCCAAATATGGCATGATGGTTCGGTATGAAATATTTTCCTGGTTTCAATTTTGGATAGTGACAAGTGGATTAACACTCGTATTTTAATTCAGTGAATTAGAATTTCATTTTGGTGATTCTTATTTCCCCTTTTAAGTTAAATTTATATTATTTTTCTGCATGATTTGCTCTCTAGCTGGCATGATCTTGTTAACTCAATTATGTTAACAAAGATCAATTCTTGTTTCCTTAATATTCCAAGATCTTGAGTTCTCTTTATTACTGTGATCTCTTCCTAGTTAATCTACTTATTCTATCTAGCTACTGTTTAAGATCACTTGTTCTTCTATTTATTCTGATATGGGTGCTATGATCTCTTCTGATGTCTATTTTGGTTCTAGATCCCTAATACTCACAGGTTTTCTCTCTATCTTATGGTTACTGAATAATTTCTTTGATATGTTGATTTTCAAACCGACCAAGTTCCATTTCATTTATTTCTCATTTGGATTTTCCCTCAAGATCACATTTGATCTTAGCACAAGTTCCTAGGATTAATTACTAGATTCTAAATAAAATGGAACCATAATCAGGTGGTTCCAACATTTTAATACTAAGGATTATTTCCTATTATTTGTTTTACTTTGCAGGTTTAAAGCAATGGTCAAGTTGTTGGTGTTATGATGACCAGAAGATTAGAAGATATATAGGATAGTCTAGGTTTAGACTAGGGTTTCTTAGTAGTTTGTATTAGGTTTTACTTTCTGTAATTTTCATCTTTCAATCCTTGCTCAATAAACCTTGTAAAAATACTATTGAGTTTGGACATAAAATTATCTCTCTTGTGGTACTTTTCTTGTGATTTATAGAATATTCCATTTATTATGAATTCTTGAATTTGAACTCAAGTTTAATTATTTCAAACTTCCAATTTGAATTCAAATGCAATCTCTTGATCTTTCAGATCTTTAATCAAATGTGTGCATGCTTTTGAGTCAAAGACTCTATTATAGTGAAAGGATCGGTACGGGCGACTAGAGGGGGGGAATAGGCGCCAAGTCAATTTTTAATCTTTTTCAAATTTAAGGCTTGACACAAAGTAAATTCACTAGATGTGCAACTAGGTGAATTTCCTATAAGTGGCAAGCATGCAAGTAAACAAGTAACTAGCAAGATACAAGTAAGGGAAAGAAATAACCGAAGAGTGGAGACCGGAGACACAAGGATGTATTCCCGTAGTTCCTTCCTTTTGAGGGGAAGTACGTCTACGTTGGAGAGGTGTGGTGACACGGAGTGGACCAACGCCACAAAGGCTCACCTTGTTCTCCGGTGAGCAAGCCACGGAGGGTAGCTCGTTTCCACTAAGCGGTGGTATTGGGGGAACCACGAATCCCTTACACGGAGCTTGGGGCACAACTCCACAACTCAATTGGAGGCTCCCAAGAAAGCCACGGAGGCAAGAATCACCACAAAGACAAGTCAATCAACCAATTACAACACCTAGGGTCACAAGATCCCCAAGGTGCAAATCCTCCAAGCAAATGGAGGTGGAAATGAAATTCCTTCGGTGAAGATGTAGATCGGTGCCTCCTCCTTCAATCCTCCAAAGATCAAGAGCTTTGGTTGGCTAGAAGGGGAGATCTATGGAATTTGGTGTTTTTCCAATGGGGGTAGGTGAGAGCTTCAAGGATGAACAATGGTTGGTGAAGTTCTAACCCTACCCCAGCTAGGAGAAGGGGTATTTGTAGGTAGGTGGGAATCTGGCCGTTGGAGGGAGCACACAGCAGCAACCCGGCGATAAATCCGGCGGCGCCGGCCTCTGGGCCGGACGCCCCGACGGTAAGTCCAGCGGGACCGGATTTCTCGCCGGGTGTCCGGCGGCCCGCCGGGAGAATCCGGTGCCCCGCCGAAAACTCAATCAGAACACCAATCCGGCGGCCCCGCCGGGCTGGTCCGGTCTGCCACCGGATGGTCCGGTTTGGGAGCCGGCCAGACCAACTTAGGCCACTTTCGGCAGGCGATTCCACCATCTTTCTTTTTATGCATTAGAACCCCTTCACCTGTGAACTTAAACCTGTATGCATATAATCCAAATATTAGTTCACACAAAACATAGTCATGTAATTGTAAATCAAAAAAGTAGAAAGGGATAAATGTCCTTTCAATTTCCCCCTTTTTGATTTACGATGGCAAACTATGTTAGAGTCTCATAGGAGAAACAAAACATGGTATCTAATGAATAGAGAGAGTGCTCCCCCATAACACATGCACATGGTAGAATTTGCTTTTGGAATGCAAAGTGCAAGATTTAGATTATAGGGAGCTCCCCCACCATCAATAGGAACCAAGCATGGCATGGACAAGATAATATCATGGATAGATAATAATATAGCAAGCATAGACATATCCAAACATAAGCATAAAGTGCATAGTGCATAATTAAAGTACACACTTGTCCGCACACGATAGGGTTCCACGGAGTTTGAGAGAAAAAACGGCAAATAAAACGCAAACGGACACAAGCCACTTAAGAACCAAGGAAAATGAAAGCGAGGCTTGTGTCATGCGACGTTATTCCTAGAGACTCTACACTCTTCTCCCCCTTTGGCATCGAAACACCAAAAGGGACAAGAGAGTAGAAGATGCTAGCGCTCAAAAGTCTTCACTGGGGACAGGAGAACCCTCCGGATCATCTTCTCCATGAGCACCTTCTTCTTCATCAGCATCTTCTGGCTCAGAGGGTGGCTCAAAGTCTCCAAAGTCTTCAACCCCAGCAAACATGGCATCATCAAGAGGCGGCATGACATAGTTGACATACGGGACCGGATCCAACTCGTGTCCAACAGGAGGAACTGCACTGCCTCTAGCTGCCAAGAACTCATTCTGCCTCCTCCGAGTCTCCTGACTCATCTCCATGCTCCTATGAGCCACATCATAAGTGCTGCGACACATATCCCACAGATTCTTGAAGAAAGCAGCAACACCTTTCTTGCGAGAGGACCTATGATGGCGATGATGATGACGGTGACTAGCTCCAGAGCGAGAGGCATGGTGAGGATCAGGAGCATCCATGGAGCGACCTCTAGCCCTAGCAGGGTGCAAGCCGGGAGCCTCTTCAAAACCACCCTGGAAACCCACTGAGAAAGTCTCCATCTCTAGAATCTGTCCACGCACCTGAGCAGTCTGAGTCCGGGGCTGCCTGTTGATCAAACGCTGCACATACTGACAGTAGTTGGGAGTCATGCGCTTGAGAGTAGATCTCTTCATCTCCTGAAAAATGAAGTCACAACCATCTATCTTCCAAAGCTTGTCGGGCTAGCAATAGTACAGCAAGTTCATGTGATAGCCCCTGACACTAGCATCATCTCCAGCCTTACTCACCAGATTCTGACGGAAGAGCTTGGCAAGAGCGTTGTAGTAGTAGTACATCCCTGAAATAGCAGGAGCAGGAAGAGATGGCTCATCTGGATAGCAAATGTGAGAGATCTTCTCCACGGAAAAGGGCGCCTCAGAGTGAATCTTGAAACCACCAGCCCTACCACCACCATAGCCCAGAGCATCACAGAAATCAGCAAACGTGGCAGTGAACACATTCTGGCCAGTCATCCAAGAGAAGGACTCCGCTGGGTCATTATGGAAGAACACAGTGCAACAGAACTGACGGACCACCATAGGCTGAATAGGCTCGGAGAGGGTGACAAGGTCCAAAACATCCATCTTGAGAAGAGCCTCATTGATGTAGCGAAAGTCCCTGGAGACATACTGTTAAAAGTGCTCGACATTGAGGGATTTAGGCACCACATAGAATCCACTCTTCATGAGCTCAGAAGCATCATAGTAATCATCCCACATAGCACGCTGAGAATCAGTCCAGAACTTCTTGTCACTGCCAGTGTACTGCCTCTCATGAAAGCGGTACGGGTTCGCAAGGCGAAGTTTACGCCAAGTGTTGATATGGGTTGAACCCAAGTTCCCTTCAATCTCCTGCTCCTTCTCCACATCCACCGGGCCACGAGCCCCCTTTCCCTTCCGGGGTGGATGAGGTCCACGAGTGTATACAAGCTTGGACTTCATCCGCTGCCCTGCAGCCGCAGAGCTGCCACCTTCAGCTGGGGTCTTTTCTGACTGACGAGTATGGCGCTGAGGGCGTCCCTCAACCTCATCTAGCTTCCTCTTCTTGACTTCAAAGGCTCGAGCATCTTCTTCATTGTCAATCTGGTAGTTACTGTCCTCAGTCGAATAAGAGTCGGAATCTGAAAAACGCAAGCAAAAACAAAGCAACACCAGATAAAGATACATGTCACGGAAGAGGAACTCAAAGTCGGGTAGGGACAAGTGCACGATGGAGAGATAGTATGGCAGTGATGTTCGGCGCCAGGTCCGGCGGGACTGGACAGTGGGCCGGACCGTCCGGTGGGCCGCCGGGCCATTCCGGCGAGCTCGCCGAACTGGTATACTGAACGCCAGTTCGGCGGGTCCGCCGGAACGGTCTGGTGGACCGCCGGGTGATCCGGCGCCAGGTCAGCCGCCGGACACTTCGCCGAAACTCACGAATGTCATACTACCCGCAATCTTGACTCAAAAACTTGTCACTACAAACTTTAAGGGTACATGGATGCCAAGGAACAAACACTAGCCCAACAAGGAACGAAACCCTAAAGGATCTATCCCTAGACAAAATGAATCTAACCCTAGATATACACAAGATCTACTCATACAAGTGCATGAACAAACGAGTGTGAGGCAAGGGCTAGAGGAAGAAGAGAAAATGAGGGAGTTACCCGAAGACATGGTGCACAAGAAGATGGGAAAAATCCCGATCTCCCAATGCGGTTGACGAAACGCGAAGATCTTCGGAGGAAAGCTTCAAAACAACCCGATCTACACCCGATCTAAATTTGGAAGGGATTGGTTGGGTGGAGAGGCTAGGGGGAGGAGAAGCTTGAGGAGGCGGCGGCAATGGAGTTGGGGGTGGGCGTGGGGAGGGAGGGAAGTGGGGGAAAACTGCTAAGGAAACCCTCCCCACGAATTTATATAGGCCGCCAGTCCGGCGGTAAGTCCGGCGGGACCGGGCCATTCGCCGGGCCATTCCGGCGAGCTCGCTGAACTGGTATACTGAACGCCAGTTTGGCGGGGCCGCCGAGACAGTCCGGTGGGCCGCCGGGCAGTCCGGCGCCAGGTCCGGCGACCGCCGGGCAGGCTGCCGAAACACCTTTTGGACTAGAAAAGTTTTGACAATTGTCGAAATGTGACATGTATCAACAAGAAAAGCATGGTGTGCGGAAGAAATCAACAGCCATCAAACTTGTTTGCAAGAAAATCAACTTGAGATTGCATGCCTTCCAAAGAAGAGCAACAACAAAACACGAGATTTGAAGACATGCAATGGTGGGGGATTTCTCCCCCTATGTGTGATCACCAATGTCGTGACACCGCGAAGAGACATGCTTGGGCTCAAATGACATTAGTGATCTTATGATGTCGCATACTTGAGTATGCATCGTGCCATTAGTTGACACGATGACTATCCTCAACTATGCGCATCTAGACTAGAACAACACACTATAATATGGGAATGAGTGCACACGATCAAGCCACATTGCAAGAGTCTAGGATAATCAATTCATGCCTCAACTCTCGGAATCTTGCTTCATCAAGAGGCTTCGTGAAAATGTCGGCGAGTTGGTCTTGTGTACCTACATAAGATAGGTTAATCTCACCTCGGTTGACATGGTCACGGATGAAGTGGTGGCGAATCTCGATGTGCTTGGTCTTGTTGTGTTGAACCGGATTATGAGCGATCTTGATGGCACTCTCATTGTCACATAAGAGTGGCACCTTGTCGAAGTGAATACCATAATCCTCCATGGTTTGCCTCATCCAAAGAAGTTGAGCACAACAACTCGCGGCCGCCACATACTCGGCTTCGGCGGTGGAGAGAGACACACAATTTTGCTTCTTGGAATACCAACTAACCAAAGACCTACCAAGAAATTGGCAAGCCCCGGAAGTTGACTTCCTATCCACTTTGTCTCCCGCCCAATCCGAGTCCGAGTACCCTGCAAGTTCAAAGCTTGCACCCTTCGGGTACCAAAGGCCAAAAGTTGGGGTATCAATCAAATATCGGAAGACTCTTTTGACCGCCATTAGATGGCTTTCCTTAGGGGCGGCTTGATATCGTGCACACATTCCCACACTAAGCATGATATCCGGTCTAGATGCACAAAGATAGAGCAAAGACCCAATCATAGAGCGATAAAGTTTTTGATCCACTTCTTTACCATTAGGACCGAGATCAAGAGTAACCTTTGTAGGCATGGGAGTCTTGGCTCCCTTCACTCCGGGCGTTGATCTACGAAGAGGGGGCGGCAGGGGGCGAGTATGGGGCACGGGGGTGGATGGGGAAGAATGAACCGTTCTTCCCCACCCCGTGCCCTAAGTGTGTTTTTGGAACTGCCCGGGCCGGAGTCTCCGGTACTTACCCCGGAGTCTCCGGCCCACCGGAGTCTCCGGGCTGTGAGCCCCGGAGTCTCCGGCCCCCCTCGACCAGATCACATTTATGGTGTAAAAAGGACATGCCATTTAGAGATTAGATATGTTTGAGGATGAGATGGGCTTGGGATGGACACATTGTCACTGTGTGGTACAAAATGCTCATGTTTGCAAACATGCAAACAAAATCAAATAAGACCAAACATGAGCATCTTCCCATAAAAAATAAGGCAATAAAATCAAATGGGAAACTCCTCCACTAGGGAGGTTGGTGACCAAAGGGCCACCATGTATGAGTACAAAGGTATGGCACCGCGAAGATATATCTTGGGCCCAAAACCTAGACTCATCGATTAAGCTCAAAAGTGTCACAACTGACAAGATAGAACAATACGCTTACTATTGGCATTATGGGGGGAGGGATAGCCCAATCAATTAGGACCGCACTCCCCCTATATCCATGCCCACATCTAGAACAACACACACGTTAGAGTATGGGAGTAAATGCACCTAGCTCAAGCCACATTGCTTGAATCAATGATATTTAGTTCATGCCTCAATTCCCGGAATCTTGCTTCATCAAGAGGCTTCGTGAATATATCGGCAAGTTGCTCATGAGTACCAACATAAGATAGATCAATTTCTCCTCGGTTGACATGATCCCGAATGAAATGATGACGAATCTCAATATGCTTCGTCTTATTGTGTTGCACCGGGTTGTGAGCGATCTTGATTGCACTTTCATTATCACATAAAAGAGGCGCTTTGTCAAAAATGACACCGTAATCCTTCAAAGTTTGCCTCATCCATAAGAGTTGTGCACAACAACTAGCCGCGGCTACATATTCGGCTTCGGTGGTAGAGAGAGACACACAATTTTGTTTCTTAGATGACCAACACACCAAGGACCTACCAAGAAATTGGCAAGCCCCGGAGGTTGATTTCCGTTCCACTTTGTCTCCCGCCCAATCCGAATCCGAGTAACCTACAAGATCAAAACTTGCTCCCTTCGGGTACCAAAGACCAAAGTTAGGGGTATTCACTAAATATCGAAAGATTCTCTTGACCGCCACTAAGTGGCTTTCCTTTGGTGCGGCTTGAAAATGTGCACAAACTCCCACACTTAACATAATGTCCGGTCTTTGTTGGCATGGGAGTCTTTGCACCTTTGACTCCTATCATCTCGAACCTCTTGAGCATGTCTTGGGTATATTTGGCTTGGTTTACAAAAGTCCCTCCCTTCAATTGTTTAACTTCAAATCCAAGGAAGAACTCTAACTCCCCCATCATAGACATCTCAAACTTGTCGGTCATGAGCTTGGCAAACTCATTATTGAAAGCTTTGTTAGTAGAACCAAATATAATATCATCAACATATAATTGGCAAATGAAAAGCTCCCCATTGACCTTCTTAGTAAAAAGAGTGGGATCGATCACCCCAATTTCAAAACCACGATCAACCAACAACTCTTTAAGGTGCTCATACCACGCACGTGGGGCTTGTTTGAGGCCATAGAGTGCCTTATCAAGTTTGTAAACGTGGTTAGGAAACTTAGGGTTTTCGAAGCCCGGGGGTTGCTTCACAAAAACCAATTCATTTAAGGGACCGTTGAGAAATGCACTTTTAACATCCATTTGTTGAAGTTTAAAGTTATGATGTGATGCATATGCAAGTAAGATGCGAATGGATTCAAGACGGGCAACGGGAGCGAAAGTTTCACCAAAGTCAATACCCTCAACTTGGGAGAAACCTTGAGCCACCAATCTTGCCTTATTACGAATGACTATGCCATTTGCATCTTGCTTGTTCTTGAAGATCCACTTGGTCCCAATGACATTACGGCAATCTTTAGGCCTTTCTACTAGAGTCCACACATTGTTGCGCTCGAAGTTGTTGAGTTCATCATGCATGGCATCAAGCCAATCCGGATCCTCAAGCGCCTCATAAACTTTCTTGGGTTCTACACAAGAGACAAAAGCATGATGAGAGCAAAAGTTAGAAAGTTGCCTCCTAGTGGAGACACCTTTACGAACACTCCCAACCACATTTTCCAAGGATATGCTTCTTCGTCGAAGAATGGACTCAAGCTTCTTCTCACGGCGAGTGCGAGCCTCAAGAGGAGATTCTTGAGAGACTACTTGATCATCTTCATGATCACTGTTCTGGTCCTCGCCTTGACCATCAAGTGGATTGCCTTGATCATCAAGTGGCCCATAGCCACGGAATTCCGAAGGATCTTCATCAAGGGCTTGATCACCCCCGGAGACTCCGGTATCCATACCCGGAGACTCCGGTATAGGCCGGAGAGTCCGGACCACAGGGGCCGGAGACTCCGGACAAGATTGCTCGGTGGGATGATCTTGAGGTTGAGGGTGTGCAGCTTGTCTTTGGTCAATGTCCTGTGTGTGTTCAGCAGGTGAAGGCTCCACATGTGTAGAGCATTGTCCTTCTCCTTCGGCCAAAAGGTGTCCCTCAATGGGCCGAAAGAATCCGACACCCATTCTTCTTATGGCTTGGGGAGGAATTTCGTCACCTACATCACGAACACAACTTTGTGCTACAAAGGAACCATTATCCTCATCGAACCTCACATTACAAGTCTCTATAACATGCCCGGTGGACTTGCTATAGATCCTATAGGAATGTGAGTCCGTGGAGTAACCAACAAAGATACCCTCTAATGCTTTAGAATCAAATTTTGACAAACGAACACCTTTCTTGAGATAGAAACACTTACAACTAAATACCCGGAAGTACTTGATGTTGGGCTTTTGCCCGGTAAGAATTTCATATGGAGTCTTGTTCAAGTTCTTGTGGAGATAAAGCCGGTTGGTGGCATGGCATGCGGTATTGATAGCTTCGGCCCAAAAGTTGTATGGAGACTTGAACTCCGCCAACATAGTTCTTGCCGCATCCATAAGAGTCCGGTTCTTCCTCTCGGCAACTCCATTTTGTTGCGGGGTATATGCAGCGGAATATTGATGTTTGATACCCGCATCACTAAGAAACTCATTTAGGGAGTAGTTCTTGAACTCGGTGCCATTGTCACTTCTTATAGTCAATATGGTGGTATTGAATTGACGCTCAACTTCGGTGGCAAAGTCTTTGACGGTTTGTTGGGTCTCACTCTTGAACTCAAAGAAATAAACCCAAGTGTATCTTGAATAGTCATCGACAATCACCAAGCAATATTTCTTGCCACCAAGACTTGCATAAGTGGGAGGTCCAAAGAGATCCATGTGAAGGAGCTCCAAGCACCTCTTGGAAGAGATAATAGTCTTGCTTGGATGACTTGTTTCATGCATCTTTCCTTCAATACATGCCCTACAAACACGATCTTTGGCAAAAGAAACATCCTTTAGTCCGAGTATGTGGCCGCCGGTGTAGAGATTTTGCAAAGCTCTCATATTGATGTGGGCTAACCGGCGATGCCAAAGCCATCCCACGTCGGCCTTAGCAATTAGGCATATCGCGGCCGTAGTGGGTTTCTCCGAAAAGTCCACCACATACAAGCCGTTTTCGACATACCCAACAAAGGCAACCTTGAGAGACTTACTCCACATGACGACCACAATATCAACATCAAAATATGTGGCATAGCCCATAGTAGCAAGTTGATGAACGGAAAGTAGATTATAACCAATGGTTTCGACAAG
Source organism: Dactylis glomerata (assembly GCA_007115705.1). NCBI lineage: Eukaryota > Viridiplantae > Streptophyta > Magnoliopsida > Poales > Poaceae > Dactylis > Dactylis glomerata. The sequence continues at coordinate 2,772,135 of QXEO01000044.1, read as the reverse complement.
CATGACATTCACTAGGGACACGTCCGGAGTGATCACCACCTTACCGAAACCAAGTACCTTAGAGGATGAATTATCACCATATGAGACCGTGACATTTGAAGTATTGGGCTTTAGATCTTCCACAATATTTTTGCTTCCGGTCATGTGGCTTGTGGCACCACTATCAATAATCCATTTTACTCCTCCGGAAGCAATGTCCTACAAGAGATTAATTCTTGGTTTTAGGTCCCCATCTTTGAATGGGTCCTCTTTTGTTAGTCACAAGAATCTTAGGTACCCAAATAGCATATTCAATGAAACCATTATAGGGACCAACATATTTAGCATAGACATCACCATAATAGTCCCTAAGAAGAACATAATGAGGATTATATTTTCCTGCAAAATTATTATGAGAAGGGCCGGAGACTCCGGTCTTTGGGGGCGGAGACTCCGGGGTAGATGAACTAACCGGAGACTCCGGAGCCTTTGACCCGGAGACTCCGGTCTCCTCGATTTTCTTCTTTCCATTCAGCTCCTCCCACTCCTCCTCGGTGTAACAAATATCAAAGGGGACATGAGGAGTAGGAGCAGCAGCAGGCTTTGTCTTCTTCTTGTTCTTCTTGTTCTTCTTCTTCTTTGAGGACTCGGCCACCAAACAAAGATCCCCTTTCTTTGAGGACTCGGCAACAAAACCGAGGCCCTCCTTTCCCTTGAACAATCTTTGATTGTTCAAGAGATCATTGAGATTCTTCTCTCCTTGAATGCAAGTAGCAAGGCCCTTAGCAAGATCGGCCTTCAACCTATTTTTCTCCTCAATGATATCACTATGATCACAAATAGAGTTAGAAGAACACGGAACTTCAATAACTTGCATTGGTGGGACTTTAGATTGTTCAATAGTTAGTTGAATTTGAAGTTGTTCACGAATCTTGGTGAGATGAGAGAATTTGCCCTCCAAAGCCTTGTGAGCATCTTCAAGCTTATCAAACTTCTCACGAAGATCATTATGACCAACGTCAAATTCAACTTTCTCCTTTTTAAGCAACTTGACCATAGCAAGAGCATGGTCACGTTCTTTAGTGAGTTTTGACAAGATTAGATTATGAGACTCTTCTAGTCCCAACAATTTCTCCTCTAAAGAGACCCTCAAGTTTTGCTCTTCTTCGAGCTCAATTGATAGAGAGCCAATATCATCGGCGGCTAATCTTTCCAACTCCTCCTTCTCCTTGATAGTGTCATGCGCATCACCAAGTTCACACATTAGTGTCTCAACGTATATCTGGGTTGGCCCCTTCATGTTAGCAAGAAAATCATCACAAGAAACTAGTTCTTTCTTAATTATAAGACTACTCACATCATCCATAGAGGTAGCATTGGAATGTGATGATGAAGGAGTAGGTGATGAGGTTACCTCCGAGGCCTTAACCATAAGACACTTGCGAGTGGTGATGATGGCGTTCTCATTTTGTGAGTTGAAGAGGGATGTAGGTGGTGTGGAGACAATGGCAATGGCGGCCACTTCTCCATTCTCTTCATCAACGGAGTCATCATCATCGGACTCGGAGTCATACTCCTCATGAACCACCAATACCCTTTCTCCTTTCTTCTTGTTGTCCTTGTTCCCATGCTTCTTGGATGGGTAGAACTTTGATGACCGGCGCTTGGGGACGAGCCAGCCCTCATTGTCCTCCTTGTTCTCATAAGGACATTCGGCGATGAAGTGCTTGATTCCTCCACAATTGTAGCAATGCCTCACTTTAGAGTCACCACCTTTTCTTGGAAAGGATTTGAACTTGGATCCCTTCGTCTTGTGCTTGTTGGCATCCCAAAAGGCATTTGCATTGAGAGCCAAGTGTTCATGGAGTGCAAACTTGAGATCTTCCGGAGACCAACACTCTTCTTCATATATTTCTTCTTCTCCTTCTCCTTGCTTGGACACCACCTTGGCCTTGAGAGCAAGATTGTGAACTCCTTGTCCGGCAAGAACACGGGCTCTAGTTTCTTCCGCGTTCTTCTTCAAGATAGACAAGGCGGTGAACTCGCAAAGAACTTCATTTGAGGTCATACTCCCAAAATCCGGTCTTGAACGGATTATCTCGGATCGCATGGGTTCTCTTGGGTTGATGGAGGTGATGAACATACGCTTGATATAGTCATCACCATTGTCTTTGCACCCAAACCCGGTCAAGGCTGTTGCAAGAGCCAAGATCCTTTGGTACATCTCATCGGGAGTCTCATTATCACGCATAATGAAATCCCTTTCTTCACTTTTGAGCTCATCAAACTTGGAGGACCGAATACTTTCATTCCCAATGAAGAGCATAGTGAGATAGTCCCATACTTCCTTGGCGGTGTTCAAGTTGTTGATGTGTACCGCATGAGTATCCGGTACGGCTTGTTGAAGGAGATGCTTGGCGGTGGCATTGAGTTGCTCATCAACTTCTTCCCTTCCGGTCAAGTTGAGAGGATCATGAGGTGCAAAGCCATTTTGTATGACCCTCCACAAATGAGTAGATGAGCTAGAAATATGAGATTTCATTAGTCCTTGCCATTTAATAAAATTGCGAGAATCAAGCTTAGGAGGAGAACCCATGTTGTTAATGTGTGGCATAGGATAATGGACCGGCGGAGGTGAGTAAGTGTTAGGGGGTGGAATGTTAGCACCCTTTGCCGGACCATCATCTTCCTTAGGTAGGTCACCTTTATTCTCGGCGGAGGTGGAGCCATTGTTAGGTGGCTTCACCTTAGCCAAGGAGAGTTCCACACTAGGAGTGGTGTTTGGGTCGGTGGGCCCGGAAGGTTTTCTTCCAAAATATTCCTCAAACATAGCCTTCATCTCCAATCTCATAGTGGTTTGCATTGTGTCCAAGGACGCCAAATGCTCCTCACGTCAGATTGAAGAGGAAGAGATAGATGGAGGAGTATCTTCGGGAGGAGTTTCATTACCCTTATCCCCATCCATAGTTGCTCAAACTCTTAGGCGGTTAAGCCCGAATAAGAGACCACGCTCTGATACCAATTGAAAGGATCGTATGAGCGACTAGAGGGGGGGTGAATAGGAGCTACCCAATAATTTTAATTCTTTTCAAGTTAAGGCTAGACAAGAAGGTAAATTCTCTAGATGTGATACTAAGTGAATTTACCTAGAGTGACAAGCAAGCTAGCAATAACAATATAAGTAAAGGTACAAGTAAAGGATAGAGGTCACCGCAATGGAGACATGAAGACACGAGGATGTATTCCCGTAGTTCCTTCCTTGTTACGGGAAGTACGTCTATGTTGGAGAGGTGTGGTGCCACAAAGGCCACCAACGCCACAAAGGCTCACCCTATTCTCCGGTGAACAAGCCACAAAGGCGAGTCCACGCTCCACTAAGCGATGCCCTTGAAGGCGGCACGACACATTTACACAAAGTATTGGGGCAAGCTCCACAACTCAATTGGAGGCTCCCAATAGGTCCACCAAGCTCTTACACACAAAGTCAAGCTTGGGGGACGGCTTCTTCCGGCTAGGAATCCGATGAATCACACAAGTAACAAGCCCCTCAACAAAGAGAGGGGGGAAATCAAATCGCCTTGGTGGAAGTGTAGATCTAGGTCTTCTCCCTCAAATCCAAAAGGGCTTTGAGTTCTATTGGCTAGGGAGAGAGATCTTGAGCTTTGAAGCTTTGGAACAATGGAGGAGAGAGAGTGGAAGCCGCAACCTTCTCTTGAGGAAGAAGAAGGCTTTATATACTCCTCCTCGAAATGTAGCCGTTGCTGGTCGACTAGGGCCGGAGTCTCCGGCCAGGAGGGCCGGAGTCTCCGCCCTAAGTGACTCCAGGGCCGGAGTCTCCGGCCAGAGACAGAAGTCTCCGGCCCAACTCCGGCCTGGTCACTGCTTAGACCAACTCACTAGCCCACCCTTACCTGGCTGGCCAGACCGGAGTCTCCGGCCGCTGGGACCGGAGTCTTCGCCCCACCCGGAGTCTCCGGCCAGAGACATAAAGTCTCCGGCCTAACTCCGGGCTGGTCACTGCTTAGACCAACCGGGAGGATTGCTAGGGCGACACTCCTAGGCCGGAGTCTCCGGCCACCAGGGCCGGAGTCTCCGCCCTAGAAGTAGCAACAACTGTACTTCGAGGATCCCCTCTCCACCAATTCCACCTTCGCAAAGCACCCTATAAGACAACTAAACCCTAACTCCACTACTGGACTACGGGCTTCGATCTTTTCTTCCTTTTTGGGGTGAACCTCCGCGAGATTCTGAATTAACCTAGAAAATCTGCAGAACTTAAATAGAATGGTTAATTCACCAAATGTTGTTAACAAACACCAAAATACATTTATTAGGGAAATGCCCTTTCACCGTAGTTCCTTCCTTTTGAGGGGAAGTACGTCTACGCTGGAGAGGTGTGGTGACACGGAGTCGACCAACGCCACAAAGGCTCACCTTGTTCTCCGGTGAGCAAGCCACGGAGGCTAGCTCATTTCCACTAAGCGGTGGTATTGGGGGAACCACGAATCCCTTACACGGAGCTTGGGGCACAACTCCACAACTCAATTGGAGGCTCCCAAGAAAGCCACGGAGGCAAGAATCACCACAAAGACAAATCAATCAACCAATTACAACACCTAGGGTCACAAGATCCCCAAGGTGCAAATCCTCCAAGCAAATGGAGGTGGAAATGAAATTCCTTCGGTGAAGATGTAGATCGGTGCCTCCTCCTTCAATCCTCCAAAGATCAAGAGCTTTGGTTGGCTAGAAGGGGAGATCTATGGAATTTGGTGTTTTTCCAATGGGGGTAGGTGAGAGCTTCAAGGATGAACAATGGTTGGTGAAGTTCTAACCCTACCCCAGCTAGGAGAAGGGGTATTTATAGGTAGGTGGGAATCTGGCCGTTGGAGGGAGCACACAGCAGCAACCCGGCGATAAGTCCGGCGGCGCCGGCCTCTGGGCCGGACGCCCCGGCGGTAAGTCCGGCGGGACCGGATTTCTCGCCGGGTGTCCGGCGGCCCGCCGGGAGAATCCGGCGCCCCGCCGAAAACTCAATCAGAACACCAATCCGGCGGCCCCGTCGGGCTGGTCCGGTCTGCCGCCGGATGGTCCGGTCTGGGAGCCGGCCAGACCAACTTAGGACACTTTCGGCAGGCGATTCCACCATCTTTCTTTTTATGCATTAGAACCCCTTCACCTGTGAACTTAAACCTGTATGCATATAATCCAAATATTAGTTCACACAAAACATAGTCATGTCATTGTAAATCAAAAAAGTAGAAAGGGACAAATGTCCTTTCATATAGTTCTTAAGTGCAAATTTAATTTCCCAAAGTTTGAAATGCTCAAATGTCATATTCAAATTGGTACTCCCTCAACAAATGCACTAAACCTAACACCTCTGAAGTCAAACTCCTTCAATTTGACTTCTCAAAACAACTGCGTGAAAATTTCCTATAGTTTTGAATGCAAATGCACAAATTTAGTTTCTACCCTTTTCCCATGCCTGCTCTTCGGGCTATTACATCCTCTCCTCCTTATTAAGAAATTCATCCCAAAGTTAAGGAACTAAGTACCAGAAGAGTTTAGGATAGTTCTGACGTAAATCGTCTTTGTTATCCCAAGTAGCTTCTCTTTCAGGATGATGTTTCCGTTGAACCTTGCAATACTTTATTGTCATATTCCTCAACCTTTTCCTATTCTCCGCGAGAATTTTAGATGGTTCTTCTTCGTAGGTAAGATCTGATTGTAACTCTAATTTTATATAGTTTAAAGGTTCTTCTGGTATTTTTAGACATTTCCTAGCTATGACACGTGAAACACGCTGTGAACCTTGGATAACCTTTCGGGTAATTTCAGCTCATAAGCCACTGGTCCTTTTTGGCTCAAAATCCGGAATGGTCCAATATATCTCGAACTTAGTTTCATTTAACTCCGATTCTCCTAACTCCCTTAGTCGGACTAACTCTTAAATAAACCATATCTCCGACTTGTGGTTTCCATGTTCTCCTTTTGAGATCCGTGTAACTCTTATGTCTATCTTCAATCTATCTCGAATGAAATCTATCACCTTCTGTTGTTCTTCGATATAGTCAAATTTGATGCATGTGGCTTCTTTTATTTCTTTATTCAAGAGTACAAGTTCAAATTATTACAACTCATGGGCCATACAAAGACTCGGCATGGATAAGCCATCTTAAAATGAAAAACAAGTTTCGACGAAGTAACATCATGTCAAACGCCGATCACTACGCCAGCCGAACCGGCTGTAGAAATATACTCCAGTTTTGGTATACTATGCATGAAATATGTTTTATATATTTTTTCCACATAATCTAACCTGGCCTGCTTTGATTTAATAGTTTTACACTATGCATCAATTTATGGGATATAACTTACAGATGGTGTTCACCGAGTGGAATATACAACTCAAGATATACAGTTGAGTGGATACTGTATATTAATTAAAGGCGCGCGTGCAGTAGCATCATATACTACAACACACTGGATGGTGATCAAAGGCGTGCATTGATTGGTCAAACGTGGTCAGTTCACAGCTCAAATCAGCTCAGTTTGAACGGCACTGTAGGGATCGCCTGCCTGAACAAACAAAGGCACCTCTGCCCCAAAAAAACAAACAGCGTCGCCACCCCAGCCCAGCTTAGGATCAGTCCAATCAATCACTCAGACTACTCCCCGATGACATTGACACCTCCAGAAACTGTATTTTGACCTCCTCCTTTACCTCTTTCTCTCTCCAGAATCTCTCTCTGAAATCTCTTGAAAGCTCTCTCTTTCTCTCTCTCCCTTTCTCTCTCAGCATCTTCTCTGTCTCTCTCTCAGCATCTGTGTGACTGAATTGAGCACTTGTTGAAGTATGATGTCTCTATCCATTTAGGGCATGTACAATGCATAGCCCCAGGGGTGTTGCCTCGCAGCTTTAGCTAGGTTCGGGTGGTCCAATTTAGGCTTGGATGATATACTTTTGGAGAGGCGGTCTCTTCTACAGGAGGCTGCCTCTTAAACACAAAAAGTGAAGAGGGAGGTAAAAAGGTGAGAGTGAAAGAGAGAAACTAAAGCAGCTTTTAAGGAAGAAAGAAAGTGTCATGCGTTGGACCAATATTTTTCACACCTATTGCTTCATTTTCTTTTTAGGTTCGTGCTTACGTGGGACAGTAGCATACCACTGCCCCCATTGCTCATGCCCTTATGTGCATCGCACACTTGTCAGGTTTGTTACCTTTATCATGCATGGTGCAAGTACTCAGGTTGCAGCCAGGATCAATTGCTACTACTTTGCTTGGTTCCACACCATGTCTTGTCATGTGCACACACAAAACAACTACACACCCCAGCCCCTCCAAGCGCCAACACCAGAAGTTGCAGGCACCCAGAAAAAGTCACTGGTCTTTCCATAGATTAGGACAGCTACACAAAGCAGCACACTGCACACCGGCCTCTCTCTACCCCCCTAGCATGAGTGTGTCTTTGCTTATGTGTATGCCTTTGCAGCCAGCCAGCACACATACACTGAGCTAGCTAGCAAGGCCAACACACATATACACATAGAGTCATAGACACAGAGCTAGCCAGCCAGCCAGCATTGCATGAGGTTGCGCTCCCCAAGAAAAGCCGGGCTAGCTACGCAGCCGCAGCAGCACCAGGACCAGCATGAGCACGCAGCTGTGGCCTGTCTGTGGTGGTAGATAGATACTAGTATAGATGAGGAGACATGAGGACATGTACAGTACCAAAAGAGAGCTAGCTTGCACCAAAGTTGCAGAGTTTGAATCGAGCACCTTCCTATGGTTGGGGTTGTTTCAATGCAAACAATGTCCAAGCTCATGTACATACACAGTGGAGTACAGTGTACATACATGGCCAATATATGTTGTACATACACAGTGGGCCGGATACCTGTGTACGTGTGCATGCACTATGACCAGCAGTACTCTCTCTATATATGTCTGCAGCTCTCCAGGCCATTTCAACTTGGCTCCCCTCTCTCAGCAGGTAGTATTCTCAGGTGTGCACATGTAAGGATACCTCTACTCTTACAGCTGCCACCGCTCATCAGCCACAGGGGTATATGATCTATAATACCAAGTCATTTTCATCTCTAGATTTCTAGTAGTATCATCGTTGTAGTTGATCGATTCATCTTCTTGTTGATCCTTGCTTGTAGCTGCTTTAATCTTGAAATGTTTCCAGGGCACCAACATCCTCATTTTATAATCAGCGGTGGTGGCCATCGGTAGAACCGTACACGAGCTGACATGGTGACCAATCGCCTCCAAGAAAGCAGCTCGCCAAAGCAAGCTCCTGTCGCCGCCGACAGCACCAACGGCACGCTGCTGCGTTTTCAGGAGCAGTGCGGCCGCCGCTGCCACCTACCGGCGATGGAGGACGGGGAGAACGCAGTTGTCCCGCTGATGTTGACCCTCGGCGTCCCAACTGCAGCTGACGACTCCTGCACGCGCGAAGCCGACGCGCCGGCTCAGGTGCCGGCGATGATGCCGTCGGTGCTGCTCGGCTCGCGCTACCTGAGGCCGACGCAGGAGCTTCTGCGTGACGCCGTGTCCATGGGCAGGGAGGTCGCCGGCGACGAGAAAGAAGGAGGCTACGACGACGAGACAGGTGATGAGGCTTACCAAGAAATGCTTGCGACGAGCCGCTGCCTCGGCAAGAACGAAGACGGCGTGCAAGCCAAGCTCCTCAGCCTTCTCAGCGAGGTCCGTACTGTCCCATTGCAAAACCAGAAATTAGCTAGTCTGTTCTTCCCTGAAAGAAAGGATTAATCCATGCCGTCTTCTTTTCGTTGCAGCTGGATAGCAGGCAGGAGCACTACTTCCAGGAGCTCAGCCGCGTGTCGGCGTCGTTCGAGCCGGCGCTGGGCCCCGCCGCGACGGAAGGGTACACGTCACTCATGTCGCAGGCCATGTCACGCCACTTCAGCAACCTGCGACGCTCCATACTCCGCAAGCTCGCTGCGATTACAATGCCGCCGGCGCCGGCGACGCTGTGGGTGGACGAGGAAAGCGAGGAAGAGGAGGACGAGGACGACTGCGACTACGACCCCGCGCGGCCGGTAAGCCAGGAGGACATGGTGACCAGGCTGGTCCGGCGGACGAAGCAGGCCGCGGTGACAAAGGCGGCGGAGCAGGTGTGCAAGCCGCTCAGGGGCCTGCCGGAGGGCTCGGTGGCCGTGCTCCGGGCCTGGCTCTTCGACCATTTCCTAGATCCGTAAGTGCACGCTGTTTATTAGCACTAACCAAGTTGTGTCTGTCAATGCGATGCACTCCATGACTTCTTGCTTATGATATCCCACTTTTGGAAATGGCCACTAAAATCATTCAGATTGGATACTTCAAGATAATTTTTGTTTGATTATTTTAGAAAAAGGATGATAACCTTTTAAAATATGTCTATAGAAATGTCTGCAAAAACATTTGCTGGTTTTATGCATATATAGTACCATGATACAAATTTGTGATCAAAGTTGCACAAACATTGTCTTTCATGAGTTGTGCTGATGTTTGAGCCAGTGGTGAGGGAACAGAAATAACTGACATCCGTTAATCATGTCTTCAACTTGGATAACTAAAATACTTAACACGCCAATCTGCTGTTGCAACGTGAAGCAGGTACCCCAGCGACAACGAGAAGCTCAGGCTGGCCGTGAGCACGGGTTTAAGCAGAAGACAGGTGAGCGCTGCACTCTGTGCTTGGAAACTGAAACCATGCTAATGGCTGATGGTGTGCCTATTCTGTTCTTACTTCTGAATCACAATCAACGTACGTGCAGATATCCAACTGGTTCATCAACGCGCGGGTGCGGCTGTGGAAGCCCATGGTCGAGGAGATGTACAACGACGAGTTCTCCGAGGACTCCGCCGTCTCCAGGGACGACGGCGCGAGCGGCGGCGCGTCGTCTTCTTAGCGAAGATCTCTCAAGGGCCATCACCGGTCTCGATCGCACGAACCCACCACCGTTACAAACATGAACTAGTTTAAGTGGGTTGAATGTGAACTTCGTTAGTTCCATGTTTTTTTTGGTCTGGTCTTCATGGGACGCCCCATTTTCCTGTTTAGTTAGCTAGAGAGGCTCTTTTTGTCAGAGCTTGAGTGAGAGTATCAGTTAGGCTGCGATGCCGATTCGATTGAAGTATCAGTGTATCACGTCACTAGGGCGCCCTATTTGTTGAATCCTTTTTTTTCTCTGAAGATTTTGCAGCATGTGATGCGATGTGAGGTTCAGTCAAACTGTTTAGGATGCTGGAAGAACAGCTAGCTAATGGCATTCTGGCGATTGACACGCTTATTAGTTGGTGCTAGATTATCTCTAGTTTGGCTGACAGCATTACCAGTAAACAACCTGCTAACTTGTGATATACAGATTTGGACTGAAATTCAGCACAACTGGAAGCATAGAATCTCAGCATGATGGCTGAAGCTCATTTTCTCTGATACGCAAGTCCGTAGTGCATCACACATTTATTATTCTACGTCATACTGGGAATACTAGTATGTTTTAATTTCTTCTTGCTTGTGCCATGAATGTACATGAGTACATCATAGAGTAACTAGTCCGGCGTTTCTCAGAACATTTTTCGTTATTATCCATGCAAACGAGGGACAAGATCCGGTGCATACTTTGCCACTCCAGCCGACAATCTGAGGTCAACAGTTTTACCATTCCCAGCAGCGCAAAGCACAGCACCAGCACTGCCACCCTCAGAGAAGCTCGGTGCCATTGCCACCGAGCAGAATCGGTTCACCTACGCAGGGTAAGTGGGTACCAATGAAAAAAAAACAGAAACTTCTCTTAGAGAATGGATGAAACAGATAGTAGCGCAGACACAGGAACAATATCAATCCAGATGATAACATAGTGGTCCTCTTTCACTGGACGCGGGAAAGGAACATCCACTTCCACAACATCGTCGGGTTAACTAGGAAAACCCGGCATCTGCAATGGCGCCATTGATAGGCAAACCAGATTCATAGTGCTGTTCATTTAGCATCTTCCTAGTTACTACTACAGTACCAGAAAGAAGACGGCTAATCCCCAGTTTCCTAGCAGTATGATGATATATACAAAACGGGCAGTGCAATCCCAGTCTTCCTCTAACCAGATGGCTTGACGCCTTTTTTAGCAAGGTGATCTTCCTTCATCGCCTCAACTGCACCCCTGCAAACGTGAACTAAATTAGTGCCCCGTTTGGCGCCTGGTTTAAGACTAGTCTGCAAATGTGCATGAACAAACATTGAACATAATTTGTTCCGTCTTTTTCCCCCTTCAAACTTAGTTGAGATTACACCTTACTGTAGAGAAAATAAATAACCAAAATGCTGCAAATACAAGTGATAACGAAATAAAAAAAACTTCCATCACTGGAGTTCTTGAAAAATGAAGCATGATGTAGGATAGCTTACCGGAATGCTTTCTCCATCTCGGCACTTCCAGGGTCCAGCTGCAGTCCAGCCATGAATGCATCACAAGCTTTTTTGTACTCCTATGGATGTGGAGTTAGGCAGATTACAGTAAATAAATAGGGAGGTGTGCTGTAACCAATTGCAAGGTGAGGAAGCTGTGATTTAGCTAACCTCGAGCAACATGAGAGCAGCTCCTTTCCTGTAGTATCCTTTTATCCATTCAGGGCGCAATCTTATGCAAGTATCAGCATCATGCAGAGCCTTCTCTGCTTCATTCATTTCCAGATGGCAAAGACTCCTATTTGAATACAACGTCGCATCTGCAGGATCTAGCTCAATTGCCTACATCAAAGCAGAGTACTGATAATAGTGAGGGACATATCATAAGCAAACGAGTTTTTGACAAAAGAGCAAGACTGTGTAATAAATTATAATTTGTACGGGGTTGCTTATCACTCTTATCAGGAATGACATTGGGTCTTTCACACTTTATGAGAGCTGCTGAAGCTGGTTTGAACCGTTCCCAGCAGTCATGGTTTTTGCAGGTTTCCAGATAACATGATAGATGTCTAGACTTAGCTAGAGATCTTACAGTTCTATGGTGGATCCAACTATAATTGTACTTTACAGAGTTATTTAGATTATAACCACCAGACACATGTTTACCTGAAACTGTGCCGGAGCTACAACAAGATTTCAGAGGCGCCTAAATAAGCTTTGGACAGAGTTGAGGGGGCTAATCTAGGGTATTGTATCAAATACCATGTTGGCCCTAACTAATTTCCGTCACTATCTGGAAACAGTACCAAATAACTAGTCGTGATTCCATCAATGGACAGATATTCTGGAACAGAAACTCCAATGCCACAGATAGTTGTTAAGCCGAGGCCTATTTATTGTATAGTGACACTAAAAGGTGCACTGTAAATGTTCCATGCATATACATCTGGCAAAGACCTTAGAGTAGCATAATTAATACATCATCACTAACCTCGGTATAGGACATTGACGCCTCGTGATAGTCCTTTCTCTTAACAGCTTTATCACCATATGACTTCAACTGAACTTTTGTATTTTCAACAGGTTTAACCTAAAGCATAGACACAAATTAAGCCAAGCAAAATAAAGACACAAAATGTACAATATTCACTAAAGATTAAAAAAATTGCCAAAAGAAAAAGGTACAGTTCGATTATTAAACTTAGTACAACAATGAAAGATCTCATAAGCAACTAGGTCGTACTGTTATCTAAAATTAACTAAGTTGTACATAATTGAAACTTATACAGTTTCCGTTTCTTTGTTCCAAAAAACCAAGTGCAATATCTGAAAATACATGGTGCAAATGTTCTAGACAATATCACATTTTTATGAAGGCTTAATCAAATATAAACATGTCTGACTTAGAAGAAAGATAGAATCATATAACTTTAAATAAGTTGGAACAGAGCAGGCACGTACAGTGTTTCAAGTTGATCTATCATTTACTTTATATACATGATAAAGTAGTGAAGGGAAAAAATGTGAGCAGCTTTGCAAGTAAGAGTGCAACCTTATAAACTGTGTTGTATCTTGTGAATTGCAGGTAAATAATATGGCTAGAATAAAACATGTCAAGAGATTCAAGGTGGTCTCACAAATTTTCTCAGAGGAACTAATTACTTTTGGATCGCTCAAAAACATGGACAGATGCATTTCTGAAGGAAAAAATTCCACCCTAATAAAGCATAGATGGAAGGGAATGCTGTTTTTTTAACTCGGAATGGTTACAGGTCAGAGCTTCCTCTAAGATGGAATACGTGGTTGAAGCAGAATCTAATATCCTCTCTGTTTGTAACTTGATTTGAGGTCAAGATTTTTTGGATCCAAGGGGTCATCTTGCTGGTGTACTCTATATTTCTACGCTTATTCCACTAGATTTTCTGTTCAATGTTTTTGCTTACATTGCAAATTTGCCACTGGGCCGTGTCACTGAACGGTAAGAACAGAATGAAAAATCTGCATAGTGAATAAAAACATTGCTACACATATCCTTTTAAGTAGGCCCATCTCTCCTAGTCCCATACTCGCATATAAAAAAATCGGGTGACTAGAGGTGCAAAAGTTTATGCCATAACAGTTGAAGGACAAAGAAATAACTTGATATAGGATGATTCAGAATCTTAGAGTTCAATTCATACCTTAGGCTTCAAGGGCCTTGAGTTGGTGTGGGCAATGATCCCTTCTACAGTCCAGTTTGGTACAGATCAAATGGGAGAAGTTAAAGGAAATAGTAACTCCACAATCTTCCGGCTTCCACTGCTTGCAGCGAGTTGTATTGGCTTGGCACCACACTGTCAAGTAACAAACAGAAACCACGTGATTCTGTAACATAAGTTATTATATAGCTACCCGGGATTACAAAACAAATATAAACCTAGTAAAGAATCTCATTAGTATTGATTACATCAAAATTATATAGTAAGGACATAAACAAGAAAATGAAATTTGGCACATAAATTGATGGAAGTTATACTAGACATTACATGATGCACCCACTTCAAAATATCATTTGAGTTGTTTCTAAGAAAGTCAGGTTCGCTCAATCAAGTCAAGAACATTTTTGTTGAAGTTAACTGCATCAAGTGAGATAGTGGTTAAATGAACTCTATATCATGTGAACTTTAACTTTCTGATATTAGTAGCCTTAAGCACTACCCAGCTTAAATCAATTTTCTAAAATAAATCAGACCAAATCCTCAACAGTCAAGGACTGGAAGGAATGACACAATCTTGCTCAGTGACAGCTCAAAATCTGAGAGGACGATCATTCATTTGATCATGGGACAATAACTAATTCTTTGCCTGTTCATCGGATGCCTCACAGAAAGGTTTGCATGTTAGAAGCGAAGTGGGAAACAGGTGTTCATGCTACAGAAGTCCACAGTCCCCTAGATATTCAAGTGACTAAAAGACTGAAAGCACTAGAAGGCACAAAACAAGTAAAAATGCAACAAAACTCACATGACACTGTGGGATGTTGGGGTCTGCACCAGCCTTCAACAAGTACTTGACACAGTCAATTAAGCCATGAGTAGTTGCTATCACCAATGGACTTTCAGGAATCGTACAATTCACATCTGCGCCCGCCTATAGATATAAACCATATATAATATTAACAGTTATGGACTATGTAACTCATGCAAATAGATTATCATTGAAAGAAAATTATAATCTGTTATCATGAAGTCAAGGTAGTTGCCAGACCTCCACAAGCAGCTTCACACACTTCAATGAAATAGTTTCAGGTAGTCCTTTATCGGTGGCACAAAGTGCTTCAGAGAGAGGAGTACCTCCAAGTTCTGAAAGCTTGTTCGGCTACAATTTTATGAAAGAATGTTCTTTAGTGAAAAATATTGACTTCTGATATAGACTGAAACTAAATGCTCGAACATAAATTACAATACACAGACACGACTTGTTTCTGTTCTAATGATTCTCCTTTTACTTGGAAGTGGGAAGACAGAACTATCATAGGACAGGCTTGTGACAGTTCAGTGCAATGCGTATTTTATATAGATTGCTAAGCCTCAGCTGCAAAGACAGTTCTTTCAACCCAACCAGTACTTATGACACTGATAGCCTGAGATAGAATAACATTATGCTGCAGAGTGACAAATAAAATAAGAAACGCACATGTTAAAGCAGGAATCTATCCTGCCTCTGCATAAGTACAAGGGTATCCTAAAGCTATATACATTTGTCATTAATTTCTGCTATGACATCATGAAGACTGAAGATCACACAGCAAGGAAAAAATAATGAATGGTACAGAGTAGCATGAAGTATGACCTGCTGAAAAGCCATTTGAAATTCCCTTTCCAGCTAACTACTCTGTGTACGATTTTGAACTAATATTAATTAGAAATATAGGAGATGAATACAACTGAGACCAAGGCGTGGAACAGCAATCCAATATGCTAAATGTTGATGATTTGCATTCAAACAAGGTAGCATATAAAGCTCAAATACAAAAGCATGGAATTTACTTATTACATCTGCATGGTGCTCCAGTAGAACTTTCATGACACCAATCTTCCCACAAGCAGCAGCAAAATGTAGTGGTGTCACACCAGAGGGAGCTATATCAATACTAGCTCCACATGCTAACAAAAGTTGTGTTGCTTCATCACGTCCTGGAAAAGGTGTACAAAAAGCAGAAGATAATGCTAAAAATCAGCATTCCACGCACGACAGAAGAATATATTGTTAAAGGTTATCGAGAAGCACCACTTGCTGGCTTAGCTAGAAGCCACGCATGAATCCATTGTGTCCCATGGTTATTTTAGTGAAACTATTTAAGAGACATAGCAATGCTACAGAACGAAAGAACAAGCACATAGTTTGTTATCATTCTGTAATAAAGGAGACACAAATAGAGAGTAAGACCTGACGTATTGAATTTTTACAGGAGACCAGACATATTAATTAATAGGGAAAACATACAGAATCGAAACAATGTAGATGCCAATATCTGTGACATGACCTCAGGCTCCAAATTACATGATTGAGAGTTCATCTTATATGCCACAGAAATGGAAGTAAGAAAAGTAGGAAAACTAGATTGCTAATCATCTGAACCAGACTGAACATTATCTCAGTGAGGGTTTCAAATGTAACCTTAAGCTTACCCGGTTTAATAGCACTAAAAACCAGCATGAACTGCGCAAAAAAGTCAGATCAATATTTTTCTTACAAGCTACACTTTTGGTAGAAGTGCAAGAATTTAGCATCTAAAACATAACAAAAACTACAAGCCACAAATGATCAAATTGCATTAGTGAGGTGTTGAATACTGTTCTAGAGGACAATGAACCACTTCTTCAAATTATTTCTTCTTCAACACAGCAACCACTTAGTAAACGCAAGTCCACAGAAAGCTTGGTAAGCGCAGAAAAGAGACCTTTTGTTGCAGCACAGTGAAGAGCAGTGAAGCCTGAATTGTCTTGCTTATTTGGATCAGCCCCATGGTCAAGAAGATACCTCATAACATGCATCCTTTCATCCATCGTAGCAGCAGCCAAAGCAGTTATACCTGCCAATAACAAAGAAAACAGGTAACTAGTGCTATCAGTGGCATATCTCGCACGACAAAACGATGATTTACATGAAAACGCTACCAATGTACTCATATCTCGTTCATATAGTCTATACGACAAGCGTGTACTTATATTATGAATAACCCAAGGTAGTGACTAGTGAGGCCACCACAAGTCAGGGTCAACAAATATGGAATACCCTGGTAGACATCAAAAGTTGGGCCATGGCATACTGTGCTAGTCGAAGTATATGAAATTGGTTTATGAACTTACTGAAATACACATAATTTGAACGACCATGCAGATGGGTAACAAAAATTGCAAAATTGAGCCACCCAAACATGAATACAATCAATGTTTATAAGGAGAAATCACACACACATACCCTCTTGGCTACCGGCATTGACGTCGAACCCTAACTCTTCCACCATACATCTGACAACGTCCAGTCTCCCCAGGCGCGCCGCCGCCTGAAACGGCCCCACAGCTGCGAGACACACATCGGCAAGCCATGCCTTCCCCTTCGCGTCCCTGCCGCTCGCCAGCTCTACAATACAACACCGAAAATTTCTGAGGTGAGACACAAGCACGGCACTGCATTACATGGCGAAAGACGCGCTTGCAGGCGCAGGCCCCCGTTCCCCGAAAACCCTAACAAATGCAGAGCCGCATTGGAGGAAGGGGGGCGGCGCGCGGCCGAGCGCGGCCAGGCGCTTGAGAGATGGGGCCGACGGAGGGCTCGCTCACCTCTGAGGCGGGGAAGGTCGCCCTCGGAGGCCGCGTCGAAGAAGGCCATCTGCGGCGAGTCCTTGCTTGGAAGCCCGCCGTACGGAAGCGCGGATCGAAGATACCTCTCGGCGCTGAGTCCGACCATGAAGTTCGAGTTCTCCATGGCCGCCGGAGAGTCGGCGACGGGCCCTGGCGCCTTGTCGCCGCCTCGTACCACCGTCTGTCGAGGGTTGGGGTTTTTGGAAGCAGAGGAAGCGCCGCCGAAAATTGCAAGTTGGTCGAAAGGAATAAAATGCAGAGGACCACACATGCTCCCGGGCTACGGCTTAAAACAAGAGAAAGAAAAACGTTGTTTTTGCTAATTATCGGTTCTACACCTGAAATTTGAAGTCACTAGTTTTAAATTCACAATACTCCCTCCGACCCATAATACTCTTCGCTAATATACATGTATCTAAACACATTCTAGTAATAGATACATCCGTATTTGTGAAGAGTAATATGGATCGGAGGGAGTACTTTCTTTCTAGAATATATCATAAAAGGTGTATTTATACTCCCTCCGTTTTTTATTACTCTGCGTTTTGGCAATAGTCAAAGTTAAACTTTTTGAAGTTTGATTAAATATGTAGCAAAAAATATTAACATTCATAATATTAAATCCATATAATATGAAAGTACGTTTGATGACGATTCTAATGATGCTAATATTATATTCTAAATGTTGGTAATTTTTTCAAAATATTTGGTCAAATTTTGTAAAATTTAACTTTAACTAAATCCAGAACGCAGGATAAACAAAAACAGAGGGAGTATTATATAATAGTGTAAAAGCAAAAGTTGCAACATTGTGTAAGAATGGCTTATCTCTAGCAGTAACCGTAAATCGCTGGGAACTATAAAACTAGATGATTCCCCACGCGTTGCTGCGGAAATCGTGGAAGTTGAAATCAGGCATAAGTTGATATGCATAGAATGATAGTACATGGTGAAATAAACATCAATATATAGAGAGGACCAGTAACGTGAAGTCATAAAAAGAAAGTTACAATGTGCAGAATGGTGATTGTATTAAGGAGGAAGAACGACATCGAGTCATACATAGGAAAACATGAAAGAAACATGACACTGCAAAGCCTCAGTACATTGCCTACTTGCCTTATACAATTCAGAGTATAAACAAACAGATCTGATGCATACCTTCCTATTTCGGCTTAGCTGAGACAATACTTATCTTGTATACCTAGCATCTAATGAATCCCTTCCTATATCAGACCTATCTACATATTGATTCTCTAGTATTCGTTTTTGAATAATGGCCTTTTCACATAAATCATGCATCAATTTCCTACTCATTAAAAGGGCAACATACAGTTCTTATAAAAGTTCAGAAGGGATCAATTTCATGACTGCTTTAGAGATGCAGTTTAAGCAGAAAAAAGAAGAACGTACCATCTATTTTATGCAAAGCAATAATCTTTTATACAACATTAGAGTATCACTTAACTGTGGCACAACGGAAAACAGAGAGTTTAATAATCGATGTATAAATATATTTTAAGTTTGCCCTTGTTTTTATTGAAACCGTTCCAGACAATTTAAGTACATTAAGATGCCAAAATTAATATAAAATACAGGGAACTGCACTTGCAAATATGAAACAACCTTTGGAAGTTGTATCAATTGTTTTCAGTAATCG
Organism: Dactylis glomerata; assembly: GCA_007115705.1. Lineage (NCBI taxonomy): Eukaryota > Viridiplantae > Streptophyta > Magnoliopsida > Poales > Poaceae > Dactylis > Dactylis glomerata. The sequence continues at coordinate 2,753,235 of QXEO01000044.1, read as the reverse complement.
AATTGGTAGCTGCAGCAAAAATCTCATAATTAGTATCTTCAAAGCTGGAAAATATAGCATGACTATACTGAAACTTGGACGTTGTGTATGAAAAAAAATAGTAACAACGGATCATCTTGGACCCTTTTAGCCTCCACGTATCTACACATTCAAACTGAACACATAATTGAATGAATTAGACTTGATCCTAGAAATTTATTAAGAACGTGAGAACAATATATCAGTGAATATATTTTTTCTTGTAGAACTGAGAGAGGTCAATTCCTAACTGACAAATGAGAAATCGGATGCGCATTATTCTAGCAAAGTAGTGGGAAATCGGATGAGCATTCCTGTAGCAAAACAGAAAGCATGTTCCCTACTATATCTGTTTGAATTACCTGCAATTAACTGTACTGAACATGTTGAGAGAATTTCACATATTGTTATCCAAGTACTGAGAAAGACACATCTCATGAGGAAAATAGATATCGATACACAACGAACAAACCAAACATCAATGTGGATGAGTTTGGGAATGCACCTGGTGGAAGTTCTCATTAATTGTCTCGAGCAGCCTGACAGTGATTTTGAGGCTTGTACCAGTGAGCGCCATCCCTGAGTAGCTGAGCTATGTGTGATTCTTCTCTCACCCAACAGCAAGCAGTGAATGCATACTATCATGGTTAGCAGGAATTTTTCAAAATTTCTGGTTTATCCATCTTTGCAAACCGCACACACGAAAAGAACGCATAGTGTTATTTAGGTCTGTACTTTATCTTTTAACAGTCACACTTGCTGAAAGATTCGAGGGGAGCGAACTTTTGTAACAAATAAATTTCAATGGAACATGGCACACATAAATTCCAGTGGAGATTCAAAGGGAACAAATTCATGCGACCAAGAATGGTAAGAAAATAGAAGGTGCATGTGCTAATTCAATGTAAAAAAAGTTAAGGGATTAGAGTTTGTGTACCAATGGAAAAAGATTTTTTTTAATGGTCATCGGGTGGTAGACGCGACCAGAACACAATATCCACTTGAAATCCAATTAATTTGGTGTGGGCTTGAGTGAGAAGGAGGCACAATCCAGTGAAAATCCAACCAAATCGCAGGGGAGGCAAAAGGTCGAGCAGATTTGGTGCACGAGCATAACCTAACAGATTGACAAATCTGAGAGAGGGGATAATAAAAATGGAAAGGTGGAAGGAAAATATGGAGTGGAAAGCCACCAGAGTGGAGTATGGCATCCCCAGCGCTGGTTGTCGAGCGACACATGCAACTTTTTATATATGGAGGCGTCGACGATTGAGTTCATCCGGCCGGTTTCTTCCATACTATTTGCAATTAATCGTGGGCTTCTTTGGGCGGTTTCAATTCAGAAGCATTTGTGGCGACGATTTATAATATCGCAGAGCATTTGTGGCCATGAAGACTGAGATCATGCTGGCGTACACCACGACCAGGAAGACGAACGCAGGACACTCAAATTTTTTTACAGGAGGAACGGGGAGCGACTAAGCAAGTAAAGCCCATGTAGCTATGTCCAACCCATATATCAAGAAGGGACGCCTAGGCCCATGTACACAAATTGTAATGAGCAAGGTAACACGGAGCGACCTAACACGGGATACTGAGCGCGAGGCAACGCTTCGGTAAATAAAAGGTGACGTGGACGCACGAGAATGCAGCAAAATTAGTTAGTGGGGGTCTTCTATTTAAATATAAAAGATTCCGGCGGATTTACGGTTTCGGTGCTGGGCCTACGAGCTAACGGAGCCCGTAAACGGCCCAGCCCGAAAACCAAATTCTCAGGCCCCCGAACTCCGGCGAGCAATTAGAACGCCCACACCGCGCCGATGACAACCATAGGGAGGAGCTGCGGCCTTGGCGGCGGCCGCATGGGCGGTGGCGGGGGCGGTGGCGGTGGGAGGCGCCCACCGTCGGACCGCTCGCCGCATCCGTGCGGCGACGAAGCGCGGAAGAAGGCGGTGCGCAGCCTCGGCGCCAAGCGCCGCGCGGCGCGCCGGTGGACGAACTACGGGCAGCGGCCTCCCGTGTCCCTCGCCGCGGCCATCGGCTTGCCCGACGAGGACGAGGTCCATTTTGGCCCGTCGGCGATGCACACACGCGCATGAAGCCCTAGGGGAGCTCGTCCACTAATTATTTTCTCGTTTGTTGTTGTAATTTTGTATGTATGCAATCTATCCGCGCACGAACTGACGAACAACTAGTAATCGTACCTATGATCTCCCGGCAAAATTTGAATTTTCGCTTTTTCAGTTCGCAAGATCAGGTTCTGATCTGCGCCGCGCTCTGACGAACTGAAAAATGCGAGTTCAGTGGCCTGAACTCGCATTTTTCAATTCGCAATTTTTTAGTTACTGCTAGAGATGCTCTTAGAACACTGCCGCACGATAGTAGGAACATATGCTACTATCTGTCATGCAACCATTCTAGCGTCGTTTTTTTAACCATAAAACTGTGAGGCAAAAGCTCCACAGTAATTTATTAAAACCCCAAAAAAATGTCACATATGTACAGAAAGTAAAGAAAGGAAAAAAAGACCTACCAATTTATAGAGCTAAAAAGATAAATCCTCACTAATACAGGCTGCCTATCTAGACCATTAATTCAACATGATGTTTGTTCTTGATCCTATGTCCAAGCATAGAAATATCATGAATAAAACCTCTCCTCCAAGGAGCAAAAGTAGACCTTTCTAGTCTAAAGATTAAACCATTTCTTTGCTTTCAACAGGCTAACATAACCACCTCCATAAAAAAAGGCTTTCTAAAAGCAAGTTTTGCAACCGATAGAGATCCTTGAGTGTCCTGAGACAGGGTCCAATCAATCTGTAAGTAACTCCAAATTCTTTGACTAAAATTGCACTCAAAAAATAGATGTATTCTATCTTCTCAGGCTCTAGTTGGGCATAACACATAATGAGTGACATATCTCTAGTATTAATTCTATCCACTAGTAGCAGCCAGGCAAAACATTTCACTCTCATCATACAACAGGATTTCCAAAGCCATTTGAAGGCAGGCATGACCTGAATGGAAGCATGAATATGCTTGTAATATCTAGCTGAAGTGAAAGAATCTCCCCAATAATATTCTCAAATATCTCTATCCAAAGAAAGAGAGTTGGTAATCATTTGTAGAGAAAGTTTCAAGAACTCATCATGAGCTTGCTGAGAGAGAGAGGCAAATAGAACAGAGTGCTTTTATCCTTAGTATTATAGAATTGAGCTGAGACATTTGAGGCTGAAGCACATAAGAGAACAACCGAGGAAATATGCTTGACAAAGGATCAGAACTGCCATTGAACATCTACTTATCCATTCAGAAAATAATACTCTGTCCATTCCCAGGCCTGACAAAAGAGACCTCTCGGAAATCATCAGCTAACTTAAAAATACCTCTCCACCAGAAGGAACCACACAGCTTCTCAGCATGAGGTGCTGAATTTGTATAATAGGAGGACCAAATCAACTGGACCCAAGGAATGTTGGCTTTACTGTAGAACTTGTCCAGATATTTCATGAGCAAAGCCTCATTCTTCTTTTTAAAATTCACCAGACCAACTCCACCTTTTCCTTTGGTTTAGTAAGCATCTCCTACGCAGCCAAAGATTGCTTAGGATTATCAATATCATCACTCCAGAGAACTTGTCTCAATATTCTCTCCATAGGCTTGATAATACCAGGGGTAATGATACAGAGCAGAGAAAATATATGGACATAGAAGATAGGGCAGAATCAACCAATTGAAGTCTAGCACCTTGGGATAGGAAATGTGAAATACTTGTTAATCTTCTTTCTAGTCTGAAGGCCACAGGCATGAGGTCTTGTAACTAAGGTCTTGCAGTTCCCAAAGGAAAGCCCAAACAGGTAAAAGGCAAGGAGGCAACCTGGCAACCAAAAGCAGCAGATAATAGCTAAAGTCTTTCATCGGACACATTGATATGCACCATACTGGACTTATGAAAATTCACTCTCAAACCAATAGAAAGAGAGAAATCATTCAACAAATTTTTTAGAGCCACAATTTTATCTAGGTTCAGTAGGGAGAATGAGCAAAGTGTCATCAGCATATTGAATAATAGGGAAATCGGGATCACCAGTGGGGATAGGCAAAGAAATATGGCCCTGCTGCAAAAGATCATTCACAATATCATGAAGAAGATCAGATCCCGGGACATAAAGTGTGGGAGAAAGTGGGTCTCCCTGCCTCACACCTCTCTTACAATGGAACTGCTAAGGGAACCCATTCAGCAAAATGTAAAAGGTACCAATGGACCGAATATTATGAACCCACATTAAAAAAATGCATTAAAACCTTTGTATCTAAGGATCTGAATTATAGCTTCATGTTCAATGGTGTCAAAAGCTTTAGCAAAATCCAGCTCCAAGATAATAATAATAATAGGCTTTTTGGATGCATGACACTGATGAAGATATTCAAAAGCCTAGGCAATACAATCTTGAATGGTTCTGGCTTTCAGAAAACCATATTGATGTTTGTGAATGCAATCCAAAATCCTCCTATGTAGTATGTTTGCCACCAATTTAGTGAGAAATTTCAAACACACTAGCGTTGTTGGTGTGAAACGGAATGCCTCACCACGGATCAGGCCCATGCGCCCCAAGCCTCCACTTCCGCTTTAATCTTTTGCGCGATCACCAAGAACAAGGGGGAGATGTGTCTCCATAAGCACTATAAAACCAAAGTATCAGTGGTCAAAAGATCTCAATGCTCCGTCTGAGGTGCATTCCAAAACGTCCACCAACCCAAGAGAGGGTATGAGGCTCTAACATCCTCTCTAGTATCCCTAGTGCGATAGGATACAAGCCCAAACCTCAGAAGCAAACACGCACCCAATCGGTAAGTGACTGGCCAAGGTAATCCACACCGTCGGAGATCTCCAAATCTAGTCTACCTCGGGAGACCTGATGGCTGATGGTGCCCTCAAAGAATGCCCTCTAGGCCGACCGCGCGGAGTACATACTGTTGTGCTCCCACGTCCACAAAGTAGGTGACAAGGGTATAGTTAATAGAGCCCGTTAGTTGAGTACCCCTAAGGCCCGTATAGCTAGGCCCAATTGTAATAATAGTCGAATACGAGTCTTTACCGTATATCGATATTGTAATCTGTATCGGACCCTACCCGATCCTTGAGACCTGGCCATCTATATATAGGGGCCAGGAGGGGACGGTGTAGGCCAGATTGAAAGCAAGCCAGGTTGAACACCCAAGTTTACTTTCGACACACACCTATTTCGACTAACTTTACCTTCGAGTTTATCTGACGCCCTATCTCCCCGATCCTAAGTCCTTCATCTAGGACATTTGTCGAGTTAACCCCTCGTCAATTGGCGCCGACCGTGGGGAACTTGGGCGTTGGAATCATGAATTCGACGGCTTTTTCGCTTTTAGCCAACAGCAGTTCAGAACTCGACGGAAGTCAAGAGATGGAGTTAACCATTGGAAGTTTGAGCATCATCGTTGAACCATCGGGTTCATCCCGCCTCTCGGATTCGACGAAACCAGATCCGTCGGCAAACAAGCCCGAAACAGAAGAAACATTGGAATCATCAGAAGGCTCTTCCAGCGAGGCAAACTCGCCGGTCAGTTTCAACAAAACACCAATCGTAGAAGGCGACAAAATTCAGAAAAATTTCGACTCAAAAGAAATAGCGTGTCAGACGCACAACAAAAAGGACTTCGCCGTGGGAAGCAGCGGCGTCTCCAAGGTACATCAGGTATGCGTCATTATCACTGAAGCAGAAGAAGAAAACAATAGCAAAGGAAATAAGAATGTCGACAGACAAGTCGACAAAGTAAACAGCAAAAAGGAAAAGGAGAAAGTCCATGTTTCGGCTGGTGAATGGAGGATGATCAAGTCAGCTATCAACCACGGTACAGAAGTACCCGAAGGATCGAGAAGAGAAGTACTAATGGGATATCAGTACGCATTATACCAGCACAGGAAGAAACTAAGGGAGGAAAGAGATATGGACTGTCAAGATAATAACAGTATATCAAGAGAGGAATACTGGGAAGACTACAGTGAGGATTCAGAATACAGCAAAGAAAGGCGTGGAGACCCAAAACACAACAGGGGGGCGACAGCATACGGCAGAAAAGAGGAGTACTTAAGGAGCCCCACCCCGCAGCTAGAAGAGGAGGAAGTTGACTTCATACAAAAAACACCAGAAGCAGCACTAGTAGTAGTACAAGCATATTTATTAGCTACAAGACCAGAACCTGGAGACCCACGAGAAGACATGCACCGAGCCGCGATACGAAGCCTCGGAATAGTAGAAGGAAAGATCAGGGAACAAGGTCCAGAGACAAAGTCGACAAACTGCAAGGGAAATGGAGAGGAGAAGTTCAGATACAATTTCAAAGATAACGAGTATAGCGAGTCGTCAGAAGAGAAAAAGCGACAGAAAAGGAAGGAGGACGCAAGAAGTATAATAGCACAAGCTCAAGTAAATAAATCGCGTTACGCCTGGAGGGAAGAGGACTACGAGGACGACGATAAAGATATGGGTGCATTATGCTTTACCCGCAGGGTTCGCAAAACAAGGGTACCCAAAGGATTCAGATTACCACATGACCAACCTAAGTATGATGGGTCGCAAGAACCTACCCTATGGTTATCGGACTATCTGCAGGCAGTGCAGATATTAGGGGGAACAAAGGCGACTGCAATGCAAAGTTTGCAGCTGCACCTCACCGGCGCCGCACGGTCCTGGCGGAATACCCTACCCGACGAATCCATCGGAAGTTGGGGAGAACTCGAAATTTAATTTACAAGAAATTTTCGTTCCACCTACAAACGCCCAGCGTCACTGGAGGAAGTTAAAACATGTGTGCAAAGAAAAGGCGAAACGCTACGTTCTTATATCCAACGCTGGAGTATAATCAAAAACTCAGCAGAGGACGTCTCCGATGAACGAGCAATAGACGCCTTCTCGGCTGGACTTCGTCGCTCAGATCTCGTGGAAGAAATAGGAAGAACAAGACCCACGACAGTAACCGAGCTAATGGAACAAGCCAACAAATTCGCTGATGGAGAGGACGCGTATAACAACAAAAGAGGACGTTCACCAGAAGTCGACAAAATAAGTAGACAGAGGAGACGGTACCGCAGTAGGGATAATCAAGGAAGGCGAAATCAGGTGGCCGCAGGTTACGTACTAGAAGAAGAGGAAGGAAATGAAAGCAGGAGGTTTCAGGCAAAAGGAGTAGAAAAATCGAGATACTCTGGTCCTTCCGCCGAGGATATGCTATACGGACCTTGTCGAATCCACTACGCGTACCTCGACGGGAAAAGAGTCTCAAATCACCAGATGGAGGATTGCAGGACATTCCTAAGGTTGCAAAGCGCCATGAGCTCGAAACAAGAAGGGAGGCAAGGAGAAAGACACAGAAGTCAAGGATATCAAATGCAAAAGCTAGCAAGGCACTTAGAGTCAAAAGTGTACATATCAGCCATGATTCAACCGGTACCCAAGTCGAAGAAGGAGCAAAAGAGCATATCCAGGCAAGTCAACCTAGCAATATCATCACCACCAGCTACCACAGAGTACCTGCGGTGGTCAGAACAACCAGTCAAGTTCAGCAGAGCAGACCACCCGAGGAAAGTCCCCAGGCCAGGTCACTCGCCTATGGTTTTAAAGGCACAAATAGGAGGGTACGACATCGGAAGAGTGTTCATGGATGCAGGGAGTGGCATAAACTTAATATATGCCAGAACCCTAAAAGCAATGTGCATATCATTGACGAGTCTGAAGCCAACAGATTGCTCTTTCCACGGAATAGTACCAGGAGCCGCAAACTACCCTTTGGGGAGAATAGAACTCGATGTCTGCTTTGGCAATAGCGGAAACTACCGAAGAGAGAAGTTGGAATTTGAAGTAATGGACTGGCCGTCACAATATCATGCAATCCTGGGGCGCCCAGCATTTGCAAAATTCATGGCAGTACCACACTATGCGTATCTTACGTTAAAAATTCCAGGACCCAATGGAACAATCATAGTACAAGGGAGCTTTGAAGTAGCCAATACATGCGACAGGGAATTCAACAGGATGGCGCAAACCTTCGGCATGACAGCGGAGTACGAGAGGTTAAAAGGAGAAACGGATCACAATGTATTACCCGACGTTGGACGATCCTTGCCAGATCAGGCTTTCGACACATCTCAGGACTCGAAGAAAATCCAGGTCCATCCCACAGATGCAAACAAGACGACGTCAATTGCGGTGAACTTGGATCCCGCATAGGAAAGCGTGCTCGTCGAGTTCCTCCGTGAGCGCTGGGAAATCTTCGCCTGGTGTCCATCAGACATGCCAGGGGTTCCCAGGGAACTCGTCGAGCACGCATTAAACGTAGATCCAAAGGCAAAACCAGTCAAGCAACCATTGCGACGATTCGATGAACCTAAAAGGAAAGCGATAGCATCAGAGTTGTACAGGCTAGAAAATGCCGGATTTATCAGAGAAATCAAAACCTCGAGTTGGGTGTCGAACCCAGTCATAGTACCCAAGAAGAACACAGACGTACAAAGAGTATGTGTCGACTACACATCTCTCAATAAGCATTGTCCAAAGGATCCCTTCCCTCTACCCCGCATCGATCAGATAATCGATTCAACAGCGGGATGCGCAAGGCTTTCATTCTTGGACGCATATTCTGGCTACAATCAGATCAAATTGAAGAAAGAAGACGAAGAAAAAACGGCCTTCATCACACCATATGGGGTGTTTTGCTACCAAGTGATGCCGTTCGGCCTAAAAAATGCAGGAGCAACTTATCAACGGATGATGCAAAGTTGCCTCGGAAGTCAAATAGGGCGCAACATACAAGTCTACATTGATGATGTAGTCATCACCACAAGAGAGGAGAAATCTCTAATCAGCGACTTGGCAGAAACCTTCGACAACTTGAGCAAGTACAAGCTTAAGCTTAACCCAACAAAGTGCTCTTTCGGCGTCTCAGCAGGACAACTTTTAGGGTTCCTGGTATTAGCACGAGGAATAGAGGCGAACCCAGAGAAGATTCAGGCAATTTTGACAATGGGGAAACCCACGAAACTACACGACGTACAGAAACTTGCAGGACGCGTCGCGGCACTAAGTCGCTTCGTCGCTCGGCTAGGGGAGAAGGCGCTTCCTTTTTATGCACTTATGAAGAAGTCAGACGATAAATTCGAGTGGACAGAAGAAGCAGACGCAGCGTTTGCACAGTTGAAAAAAGTGCTTTCCACGCCACCAGTGCTGGTCGCACCAAAAGAAAAAGAACCACTGCTATTGTACATTGCCGCAACCCATCAGGTGGTGAGTACAGTATTAGTAGTCGAAAGAAGCGAGGAAGGAAAAGCCCATGGCGTCCAGAGGCCAGTATATTTCATCAGTGAAGTGTTGTCTCCAACAAAACAAAGGTACCCGCACTATCAAAAATTGGCATACAGTGTCTTCACAACCGCACGAAAATTACGACAGTACTTTGCGGTGCACCCAATTATAGTGGTGAATGAGGTGCCATTATCAAACATATTGAATAATCCTTCAGCAACAGGACGTGTCTCTTTGTGGGGAATCGAGTTATCTCCCATGGACATCACGTACGAAAAAAGGAAGGCGATCAAGTCGCAAATTTTGCCAGATTTTACGGCAGAGTGGCTGGAGCTGCAGAGCACAGGACCACCAGATTTATCCAGTGTTTGGACAATGTACTTCGACGATTCTAAAAGAGTTCAAGGCGCAGGCGCAGGAGTAGTGTTGATATCACCTCATGGCGACAAATTGAAGTACGTCTTAAGGATGAGCTTTCCACAGACTTCTAACAATGAAGCAGAGTACGAGGCTTTGTTGCACGGAATGAAGATGGCTAAAGCATGTGGAGCAACTCGCCTAAAAATATTTGGAGATTCCAACCTTGTTGTCCAGCAAGTTATGAACAGATGTGACACAATCAATGACAGCATGATGGCCTACAAAAATTTGTACCATTATCTCGAAGGAACGTTCGATGGATGCGAAGTCTCGCACGTAAGCAGGAACAGCAATGAAGAAGCCGACAATTTAGCAAATATTGGGTCACAGTGTTTACCTGTGCCATCCGGAGTATTTTGGGAGGAAATAGTAGAAAGATCAATAAAAAGTGGAAAAAGTTCGACTACTATAGGAGGCTCGGGGGCTACATCAGAACCAGAGGAGGTCATGATGATAGAAGAAACATGGATGCAGCCATATCTTGCATACATGATAAATAAAAAGTTACCAGAAGATGCAGTGGAGGCCAAGAAGATAACTCGAAGATCGAAAGTGTTTGTCGTGTTACAGGGGAAATTATACAAGAAAATTATTACTGGCATTTTGCAGCGTTGTGTAACGCCCCAAGAAGGACAAAAAATACTACAAGACATACATGGTGGAGTATGCGGCCATCATGCTAGCAGCAGAGCAATAGCAGCAAAAGCTTTCCGAGCGGGATTCTATTGGCTAACAGCCATCGAGGACGCAAAAGATATAGTTCGAAAGTGTGAAGCATGTCAAAGGTTTGCATCTAGACCGCACGCACCAGCAGCAGAACTACAAACAATACCATTATCTTGGCCTTTTGCACAATGGGGCCTCGATATGGTGGGAAAGTTGCACAAATCCTGGCCAGGAGGGCATGTCTACATGCTAGTGGCCGTCGATAAATTCACCAAATGGGTGGAAGCAGCCCCGGTGACAACTCAAGATTCTACAGCAGCAATCAACTTCATCAAGTCCATAGTTTTTCGTTTTGGTGTACCATACAGCATCATCACAAACAACGGGACGAATTTCACTTCAAAGGAATTCAAGAGTTACTGCGAAGGATTAGGGATCAAGCTAAAATTCGCATCGGTGGCGCACCCGAAGACAAACGGGCAAGTCGAAAAAGCTAATGGCCTGATATGTAGCGGGATAAAAAAAGAGGCTCCTAGCGCCTCTCGAGAAAGCCAAGAGCGCTTGGGTAGAAGAATTGCCCTCCGTTCTTTGGAGTCTAAGAACTACGCCTAACGCAGAAACTCAAGAAACTTCTTTCTTCTTGGTTCATGGCACAGAAGCCGTGCTTCCAGTCGAGGTTACACACGAGGCTCCAAGAGTGACAGCATATTTCGAGACAACATCAACAGAAGCATTGCAGGATGATGTCGATGCACTAGATGAAGCAAGAGATAAAGCATTAGAAAGGGCTACGCAGTATCAACAGAGTCTACGAAACTACCATAGTAGTCGAGTTCGTCCACGATGCTTCGTGGTGGGAGACCTAGTTTTGTGACTCAGGCAAGACAGCCACGGCAAGTTGGAGTCCCCTTGGGTGGGACCTTATATCGTCACTGAAGTAATACCTGGAGGAGCATATCGACTACAAGACAAGAAGACTGGGAAGGATGAGAGCAACCCATGGAATGCAGAGCAGCTACGGCGTTTTTACGCGTAGAATGCATATAGTGTTATTAATAAATTCGAGTTAACCTTCTGAACCTAGAGCATGAGGCCACAGGTCAGGTTCTTTGGGTTGAACTCGACAAAATTGTACAATTATTATTTCTTCGCCTTGGGGGCTTCAACCCTCGGGTCGTACGAAAGGAATTTTTATCACGACTTGGAAGACTCTTTTCATTGAAAGGTTGTGCAGTCAACCCGATAAATATTCAAATACTATGGTTCACAAAGGAACCCGATATTCTTGGTTCACAAAGAACCCGATAGATGGAAAGCATACCTCAGAACAATAAACTTGTTTTCTTGGTACTAGCAAAAACGTCGACATAGAATACGACGATTCATTACAAGGGAATATGGCAACAAGGACATTATCAAACGATATTACATAAAAAGCAAAATCCTAATGGAAGTGGACTTCAGCTTCATATTTCTTCTGGCAGAGGGTGCCGTCGTAGATCTTCACGTCGAACTTCGACGTGCCAATGTGAAAATCGAAGGCCATGAAGAAGCCTTGGTGGATGTCGTGGTCTTCTGCGAACTGCGACCAGCCACCCTTAAAGTATTTCTCGCCGTCGCCATCATACCACACCTCCACCTCGTATGGGACACCACTGCCAGACTGTTCGCGGAGAACCACCTCTCGCAGTTCGCGCCCATCCATGAAGTTGGTGAAGCTCAGCGGCAGGCGCTGAATCTCGCGGCACTGCGCCATGGCGATGCAGAGGAAAGAAAAGATCTGGGGAGGCGCAGCAGGAGCAGCGGAAGTAGAAGGAGGAGGAGCGACTGGACCTGGAGCAGCGCCAGTCACCTTGGGCTTGTTCTTGCTACCAGGTGGGCGCCCGGGGCGACGTTTAGCCGGAGCGGCCGATGATGATCCTGCTGCGGCTAGAGTGTTGGTGTTCTTGTTTTTGCTTCCACGAGGGCGACCTCGGCCTCGGGGCGCCACCGGAGAACCAAGATGCAGACGGGAGCCATCTGCATCAGCCATGAGGACAAAGGAAGAAAGAAAAACCCTAGATGGAGGGAGAAGATGATGCGGCGGAGGAGGAATTGGATTAGGGTTTTTTACCCTTGATAGAGGATGCTTTATTTATAAGCACGTATTATCGGGCCCCCGTGCTAAAACAAGGCCCGTCAACATATTTTACAATAGGAGTTAAATTCTGCACACAGCAGACGATAATATCAAAGAAGAAGAAAGAGAAGATTGTGGTCGCATGATATGAAAACCTCGACTTGGACTCGGGGGCTTGCAAACAGTAGACGGTTAACAGAAGGAAGAAGACATGAACTTTGAGCCTATGCTTGACTACAAGTATCCAAACATAGCCTCGGGGGCTACTCCCATCAGGAGCGCTGAGCGCGCACCCGATAGAGGAAGAAGAAGGGTAAGTATACAAATCTCGACTATGTAGTCGACAAAAGTGCAGAGAGATTACTCCCATCGGGAGCGAAGAAGATTACTTTAAATCCGAATTTCTTTGATTTCATCAGTCAAGAATTTGGCTGCGACATAAGATTCTCGAGTTACGTTATCGCAACGAAACTCGAATGCCGTGATTTATCATGAAGGTAAGACCCCAGGATCCGTCCTGTGTGGCCCGGTATATGCACATGGATGCGCTCTGCTGGCATGTATCCATGTCTACGACGCGAAGAAAATCCTGGTGGACGCACTGGGTACCCTGAGAACCACTGGGATCCATTCTTTGTAAGTCCTAAATGCGGCAAAAGAGTGGATTTGACCGGTATCCCGAATTCAAGTCCAAGGGGATTGAATTTGAAGTAGGTGACAAGTATCTGTTCCGGCAGTTAGCTGACCTCTTGATCTGTCAGAGTTGTCAGGCTTGTTCATCAAGACCCCTTGCGAACAAATTATCATAAAACTTAAGTCGAAAGACCAAGTCGAAGATTTGAAGATGAGATGAAGTCGAAGAATTGATCAAGTCGAAGATTTAAAGATTAGAGATTCAACCCGAATCTACAATTCTGGTAGAATCTCAGGGGCTACTGACAAGGGTATAGTTAATAGAGCCCGTTAGTTGAGTACCCCTAAGGCCCATATAGCTAGGCCCAATTGTAATAATAGTCGAATACGAGTCTTTACCGTATATCGATATTGTAATCTGTATCGGACCCTACCCGATCCTTGAGACCTGGCCATCTATATATAGGGGCCAGGAGGGGACGGTGTAGGCCAGATTGAAAGCAAGCCAGGTTGAACACCCAAGTTTACTTTCGACACACACCTATTTCGACTAACTTCACCTTCGAGTTCATCCGACGCCCTATCTCCCCGATCCTAAGTCCTTCATCTAGGACATTTGTCGAGTTAACCCCTCGTCAGTAGGACATCCTCTAAGGCATCACCGTTGAGATCCAGCCCACGGTTGGTTAACCATGCTCCCGTGATGGCACCGGTGGATATATAGATCACCGACCAGTTGGGAACCCCAAGCGGAAGGTATGATGAGCACAGCAGTAGTTTTCCCTCAGTAAGAAACCAATGTTTTATCGTCCAGTAGGAGAAAGCCAAACTTGAGAAGGTGATGCTTCCTAGCTTAGTGACACTTCAACAAGGGCGCCGTTTACGATTCTTGTTAGCGTGTCTTCAACTAGTAGCAACACGGAACCTGCACACAACACAACCAAATACTTTGCTCCCAACTTACGATGAGGTTGTCAATCTCACCGGTTTGCTGTAAACAAAGGTATGAGCGTATCGAGTGGAAAGCAATAATAGTATGCGAGAAAATAAACAGTGCGAGTAAAGTAAACAGGTGATAGCAATATAAAGGAAATTGGAACGGGGTCCACAGTTCACTAGTGGTGTCTCTCCATAAGATAAATAACACATGCTGGGTAAACAAATTACAGTTGGGCAATTGATAGAATAAAGATAACGTGTATATGTCGCAAGGATCACTATGAGATTTACTATGGGCATTACAACAAAATACATAGACCGCCATCCAACAGCATCTATGACTAATAATCCACCCACGGGGATATCGCCCGAACACCTGATACGTCTCAAACGTATCTATAATTTTTGATGCTCCATGCTTGTTTTTACACCATTTGCTTAGTGTTTCGTTACACTTCGTGGCATTTTTATGCATTTTCTGGAACTAACCAATTAACGAGATGCCACAGTGTCAGTTCCCTATTTTCTGCTGTTTTGCGTTTCAGAAAAGTTACACAGGAAATATTCTCAGAATTGGACGAAACAAAAGCTGAACATCCAGAAATTTACCGAAGCTTCTAGAGAACCGAAGAGGAGACGGAACGGAGCCAGGGGTGGCCTCACCACCAGAGGGCGCGGCCCAGGGCCTGGCCGCGCCGCCCTGTGGTGAGGGCCACCTGGCCCACTTCTGACGCTGCCCCTTAGCCTATAAAGACCCCCCGACGGGAAAAACCTAAATACCCGATCACTTTTCCAGAAACACATCGTGATCCGCCGCCGTCGTCGACCCGAGATCGGGAGGGTCCAGAAGCTCTTCCCGGCATCCTACCGGAGAGGGGAATCGCCACCAGAGGTCTTCTTCATCGCCATGCTTGCCTCCGGCGCGATGAGTGAGTAGTCTATCTTGGACTATGGGTCCATAGCAGTAGCTAGTTGGTTGTCTTCTCCACCATGTGCTTCATGTTTAGATCTCGCGAGCTGCCTTACATGATCGAGATCACTGATGTCTACGCACTTCTATTCTTGTAGACAATTGTTGGGCCTCCAAGTGCAGAGGTTTGTAGAACAGCAGCAAGTTTCCCTTAAGTGGATCACCCAAGGTTTATCGAACTCAGGGAGGAAGAGGTCAAAGCTATCCCTCTCAAGCAACCCTGCAATTACGATACAGAAAGTCTCTTGTGTCCCCAACACACCAAATACACTTGTCAGATGTATAGGTGCACTAGTTCGGCGAAGAGATAGTGAAATACAAGTAGTAGTGATGATTATAAGTAGCAAATGTGGTCCGAAATAAATATCGCTGCGAGCAAACATGTAACAAAATAGCAAGTAAACGGTGTGCAATGCTTGGAAACAAGGCCTAGGGATCATACTTTCACTAGTGGACACACTCCCAACAAATATAACATGATTGAACAAATAAATAACTTCTCTCCACTATGGTACTCTGAATTGCTCTCCTATTGAACAACACTAATCATTGTGTAGTGGCTACAGAAGCACCCCTTAAAGTTCATCAAGTACTTGACAAACACCACTCATAGAGATATCCAAATCAAAGCACAACTCAAGATAGATATTATTGCAACTTAGACCAAGTACTAACACGGTGCACACACTGTCAACATTACACCATGAAAGGAGGAATAGATCACTTCAATACTATCATAGTAATAATTACTCTCATAATCCACAAGAGATCACAATCATAGCCTAAACCAAGTACCACCATGATGCACGCACTGTCACCGTTACACCATGGCAGGCGGAATAGATTACTTTAATAATACCACTAGAGTACACATAATATCTGAATAATAACATCTACTTGTTTAACATGATACAAAGCTCACGATCACATAAAGATCACATCATGGGAGAGAGAGGTGAACCACATAGCTACCGGTAGAGCCCTCAGCCCCGGGGGTGAACTACTCCCTCCTCATCATAGGAGACAACAAGGTTGATGGAGATGGCGGTGAGGTCGATGGAGACGGCGAAGACGGCGATGGAGACCGATGGAGATGGCTCCGGGGGCACTTCCCCGTCCCGGCAGGGTGCCGGAACAGAGACTTCTGTCCCCCGAAATTCGTCGACGGCGGCGGCGGAGCTGCGGAACTGTTCTGGAAATTTCGCCGACTCCCTTAGGGTTTTCCGTCCCGAGGCTTTATATAGGCGAAGGGGCGTCGTCAGAGGTGGGGCCAGGCGCCCTCATGCGAGGCCCGCGCAGCCAGGGGCCTGGCCGCGCCACCCCTGTGTGTGGGGCCCTGGTGGCCCCACTCCTTCTCTCCTTCGGATCTCTGGAAGCTTCCGGGTAAAATAAGACTTCGGGAACTTGTTTCGTCCAATTCCGAGAATATTTCCTGTGTATCACTTCTAAAACACAAAAACAGCAGAAAACAGGGAACTGGCACTGTGGCAACTTGCTAATAGGTTAGTTCCGAAAAATGCATAAAAGTGCCACGAAGTGTAACGAAACAATAGGCAAATGGTGTAAAAACAAGCATGGAGCATCAAAAATTATGGATACGTCGAAGACGTATCAACATCCCCAAGCTTAACTCCTGCTCGTCCTCGAGTAGGTAAGTGATAATAAAAGAAATAATTTTTGAGGTGACATGCACCATCACAATCTTGATCATATATGTAAGCATTTGTGAGCTGGGATCATAAGAACTTAAAACATGGGCATGAAAGATATAATCTTGACAATAGAAACTTAGCAACCATGTTGTAAACATGCAAACGAACACAAACAAAAGATCATGAATAATGAAACAATGAAAGTCAAACGTGTGTTCAAATCATAAGGAAAAACATACAAATAGTTTTCAGCTTGTCCTTCATGGAGAGCAAAACATAAATGCATAGGACACCTTCAAGTTTTAAGAGGGCGACTAGATACAAATAATTTAAGAACAAGTGAAACCATAGTCATGAATCAATCAATGATAAACTTTGGGACAATGCACATTATACTCAGAATGACAACTATGCTCTCTTAATGGTGCATAAAGATAGAAGGTGGTGACTCAACATAAAAGTAAAAGAAAGGCCCTTCGCAGAGGGAAGCAGTGATTAAACATGTGCTAGAGCTTTTCATTTGTAAAACAGAGAGATAAAACTTGAGTTTTGAGAGGTGGTTGCTTTTGTCAACGACTAGCAATGGGGTTCTTACTATCTTCCACAAAAAAATGAAGCAAGTTTTTGAGAGAGAGATTGGCACTTTTGTGCTCTTTTATAAAGCTTGGCACTCCTCCCCACCTTTTTTTCCTTTCACAAACCATGGCTAACCGATTCAATCGGGTGCCCACCAACATTCACATTCCATTGAGGAGTGCCTTTTTTTATTTCTTTTTTATCTTTTTGGAGTAAGCAATATGGAAGATAGCAAATCCGACCACTACGTCCCCATGAGCTAAAAACAGTGTCACAAAACGAGAAGTGTTTTGAAGGTTTTTTGAAAGGTAGCACATGAAAATTTACTTGGAATGGCTTGCAAATACCATGCATAGGAATTTATAGTGGACACAATGGCAAACTTGGTTTTTAGGAGTTGGATGCACGAGTAGAGCTCATACTCAGTACAAGGCGAGGGCTAGCAAAAGACTAGGAGCGACCAACTAAGAGAGCAATAACGGCCATAATCATGCATAGCGACAAAGCGACATTAAAAGAAGCATAAGATGGCATCAAAAGTCAAAAACTAAATGATCATAGAGGCTATTTGTGACTTTGTAAGAGTCTAACATGTGTGAGCATGCGCCAAGTCAACCCAAATAAAGCATCAAGGAGAAAACCAAATAAATGCTTCCATATAATAAAAACAACGCATGATTTTTCAAAGGCTCATTAAGCAATCTCAGTTATTTGAGACAAGTCATGCTACAGCAAAAATCACTAAGCATACTATCAAAAAGACATCAAGCACGACATGCAAAAGCCTAGGCCGCAGTCTACACAAGCTCCTTCTTGTACCACTTTTTTGCATAAAGCTTTTTCTCTTTTCCAACACCATTCGAACTTTTTATAAACACCTCTTTTGATGAAAACCAATAAAGACCAGAGGCAAAAATACACCTTGATGCAAAGATAAAACAAGATCTGAATAAAAATCAAGGTGAAAAATGCAAGCTAAACGCGGTAGCAGAAAAAGAGAACACTCGTTGAAATGATAAGAGTGAAAAACGGAGTGTTCTTGGCAAATGAAAAGTGAAGTATGTCTCCCTCCAAACCAACATGATGTGATCAAACCATTTATTGCAGCAAACTAAACTAAACTAATAATAAAAACAAAAATAACTGACGCTCCAAGAAAAACTCATAGTGCATGAAGCAATAAAAATATAGTGTCTTGAAAGGTGACCTGATTTTTGCCGATGAAGAAGGGGTGCCTCGGGGGCATCCCCAAGCTTTGACGCTTGTACTTCTTGGATATTTCTTGGGGTGATGCATGGGCATCCCCAAGCTTGAGCTTTTGTCCATTCTTCAACTCATCTCATCATTCTCCAATCCTTACACTTGAAAACTTCCTTCATACAAAACTAAACACAATTCTATTAGCAACATTAGTGCAAGCATAACATATAATCAACCTCTTTTTGCTTCAGGTTTCAACTCAAAACTACCACATATAAAGTAAATACTACTGTAGCAACTTCTCCAAAAGTTCCGTGATCAAAAGAACTCAAAAGAAAGCGATAAAGTGGCAAACACAAATATTGGCAGAAATCTGTCAAAACTGAACAGCTGACAAAGGTCGAATTTTTGAGGGGTTTTCTGTTGCTCAAATCAAAAAGTGTTCAACTAATGAAAGTTTGGATATAACCTGGGGCATAAGCACAAGAAGTCGCAGGTCCAAAAGATGTACAGAGAATTTTCACGAATTTTTACGGTGCAGCACCGAAAACAGTTTCAGGACAGCAATATCCACAAATCTTTACCTCACTCAAATTAGAGGTTTCTCTTGGCACAAAAACGAAATAAAAAGGATAAGGAGCGGTTATTACAGTAGTAATAACTTCCAAGACTCAAATAAAAGAAAAAGTACTGAAAATAAACAATGGGTTATCTCCCAAGAGTGCTTTTCTTTAACGCCTTTGAGCTAGGCGCAGTAATTTGCAAAGATGCTCATGTGGGCGCCATATAAGAGCTTGAGGCAAATGCGCCATATAGGAACTTAAAGTAATAGAGAGCATCAAAAAGCATATGTGAAAGACATTTATATCTGAACCACTTCCTATGCATAGGAATCTTGTAACAAAATAAATCAACGAGGCACATAGTAGCAAGCATGGATAGATAAAACAAGTGCCACTTCAAGATTTGCAATATAAAGAGGGGAAACTTAATATTATTGAGATCCATCAAACTATGTTTCCCTCTCTCATAATAACTTTCAGTAGCATCATGAATAGAACTAACAATATAACTATCACATAAAACATCCCTATCATGAGCCACATGCATAAAAGGATTAATACTCACCACAGGAACAATAGTAGTAGGAGCAGATTCAATAGAATAATTATTCTCATCACCATAATCATCATAAATAGGAGGCATATTGTAATCATAACTAATTTTATCCTCAATAGTAGGTGAACTGAAAATATTATACTCATCATCATAACCATCATAGACTAGATGTTTAGTATCATCACAAGCTAAAGAACAACTATTTTGCAAAGCATATTCTTCAAACATATCATCATAAGAAGGAACATCACATATGGGAGATAAAATATTATCAGAACAAACTTTCGCCACTAAAGCCGGGGAACTAAAAATATCATGCTTAACAAAACCAGCTTCCCCAAGCTTAGACTTTTCTAAAACAGTGTTCAAAGCATTCATACTAACAAAACTATTAGCATGCGAATTAAGCTCCAAAGGTTTTTCAATTTTCTCTTCAAACACTTCATATCTAAACTCAGGAAAAAGACTAAAGAACTCATTGTTTTCCATTAAGCCTAACTAGTGAAAATAAAAACAAGAAACAAAAAGATGTAATTGCAGAATCTAAAGGAAATAACTCCGAGCACTCACACAGGAGGATGCGAGTACCTTTTACCTTACCTCCCCGGCAACGGCGCCAGAAAAGAGCTTGATGTCTACGCACTTCTATTCTTGTAGACACTTGTTGGGCCTCCAAGTGCAGAGGTTTGTAGAACAACAGCAAGTTTCCCTTAAGTGGATCACCCAAGGTTTATCGAACTCAGGGAGGAAGAGGTCAAAGCTATCCCTCTCAAGCAACCCTGCAATTACGATACAGAAAGTCTCTTGTGTCCCCAACACACCCAATACACTTGTCAGATGTATAGGTGCACTAGTTCGGTGAAGAGATAGTGAAATACAAGTAGTAGTGATGATTATAAGTAGCAAATGTGGTCCGAAATAAATATCGCTGCGAGCAAACATGTAACAAAATAGCAAGTAAACGGTGTGCAATGCTTGGAAACAAGGTCTAGGGATCATACTTTCACTAGTGGACACACTCCCAACAAATATAACATGATTGAACAAATAAATAACTTCTCTCCACTATGGTACTCTGAATTGCTCTCCTATTGAACAACACTAATCATTGTGTAGTGGCTACAGAAGCACCCCTTAAAGTTCATCAAGTACTTGACAAACACCACTCATAGAGATATCCAAATCAAAGCACAACTCAAGATAGATATTATTGCAACTTAGACCAAGTACTAACACGGTGCACACACTGTCAACATTACACCATGAAAGGAGGAATAGATCACTTCAATACTATCATAGTAATAATTACTCTCATAATCCACAAGAGATCACAATCATAGCCTAAACCAAGTACCACCATGATGCACGCACTGTCACCGTTACACCATGGCAGGAGGAATAGATTACTTTAATAATACCACTAGAGTACACATAATATCTGAATAATAACATCTACTTGTTCAACATGATACAAAGCTCACGATCACATAAAGATCACATCATGGGAGAGAGAGGTGAACCACATAGCTACCGATAGAGCCCTCAGCCCCGGGGGTGAACTACTCCCTCCTCATCATAGGAGACAGCAAGGTTGATGGAGATGGCGGTGAGGTCGATGGAGACGGCGAAGACGGCGATGGAGACCAATGGAGATGGCTCCGGGGGCACTTTCCCGTCCCGGCAGGGTGCCGGAACAGAGACTTCTGTCCCCCGAAATTCGTCGACGGCGGCGGCGGAGCTGCGGAACTGTTCTGGAAATTTCGCCGACTCCCTTAGGGTTTTCCGTCCCGAGGCTTTATATAGGCGAAGGGGCGTCGTCAGAGGTGGGGCCAGGCGCCCTCACGCGGGGCCCGCGTAGCCAGGGGGCTGGCCGTGCCACCCCTATGTGTGGGGCCCTGGTGGCCCCACTCCTTCTCTCCTTTGGATCTCTGGAAGCTTCCGGGTAAAATAAGACTTCAGGAACTTGTTTCGTCCAATTCCGAGAATATTTCCTGTGTATCACTTCTGAAACACAAAAACAGCAGAAAACAGGGAACTGACACTGTGGCAACTTGTTAATAGGTTAGTTCCGAAAATGCATAAAAGTGCCACGAAGTGTAACGAAACAATAGGCAAATGGTGTAAAAACAAGCATGGAGCATCAAAAATTATGGATATTGGTGTTATGATTGTGTTTATGTGCTAAATATTATCTTATGTTATCTCTATGTTGTTTATGATCTTGCATGCTCTCCGTTGTTAGTAGCTATCTTGGCCGAGTAGATACTAGTGACTCCAAGAGGGGGTATTTATGCTCGATAGTTGGGTTCATACCTCTATTTAATCTGGGGGAGTGACAGAAACCTCTAAGGTTGTAGATGTGATGTTGCCACTAGGGAGAAAACAACATTCTTATGTCCAAGGGCATATGCTTTGTTTACATTACACACTTTGCTTAATGCAGTTATTTGTTGTTCGCAACTTAATACTTGTGGGGTTCTCGGATTGATTCCCCATGGGTGGATTATTAGTCATAGATGCAGTTGGATGGCGGTCTATGTATCTTGTTGTAATGCCCAGAGTAAATCTCATAGTGATCCTCTCGACATATGCACGTTATCTTTATTCTATCAATTGCCCAACTGTAATTTGTTTACCCAGTATGTGTTATTTTATCTTATGGAGAGACACCACTAGTGAACTATGGACCCTGGTCCTATTTCCTTTATATTGCTATCACCTGTTTACTTTACTCGCACTGTTTACTTTCTCGCATACTACTATTGCTTTCCACTCGATACGCTCATACACTTTGTTTACAGCAAACCGGTGAGATTGACAACCTCATCGTAAGTTGGGAGCAAAGTATTTGGTTGTGTTGTGTGCAGGTTCCATGTTGCTGCTCGCAAAGCAAAGCTTGGACGAGGCGCCTTATAAATTGTCTGGAGCTGTCGCGAAGCTAGCGGACATCACCTTTTGGAGTTTGGCTTTTTCCTGGACTGACAAACCTTGGTTTCTTACTGAGGGAAAACTCGCTGCTGTACTCATCAAACCTTCCTCTTGGGGTTCCCAACTGGACGGTGATTTACACTATCACACACCGCCACAGCAAAGACTCTTTTCAGGCGCCGTTGCCAGGGAAAAAGAAGACTTCTACAAGGGGAGTTTCGCACGCACATCCTTTACTTTGTTTTAAGTTTTGCTTTTACTTTATTTTTACTTGCATCGTTTTATCAAAAATACAAAAAAATTAGTTTCCTTTATAGTTGTTTTTTACTTGTCTGCTTTTAGCTTTGCTAGAATGGGTACTCATGAGAACACCAAGTTGTGTGATTTTACTAGCACGAATAATAGTGATTTTATCTGCACTCCTATTGCGCCACCTGCTCCTGCTGCAAATTTTTATGAGATTAAGCCTGCTTTGTTGAACCTTGTTATGAATAAGCAATTTTCTGGTGCTAGTACTGATGATGCTGCAGCTCATCTCAACAATTTTGTTGAGCTATGTGAGATGCAGAAATATAAGGATGTAGAGAGTGATATTATTAAGCTTAAGTTGTTTCCTTTTTCTTTGAGAGGAAAAGCTAAGGATTGGTTGTTGTCTTTGCCTAAAAATAGTATTGATTCATGGGCTAAGTGTAAGGATGCTTTTATTGGTAGATACTATCCTCCTGCAAAGATTATAGCTTTGCGTAGCAATATTATGAAGTTTAGCCAGTTTGATAATGAACATGTTGCTCAGGCTTGGGAAAGAGTGAAATCTATGATAAAGAATTGCCCTATTCATGGACTGACTACTTAGATGATTGTCCAAACTTTTTATGCAGGACTGAATTTTTCTTCAAGGAACCTATTGGATTCAGCTGCTGGAGGCACTTTTATGTCCCTTACCTTGGGCGCCACAACAAAGCTTCTCGACAATATGATGGTAAATTACTCTGAATGGCACACCGAGAGAGCTCCACAAGGTAAGAAGGTAAATTCTATTGAGGAAACCTCTTCCTTGAGTGATAAGATTGATGCTATAATGCTTATGCTTTCTAATGATAGGACTCATGTTGATCCTAATAATGTTCCTTTGGCCTCTTTGGTTGCTCAAGAAGAGCATGCTGATGTAAACTTTATTAGAAATAATAATTTCAACAACAATGCTTATAGGAACAATTTTGCTAGTAACAATTATAGGCCATATCCTTCTACCAATGGTAATGGTTATGGTAACTCTTATGATAATTCCTCCAACAACACTAGGGCCGTGCCCTCCGAGCTTGAGGTAATGCTCAAGGACTTCATCGGTAAGCAAAATGCTTTTAACAAGTCTGTTGAGGAAAAATTAGGCAAAATTGATATTCTTGCTTCTAAAGTTGATAGCCTTGCTCATGATGTTGAACTTATGAAATTAAAAGTGTTGCCTAATGATGTGAAAGAGAATAATCCTTTTGCCACTGCTAATGCTATCCAAGTTAGAATTGATGAAAATGTTAGGATGCTAGCAGAATTGCATGCCAGGTGGGAAAGAGAAGATGAGATGGCTAGGAAGATGAAGGTATGTACCATTACTACCTCTAATGATGTTGCTCCTAATGCTAGCAATCCCCTTACTTTGATTGGTGTAGAGAAAAACTCCCACTCGTAGTGTTAAAAAGCCCAAACTGCTAAAACTTTTTCTCAAAAGAGTGCTGAAATTTTTCAGAGTGTAGGAGATGATAGGTCTATTTCCTTTAATGATTTTGATGTTGATGGCTGCAATATATCTGAAGTTATTTTGTTCTTACAAAATCTTGCTTTGACTCCTAATGCTAGTTCTTTAAATGTTGCTTTTACTAAGCATATTACCAATGCTCTCATGAAAATTAGGGATGAAAAGTTGAAGCAAAAAGCTTCTATTCCCAAGAAGTTAGAAGATGGTTGGGAACCCATCTTTGATATGCATGTTAATGGTTTTGATTGCCATGCTTTATGTGATTGATTGCTAGATTGTTGGGAACCCCAAGATTAAGGTTTGATGAATATAGCAGCAAGTTTTCCCCTCAGTAAGAAACCAAGGTTTATGTCGATCAGGAGAAAAGCAGACAATACGACTGAAGGTGATGCTTGCTAGTTTGCGACAGCCTCGGACAATTTATATATGGCGCCTCGTCCAAGCTTTGCTTGCTAGCTACAACGCGGAACCTGCACACAACACAACCAAGTACTTTGTTCCCAACTTGCGATGAGGTTGTCAATCTCACCGGTTTGCTTGAGACAAAGGGTATGAGCGTATCGAGTGGAAAGTGATGATAGTATGCGAGTAAAGTAAACAGTGCGAGTAAAGTAAACAGGTGATAGCAATATGATGGAAATAGGACCGGGGTCCACAGTTCACTAGTGGTGTCTCTCCATAAGATAAATAACACATGCTGGGTAAACAAATTACAGTTGGGCAATTGATAGAATAAAGATAAACGTGATATGTCAAGAAGATCACTATGAGATTTACTCTGGGCATTACAACAAAATACATAGACCGCCATCCAACTGCATCTATGACTAATAATCCACTTGTGGCGAATCAATCCGAGAACTCCACAAGTATTAACTTGCGAACAACAGATAATTGCATTAAGCAAAGTGTGTAATGTAAACAAAGCATATGCCCTTGAGCATATGAATGTTGTTTTCTCCCTAGTAGCAACAGCACATCTACAACCTTAGAAGTTTCTGTCACTCCCCCAGGTTAAATAGAGGCATGAACCCACTATCGAGCATAAATACCCCCTCTTGGAGTCACTAGCAACTACTCAGCCAAGATAGCTACTAACAACGGAGAGCATGCAAGATCATAAACAACATAGAGATAACATAAGATAATATTCAGCACATCAACTCAATCATAACACCAATATTCATCGGATCCCAACAAACCAAACATGTAGAATTACATAATGGTGATCTCAATCATGTAGGCAGCTCATGAGATCTAAACATGAAGCACATGGTGGAGAAGACAACCATCTAGCTACTGCTATGGACCCATAGTCCAAGGTAGACTACTCACTCATCGCTCCGGAGGCAAGCATGGCGATGAAGAAGACCTCCGGTGGCGATTCCCCTCTCCGGCAGGGTGCCGGGAAGAGCTTCTAGACCCTCCCGATCTTCGGGTCGATGGCGGCGGCGGATCGCGATGTGTTCTGGAAAATTGATCGGGTACTTAGGTTTTTTCCGTCGGGGGGTCTTTATAGGCGAAGGGGCGATGTCAGAGGTGGAGCCAGGCGGCCTCACACCATGGCAGCGCGGCCAGGGCCTGGGCCGCGCCAGCCTGGTGTGTGGGGCCCCTGTGGCCCCCCTCCTACTTCTCTTCGGATCTCTGGAAGCTTCTCGGAAAAATAAGACTTCAGGAACTTGTTTCGTCCAATTCCGAGAATATTTCCTGTGTATCACTTCTGAAACACAAAAACAGCAGAAAACAGGGGACTGGCACTGTGGCAACTTGTTAGTAGGTTAGTTCCAGAAAATGCATATAAGTGCCACGAAGTGTAACGAAACATTAGGCAAATGGTGTAAAAACAAGCATGGAGCATCAAAAATTATAGATACGTTGGAGACGTATCAAGCATCCCCAAGCTTAACTCCTGCTCGTCCTCGAGTAGGTAAGTGATAACAAAAGAATAATTTTTGAGGTGACATGCACCTACACAATCTTGATCATGTAAGTAAGCATTTGTGAGCTGGGATCATAAGAACTTAAAACATGGGCATGAAAGATATAATCTTGACAATAAGAACTTAGCAACCATGTTGTAAACATGAAAATGAACACAAACAAAAGATCATGAAAATGAAACAATGAAAGTCAAACGTGTGTTCAGATCATAAGGAAAAACATACAAATGGTTTTCAGCTTGTCCTTCAAAGAGAGCAAAACATAAATGCATAGGACACCTCAAAGTTTAAGAGGGCGACTAGATACAAATAATTTGAGAACAAGTGAAACCAACAGTATGAATCAATCAATGAACTTTGGGACAATGCATATTATACTAAGAATGACAACTATGCTCTCTTAATGGTGCATAAAGATAGAAGGTGGTGACTCAACATAAAAGTAGAAGAAAGGCCCTTCGCAGAGGGAAGCAGTGATTGCAAGTTTTATAACCTTCAAAAATTATGGTACTTACCGGCTTTGAGCTCTCATTGCCCCCATCATAAGCATCTTGAATGGTTAAAGTTAATGCGAGAACAATTATGATGCATATGCTTGACAAATCATAAGTTGAAAACCTCGTGTCCCATGAATACGAGTACCCAAACCTCATGCTACTTTACTTAGAGTCCCAAGCAAGGCTCTTGTCATTGTAAATATATGCATATCATTGAGAACCGCCAACGGGGTACCTCCGTGCCCGATGACATGGAACAAGCCCACATCAAAATGACAGGATAAGCAGACAATGAACACCTCGACATCTCTTTTATTTGCCATTTGTTTAGCTTTTTATTGTGAAATGCGTCATCGAATGTTCACCATGGGTATGCTGCAAATTTCCACCATGAATTATGCATGGCTTAGATTAGCGGCCCGGCATTTCCCTAACACATATATAAACTCCATGATCCCCATAAGATTCTCAATTCATTTCACACCGCGGGCATTCATAAACAAAAGATCACGATATCAACTCAAATAAGAAGTGCAATGTTGAAAGCTTGCCCATGACTGCATGGCTGGGCTAGTCTCCAACTTACAACTTGCAAGCATAACAACTCAACATAAGAGACCACAATGTCAAATTTTTAAGAACAGGAAAAAGTAAAGTGTGCCTTCCGGTTCGTGAGAGCTTTACTGACCGAATTTCGTATAACACTGGTAAGAGTTTAATTTGAAGAGAAAATAAAAGCAAGTCAAATTTACTTGGAATAGCAAATTGCTAGTAGGTATGTATGGTGGACACTTTGAAAAACTTTGGCTTTTAGGAGTTGGATGCACGAGTAGAGCTCATACTCAGTACAAGGCGAGGGCTAGCAAAAGACTGGGAGCGACCAGCTAAGAGAGCAATAATGGCCATAATCATGCAAAGCGACAAAGCGACATTAAAAGAAGCATAAGATGGCATCAAAAGTCAAAAAATAAATGATCATAGAGGCTATTGGCGACTTTGTAAGAGTCTAACATGTGCGAGCATGCGCCAAGTCAACCCAAATAAAGCATCAAGGAGAAAACCAAAATAATGTTTCCATACAATTAAAAACAACGCATGATTTTTTCAAAGGCTCATTAAGCAATCTCAATTCTTTGAGACAAGTCATGCTACAGAAAAACCACTAAGCATACCATCAAAAAGACATCAAGCATGACATGAAAAAGCCTAAGCCGCAGTCTACACAAGCTCCTTCTTGTACCACTTTTTTGCATAAAGCTTTTTCTCTTTTCCAACACCATTTGAAATTTTTAAAGACACCTCTTTTGATGAAAACCAATAAAGATCAGAGGCAAAAATACACCTTGATGAAAAGATATGACAAGGTCTGAACACAATTCAAGGCGAAAATGAAAACCAAAAGCAGTAGCAGAAAAAGAAGAACACTCGGTGAAATTGTAAGAATGAAAAACGGAGTGTTCTTGCAAATGAAAACGAGTACATCTCCTCCAAAGGAAATTTGTTGGGGTCCAACCATTTATTGCAGCAAAAAAACTAAACTAACTAAGAAAACTAAAACAACTGACGCTCCAATCAAAACACATAGTGCATGAAGCAATAAAAATATAGTGTCTTGAAAGGTGACCTGATTTTTGCCGATGAAGAAGGGGTGCCTCGGGGGCATCCCCAAGCTTTGACGCTTGTACTTCTTGGATATTTCTTGGGGTGATGCATGGGCATCCCTAAGCTTGAGCTTTTGTCCATTCTTCAACTCATCTCATCATTCTCCAATCCCTACACTTGAAAACTTCCTTCATACAAAACTAAACATAATTCTATTAGCAACATTAGTGTAGCATAACATATAATCAACCTCTTTTTGCTTCAGGTTTCAACCAAAAACACCAAATATATAGCAAATACTACTGTAGCAACTTCCCCACAAGTTCCGTGATCAAAAGAACTCAAAAGAAAGCGATAAAGCAGCAAACACAAATATTGGCAGAAATCTGTCAAAACATAACAGCTGACAAAGGCCGAATTTTTGAGGGGTTTTCTGTTGCTCAAATCAAAAAGTTTTCAACTAACGAAAGTTTGGATATAACCTGGGGCATATGCACAAGAAATCGCAGGTCCAAAAGATATACAGAGAATTTATACGAATTTTTACGGTGCAGCACCAAAAACAGTTTCAGGACAGCAACATCCCCAAATCTTCACCTCACTCGAATTAGAGGCTTCTCTTGGCACAAAAACAAAATAAAAAGGATAAGGAGCGGTTATTACAGTAGTAATGACTTCCAAGACTCAAATAAAAGAAAAAGTACTGGAAATAAAACATTGGGTTATCTCCCAAGAGTGCTTTTTTTAACGCCTTTGAGCTAGGCGCAGAAAATTGCGAATCAAGTATTTTCAGAGGAAGCATTAAGATCAACTGCAGAGGTCTTACCAATAAGGCATTATATTTCATCCACATAAGTTTTAGAAGACCCTTTGTGATCACGCTTTGGTTCACTCAAATCACAAAAAAGATTTTTGGGACAGATCCAGTCAAAATTATTTTCGAAAGCTTCACATAATCCCAAGAGCTTGCTAGGTATAGGTATTTCGGCTCCTTCATCGTTAGTACCAATAACCTTTATAGGTGAACCGATTTTATTAAAACGTTTAAGAACTTTTCTAGCTTCAATAAGGACATCTTTAAATTCTAAGCGCAAAGCTTCCAAAATAAAAGCTTTCTTTTCAGGATCTTCAATTTCATGAAGCTTAAGGAACATGTATTGCGTAAAAGGATTAAGACTAGCAAACCTAGTTTCCAATATGTGAATTAAATAAGCAGAAGCAACTTCAATACTAGGAGCTAGCTCAACCAAATACTTTTCCTCAACTTCCTTATGCATACTAATGTGATTAAAGAACTCCTCAATGTTACTTTTTTCCAATAATTGAACCACTACCTACTGAGAGGTCCTCTAGAACGTACTTAGGGAACGGCATGATGAACTAAAAGTAAAGAAATAACAACTACCAAGGATTCTATTTTTTTTGGGTTTTTAATATAAAACGATGCAGGTAAAATAAATAAAGTAAAGGAAAACAATAAAACAAAGTAAATGATGTGCGTGCGAAAAACTCCCCTCGCAGAAGTCTTCCACTCTTCCCCGGCAACGGCGCCAGAAAAAGGCTTGATTGCTAGATTGTTGGGAACCCCAAGATTAAGGTTTGATGAATATAGCAGCAAGTTTTTCCCTCAGTAAGAAACCAAGGTTTATGTCGATCAGGAGAAAAGCAGACAATACGACTGAAGGTTATGCTTGCTAGTTTGCGACAGCCTCGGACAATTTATATATGGCGCCTCGTCCAAGCTTTGCTTGCTAGCTGCAATGCAGAACCTGCACACAACACAACCAAGTACTTTGTTCCCAACTTGCGATGAGGTTGTCAATCTCACCGGTTTGCTTGAAACAAAGGGTATGAGCGTATCGAGTGGAAAGCGATGATAGTATGCGAGTAAAGTAAACAGTGCGAGTAAAGTAAACAGGTGATAGCAATATGATGGAAATAGGACCGGGGTCCATAGTTCACTAGTGGTGTCTCTCCATAAGATAAATAACACATGCTGGGTAAACAAATTACAGTTGGGCAATTGATAAAATAAAGATAAACGTGATATGTCAAGAAGATCACTATGAGATTTACTCTGGGCATTACAACAAAATACATAGACCGCCATCCAACTGCATCTATGACTAATAATCCACTTGTGGCGAATCAATCCGAGAACTCCACAATTATTAAGTTGCGAACAACAGATAATTGCATTAAGCAAAGTGTGTAATGTAAACAAAGCATATGCCCTTGAGCATATGAATGTTGTTTTCTCCCTAGTAGCAACAGCACATCTACAACCTTAGAGGTTTTTGTCACTCCCCCAGGTTAAATAGAGGCATGAACCCACTATCGAGCATAAATACCCCCTCTTGGAGTCACTAGCAACTACTCGGCCAAGATAGCTACTAATAACGGAGAGCATGCAAGATCATAAATAACATAGAGATAACATAAGATAATATTCAGCACAACAACTCAATCATAACACCAATATTCATCGGATCCCAACAAACCAAACATGTAGAATTACATAATGGTGATCTCAATCATGTAGGCAGCTCATGAGATCTAAACATGAAGCACATGGTGGAGAAGACAACCATCTAGCTACTGCTATAGACCCATAGTCGAAGGTAGACTACTCACTCATCGCTCTGGAGGCAAGCATGGCGATGAAGAAGACCTCTGGTGGTGATTCCCCTCTCCGGCAGGGTGCCGGGAAGAGCTTCTAGACCCTCCCGATCTTCGGGTCGACGGCGGCGGCGGATCGCGATGTGTTCTGGAAAATTGATCGGGTACTTAGGTTTTTCCATCGGGGGGTCTTTATAGGCGAAGGGGCGATGTCAGAGGTGGAGCCAGGCGGCCTCACACCATGGCGGCGCGGCCAGGGCCTGGGCCGCGCCAGCCTGGTGTGTGGGGCCCCTGTGGCCCCCCCTCCTACTTCTCTTTGGATCTCTGGAAGCTTCCGGGAAAAATAAGACTTCAGGAACTTGTTTTGTCCAATTCCGAGAATATTTCCTGTGTATCACTTCTAAAACACAAAAACAACAGAAAACAGTGGACTGGCACTGTGGCAGCTTGTTAGTAGGTTAGTTCCGGAAAATGCATAAAAGTGCCATGAAGTGTAACGAAACATTAGGCAAATAGTGTAAAAACAAGCATGGAGCATCAAAAATTATAGATACGTTGGAGACGTATCAGTGATCTAGGTGCTAGTATTTCTATTATGCCTAGAAAAATTTATGACATGCTTGATTTACCACCGCTTGAAAAGTGTTATTATGATGTCCCTATTACTAATGTTGCTAAGAAGAAACCTTTGGGAAGGATTAATGATGTTCTTATTATGGTTAACAATAAACTTGTTCCCGTTAATTTTCTTGTTATGGATGTTGAATGCAATGCTTCATGTCCTATTATTTTGGGAAGACCATTTCTTCGAACTGTAGGTGCCATCATTGGTATGAGGGAAGGCACCATCAGATATCAATTCCCACTCAAGAAAGGTATGGTACACTTCCCGAGGAAGAGAAAGAAATTGCTTTTTGACTCTATTCTTAGAGCAAATTATGAGCTTGATGCTTCATCACTTGATATTACTTGATTCGCACTTTCTGCGCCTAGCTCAAAGGCGTTAAAGAAAAGCACTCTTGGGAGATAACCCAATGTTTTTACTTTCAGTTCTTTTTCTTTTATTTGAGTCTTGGAAGTTATTACTACTGTAATAACCTCTCCTTATCCTGTTTATTTCGTTTTTGTGGTAAGAGAAGCCTCTAATTTGGGTGAGGTAAGATTTGGGGATGTTGCTGTCCTGAAACAGATTTCGGTGCTGCACCATAAAAATTCGTGAAAATTCTCAGTATATCGTTTGGACCTGCGATTTCTTGTGCATATGCCCCAGGTTATATCCAAACTTTCATTACTTATACAATTTTTTGATTTGAGCAATATAAAACCCTCTAAAAATTCAACCTTTGTCAGCTGTTCTGTTTTGACAGATTTCTGCCAATATTCGTGTTTGTCGCTCTATCGCTTTCTTTTTGAGTTCTTTTGATCACGGAACTTTTGGGTAAGTTGCTACAGTAGTATATGCTTTATATGTGGTGGTTTTGAGTTGAAACCTGAAGCAAAAAGGGTTGATTCATTATTATACTTACACTAATATTGCTAATAGAATTGTGCTTAGTTTTGTATGAAGGAAGTTTTCAAGTGTAGGGATTGGAGAACGATGAGATGAGTTAAAGAATGGACAAAAGCTCAAGCTTAGGGATGCCCATGCACCCCAAGAAATATCTAAAAAGTACAAGAGTCAAAGCTTGGGGATGACCCCGAGGCACCCCTTCTTCATCAGCAAAAATCAGGTCACCTTTCAAGACACTATTTTTATTGCTTCATGCATTATGCGTTTTTCTTGGAGCGTCAGTTGTTTTTAGTTTTCAGTTTTGTTTGCTGCAATAAATGGTTGGAACCCAACAAATTCCTTTTGGAGAAGATGCCCTACTTTTGATTTGCCAAGAACACTCCGTTTTTCACTCTTATCGTTTCAACGAGTGTTCTCTTTTTCTAGAACTGCGTTTAGCTTTTGTTTTTTGCCTTGATTTTTGTTCAGATCTACTTATATCTTTATTTCAAGGTGTATTTTGACCTCTGTTCCATGTTGGTTTTCATCAAAAGAGTTGTTTCAAAAAAGTTCGAATGGTGTTGGAAAAGAGAAAAAGCTTTATGCAAAAAAGTGGTACAAAAAGGAGCTTGTGAAGACTGCGGCCTAGGCTTTTGCATGTCGTGCTTGATGTCTTTTTGATAGTATGCTTAGTGGTTTTGCTGTAGCATGACTTGTCTCAAATGACTGAGATTGCTTAATGAGCCTTTGAAAAAATCCTGCGTTGTTTTAATTATTTGGAAGCATTATTTTGGTTTTCTCCTTTGATGCTTTATTTGGGCTGACTTGGCGCATGCTCACATATGTTAGACTCATACAAAGTCACCATAAGCCTCTATGATCATTTAGTTTTTGACTTTTGATGCCATCTTATGCTTCTTTTAATGTTGCTTTGTCGCTATGCATGATTATGGTTGTTATTGCTCTCTTAGTTGGTCGCTCCCAGTCTTTTGCTAGCCCTCATTTTGTACTGAGTATGAGCTGTACTCGTGCATCCAACTCCTAAAAACCAAGTTTGCCATTGTGTCCACTATAAATTCCTACGCATGGTATTTGTAAGCCATTCCAAGTAAATTTTCATATGCTACCTTTCAAAACTTTCAACTACTTCTCATTTTGTGCCACTGTTTTTAGCTCATGGGGATGTAGTGGTCGGAATTTCTATCTTCCATATTAAATTAAGTACCCCTCGACTAGGCAGCTTCATCTGCTTGTCATTAATTTTGGAAGGGAGGTGGTCAGACCATTGCAATCTAATTCTAAAAAAATAAAAAAAGCACTCCTCCATGGTATGTGAATGTTGGTGGGCACCCGATAGAATTGGTTAGCCATGGTTTGAGAAAGGAAAAAATGTGGGAAGGAGTGCCAAAGCTTTATAAAAGAGCACCAATGTGCCAAATTTTCAAAGAACTTGGAACCGCTCTCACTTGTTTATTATGGAAGATAGTAAGTCCCCATTGCCAGTCGTTGACATGAAACAACCACCTCTCAAAACCCAATTTTTATCTCTGTTTTACAAATGAAAAGCTCTAGCACATGTTTAATCACTGCTTCCCTCTGCGAAGGGCCTTTCTTTTACTTTTTATGTTGAGTCACCACCTTCTACCTTTATGCACCGTCTAAGAGAGCATAGTTGTCATTCTGAGTATAATGTGCATTATCCCAAAGTTTTCATTGATTGATTCATGATGTTGGTTTCACTTGTTCTTAAATTATTTGTATCTAGTCGCCCTCTTAAACTTGAAGGTGTCCTATGCATTTATGTTTTGCTCTCTCATGAAGGACAAGCTGAAAATCATTTGTATGTTTTTCCATATGATTTGAACACACGTTTGACTTTTATTGTTTCATTTTTCATGATCTTTTGTTTATGTTCTTTTTCATGTTATAACATGGTTGCTAAGTTACTTCTATCTAGATTATATCTTTCATGCCCATGTTTTAAGTTCTTTTGATCCCAGCGCACAATGCTTACATAGATGATCAAGATTATGTAGGTGCATGTCACCTCAAAAATTATTTTTTCTTTTGTTATCACTTACCTACTCGAGGACGAGCAGGAGTTAAGCTTGGGGATGCTGATATGTCTCAAACGTATCTATAATTTTTGATGCTCCATGCTTGTTCTTACACCATTTGCTTAGTGTTTCGTTACACTTCGCGACATTTTTATGTATTTTCCGGAACTAACCTATTAACGAGATGCCACAGTGCAAGTTCCCTATTTTCTACTGTTTTTGTGTTTCAGAAAAGTTACACAGGAAATATTCTCAGAATTGGACGAAACAAAAGCCGAACATCCAGAAATTTACCGAAGCTTCCAGAGAACCAAAGAGGAGATGGAACGGAGCCAGGGGTGGCCTCATCACCAGGGGACGCGGCCCAGGGCCTGGCCGCGCCGCCCTATGGTGAGGGCCACCTGGCCCACTTCTGACGTTGCCCCTTCGCCTATAAAGACCCCCGACGGGAAAAACCTAAAGACCCGATCAATTTTCCAGAAACACATGGGGAATCAATCTGAGAACCCCACAAGTATTAAGTTGCAAACAATAGATAACTGCATTAAGCAAAGTGTGTAATGTAAACAAAGCATATGCCCTTGGACATAAGAATGTTGTTTTCTCCCTAGTGGCAACAACACATCTACAACCTTAGAGGTTTCTGTCACTCCCCCAGATTAAATAGAGGCATGAACCCAACTATCGAGCATAAATACCCCCTCTTGGAGTCACTAGTATCTACTTGGCCAAGATAGCTACTAACAACGGAGAGCATGCAAGATCATAAACAACATAGATATAACATAAGATTTATGATTCAGCACATCAACTCAATATAACACCAATATTCATCGGATCCCAACAAACACAACATGTCGAATTACACAAAGATGATCTCGATCATGTAAGGAAGCTCACGAGATCTAAACATGAAGCATATGGTGGAGAAGACAACCATCTAGCTACTGCTATGGACCCATAGTCCAAGGTAGACTACTCACTCATCGCGCCGGAGGCAAGCATAGCGATGAAGAAGACCTCCGGTGGCGATTCCCCTCTCCAGCAGGGTGCCGGTAAGAGCTTCTGGACCCTCCCGATCTCGGGTCGACGGCGGCGGCGAATCGCGATGTGTTTCTGGAAAATTGAACGGGTCTTTAGGTTTTTCCCGTCAGGGGGTCTTTATAGGCGAAGGGGCAGCGTCAGAGGTGGACCAGGGTGTTCTCACCCATAGGGGGTGCGGGCCAGGGGTTGGCCGCACCGCCCTATGGTGAGGCCAGCCTCTGGCTCGGCTCTGACTCCTCTTCGGTGTTTTGGAAGCTTCATTTAATATCTAGACATTCGGCTTTTGTGTCGTCCAATTCCGAGAATATTTCCTGTGTAACTTTTCTGAAACACAAAAATAGTAGAAAACAGGGAACTGACACTGTGGCATCTTTTTAATAGGTTAGTTCTGGAAAATACATAAAAATGCCACGAAGTGTAACGAAACACTAAGCAAATGATGTAAAAACAAGCATGGATCATCAAAAATTATAGATACATTTGAGACGTATCAGCATCCCCAAGCTTAACTCCTGCTTGTCCTCGAGTAGGTAAGTGATAACAAAAGAAATAATTTTTGAGGTGACATGCACCTACACAATCTTGATCATCTATGTAAAGAATTGAGTGTTGGGATCAAAAGAACTTAAAACATGGGCATGAAAGATATAATCTTGATAGAAGAAACTTAGCAACCACTTTATAACATGAAAAAGAACACAAACAAAAGATCATAAAAATGAAACAATGAAAGTCAAACGTGTGTTCAAATCATATGGAAAAACATACAAATGGTTTTCAGCTTGTCCTTTATGAGAGAGCAAAACATAAATGCGTAGGACACCTTCAAGTTTAAGAGGGCGACTAGATACAAATAATTTAAGAACAAGTGAAACCATCATCATGAATCCATCAATGAAAACTTTGGGACAATGCACATTATACTCAGAATGACAACTATGCTCTCTTAGACGGTGCATAAAGATAGAAGATGGTGACTCAACATAAAAGTAAAAGAAAGTTCCTTCGCAGAGGGAAGCAGTGATTGCAAGTTTTATAAACCTTCAAAAATTATGGTACTTACTAGCTTTGAGATCTCATTGCCCTCATCATAGGCATCTTGAATAGTTAAAGTTAATACGAATACACTTATGATGCATATGCTTGACAAATCATAAGTTGAAAACCTCATGTCCCGTGAAGTACGAATACCCGAACCTCATGCTACTCGACTTACAGTCCCAAGCAAGCTCTTGTCATTGTAAGTATACACGAATCATCGAGAACCGCCAACAGGGTACCTCTGTGCACGATGACATGGAATAAGCCCACATCAAAATGACAGGACAAACAGACAATGAACACCACGGCATCTCTTTTATTTACCATTGGTATAGCTTTTTATTGTGAGATGCGTCGTCGAATGTTCACTATGGGCATGCTGTAAATTTCCACCATGAATTATGCATGGCTTAGATTAGCGGCCCAGGAATTTCTCTAACACATATACAAACTCCATGATCCCGCAAGATTCCCAAATTATTTCACATCGCGAGTATCCATAAATAAAAGATCACGATATCAACTCAAATGAAAGATAGTGCAATGTTGAAAGCTTGCCCCATGACGGCATGGCTGGGCTAATTTCCAACTTACAACTTGCAAGCATAACAACTCAACATAAGAGAGCCACAATGTCAAATTTTTAAGAACGAGAAAAGTAAAGTGTGCCATCACGTTTGTGAGAGCTTTACTGACCAATTTTCGCATAATACCAAAAGAGTTTAATTTGAAGGATAGATTAAAGCAAGTCAAATGTACTTTGGAATAGCAAATTGCTAATAGGTATGTATGGTGGACACATTGGAACAACTTGGTTTTTAGGAGTTGGATGCACGAGTAGAGCTCATATTCAGTACAAAATGAGGGCTAGCAAATTACTGGGAGCGACCAACTAAGAGAGCAATAACGGTCATAATCATGCATAGCGACAAAGCAACATTAAAACAAGCATAAGATGGCATCAAAAGTCAAAAACTAAATGATCATTGAGGCTTATGGCGACTTGTATGAGTCTAACATGTGTGAGCATGCGCCAAGTCATCCCAAATAAAGCATCAAGGAGAAAACCAAAATAATGCTTCCAAATAATAAAAACAACGCATGATTTTTTCAAAGGCTCATTAAGCAATCTTAGTCATTTAAGACAAGTCATGCTACAGCAAAACCACTAAGCATACTATCAAAAAGACATCAAGCACGACATGCAAAAGTCTAAGCCGCAGTCTAAACAAGCTCCTTTTTATACCACTTTTTTGCATAACCAAATACTTTGCTCTCAACTTACGATGAGGTTGTCAATCTCACCGGTTTGCTGTAAACAAAGGTATGAGCGTATCGAGTGGAAAGCAATAGTAGTATGCGAGAAAATAAACAGTGCGAGTAAAGTAAACAGGTGATAGCAATATAAAGGAAATTGGACCGGGGTCCATAGTTCACTAGTGGTGTCTCTCCATAAGATAAATAACACATGCTGGGTAAACAAATTACAGTTGGGCAATTGATAGAATAAGAATAACGTGCATATGTCGCGAGGATCACTATGAGATTTACTCTGGGCATTATAACAAAATACATAGACCGCCATCCAACTGCATCCATGACTAATAATACACCCATGGGGATATCGTCCGAACACCCCACAAGTATTAAGTTGCGAACAACAGATAATTGCATTAAGCAAAGTGTGTAATGTAAACAAAGCGTATGCCCTTGGACATAAGAATGTTGTTTTCTCTCTAGTGGCAACAGCACATCTACAACCTTAGAGGTTTCTATCACTCCCCCAGATTAAATAGAGGCATGAACCCAACTATCGAGCATAAATACCCCCTCTTGGATTCACTAGTATCTACTTAGCCAAGATAGCTACTAACAATGGAGAGCATGCAAGATCATAAACAACATAGAGATAACATAAGATATATGATTCAGCATATCAACTCAACATAACACCAATATTCATCGGATCCCAACAAACACAACATGTAGAACTACACAAAGATGATCTCGATCATGTAAGGCAGCTCACGAGATCTAAACATGAAGCACATTGTGGAGAAGACAACCATCTAGCTACTGCTATGGACCCATAGTCTAAGGTAGACTACTCACTCATCGCGCCGGAGGCAAGCATGGCGATGAAGAAGACCTCTGGTGGCGATTCCCCTCTCCGGCAGGGTGCCGGGAAGAGCTTCTGGACCCTCTCGATCTCGGGTCGACGACGGCAGCGGATCGCGATGTGCTTCTAGAAAATTGATCGGGTCTTTAGGTTTTTCCCGTCGGGGGGTCTTTATAGGCGAAGGGGCAGCATCAGAGGTGGACCAGGGTGGTCTCACCCATAGGGGGCGCGAGCCACGGGCTGGCCGCGCCGCCCTATGGTGAGGCCAGCCTCTGGCTCGGCTCCGACTCCTCTTCGGTGTTTTGGAAGCTTCGTTTAATATCTGGACGTTCGGCTTTTGTTTCGTCCAATTCCAAGATTATTTCCTATGTAACTTTTCTGAAACACAAAAAATAGCAGAAAACAGGGAACTGTCACTATGGCATCTTGTTAATAGGTTAGTTCCGGAAAATGCATAAAAACGCCACAAAGTGTAACGAAACACTAAGCAAATGGTGTAAAAACAAGCATGGAGCATCAAAAATTATAGATACGTTTGAGACGTATCATCCCGCAAGCACTTCCTTTTCCTATGCGCGTCGCCACGAGCCCATGACCCTCTTGGCTACCACCACTGTTAGGTGCGGTGCAAGCTCACACTGCTTGCCAAGCCATCTATCCACCCAGAATAGTGTAGTCTCCCCATCCCCAACAATAGTCTTTGTGGCCGTCTCAAAGATGGCTAGGGCTTTCCCAGGTCTTGCTGTTGAATTCTACCCAAGGTTCGAACTTCGAAAGGACCCCTCCTTGAAC
Source organism: Dactylis glomerata (assembly GCA_007115705.1). Classification (NCBI taxonomy): domain Eukaryota; kingdom Viridiplantae; phylum Streptophyta; class Magnoliopsida; order Poales; family Poaceae; genus Dactylis; species Dactylis glomerata. Next base: position 2,713,711 of record QXEO01000044.1, on the reverse strand, counting down.
AAACACTTTTGTTCTTGTCTTTGCATGTCTCTGCATGTGTACTATCTTTATCTTCTTGTTTTTATTAGTGAAACCGCCTTTATTAAAATTCAACAATAGTCGGGATGCAAAGTCCCTCAGGCCGCGGCGACCTGGTTCATCGAGCACAACACTCCATGCTAGGCTATGAGCCTCAATGTTCGTACGCCTCCCTTAATGGATGAAAGCGAGGGCGTCAAAATCTAAAATAGAGTCATTTATTTCTTTAACTATAAGAGCATAAGCACCAAACGTACCTTGCTGGATAGTGGATACTACGAACTACATTTAGGCAGTCACTCTGACGGACTGCACACTGATATCGTCCTTTGCCAACACAATTGCTTCCCGGTTTGTATCTTCTTGTTTTAAACTATTGATTCAGAGGGGAATCACCTTTCTAGCACACACACACACACACCGATAGCACTGGCGGCTTGATGCTTGGATTAGGTCTTGCTCTTCTCCAACCCCTTGCTTTTATAGGTCAGCACTTCATGGGCTTGGGTCTCTTGGGCTAGAATGGTTCAACACTCCCCCTCAAGATGGGTGGTAGATATCTATTGGTCCCATCTTGTCACATGCTAAGTTACAGTCCTTTGTTCCCAGTGCCTTTGTCAAACAATCAGCAATCTGTTGTCCAGAGTTGACATGTGTAAGGCTGATGATTCCAACATCAAGTTTCTCCTTAATGAAGAAGCGATTAATTTATACATGCTTTGTCCTATCATGCTAAACTGGTTATTGGCAATACTTATAGCCGACTGATTGTCGCACCACACTCTCAAGGGTCCCTTCCTCAGTAGTTTCAACTCACTTAGGAGGTACTTCACCCAGAGCACTTCACAGACCCCTTGAGATAATGCTCTATACTCAGCTTCTATTGTTGATCTAGAGACAATAGTTTGCTTCTTGCTTCTCCATGACACCAAATTTCCTCCCACAAATACACAATATCCTGATGTTGATTTTCTATCATCTTGATAGCCAGCCCAATCAGAATCACTATAGCCATCCACCTCAAGATGTCCACTCTTTGCAAACCACAACCCCTTTCCTAGAGTCCCCTTCATGTATCGTAGGATTCTATGCACTATATCAAGATGCCCGCTCCTTGGTTCATGCATGTATCTGCTCACTATACTGACAGCATATGTAATGTAAGGCCTGGTATGACACAAGTATAATAGTCTCCCAACCAGTTTATGGTAATCTTCCTTATTCACTAGCTCACCTGATTGTGCTATCACTTGATGGTTTTGTTCAATCGGGGTAGGAGCTGCACGACATCCCATCATGCCCATGTCACTCAAGAGATCCAAGGTGTATTTTCGTTGGCATAAAGATATTCCCTTCTCTGACCTAGCCACTTCTATACCAAGGAAGTATTTTAGGTTGCCCAACTCTTTTACCTCGAACTCCTTGCTCAGACATTCCGTTAACCTCTTTATTTCCTCCTGATCATCTCCAGTGATGATAATATCATCTACATAGACTGCAAGAATAGTGATCTTCCGATCAGAATGTTTGTAGACACTGTGTGGTCGCCATTACATTGACCATATCCCATACCACAAACAACCCGTTTGAACCTATCAAACCATGCCCTCGACGATTGCTTAAGTCCATACAAAGATTTCTTCAGCCTACATACCTTCCCAGTGGTCTCTCGGGTACCAAAACCTGGTGGTATCTCCATGTACACTTTTTCCTGTAGGTCCCCATGCAAGAAAGCGTTCTTTACATATAACTGATGTAATTTCCACCCAAAGTTAGCAGCACAAGAAACCAATATCCTTACTGTGTTCATCTTTGCTACTGGAGCAAATGTCTCATCATAGTCAATTCCATAAGTTTAACTAAACCCTCTTGCCACCAATCTGGCTTTATACCGTTCTACCTTCCCCTCAGGATTCTGCTTCACTGTATAAATCCACTTACAACTCACTGCTTTCTTTTCTGCCGGTAGTTTGGTTAGTACCCACGTCTTATTTTTCTTCAGTGCTTCCAACTCCTCTATCATTGCTTCCCGCCACTTTGGATCTTGCTTTGCAGACTGCCAATCCCTTGGGATTGATACAGTTTGAAGAGAGGCAACAAAGGCTCTATAGGAGGGAGACAGAGCCCTATAAGACATAAATTTCCCAATGTCATGGTCACCCGAATCAGTTTGTAGAGCATGCATTTCACATAGGGCCTTCCTTGCCATGTCACTTTTCCTTGCCGCTTCACGTGTCCCCTTTCGCAACGCAATAGGCAGATCCATTGTATCAGATGAACTATCAACACTGCTTTGCTGCTCCCCCTGCACATGTGGCTGCAGTCTATCAGATGAGCTTGCATCACCGCTACCTTGCTGCTCCCCCTGCATATGTGGCTGCCATCGAGAGTACACCTGGAGATTCTGCGGCCATCGATCCCGAACAGGTTCAATAGGAATCTGGAGAGAACCATTCTAAATTGTACTTACTATCAGCTGAACCTGAACCCCATTATCAGTATTAATGGCAATAGAATCAGCTTCCCCCTGCTGAGGGTGTGACACAACCTTCTCCCCCTCATGGCCATCTTCCACAGAGTGAAGTTGGTCAAGTTCAGTAAACAATAGGCTCGGATCAGTAGATTCGCCGTAAAACGGCTCAGATTCCCTGAATGTGACATCCATACTCACAAACATCCTTTTTGCAGGGGGACTCCAGCACTTATACCCCTGTTGGCTAGATGAATATCCCACAATTACACATTTCACTGCCCGTGGGTCCAATTTCCCAATAGATGGCCTATGATCCCGAACAAAACATGTACTACCAAATAACTTAGGAGAAACAACAAACTTATTCTCTCCAAATACCAGCTCACATGGGGATTTCATACCTAATATCCTAGAAGGTGTCTGGTTGATCAAGTATGTGGCTGTCATGACTGCTTCACTCCACAAGAACTTGGGTACATTCATTGTGTACATAAGTCAGCGAGCAACTTCCAAAATGTGGCGATTCTTACACTCCGCCACACCATTTTGAGGAGGGATATCTGGGCAAGATGTTTGATGAAGAATACCTTGATCAGAAAAGAAAGTCCCAAAGGTGGTGTTCACATACTCTGTGCCATTATCAGTTCTGATCACCTGCACCTGAACTTGAAAATGATTCTTCACATAAGCATGAAAGTTCTGAAAACACTGGAACACTTCATCCTTGTGACATATCAAGTAAACCCAAGTCATACGAGAATAGCAGTCAATAAAGTAACAAAGTACTTCATTCCATTTACTGACACCACTGGGCAGGTCCATACATCTGAATGAATAAGCATAAAAGGAGATATGTTCCTAAGCCCCTTATTCACAATTGAGGTTCTTGTGTGTTTAGCATATTCGCAGGCATTACATGTCAGTTTGCCCTTGCCTATTCCACACATAACATCTGGAAATATTCCACTCATCTTATCAAAAGATACATGCCCCATCCTACAGTGATGGATCATTGCATGATTCTCCTTGTCTTCCATGGATGCAGCGTACACCAACTCTGGCTGCTCCCCTTTGTCCATATACCAGAGCCCTCTATGCCTGGTGCCAGTCCCAACCATCTACCTCGTCAGTCGCTCCTGAATCAAGACATCGAACTTGTCAAGAGTCACACTACAATCGATGTCATCAATTAGAGCACTCAAAGAGACCAAATTGACAGGGAACGCCGGCACATGTAAAACTGAGGATAGAGAAATGTTTGAAGTGCACTTTACTGTGCCAACCCCAATGACGGGCTGTCTTGTACCATCAGCAGTTTGGATGGTTCCATTGTGAGTAGGAGGATGCTTGTTGTCAGACTCAAATATACGAAATTTACCCGCAACATGCTTAGATGCTCCCGAGTCTAAAACCCATTCTGTATCATTTTCATTAGTAGAAAGAGATGCTGTTTCAGAATTACCTTCATATGTGGAGACCCAGTGAGCAAAGTCTCCATAGGTAGCATCACCTACTTCTGCACCCTTGGACATCCCACTGTCCCCCTCATCAACTGCTATGTGAACCTTCTGAACTCCTGAGTATCCACCTCGGCCTTTGGTAGTCTGCCCCCTGTGGTATCCTGAATATCCACCTCTGCCACCAGCCATCCTACTCCCTCTAGTGTATCCCCTGTCCCTGCCACGAGTTGGACAGTTCCACTTTAGGTGACCTACCTCCCCACAGGTAAAACAATCTCTAGTCTCTTTCCACTCCCTTGGCTCGACAACAACAAATATTGAGGCCGGTACAGTCTTCTCATCAGCTTGCTCAAGAGATAGACGCACTTCCTCTTGAGTCATTGCTGCAATAGCCTCATCAATAGTGGGCAGTGAGGTATGATGCAACAGAGAAGCTTTTCTTCCATCAAAGCGCTTATGGAACCCCTCCAGAAGTTGTAACACGCGTCTGCGTGCTATCCATTTCTGTCCTGACTCAATGCAGGTTGTATCATAGAGTTCGAGAGGGTCACAATTATATTAGTCTGCCCACAATGCTTGCAGCTCAGCCACATATGTCATCACTGAATTTTCACCTTGGCGCTAGCGACGAATCTTCCTATCTGTCTGAGCAATGAGCATAACATTGCCCTTGCCGGAGTATTGGGTGGACAGTGTCTGGATAGCCCTTCCACAGATTGTCCAAGGGAGGGCACCACTGAATTCAATAGCCACCCAATAAGCAAGGAGTTGATGGCCTTCCACTTCTTCCCTTCTGCACTAGTTTTGTCTCGTGGTTCCCCAACAGTACCCAACAAATACCCATCACTCCACAGTCAACCTCGCTCTCCAAGACCAACTCAGATAGTTGGCAGCACCCTCAAGTTTGAGGTCAGTTAGCACCAACACAAGCTTCTGAACCACTTCCTCTTGAGGCACGATAGCCCCAAAGGTTGGGCCATCTGCCTTGGAGGCAAGGAATGTGGTGAGCTTCTCCAGAGCCTCAGCTAGACTCTTTGCATCAGCCATCTTCACCGCTGCAACCGGCACCCTCAAGTACACAGCAGCAACTCTTTAACCCCTAACACCTTCTGCCCTGCCACTATCGCTGCCCGCAGCAGCCGCAGGTCCGCTGCCCTCAGCAGCCTTTCACGCCACCACCGCACCTAGCAACCATAGCTCTGATACATGTTGATTCAGAGGGGAATCACCTTTCTAACACACACACACACACACACCCCGATAGCACTGGCGGCTGGATGCTTGGATTAGGTCTTGCTCTTCTCCAACCCTTTCCTTTTATAGGTCAACACTTCATGGGCTTGGGCCTCTTGGGCCAGAATGGTTCAACATAAACCTTACCCCAGAGCCCACGTAAATATTCAAAGCCAACATTTGTTGGATCTTTAAAAAAACCACTAGTGTAAAGAAAACTTTTCCCTAAAAATAAGTGTCACTGAGTGCTTGTAACTTTTGTCAACAAATGGTCATAGTTGTGACCTTGTGGGCAAAACAGAACTGTACACGCGTTTTTCAAACCGCTGAAATGGAACAATCGCATGCGTAAACAGTGTGATGCCGACTAATCTGTTGACTCGATACTTCCTCCAGCAGCATGATTCTTTCCCATCGCCTCACAAGCCTCCCTGCGAACAAACAACAAAACTAATGTAAGAGCCAAACTGCCAAAGGATAGCAGGCAAACGTGCATGAACAACGGTGCTAGATACAAACATATTACAAGACTTTTTTGATGTATATGTTGCAAAGGTTACAGACCCCACAAATCACCAAGCAAAAACATGAGATGATGAGAATTGCCTAATCAGGTCTGTGGTGTATGTGCAAGCAAAGTGTGTTGGTTGTGATGTCGTGGCAACGAGGGGTTTGTCTAGGCAGAACAGGGCACAAAGTCATCATCTAAAAAGGACGGGGTTAGTCGTGATGAGTTCTCTAATTTTGGAAGTGACTTGTTGTCATCTGAAAGAATGTTCGAACGATCCTTCTGTTTCTCTCCTCCCGTAGGTTTCAGCGAGGACTTATAGCACGTTGCTCCTATCCTAACCTCTACGTGCTCACATGTTACCACACTCCACGAGGATCTTACATGTAGCATCAGGTTCGTGTTTATCCAATTTGACAAAAAATCATAGACCAAATGTGTGTAAGTAGCATGCCTGAGGCTGGATTACCAAATACGAGAACTTGTCCCATGTATGAATAATCAAGATGGACTGCGTCAAAATAATTTGTCCTAACACAAACATTGGACATAAATAACAGATAGATACATTACCGTATCATTTTCTCGATCTCAGCATTCCCAGGATCCAGCTCGAGTCCATCCTGGAAAGCTTCGTATGCTTCCTCGTACTCCTGCGGACGGAGCATTTGGAGAGATGATCCACACCAAGTGTAGAAAGGCAACAGATGACTAGCAAACTGTCAGGAAGTTTTCTGACCTTGAGCGACATATGAGCAGCTCCTTTCCGGTAGTAACCTTTCACCCAGTCCCGTCGCTTTGCAATGCAAACGTCAGCATCAAGCAATGCATTCCGTGGTTTGCCGATTTTTAGGTAGCATAGGCTTCTATTTGAATACAACGTTTCATCAAAGTAGTTTAGCTCAAGTGCCTGCATTAAATTGAAGGTTAAGATGTATAATATAATCCAAATCCATAAATAAAACGACTTGAGAGGATTCTACTTGGGAGGTCATTTTAAAGTTCAGTAGTTTCCATATTCTAGTATGCAGTAGTTAAATTTAATAGACTTGGTGCAATTTAGATTATGATACGGATACTGATCGAGCCAAATTCTCTCCAGCATAGTCTCTCCCGTGCCTCTCCCAAAGTGAAAACTTGTGCTCCTCGTACCGTCACCACTCTAGCTGTGCCAACCCATCCAAAGAGTCTGTGGAGAGACTAAGTACCGTCACCACTCGGACAATGCTAAGTTTGGTTACTTGCCACAATTATGGCCCAAAACAGAGGAAACAATGTGCTAGTGCATTGGTTCGTTGATGTATTTGTACCATGCATCCAATAGTAGATTACAGAAATAGGTGTGAACTGGTGGAGAGCACTTGTCAAAAACTAAATGCTTAGCAAAATGCGAACTGTTGCCAACATAAAAATAATAATTTAAAACATCAGAAGCATAATAACTGAGCAATGCTTTGTCGGCTAACAGGGCATGTCCCTGCTAGCCTACCCGCGTTCAAGGCCCAGCTTCCGTAGGGTGCTCTCACTTCTGCTTAATTAAAACCCCTGGGTGCTAGTGCCCATAGGTCGATTTTTTAACCAAGCAATGCTCGGTTGGCTAGCAGCAAGCTTCTGTGAGCTTGTTCATTCACGTTTGAGGCCTGGCCTCCGCAGGGTTTTTTGCTTCTTAATAAACTAATGACCCTGGGTGCTACTGCCCATGGGTCAAAAGAAGAAAAGTGTGACTAAATGCTTTGTTCATTGTAGGGTAATAATGCCACTGACAATGAACAGATGAAACATAAGCACAGCTGCATAAGAGACCTAAAATTGTTTTTAAATAGAGTCAAATTATAAAAGTGTATACCTTTGTGTAGAGATTTGATGCACCAAGGAAGTCATTCCTCTTAACTGCCTTTTTTGCTTGAGATTTCAGCTCAGCTATTCTATGCATCATCTTGTTACAAGACTCATCCTACATTTTGAAAATAATTGAGGGGGGAATAGGTTACAGTTAGACATGACATCACAAAGAGCTAAACATGAAAGTATATGTAGTTACATTAGTCATATATATACATAACTGAAAATGACAAAAATGAAGATTTTTTTTACCCATTAATGACACAAAATCCAAACAGGACTGGACGTTTAGTTGGCTTTTGCCTGAGGTGATAGGTTCAATTTGCGGTTTTTACATATGGGATTACTTAGTTTTGCTCATTCAAATGTACAAGTTTTCCTCATTAATATAGGAAAAATGTTCTCCAATTTTCTTGCTTTGTTTTCTTCCACTTGTTCCAACACTCTTTGGGGGTAAAGAGTAGGAATAGTTCATACTCTACAGGTTAGTAGTGCAGTACTTCAAATTATTGTTATTTCATTTTATAGCTATGGTTGATGTTAAGAGAGTACCTTCTTCAACGAATTAATAGGTAAATAAGTTAAAACCCATGTAATAGATGATTAATAATTGTATGATTGCCTTGTCACCTTCCTTCACCCAGAAAATTTTGCGCAAGTTAAAGATGATAACAGTATACTTTGTGTTCAATACACTGCAGATCCTCCACAAACAAATTTTAGGTTAAATTTTGCTAGTGTGGACATTTATGATTTGCAAGAACAATATTTGTGCAACTTTAAATACCCAATCTTAGAATCCTATGCAGGTCACTAGGGAAAACATCATTAAGTTGTACATGCATGCCCTCCATTTATCAACAAAGGTCCAAAACTATCTTATATTAATGAGTATTTGAGCACCTTTTAAGAATTAGTCCAAGTTTATGATATAAATGACCAAGTCTACATATGATGATTCAAACAGTCCACTGACGAGTGACGAGTGCTATCCAGTGACTGATTGTATTTCTAAGAAAGTAACATGTGAGAAATATCCTGCCATATGCATAGAAGTTTGTACCAAAGCTGGAAGGCACCCATGGATATAAACAATCATAAGAATACATTTGACAACTTCCAATTCAAGCCACATATATACCTTGGGAATTGAACATTTTGATTTCTCGTGAGCAATAATTCCTTCAACAGTCCAGTTTGACACTGCTCTGATGGGAGAAGTGAAAGGAAATAGAATGTCCACATGGCTTCTTCGTCCAAAGCTTGCAGCAATTTGTATTGGCATACGGCCCTGCCAGGAAGTAACATAGGAAATAAGATAAACTTTATTTCACTGTACCACATCACCGAAGTTAATTACTTGGTTAGGAAGAATCTGATGGAAGGGGTTTCCATTGGTATACATCCATTAAGAGATTTCATGGACGTTTTTCAAAGTGCTAACTACCTTACAAAGAAAATAGAATTACAATGACGATATAGCATAATGAACACAAATAATTCCGTGTGAACTCAACAGGCGTGCATAAAGTGCAGAAACATACAAGCATATACACATGCAACCCAATGCCACAAGAATACACCTGCATACTATGGGCAAATAGAATACCATATGCACGATATTTCCCACCACGATAAGAAGGGCAAAAAAATAAGAAGACCAGAAGCTCACTTGTTTATCTGAAATGTTTGGGTTTGCGCCTGCCTCAAGCAAGTACTTCATGCAGTCAGTCAAGCCACACATAGTTGCCACCACCAACGGAGTGTTCGGATTAGCAGAATTCACATCAACACCAGCCTGTGGGTGCATATTGTCCAAAGCAAAATGTCATGCATACAGATCTTACACATAGAGGAATCAAATATCAGAACTTATATTTTATTATATAACTAATGGGTTCTTGCGTAATAATCAAGACGTGAAGAAACAAAGAAAACTGGACACCGGACCTTGACAAGTAGCTTGACACATTTCAATGTATCAGATTCACTCAATCCATGTTTAGTAGAATGAAGAGCGGTAACTAAAGGGGTACCTGAAACTTCCGAAACCCTGTTTGGCTACAAAAAGAGAACAAAGTCACTTTCTACACAAAAGTGACATGATTCAACATGTTACATCAATATAATTAAAGTTACAACATCAGCAGAGAATTCCCCTGCAAACATATTCAACTATATACATGAATAAAATATGTCCGAACTCAAGTATTATACTTTGCATTATTTCAGATTGTTATAGCTCAATTCTCTTTGGTAATATTACTTATAAAAATGACCTAGATTTGGCTGGCCATTATAATTAGTATTCCTAACATGATTTTGAACTAGAAGTGACTATATGTGAATGAAATATTGAACTTGTCGCCATAAAATATGGTTAAAAATATTAAAGAGCTCCACAACAACCAGGTAGGAGACTAAGAGTATCAGAAGTGTCAGTAGATAAAGCATAGAAGTTACACATTACATCAGCATGGTGATCCAATAAAATCTTCAAAACACTGCTCTTCCCATAGGAAGCAGCAATATGCAGTGGTGTCCCATGAGCGACAGCTACATCAACTCTGGCCCCTCTAGATAACAACAAACGCACTACCTCCTCGTTCCCTGGATAAGATATATGAATAGCACAATAGTGTCATAAAGATCAAGCATTATGCAGACACTCAAGAATTGGCTATGTCAACAATGGAATACATTCCTATAAGACAGTATGCTAAAGAGCTCCACAACCACTCTTTCACATAGTAGTATCAATCATATGATAAGCCAAAACAATATGTAGGCACACCTGAAAATTAATCTGAGCCCTAAGTTCTCATAATTTTTTTTAAATAAGCAACTATAATTGTAATTCCCAAAAGTTCAAAACATAATGAGCATGTTAACTCGAATGAAACCTTAACCATGTGGGTCAGTACCGTTAATTAGACACCCACATCCTAAATATTTTATATTTTACCGAATTAGACACCAGATTCCTGTGGAAGCCGACAACCCTGGTTTAGTTACAACTTTGAAAGTTTGAATTCACTTGTTCTTATTTAGCACTAATATTCATGAAAACAACTAAGACATGAACTTACACCCCACACAAACACATACAGAGAGAGAGAGAGAGAGAGAGAGAGAGAGAGAGAGAGAGAGAGAGAGAGAGAGAGAGAGAGAGAGAGAGAGAGAGAGAGAGAGAGAGAGAGAGAGACCGTTTCTTGCAGCATTATGAAGAGCAACAGAGCCTGAATCTTCTAATTTATTCGGATCGGCTCCACTGTCAAGAAGATATTTGGCAACAACTTCTTCTCCAAATGATGCTGCAGAACTCAGAGGTGTTACACCTGGCAACAAACAAGTACCCTGATCATCAATACCTCTCTAGGTCTCTCATCTGGAAGGTCAAAACACTCGGTTGTAAGATATATAGTGCATTTTATTTCCACATTATCCCTCACATGCATGTGCTGCCATCAGATTAATTCCCAGAAGTATGGCAGATAAATTCATATACCATACAATTACCTATGGCTTAGCATTATCAAAGTATAGGCAATGATGTGATGGAAACTGCATAATGGATCATCCAAACGTGACAAAAACAACATATCCAGGGTAGTATGTATCTCAATCTAAATCACACTCAGTTCAACGTGTACTCAAGCAATACATGGATGCCAAATTTTTTATAAATATATAAACTGCTCAGACGAAACTGCTTCAGTATCATTTTCAATTAATCCGAAACATATAAACAAGAAACATGGATTGAATATAACTCCGCTAATCTCCCTATAAATCATAGCAAAAACAAATAGTACCCAAATAATACAAGTGTAAAACAGAGACAACGAGGTTTAACATGTACCTTTTTAAATTTTCATATCACAATATGACTTGTGTTAATTTCTGAATATATCTTTCCAGAACCATGTATATATAACATTTGTGTACTAAACCTAAAAGAACAAGCCAAATCATATATAATCTGATAACATGCATGTAACATACTGCATCAGATAGCTTGCATGGCACAGTCCATGGAAGCAAACGAAGAACCAAAAAGGGAGTTAATATAGCATAGGAGAAGTACACACCACCACAGAGGCCACCAGCATTGACGTCAAACCCGAGCTCCTCCACAAAGTACTTGCAAACTTCCACTTCACCAAGGTATACAGCCACTTGTAGTAACCCAGAGCCATGTATGTCCATGTCAGCAAGCCCTGCCCTCTCATCCTCGTCCAGTTCACTCACTATATCTACATGACCAAAAAAATGTACAAGAGAATCAATGCAATAGAACGAAATGTGTAGCTGAATTTCGAAAATCCAGGTCAGAATTGTAAATAAGCATGAGAGAGATGATGACCCAGTATGTTAAGCAACCCCTAAATGTGACTGAAAACGACCGATTAAACATGAATTCATCACAAAGTAAGTAGTACCATGGTGCAAATGGCAGTTAAAACAATCGCAATTCAACCCGATACACCCCCTGAAAACTGCCCGTGAGACAGATACAGTCATAATCGTTCGAACCAAATATGCACTCCTGCAAACGTCTGAAAGTCGCAGGGAAACCACACCCGTCGCAGAGGTGAAGAGAGGCCTACTCACCCTTGAGGCCGTCCACATCTCCATCCTGTATCGCCTGGATCAACTCGCTCTTCAGCGAGCCGGGGTCAGCTGGAAGGAGGGAGCAGACGCGGGACGGTTAGAGATGAGGACACGAGCAACACGGAGGGCTAGGGTTTCGGGGTTTGGCGGAGGTATGCGTACAGTTTATCACGTGCGAGAGCATCCCGTAGAAGTAGTCCAGGGACGACGGCGACAACTCCATTGTAGGGTTTCAGCGGCGTCGGGCGGCGGGCGGGCGGCTCCAACGGCCTTGGGTAGGGGAAGGCGGCGGTATGGAGTCGCCCAGGGCTTGAGGCGGTGGCTTCGAGCGGAGGAAGGTGGAGAGTGGGAGGGAGAAGGGGCGAGAACGTGGGGAGGCTGGGGTCGAGGGAGAGGAAATAAATCGGCTACGGGGTACCCGCACCCGGAGCTGTTAGGGCATGTACAATGCAAAATGCTTATCCAGGCGCTAAAAAAGTCAAAGTAGAACGTTGCATAAGCATCGGACGCTAGGAGCAGTATTTTGTGCTTGTTTTCTAAGCGCTGGACTCTTCTATTTGCGTCGATGCCAAAGGAACGCCCAGAAACTGCTACGAAACCAGCAAAACTGCCAAGACTTTTTCCCTAGCTCCTCTGATTAAGCGCCGCACTGTACATGCCCTTAAGGGGATTTGAGGAATCACATTTTTATCCATTGAGATTTATTCCATAAATACTAAGTAGTGAAAAAATATTTTCACGCTATTTAGCGTGCTATATTTGCAGAGTGCACACTAATTTTTGCTTGTTATGGCCTTGTTTGCAAAATGCATAATATATCGCGCTAAAACATTATAGCTTAGTGCTATTTCAAATATAGCACGCTATTTTTTATTGAACTGGGTGTGAATTGTGGAGTAAGCGAGCATATAATGAGAGGTGGAGTAAGCGAACATATATATTGCGAATTTTATTTGTTAAACATAACTGACTACGCTACGACCTACGAGATCTATCATATTGAGTATATCCTTTATTTTTTATTGAAATCCTTTATTTTTGGGCTTTTTCAAAACACTATTTTCAAATATAGTGCGCTATTAGCACGCTATAGCGTCTGGAGAAGGGCCACACTAAAATTATTATAAATTTAAGTGACAAGTACTGGCGGCATACATGTACAAATATTGCGAAACCTTTTGTAATATAATTAAAATGTTATATATATATCTCAGACCACGAATCTCATTGACTATATGTTTTCATGGATTGGTTTCTCTAGATGAAAACTTTGAAACTAGATTTGGTGTTTGTGTTTCTATTTTGATGACTTCTTTTCATCTTGAAAGCTGTCACCCAAGTATATATGAAGTTTTCATTGTATTGCTGTAAAGTTGCCACGTGGCAACTTTGTCAAAAGAAGGTTGACAACTTATAGGTTACCTAAAAAAATGTGTCATCATTTGTGATCTAGATTTAAAGATGTGGCCTGTATAAAACCAATGGCAAAATAGATTACAAGTTAAGCTACATACCATGCTTAGCATTTGAAACGGAATGGTCTTTGATCCTCATCACATGTCCTACTATTCCATCTTCACAAACCCTCGATAGGCCTTCAATCGGGAGGAAACCATCCCATAGCCGGTTGATCAAGAGGTTAATTAATTGCACCCCCTGTATCACACATAACCTAAGGTAAAGGCCATCTTACTCCTGTTGCAAGTATCCCAGATCTAGAACACTTGAAGTTTGCTCGATCAGGTCAGCTGAAAAACCCACTCGATCTATATAATATACCCCAATGAAAATGAGTGGTTGAAAGGTATGGAGACATACCTACTACAATCTTACTAGCTGAAGAACACATAGACCTCGTACAACCCGCGACACATATGGTTACCATGAGAAGTAGCTATTCCTTCCCAAAAAAATGGCTTAGACGATCCAGGTCGATGCCAACATCACTAAAGGGTCTCACTCGGCAGACCATTATCGCCACAACGAACTAGTTGAGACAACGCCCATTGACAATCCTGAGCGTCTCGCTAGATGTAAAGCCTTCTCAGCTTATCGGCTATCTCAAACGGGTTCAATGGCTTCTCAATTCAAAACCATGTATTTAAAGGTACGACGGTTTGAACCAGCCTTGACAGTTCGACCAATCCAGCTGAATGCCTGCAGACCTTCACTATGACTATCAAGGCTGACAAGCGGGGACGAGCTATGGCCAACTATCTCTTGTCTTGCCTCAAAGGTCTAACCAATGTAAAGACAGGACCAGACTAATCATGTTGCTCCAACTTCTGAAGAGCAAACGTAAGAAGAAACACTCTAAACGAGGCAACGCTGTATTAAGGTTCGGACTGAGGAGGTCATGGCGCCCTGCACCATCCGCCCAAGTTGCAAGGGCAAGAAGCCAAGCGCTTCTGAACAATCCCAACCACGTCTAACAACTGATAGTTCTGAACGAGTGCTAACTCAAGAGTAGCAAAACCTCTTGCAATCCTTCTCCGGCCGTCATGCCAGAAAAAGCAAAGTATATCATCTCATCTACATTACAGCGAGCGCACAAGCAGCTATGAAGCCATGCACCAACAGAAAAGACCACAGCCACCAAGCGTTCCACCATGGGTTAAGGCACGCCGCAGGTTTCCAGGAAACTAGCGTTCTCGGCTCAACACCACTTCACCATATGTTAGACAAAAAAAAAAGCCTGCACTTCATCAGAAGTGTACAAAACGAGGAGCCAGCAAGCGACCACTGAACCAGTGAGGAAACTAGCACATGCTCTAATCAGATGACTTGGAATTTTGTCGAGCCGAATGATCTTTCTTCATTGCCTCAATTGCATCCCTGAAAACGTGAGATACAGAAAATGTTAAGAAAACTGGAAGGTAGCTACGTGAGATGTTCAAGAAAACAAAGGCAGCAGACTGAAATCCTACCAAAATGCATCACGGATCTCCACACTTGCAGGATCCAGTTTCCCTCCAGCCAAAAATGCATCGCATGCTTCTTTATACTCCTGGGATAAAAACAAGAGGCAGATTATCTACACAGGGAGTGACGTGCAAAACAGCACAACGAATACCAAATTGCAATTTTATCTGACCTTGAGCGACATGAGGGCAGCTCCTTTCCGATAGTAACCTTTCGGCCAATCAGTCTGCAGCCTTATGCAAGCATCAGCATCAAGCAAAGCATCATGTGTTTCACCACACCTTAGATGACAGAGGCTCCTGTTCGAATAAAGTGTTGCATCTTCAGGATCCACTTCGATTGCCTGCATCAAAGCAGATCGTATGCTTGATTCTCAAAACTAAAGCACAATCCATCATCCCAGAATTAAGTAGGCAACCGTAATCTATTTCATCCATGCTCTATATTTAACTATGTACTATAAATATCGAACTAAGAGAGCACTCTGATAGTACGATATGACGGCACCGTGATATAGTACCTCACTGTAGAATGTTGACGCACTGGCATAGTCCTTCCGCTCGACTGCTTTTGCACCAAGTAATTTGAGCTCAGCCTTCTTATCTTTATCACCTCTCTTATCCTATATAATATTAAAAAACACATGTGTATTAGAAGTATGTACATAATGCAGCTTTCCTATAGGAAATATGTATAATTCATATACCTTTGAACAGGGCTTCGTTGCATTAGAATCCTCTTTCTTGGTTGCTTTTTCTGCATTCACTTTCAGCTGAGCATTGCTATCTTTATCACTTTTCTCGCTCTAATCACAATGATCAAGCAGACGACCCATGATAAATAAAATTTTCAAGTTAACAAGCATAGAGAAGCTTAACAACTCACAAAATTCAACTAGCAAAAGTCAATAACTTTCTTCGGAGAAACAACTTTTACCACTTTAACTCATGAGTAGTTTAGTTATACTAGCAAACAATTGGAATTCCCTAATTGTGGTACTTCCTGTCCAAGAGCCAGGTTCCGCAGAACATTAAAATGACAACTCAAAACCAGTGAATATGTGCAGCAAAATTCCTTGACTGGCTTGCATGAATGAATATTACAAATTTATCTCCATTAACAACTCAAAACCAGTAAATATGTCCTGGTTTCTTTCAACCGGTGGCACATTCTGCTTCAATATCAGGTTCTTTAGAGTATTGACCACAGTTTACCTCTGTTATGTGTTCATAGCTTACTATTTTTTTCTAAACTACATGACAATTATGTGAAAGTAACCGATATTTCTACATATTATTTATTTAGCTGCTCAAATTTAGTGGAAAAGATATATAGACAAGACTAATGAGAACGAACAACACACTTAAATCTTAGAAACGGTAAATATAATGTCCCACAAATTGGAATGTCCAGATGACTGATCTTAGAATTTAGTTTGTACCTTGTTCTTTGAATGCATTAGTTTTGCATGGGCAATGATTCCTTCGACACTCCAGTTTGACACGGATTGAATGGGTGAAGTGAACGGAAATAGAATCTCCACAAGCTTTCTTCTTCCAGAGTTTGCAGCGATTTCTATTGGTGCCATACAACCCTGCCAAGTAAAAACAGGAGGTAGAGATATTTATGGAGCATGATCACAATATGTGTCAGCATAAGACATACTCCCTCCGTTTCAAAATATAAGATGTTTTAGCTTTGTAAAGTAAATGTATTTAGACATCTTTTAGTGTGTAGGTTCACTTGAATACACACACTAAAACATGTCTAGATACATTTACTTCACAAACCTAAAACATCTTATATTTCGAAACGGAGAGAGTATATGGTCCATCATGTATCCTACAAACAAAACTATGGAATTATCAAGATATAGCATTTCCCTTGCTCCAAGAGTCGACAATGTTAAGAGTAGTTGTAGTTTAGGTGTATATCTTGTATGCATAGAGCAAAAGCCCATTAGGCCCATGTAGCTGTGTATGAGCTCTCACTATGCATTTGAGAAATCGATTTGGCCAATTGACAGACAACACAATATCACACCAATATCAGATTAATAAGTACCAAGGAGAATGACAATCAAGTAACAACAGCAATTAGCAAGAGCCGACAACTTACATGGTTGCTTGGAATATTGGCATTTGCGCCAGCCTCCAACAAATACTCAACACATTCAGTTAAGTCTTTGCTAGTTGCTATGACCAATGGAGAATCAGGATTTGTAAAATTCAAATTAGTACCAGCCTGTGGATACAAGTAATACAATAAATGAATGTGCTGATATTTACAGTTCACATAACATGCAGAAATCCAGTAAAGAATCCACACTGGATTCCTGCACCAGTGTAGATTAAAAAAAGTGAATTGTCTACCAGACCTTGACAAGGAGCTTCATGCACTTCAAAACAGTAGACTCGCTAACTCTTCCGGAAGCAACAGAAAGAACTGCAGCCATGGGGGTGCCTAAATCTGCCACAGCTTTGTGTGGCTACAAGTTATAGGGAAAGAAGTCATTTGACATGCAAAACAAAAATAGTTACACAGATATGTAGTAATGCTCCACACTGCAATATATTAAATTACTTATTACATCAGCATTGTGTTGCAACAAGATCTGTATGATCCCAGACTTTCCATACGATGCAGCAACATGTAGTGGTGTCCCTTCACAAGAGAGTACATTAAGACTAGCTCCTTTAGACAGCAAGAGTCGTACTAGTCGGTCCATTCCTATGGGAAAAAAAGGAAAAACAATAAGCGGTATTATTGGAATAATGCCTTATTTTAGAGTTTCTTATTTTAGTAAAAATGGACACAAATATATAAGGACTATATCATTCAAGTAAAGTGTGATCCATTCAATATATGCACATATATGGCGATTCACATGACAACCTTTAAGAAACAACAGGCAAATACATGATTTTTTTTGTTTAAGGCAAATACATGATTGAATTCAATGTAATGTCAGAGAGTACAAAGAGCCAAAAATGTAGAAAAAAAAAATCCATGATGAATGTTACGCGTGTCAGATACTGCCTCCGTCCCAAAAAGGATGTCTCAAATTTGTATAGATATGCGTGTATCTATACACATTTTTAGTGTGTACATACATGCATATCCAGAAACAGTTGAGACATCCTTTTTGGGACAGAGGGAGTATATATAGAGTCTTATAAGTACAAACATATTATTTTGACTTTAGGAACAAAGTGAGGATGGTCATTAGTAACAAGATCAGGCAGGGCTTTAACATATATATAAACAGTAGTACTGAGAACTTCCTTTTGTGAACGATAAATTAGTAAATATATAAAATGTTAAGACTTAATAAGTGCAGAAATAGAACCTTCTTTTGCAGCATAGTGCAGAGGAGCAAAGCCTTTGTTGTCTTGCTTATCAGGATTAGCACCTTTGTCAAGCAAATACTTTACAGCAATTGATTTGCCACGCAACACCGCGCAAGCCAAAGGTGTCATGCCTGCCAAGAGTTACAAAAGGCAATTCAATCAAATCATACGTAGACATCTTACCAGACTAACAGTATAATGCGAAGCATAAAAGTTCTATATAGACATCATAGTATACCAAGCCACAATCACTTCGACATATGAAAAGCGACACTTGAAAATAAAATCTAAATCTTGAAAGGGGCCTTTTCCATCGTCAATTTGGAAGAAAACGCATACCAGATGCAATGCTAGAAGCAGAAATCACTTTGCAGGCGAATATGGAGAAGGAACTGCCATTCATAAATCCCATAAGCATATTTAGCATTCATTTGCATGGGGTTTCTTACACGTATTAGCTCATGGTCACTTCATGTTAAGAAACAGAGAAGAAAATTGAAGTGATAAAATGCCATTAAGCTTCGCAAAGTGGCCTAAAAAATTGTTGTGTACAAATGAACATATGCATGGACTTCTTATGGGCCAAAACCACAGTACAGCAGGTCAACATAACAGTGTGAAAAGAGACAGTAAAGGATAACTCATGTAAAGAAATTAACACGAAAGAGAATAGAGAAAATATGCATATAACAAGCAATGAGCCCATGTTATCAGTGTTCGCGTGCCATATATAATGGTAGCATGCCCACAGTATGCAATAGCAAACCACACAGTACGAAAACCAGATCATCGAAGATGTGGAATTCTAAGGGACACACCAAATAATGTGTTTACATCACATATAACTTACATTTACGTTACCAACAAAAAATAAAGTATGGAAAAACATTTAATTGAGCAAGAATACACACATACCTGAATCATTATTTGCTTCACAATTGATGTCAAACGCAAGATCCTCCACCAAGTATTTGATTGTCTCCATTTTCCCCGTGCATGCTGCCTCATGCAGTGGCCCAAAGTCCTCCATCTCCGCAGGGTCAGTCGACTCACTGGGGTCCTTATCCGGGTCATCAAATATCATGGGCGGAGCAACTGTAGGAAATCATCATTTTTTGGAAATACAGCGATTAAAGCCATAGAATATACAGACATACCAAAGAATAATTGGACACAAACGTGAGTTGTTTGTCCCAGTCTGCTCCTGAATTACCCTTCCTCCATTCTCTCCCCCCAAGTCCCAATCAGCTCCCACCTCTTAACTCTCATGAAGCCCAAGATTGCAAAAATCAAACAAGCAGACTGGTCCTATACAACAGCTTTATAACGTGGGCAATCTCATTGACATATGGCACGACCAGCGGTGATACCTGACTTAGGCGACTAGGCAGGAAAATTCAGAGATGCGTCAGACAGTGGTAATTTTCTTCGACTCCTTTGTTGTCAATTTCTAAATTCTCCATTATCCAACGTCTTGCTGATTTTTGTGCTATAGTGAACAGACATAGAATGGACTGAGTTGGATCGTGTGTTTCTATTTAAATGTAAGGAAAGCAGCTAAAAAACGGAAATATGCCAATTTGAGAACTTTGTGGGCCACAGAGAATTTTAGAGTGTGATCTGATTTCTGTAGCACCAACTTGGTGTGAAATTAAACTTGCTCATGTGTATTACTTTTAGGTCTGTACACCAATTATCTTATGGCTCCACTACTTTCAACCATAACGAATGGCGCCTTAGCCATCAACACAAGATAGTTTTTCTTTTTAAGTTCCTTTTAGCAGTGTTAATCCTGTACATATTTACACTCTGTTAATTTAATTAAAAAAACTGCAGTGGGGAATTTCCAATTCATATTTTAACATATTCGTTCATGATGCATGACTCAGGTTACATATCAAAGCTTCTAGGAGAAACATGACGCAAATCACAAAAGAAGTAACAGACACCGATTCCTAAAATGGAAGGCATGTCCAGAGGCAACACCTCATGAGTATCAAGAAGCTGCGCCTGCATCTACAGCAATTGCCCAAGCATCTACATCTACTCACTGCAATTCCCACGACTCCCAACAATGTTGATGCACCAAACGCAGGCGCAGCACAAAACCCTCACAGTTAAAGAGGCCAAACCCCCAATCAATCCTCGCAAGGAAAACAAAGCAAGGCAATTTCGGAAGAGAGGGGGGAGAGACATGGGAGAGCGGGGGGTTCTCACTCCAGACGTCTTTGGGGTCGACGCCGGAGTCGGCCATGTAGCGATCCATGAGCCCCCGGTTGGACTCGAGCATGCGCTCCAGCCCTTCCCTCTGCTCGGAACCTGGATGCACAGGAACAGCGGCGGCGGCGGCCATTAGAGAAACCTCTCCACTAGAACGGATCGGAGAGCAGAATAATCGGGAAGGAGAAATGAGACGGAATCAGGATCGGAGCTGGAGGCATCCGCGCGCACGTACTCATGCGGCCCATCCTGTCCTGGGAGGCGAAGTAGGCCGTGCCCGACGAGACGTTGAGGCTGCTTCCCGGCGCGAACCCGTCGAACGGCCCCCGTCCGCCGTCGCCGCGGCCGCCGCCGCCGCCGCGGGTGCGGCCGCCTCCTCGGCGCCGCCGCCGACTTGACATGGAGAAGTGATGGGTGGGTTTGTTGGTGTGGGTATGACTTGGGGAGAAAAAGGCAGCGCGCTTTATGGCGCCGAAACCTAGCGAAAAGGGAGCGGGGCGGTGGTCGTGGAAAAATGTCGTTTTCGATTTCCGGGACGCGGGAACGAGATGACCGGGACACGTAAAACAATTGTTTTGTTTTGTTTCGACGCGCAAAACATTGTTGCAATCAGGGGCGAAGCTCTTGTTTTTGGTGAAAACTTTAAGATATCTGTGTTTTTTTCTGAATATTTCGAGTGATTATATATTAAAAGCGGATTCGTATAAGGAAGTTGTTCTTGTTCGAGTGAACACTGTACAAAATCGATTTCGAACCAATAACTCGGACTAGGCATCAGGTCTAGTCTACTCGCCAAACCAACTTTTTTATTACAACATATCTTCCAATTTAACAAATCCGACTATAGACAATTTCTAGGTGGGGTATTTAAGGAGGACTTGGGGATATTTTTAGACATTTTTGTATAGACTCTCTTACCACAGATTTTAGCCATAGATTTAATGAGTCATGTTGAGAGTTGCTTCAGAATTTCGGTTGTCTTGACTTACGAGGTTTATTTTCTAGATTTAACATGAATAATATTACTCACCTTACAGAGGTTTATCATGGATCTAATTATGCGTATGAGCATATGTAAGATAATCTTAGTTATTCATTATTCAGAGAATTGAATACATAAGAGTTTGTCTTGATATTTGAAAGGCATGACATTTTTTTTCAGTTTATCACCTCATTGAGCTAGAATTGCATTTACAAGTGGTGATGACAAATTTGATAGGATTTTCTTAATGATAAAGATAATCAAGACCGAGTTGCGCTGAGCGATGTGTTCTTGATGACATGATGATGCGTTAAATTGAGCTAGGGATATTCATAAGTCTTAATCGATAGAACTATTGATATGTTTTTAACTCATCTTAAAATATGTTTCCATTTATGTTGTACTTGTATTACAATGATATATAACATCAATATCTCGAGACTATTTTTATATTCATATCATTTTTTTAGACTTTGTCCTATCTCAAATTATTTTCGTCCTTCGCCACTAGTTACAATATCATCCAGCACATCAAAGCATCTTCACCGGCGCCCCCAAATAAGCACCGACAAGGACGCCGACAGATGCGTATAGAGAGCGCCAGCAGACGCTTCCTTGCAATTGGGAGCAAGACCGGCGCTCCCAATATCGCCGGACCCATATTACCAGTTTGAATGAAATTTAATAAAATTGTGGTTTTTCATTAAAATTTACAAAGTTTGACGGTTCAACCGAAATTCGCTAAATTTAAACTAAAACTTGGGAGAAGCTCTAAGCTGGTTGGGCTCATACGGGCTTTGTTTCTCATCATAGGCCAACTGAATATATATGTTGTTTGGTTGCATGTTGTATTGATTTTAAGAAGTGCACGAGACAACATGGTGTGCACTAAGATGTTTCATACTCACCTCTTTCAAATATTACCGAATTGGATTTGGACAAATCGAAGCATTTTTGCTCACGTGACTAGATGAAGAAGAGGCAGAGATGTAGGATTTCTCCCTAGACGCCGCCACCACCATTTGTCCCATTATCGCGGTCTTTGCCCAAATCGATGGGTCCCCACCTCTTCTGCTTGCCGCTTCGACGGCGGGAGAGGATGGGGACCTCGGACCTGCGCTCGTTGTTGAAGAAGGTTCCTAAATTTAGAGTTTGGTTAATAGGCAGTATCGTTATGATAGCTACAACGATGATGTGTTTGACAAGAATAAGGTATATCCGCTTCCTCTTCCACCTCGTCGGTGACGATATCGTCAGTGGTATTGAGGAGGGCTGATGTCTACGAACGCTTCTATTCTTGTAGACAGTGTTGGGCCTCCAAGTGCAGAGGTTTGTAGAACAGCAGTAAGTTTTCCTTAAGTGGATCACCCAAGGTTTATCGAACTCTGGGAGGAAGAGGTCAAAGGTATCCCTCTCAAGCAACCCTGCAATTAAAATGCAAGAAGTCTCTTGTGTCCCCAACACACCCAATACACTTGTCAGATGTATAGATGCACTAGTTCGGCGAAGAGATAGCAAAATACAAGTAATATAGATGATTATAAGTGGTAATTGCAATCTGAAATAAAAATCGCTGCGAGCAAACATGTAGCAGAACGGGTTGTAAACGGTGTTTCAATGCTTAGAAACAAGGCCTAGGGATCATACTTTCACTAGTGGACACTCTCAACAATGATAACATAATTGAACACATAAATATCATTCTTTAGTATGCTACACTAAATTACTCTCTAGTTGAATAATGAACACTAATCATGCGTAGGGCTGTAAAAGCACTCCTTAAAGTTCACATTCCCCAATCTAGATTATCCCACACTGTCACCTTGAGTGCACTAGACGGTTCCAGATAAACACCAACAATTCATAGAGACATCCAACTCAAATCATAACTCATGATAAGTATTACTGTAAAATTTAGCCTAAGAGACATACATAATGCGCACACTATCACCTTCACATCATGATACAAGGTGTCTCCGGAGATTACACTAATAAAACCACTTGAGTAGCATAATAGATGAAGAGCAACATCTACTAATTCAACTAGATACAAAGCTCATGATCACATAAAGATCGAACCATGGGAGAGAGATGAACCACATAGTTACCGGTAGAGCCCTTAGCCTCGGAGGAGAACTACTCCCTCCTCATCATAGGAGACAGCAACGGCGATGAAGATAGCAGTGGAGTCGATGGAGATGGCTCCGGGGGCAATTCCCCGTCCCGGTAGGTGCCGGAACAGAGACTTCTGTCCCCCAAACTTCGTCTTTGATGGCGGCGGCGCTGCAGAACTTTTCGTGGATGGACGCCGATTCCTTTTGGGTTTTCGCGATAGATGGAATTTATAGGCGAAAGGGCGATATCAGAGGACGCGAGAGGGGCCCACACCACCTGGTGGCGCGGCCAGGGGGTGACCCGTGCCACCCTATGGTGTGGCCAGCCCCTGACCCTCCTCCGTCTCTGCTTTGGACTATGTCTTCATGTCGAGAAAAATAGGAGGTTTGGTTTTCGTTTCGTCCAATTCCGAGAATATTTTCTGTGCAACTTTTCTGAAATATAAAAACAGCAAAAAACAGGAACTGACACTATGGCATCTTGTTAATAGGTTAGTTCCAGAAAATGCATAAAAATGCCACAAAGTATAAGCAAAACACAAGACAATTGGTGTAAAACAAGCATGGAGCATCAAAAATTATAGATACGTTTGCAACGTATCAAGGACACATATTCATCTGATCGCTGCTCCCATGGAGTGATGTATCTCATTCAGTCTACGTGTGTTACAAGTTTGGTGTGAGAAAATTCGGATTAATTCAAGAGTGTTATGGCAACAACTAAAACTCCGGAACGCTGGTCCTTAGGGGCACTGCACGAAGACTTCCCGAATATCATCAACAACGTTAGGCCGGCTCCGGTAAGGGAGCGGCGATATAGACGCATCGACGGCTCACGCCGCCTCCGTTAAGGTGGTTCAAGGACCTCGATGTTATTTTTATTACTTTTTGAGTGTTTGGCACTTCGTGTGAAATTCTTATCTCAGAAACTATTGTATACACCATGTGATGCAGAGGCACGTTGCGGTGATCATGTAAAATATTTCATCTTTTTTGGGCAAAACTAGTAGAACCAACAATTTTTTTAAGGCCGCCACTGTTACTATATGCAATGCTTTTTCAGTACGTAACAAGTATAGATGATTAATATATTATAAATTTATTATTGAATCCATTGTAACTTTTAAAATACATTTCACCATGAAATAAATAATATCATTAACGGCTCAATTTATACTCTAGAACTTTCAAATATTTGCTTACGTAACCATATACTACACATCTCTGTTGGGATATTTGTTAGATCATATGCTATAAATTTCTACTAGTATATTTAATAAAAATTAAAATAGGAACATTTATAGAATAATATACATATGCACTTTATACTTTGTTTGTGTAAATAATAGTAAATCAGCCGTGTGTTTTTCCTTCTTTTTGTTTTTAGAATCAAGGTGGTTATGCTTTTTTAAAGTGGAATATTCGAGAAAGGAAAAATTGTTTGCACAAGCCACATATATTTTGAATGATGTACATTGGAACTATATTGTTGAATACGTAGTAATAAATATTTTAAAAATAATGTATGGTTAGCAATGCTAACTAAATAATATAAAATATCTTATACAAACTACAACATGATAAATATGAATAAGTATAAAAATTTATTATAAATATATCCAATGTTCAAAAAATCATCCGATTAGACAATTAATTGTCGGTTTAATCGCTATTCGTTTGGTGACCGTGTCGAATTTGTCTAATCGTGCGTGTTAATTGCTGGTACATGATGGTGCGTAGTAGGCATCCAGTTGGAAACCCTAAAGGGAAGGTATGATGAGCACAACAGCAAGTTTCCCTCAGTATGAAACCAAGGTTTATCGAACCAGTAGGAGAAATAACCAACTTCCAAAGGTTGATGCTAACTGACTTGGTGACAGCTCCAGATAATTTATATATGGCGCCTTATCTGGGGCGTAGCTTTACACCAGCAACAACGTGGAATCTGCACACAACACAATCAAAGTATTTTGCCCCAACTAGCAGTAAGGTTGTTAATCTCACTGGTTTGCTGTAAACAAAGGATTAAATGTATCGTGTGGTAAAAGATATTTATTTGCGAGAAAGTAAATAATGCTTGTAAAAGTAAACGGTAATATGAATGCAAAAGAATGGACCGGAGTCCACAGTTCACTAGAGATGTCTCTCCATAAAGATAAATAACATGCTGGTAAACAAATTACAGTTGAGCAATTGATAGAATAAAGAATGCAAATAATGCATGTACATATCATGAGGATCACTATGAGATTCACTTGGACATTACAACATAATACATAGACCGTAATCCAACCGCGTCTATGACTAATAATCCACCCGCTGGATATCATCCGCATAACCGTTGGGTATTAAGTTGCAAGCAACAAATTATCGTCTTAAGTAAAGTGTGTGATGTAAACAATACAAATGTCATTGATCAAAAGATTGTTGTTTTCTTCCTAGTAGCAACAACACATCTACAACCTACTATCGAGCATAAATCCTCCCTCTTGGAGTAACTAGCATCTACTCGGCCAAGATATCTACTAGGAACGGAGAGCATGCAAGATCATAAACAACATAGAGATGATAAATCACAAATCAACTTGACATAGTACTCAATATTCATCGAATCTCAACAAACACAACATGTAGAATTACATAACGATGATTTTGATCATGATAGACAGCTCACAAGATCTAAACATGAAGCACATGGAGGAGAAGACATCCATCTGGCTACTGCTATGGACCCGTAGTCCAAGATAGACTACTCACACATCACTCCGGAGACAGGCATGATAATGAAGAAGGCCTCCGGTGGTGATTACCCTCTCTGGAAGGGTGCCGGGAAGAGCTTCTGGACCCTCCTGATCTCGCGTCGACGACGGTGGCGGCTTGCAGTATGTTTTCTGGAAAAGAGTTCGGGCCCTTAGGGTTTTCTCGCCGAGGAGAATATATAGGCGGAAGGGCGATGTCAGGGGGTGGACCAGGGGCCCACACCATAGCCTGGCGTGGCCAGGGGGTAGCCCGCGCCATGGCATGGTGCGGCTGCCCTCTGGCCCCCCTCCGTCTCTGCTTTGGACTCTGTCTCATGTCGGAAAAAAATAGGAACTTTGCCTTTTGTTTCATCCAATTCCGAGAATATTTCATGTGTAACTTTTCTGAAACACAAAAACAACATAAAATAGGGAACTGGCACTGTGACATCTCGTTAATAGGTTGGTTCCGAAAAATGCATAAAAACGTCACAAAGTGTAACAAAACACAAAGCACACGGTACATAAACAAGCATGAAACATAAAAAATTATAGATACGTTTGAGACATATCAGTACCGTTTAGTCTTTTTTGAGAATTGGTACCGTTTAGTCGGTCTGACCTGGTCCAGCCCAAACAAGTTAAAATTTGGCCCATGCCCCGACCCATCCGCTCCTCCTATTCTCCCCGCTCTGGATTTAGGGTTGGCCGCTGCCCCACGACCGCTTCCCCAGCTCCAATTCATCACGCCGCTGCCCTGATGCTCGCCTCCGATGGTCGCACATAGCGCATCTCGAGCTGGCCCGCCGGCATGTGGTTCTCTCTGTCGCCCCAGGGACAGTAGACCACGCGAGCAGAGGCCATCCCGCCAGTACCACCTCTACACGGGGCAGGAGGCATCCCGCCAGTACCACCTCTAGGCGGGGCAGGAGGCCATCCCATCGGTACCACTTCCACGCGGGGCAGGAGGCCTTCATGCTGGTACCAATTCCACGCGGAGCAGGACGCCATCATGTTGGATGCCTGGAGCTGCTCTTCCTTTCTCGGTTACTCCCATGTGCTATGATTTCTCAACACCCAACACCCGTCGGCTGCTCCAGGAACTTGTCCCATATCCACGCAGTATGAATTGTTCTTGTGTAAATAGTTATTGTTTTAGCTATGTGTGGATGATGTACGCTCGGCCAATGATTTTCTATGCTTGTATACTAAATACCACCAATGTAAATAGTTGTTGTTTCAAGATTTCAAGATAATAATTTTGTCAAATATTGCCTTTGTCCACTTCTAAGATATATTACTTGTTCAATATAGGTAATTTTAATGCTTGAAACCTGCAAATTATAAAAACCTTACTGACTAATAGTTGACCGATTAAATCAGTTAATAAGCCGATTTCTAATTAATCTCTAAACTTAAGTCCGCCGAGCAGTTACCAATTTCTTGAACAGTGAATATATCTACACTCTATTGGCATGCAAAATTTCTACACAACATCAGAATGGTTGTTGTAGATGAATGAATGCTTTCCGAGCAAATCAAGCAACAAAGAATCCTCAATTTTAGAGATGAGAGATGACCGTTTTTCAACGTAAAACAAGACTTCAACCAAACCCTAAGCTGCTATGGGTCTGCAGAGAAGAACGGTAAAGAAAAAATAAAGTAAAAAAGTAGACTGATCGATTGAATGTTTAGTACTCAATCGGTCGTGACCTTTTATATAGGCGCATGACTTTGACGTACAGGGTATGACTTCATATATGAATATAATTCCAGTAGCCTAACCAAATATTATTTGCCCTTCCTAAGTTGGTTATTATATTTGCCTACCTAATCTTATTGCTAAAATATAGTAATCAATTCTGGCCTTTCACATACAAAGACTTGTATAGGAATAAAATATTCAGGCGGCACGAATCGCTGATCGCACTAGCTAGACAATAAAAATTGACCTGTCCTTGCACTCGTCATCCATTGCACCTTCTCAACTGTAAAATCCTTCAGCTTAATATCTGAGACAATGTAGAACTTGTCCTTGGTAGCAACGTGCTACCTCAACAAATATGAGAATCTTCCCAGAACTTCTCCTAGGTAGCGACATTAGTTCATGCTACTAAGTGTAAGATAATATGATTTGGGGGTGGCTTAATTATTTTGGGTGGCCTATCACATATAAATAGGTGTATCAGAGGTATGTTTACAATACACACGTACAAATATATATATATGCACATCTATACAGTCTAATACCCTCAATCTTAGCCCCTTCCTAAGAGCATCTCCAGCCGTTTGAGGCCCCCGGACCGAAATCTGGCGATATTTTCGCCCGGATTGGATGTAAAACGGGCGTGGGTGGGAGATTTGTTCCAATCGCACCCCGGCGTTCGCGGATATAGTTTCAAAATAGCGTCTTCCCGCCCGCTACACAAAAGCATCGCACAAAGTTCGGCGATCGGTTCAGCCACAATTCGGCGATCGAAACATAAACTAGACTAGACCAGCCTCGCCTGCTCGTCCGCCGCCGCCCTCTTCGCCGCGAGCTTCTTCTCCCTCTCCGCCCTACCGCGAGTTTCGGTCTCCCGGCGCGCCATGTCCGCCGCCCACGCCGCGTTGGTCATGCCCGGCGGCCTCTCTTTGGGCGCCCGCGGCTTCCTCGTCTTCGGCGCGCCATCGTCGGCGATCCTCTTCGGCGGCATGGTGGTGGAAGAGAAGAGGAGGAGCTACAACTGTGGGGGATTTCGGCGGGGAAAATGGGAATATGCGGCGCATTTTGGAGGGAAACGGAATTAATGGCGGGAAACTACCCTTTCTCTCGCCGACACCGCGGGCCCGCTCGCCGTTTCGCACGTTTTTGTTTCGTCCGGAGTCCCCGAGCGCGCCTCGGAAAGCCGGGGATGGCCTGGGCTCGCCGAATGGATGAAAGCCCAAATCTGGGCAAAAACGAGGAACCGGGGGCGTGGCTGGGCCGAATATCGCCGTCCAGATGTAAAAAACGGCGTCCGGGGGCCGAGTCGGGGGGACGGCTGGAGATGCTCTAAGAAATTGAGAAGGGTAAGATTGCGCCTACAAGCCTCAAACTGTGGTAGAGGCAATGGCTTCGTGAAGATGTCAGCAAGTTGATTCTTTGAAGAAATGAACTTGATCTGTAGTAGCTTCTGAGAGACACGTTCCCTTACAAAGTGGAAGTTAACTTCAATGTGTTTCATTCGGGCATGGAATACCGGATTTGCTGAGAGGTATATAGCATCGATGTTATCACACCAAAGGATAGGAGGCTGCGGTTGGAGAATCCCCAATTCCTGAAGCAAAGAGTGTACCCAGATGAGCTCTGCAGTGGCATTGGCCACAGCCTTGTATTCCGCTTCAGTACTGCTACGTGATACAGCAGCCTGTTTCTGAGCACTCCAGCGCGATCAAGTTAGAGCCAATAGAACACAGCATAGCCCCCCGTGGATCGCCTGTCATCCGGACTGCCTGCTCAGTCCGCATCAGAATACGCTGAAAGGACCCAAGAGGCAGTGGCGGCGCCAGATTCTAGTTGGCAGGTATTCATTGTAAGTTTTTGCCTCCATGCAATATATGATTTACAAGCGTGTATCTAGGAAATTACATCTGCTACTGTTGGTTCACGAAACAGCTAATCTGATAAAGTGCTAAATCTCATATGCGCATGCGGCCGAAGAAGGAAAAGGTACCTCCCCGGCTGTACGCTGCGTTGGGCGAACGAGCAGAGCATCATGTGCGGCCGTGGGCTGGTCTGTATGGTGCTATGGGTAGATAAATCATGTTACGGAGTATACTGTATAAAATTTGTTCCAAAATCTTGGGTATTCACCTGAATACAGGTGCATACCCCCAGCGCTGCCACTGCCAAGAGGGGTTCGGCCGAAGGTGCAGCCCATGGGACATTGTAAGTCGTATATAGCGCAGAATACGCTTAACAGCAGACCAATGAGAGTTGCGGGGCATACTGACAAATTCTGTTGACAGCAAAGGAAATATCTGGTCTCGTGATCGTCAGATACTGAAGTTTCTCATGTACTCGGTAGCATCCTCAGAAGAAAGAAGATCACCATCAACAGGAGTGATCTTATCAGTGGTAGACATAGGAGTGGTAGTCATCTTGCACTTAAGCATCCTGGCCCGCTGCAACAAATCCAATGAGTACTTCTTCTGTGTCATAACCAGATCATCAGCACGAGAAGCAACCTCCAAACCTAGAAAGAAGTAAAGTTTTCAAAGGTCTTTGACAGCAAAATCAGCACCAAGAGCATCAGCAGCCGAGGTAGATGAACTAATAAGAGTAATGTCATCAACATAGACCAGCAAGTACATAGGGCTTGAACTTGAGACCCTGGCTCTGATACTATATAAGACAATATGATTTGAGGGAACTGGCTCAACCCGGCCTATCACATATATATAGGTGTACCAGAGGTACGTTTACAATACACACATACAGATACATATATGCACCGCTATAAAGTCTAACACTAAGCAATAACTAGCATGCATTCGAACTAAAGCAATTCCAAATTTATGTATCAATAAGTAATCTGACCACCCATATTTAAATTAATTTGACCCATGAACACCTAGTAGCCAAATTATGTATTCAACACATGCTCCCTGTTTTTGGTACAATATCGTATTTATCAAAAATATTATAGCAATACCTAAGGACGATGTTGATCAGTTCTACAACCATATATTTTCTTAGGTCAATGTCTAAAGAAATACATCGGCCAAATATTTTGTACTACTAAAGGAAATGTTCATCATAGAACACATCGGTTAAATTTTCTTAGGCCGATATGACTAATATATCGGCAAAATTTTGTTTAGAGTGATACTTGAAATAATGGTTACCTTAAGATTATATCAATCGCTTCACCAACAATTATAGCTCAGGACGATGTCCAAATAGCATATCGGTCATAGTATTATTAACCTTATGCCCCATGCTAGGATAATACTTATTCAAACATTTTCAAACTCTTTAATTAAGTAATGTGCATCCTTGCTTTTTTGATCGGCTCTTAGTATTGATAAATATAGACCTTGCGATCCTTCCATCACCAATTCTATTTCCTCAAGTGGTTTAATGAGAATCCTTGTCCAAGTTTTTCCATGTTATCAAGATCTTTAATTGTCTCATGATATCATTCTTTCTGGAACTATACTCCTTGGTGCGTTTTTGCAACCACTTATCGCTAGCACCACTCAAACATAGACTACATAGTATCTCACCGCGTTAGAACTCAACCGATGCCTCTGCCAATGTGATGTAGGACAGATTATACGCCTTTATCAACATCCATATCAGTATCTGCCGCCGCGGCACCGCTCCTCTGCTGCTGCAGTGCCGCTTCCTCCCCTTGTTCGATGCCTAGAGGCTGGCAAGCCTCGACACCAACAGCCCTTGCACCTCTCCCTCTTCCCCACCTATGCGTGGCATCTCCGTCGCATCCCCAATGCTGCTCGGAGGCCTTCAGAGTGGCTCCTCAGCCAGGCTTCCGGTCGGTGGAAAGGCAGAGAGGAGGCGGCCAAAGTCAGATCGGATAGCGCGATGGAGGCAATGGTATTCTCAAAAAGAAAGAAAGAAAGAGAAGAGGCAATGGTTGTTTGCATTGTGAACACGTCGTTCGGTGAGCCTCCAAGCATCTTGCCCTTCAGTAATTAAAGGTCCCTGCCCTGCCTGGTGTAGCCCCCGCTAGGAATTCTAGGATCACATACTATTATCCACAAAAGTACATCCAATCATCTCAAATAATCCAATGTTCAGATCAGGCACATTATTCTGAGAATCTTGAGCCTATTTCCATCTAACAGAGTATCTCCATAAAAAAAATTGGATACATTTTTTGATACCCACGGTGGGTATATTTTCCTCTATAGTCACTTCTACCACATTGCAAGTCAACCTTTTTCTGAAATTATTGTATAATTCATTAAAATTGTACTTAATTAAGTGTTCTTCAAACTGGGATTGAATTGCATTTTTTTTTTGTAAACGAACTGTAATGTATATTTTTTTTGTGAACTTTAGCTCATGTCGTGTGTGTGTGGATCGTATGTTGACGCACGTGGTAACATCGTTAAGCCATGACATGTATTTAAGTGAACATATATAAATAAATAAATTTTGTTAGACATGAAAAGAATTCAGAATAAAAGTTTTATATTTGAAAGACGTGTACGTGCAGACGTGTGTTGCACGTACACGCTTACTAGTATAAAAAATACATAAAAACTCATTTGAAAATGTCAAAAAGTTCCAAAAGAAAAAATCTCATATAGACCCCAACATTTTACTTTCGTATATAAGGTTTGGCAAGTAAAAAAATATTTTTTGTAGCTTGTGTAAAAATACAAAAAATATCTCGTGAATAGTCCTATTGGAACATCCATAACTGTATATTTTATACAAGTCACAGAAAATGTTCTTTTTCGTCGAAACTTTGTGTACGGACCAAAACGTGCACTCCAAGCTATGCCTCTGCTGATTTGAGGGTACAGAGAAAAGTAATCTGGTGGGATGCAACAGAAGGACATACCATAGGAAACTACCAAAAAGAAAGAAAAATGCGTCAGTGTATGTGATTATAACGAAGTCAACAAACACACGGGCGAACTGCTGAGAGAGGCTTACTTAGATTATTAAACAAACAATGCCTTGCTCATGATCGGCATCTCATGCTCGGAAGCTGCAGCTACCGAATCTTGAGGATCAGCAATTACATGGGACACTTGTTGTATATGGTTTGCTCGTTTGAGGAGCAGCGAGTGCCACCTCCTATACATGGCGCAAGCAACGGAGCAATGTTCGACCATTACCTCCTATACCAGGTAATGGCATTACTCCGACCGACGTACTCTATATTGCATCAGGCATTGGATTGGTAGAGGCTAGCAACGGCAGAAGGAAGCTTAGGAAGAGTACGAGAGCAGATGAAAGACCGAGGAAGTAGAGTAACCTAACCACAGGCGACAGGAGGAATAACATGATGTGCACTAGTCTTTAGAACAGTTACCTAACACTGAAATGGGCATTTTTTTTTTCTCAAACAAGGACACACATGTGATGGCTACAGGCCTGACTCCACGGACCCTCTCTTGGAGTTGGACAGCGGATGCAATCTCATACATATGATGTGCACCATTTAGTACATGTGTCATTGAGATATTGTAACTTCGTTACATTTGCCCCCTTCGTCTCCCGCGCTAGACAGTCAACAAAAGCCTAATAATAATGGGCAAACAAACCTCCACACAAGTTTTACTACTATAAGAAACTGGTATCGCCACCAGAACAAAGCATCTAAACTCAGACAGAGCCCATCAAAAGGCATGTGCAAACAGTGTGATTCAAGCTAATCTGTTGACTGGAGGCTTCCTTCAGCAGCATGATCCTTTTTCATCGTCTCCAAAGCCTCCCTGGGAACATATATCAATATGTATAAGCAGTAGATAGATGCAAATACGTTGCAAGGACTTCTCAAGATATACTACATCGCTCAGGAACAAAAATATATGTGCAGAAGCAGACTATGATAAATATGTTTGTTCTACTGCAGGTTGTAGGCACGAACTCTGTCCAAACAATCGGTGTATGCATGTGTTGTGGTAGCACAAAAAGAGTAATTACCAGAATACTTTCTCGATCTGGGCATTCGCAGGATCCAGTTTCAGTCCATCCAAGAACGCGTTGACTGCTTTCTTGTGCTCCTGGGGAACAAAATATGGACAGATGATCCACAGCAAGCTAATGTAAACAACGCAGCAGATAACTAGCAGAATTGTAATGTTTCCAACCTTGAGTGACATATGAGCAGCCCCTTTCCGGTAGTAACCTTTCACCCAGTTGGGTCGTCTTGCAATACAAACATCAGCATCAAGCAAAGCCTTCTGAGCATTGCCAATTTGAACATAGCACAAGCTTCTATTTGAATACAAGGTTGCATCACAATTGTCTAACTCAAGTGCCTGCGTCAAATTGACAATGAAGATACATAATATGAGTCAAGTCCAAAAGGAAAACTGAAATTGCAGTTGTTTCCATATACTAGCTTCCTTTGCATCTAGCAAGCAGGAGTCAATATAACTTTCAAATTCTCCAGCTGGCACTTTACCCATTAAGTTACGGAAATGTAGTTTACACAGTGGAGATGTTAAGAGTTAATTTTGGGAAACCCCAGTTTGTGGTCATACTTACAAATTACCCGAGTATTTTTTGGCATGAGGCACAAAACCTGGGGTTCTCTGGTCCTGCCGTTTCACGAAACCCTGTCTTTTGTTAATCACACAGCCACATAGGTGCTGTCAAGCTGGCCCTGCAGCATTATGTTGGTTGCATGTCTCTACCAGTACAAGTCACTATTTCTCCCAAACATAGCCGCTCCTGCACAGCTGTGCCTACCCAACAGTGCACGTTCCAATGTGCTGCCCCCACTCGGGAGCTCAGTTTGATCACTTCCATGGCCATGGCTTACAGTTGAGAGAAGAAAGACATACTTGAGTCCACTGATTTGTGGATATATTTATACCAACAGATAGCAGATTGCACATAAAGGTGGTGACTAGTGGAGAGCTCTTGTTAGCTAACAGAACACTTTGGCAGGAAGCAGAGTCACTAGGCCTCACGACCGTCAACACTGACAACAGCATTCTACGAGGTCTGGACCTGAGTGTTGCGGGGGGAGATTCTGGCTAACGTGACATGTATCAGTTGGGTTGGGGAATCATTTGTGGCGTGAGTGAATGGACCACAGTCCACATCATATTGACTGATAAATTTGCACACTGGGAAGGAAGACAAAGGAGTCAAATGGCCCAGCAGGTATATCCTTTACATCACCAAGCTTTCAAATATAATATCATGTACTTTGGTGAAATTATAGTACCATAATATCTGAGGTTATGTTTCGCTAGACATACCCAGGGTTCCTGCAACTTCTTAAAAATACATATGCTTTTGTGATGTTTGTAATTTTGGCCCTTTTTAGTTCCTAGTTGTGGCAAGTGTTCAATCTGCTTAGTAACATAAAATTCAAGTGCCCAAAATTAGGTAAAGTACCACAAACTGAACAACTGTGAACAATTGACATAAAAACTAAGAACA
The DNA here is from genome assembly GCA_007115705.1 of Dactylis glomerata. Lineage (NCBI taxonomy): Eukaryota > Viridiplantae > Streptophyta > Magnoliopsida > Poales > Poaceae > Dactylis > Dactylis glomerata. The sequence goes on along the minus strand of QXEO01000044.1, from coordinate 2,678,116 downwards.
ACCAAAGCATAACAAACTATTCTGTTTCTTACTGGATAATACATCTAACATATAACCTGTGATATACAAGTCAAACTGCGCAAGGCACCTCATATAGCATTGAGGTGGAATACCTCAGAGTAGAACTTCAAAGCACGAAGGTAGTCCTTTCTCTTAACTGCCTTTTCTCCTTGCGATTTCAGCTCAGCTATCTTATCCATGGTCTTGTTACGTGGCTCCTAAATCATGAACATACATTAGGAAAAAATAGGACAGTAACACCAAGAGATGCATGTTTAGGAAAAGACATCGCAAACTTAACAGCACACCACAGGTGAAAACTACTTTTGCCTTTCAAATGTTCTGAATGTCAACCAGATGTAGCCTAGGGCCACATCCTCACAGATGTGAGGTTACCAGATCATGACAGGAATGGAAACCAGAGTTGTTATTTGTGTAATTTTGGAAGTGTTGCCATGGAGTATCCCCTGACGGTGTTAGTTTTTTTTTTATGTTTGCCATGTCATTATGAAGTCAAGTGCATTTGCAATGTTACCTCTAAATATGCATCTTTCAAGTGTACCAGCCTATATTTCCTGGTAAATTAATCATGCAAACTATATAGAGCATACATAATTATTCAAAGATCAATTTTCTCAACAACTTTGACATACAGAAGTAGATATTTTCGATATATATTGGCTGTTAAGATGAGTCAAAGCGAGTTGGTTACATTGTAGTGTTATTCCTCGAAAGAAAAACATGTTGTATGAGATGTAATGAGTCAAACATGTAACTACTATACATCGGGCACATGCAGTGCACTCCGTAATATTGTACTAAAATATTTGATCACATCTCAAACATAATATCATACAGTACAGCAATACAATGCTTAGAATATACCGTTTGTAATGTTGTACTAGAATATTTAATCACATCTCAAGTGGTTTTATAAGAACATATTGTTTCGTGCCTAATCTCACAATGACCCAATGCATAGCAAATTAGCAATATAAGAAAATATTATTTTGCATATATCTCAAACAATATGTTTGCTAGTATTGTGAATTTTGGACAACATAAAAATAAAAATCATTATGTTGTACCCCGTTTGGGACTATATGCTGCTTTGCAAAATATTTAACTACTTAGCGACTTAATAAAAATCATGCATAGATGTCACAATATCTTGATAGTCTGTTGTTTTGGATTGGACCAACGGCTAAGATTAAAGCATAAAATAAAAAACTTGTTAGACTGTAGTGTTATTTCTCAAAGAAAAAATAAATAAAATCAAATGGTTAGTGAAACAACTCTGTTTGTTATTAGTAAAATTGCATTTGAAAATAACCAGGATAGTCTGATTAAACTTACTCCTGTAATTCATGCCATGTGGATGGTGGTTGTTATAGTTAATCAGTAAACACTTTTTGCGGCACATGTTGGCGCTACTAAATTGTTCAGCACAATAACATGATCAGTCTAGTATAGAATATGTGCCTACAAACACACCTATCATGTGGGGCCGCTCACTGGTGCAAAGGATTGAGCCCAGGGGTTAAACCATGCAAGCCACCGTATGTGCCATCAACTCTTGCCTTTTAAGGCCATACTAACCATAATATATGTGTTACTGTAATCATGTAATATCCTTACAAGTTGCAATAATATTCCACTGAAAGCTAATTACAGTTACTACCACCCACCCGTTGTACTAAAATCAACAGAAACAGTTGGCACTACTAGAGAGGAAAAAGCCCTAAGTCAAGGTGTAAAATTCTCACTCCAGTGAGATAAGGGTTACATGTTCATATAAAAGGTGGAAGGCATCCATGATTACAAGCAGCTATAGAAATAGAATGTTTAAAGAACTTTCAATTCAAGTCATACCTTAGGAATTGAGCATCTTGATTTCTCGTGAGCAATAATTCCTTGGACACTCCAGTTATCCACTGCACTGATGGGAGAAGTGAAAGGAAATAGAATCTCCACAAGACTTCTTTGTCCTAAGCTTGCAGCAATTTGTATTGGCAAGCGGCCACACTGAAGTAATAACAAAAGAAAGACGATTAATTTATAGGGACAGTTTTTCATGAACATATCACATCAGCAAACTGTATTACTTAATTAGCAAGAATCTCAGTGAAATGGTTTTACACTGGAATATATTTATAAGTTTATTACGAATGAATTAACTCACAAAGAGAACAATCATGACAAAAATTTGTTGCAGTAAACTATTCCCTGTGAACTCAACATGGGTGTGCAGCTGTGCGCATGTGCAGACAAATACAAGCATATAAATGCCACCATCCATGTACACACTGAACCCACAAAATACCATATGAATTAGATTTGACACACACTAAGAATTAAGAACAACAAAGGAATAAGAAAAATAAAAGTTCACCTGTTTATCTGGAATGTTAGGATTTGCACCAGCGTCTAGCAAGTACTTAATACAGTCAGCCAAGCCATACTTAGTTGCCATCACCAAGGGAGTGTCTTGATTAGCAGAATTAATGTCAGCACCAGCCTGTAGACACATGTAACACAAAGCAAATCGCCATGCATACATCAGATCATGAAGAAATGGAAGCAAATAAGAAGCCACTTATAATCCTATAGTATAAATGGGTAGACATGAACAAATACAAAGCAAACAGGATTTTATCAGACCTTGACAAGTAGTTTGACACAATCCAGTGAGACAGATTCACTCAGTCCATGCTTAACAGAATCAAGAGCCGTAGCTATTGGGGTACCTAAACCTTCTGAAACCCTGTTTGGCTACAAATTTTAAAGAAGAATATCATTTCCTCCAAAAGAAGTGAGTAGTGACATAATTCAGCAGGTTACAACAATACCACATTAAATACAAAGTCAAAACAGAAAACACAGATCTGACGCATTGGACTATATACATCCACAATATGTCTGAACTCACATTGTACAAATACCATTATTTTGGATATTTAAAGCTAAATTTACAGAGTAGTACCCTGAAGTTGGCAATAGTATTTTCAAGAGTGCCTGAATTTAGTTGGCCATTATAGGCATTTCCAATATGATTGAACCAGAGGTGACTAGAAAATTTACGAATGAACTGGACTTATCAAAACAAAATATGGTAAAAAACATTGATTATCAAAGTGGACTTGGTAAAAATTTGGAAGATAAATCCAACATGACAGATGAAAGCAAGCATATAAATCATCCACGTTGCATCAAGTTGTCCAAATTGTCAATGAAAATAGTATGTAATGTACATTACATCTGCACGGTGGTCCAACAAAATCTTCAAAGCACCAGCATTCCCATAGGAAGCAGCAGTGTGCAGGGGTGTCCCCTGAATGCTATCTATATCAACTCTGGCTCCTCTGGATAACAACAGGCGCACTATTGCTTCATTCCCTAAAAACACATTAACATGAGTGTTATACAGAACTACCAATATTCAGAAACACTGGCTAAGACAACTAGGCAAGTAATCCTATAAGATGTGCAATTAGCCGCTAAAGATCTCCATAAAGACCTTTTATTCACATAGTATCAATCATGACATAAGCCAAAACATTTAATGATGCAGGTATCAATGTAACCGTTAAATAGTTCCTCTATGTTGTTATCAAAATTCTTACAGAAAGATACTAAAATGGTAACTATCAGAAGTTCAAAAGCCGAAAAAACCATTGAACAGGCATGACACCTTAACATGGCGGGTAATAGTGCTACCCGGACACTCACGTCTTACACTTCTTGCCGAACAAGACACCAAATACAGGACAGATTCTGACACCGAGCTATGTGTCCACCTAACAATAGTGGGCAGGGGTACAACGTGTTCTCCAAATAATAGGTTGGCTGTTCCGCCTACTTAAAACCAGTAATGAAACATGTGGGGTGCATATAGTATGCAGTAGGACCTTTGAGGTACCGAGGTGTACTAGTAAAAATTTCTGAAAAAATATCATGACATAGAGATAATGTATATCCATTGTGCTACAGAAGTTCAAATCCAAGTCTCCACAACTTGATAAACAAAAAAGATAGGCTATGATTTAGTATCATATTCAAAGCCTGAAGAAAATACTACCATGCTAGTACTATTCCAGTGAAATTTGCCCCTTTTTATCTGAAGTTCAGTGACATGATATATGCATGTTGTAGAAAGTAAGAAAATTCCCAGGACTTCTTTAATGCAAAACAAGGAGCTCTCAATATTCCTCCAAGCTGTAGGCCTCTTGTTGATATGTTTGGATCAAACACCATAATCTCAAAGCATGATCGGGAAGAACCACGAAGAGCAACAATGCTGGCAGGATGCAAGGTTCATACTGACGATGATGCATAATGATCAAGTAGTGTGGTAGGCTATATGGAATAATATCTCCAATATAGCTTTAAGAAGATTGAAAGAATAGTGTTTTGTTGCGTAAATATTTGTAATTATTTGTTCTGTATTTAATAATAAAACGCTGTGGGGCTCAAGCCTTACAGTCCTTTGCTTCAAAAAAGAATAGTGTTTTAAGACAGGTAAATAACCGATAGTGGGATCATTTCAAAATTGTTAATCATGAGGCTAAGAACAAACCAGCCCAGTGTACAAGAACAGGGCAACTAAGAATTCAGCGGAACAAGCAGAACACTTAATACGCAAAGGAATAATTACAATACCCAAAACGGATTCATATTTACCTGTTCATGAAAATCACTAACAGATCAATGAGCATATGCAGAGAGAGAGAGAGAGAGAGAGAGAGAGAGAGAGAGAGAGGGAGACCATTTTTTGCAGCAGCATGAAGAGCAACAAAGCCTTTCCCATCTATCTTATTCGGATCAGCTCCATGGTCAAGAAGATATCTGGCAGGGATAAATTCTCCAGACACCGCTGCACTACTCAAAGGTGTTGGACCTGCCAATAAAGAAGTACTCTGTCAGGTCACCAATATCTCTTGTTCTCTCATGTCGAAGGTGAAAGCACCCAGAGCTCTACGAATGTATAATGTAGTATAAGCCTATAAGGTATATTTTGTTTCCTCATTACATGCATGTGCTACCATTAGATAAATTCCTAGAAGTGTGAAAAATTAACTTCACACAATTTCTATGAGATCCTCTCGCCACTGGATAACCATATAATTACATATAGCATGGAATACATCTTGCATGCGTGCCCTCGTGCAGGGGCGGAGGCAGGATTGCATAACTTTATAAGTTAAGGGGGGTAAATAACCTCAAAACCCAAACATGAATCAATTGCATTCATAACAATGTAGATTGAGCTACATACTGAATCATAAAGAATGACAGAAAAGATAGCATATCAAAGTAGATCACATCTCAATAAGGATCAAATAAATGCAATCTGTTACTCAACCAACGATTGAAGCCAAAAATAACAAGAAAGTAGTAAAAAGCTCTGAAAAGAACCGGCTTCAGTGACATTTTTTATTAATCAGAAATTAAAGACAGACATGAATTGAAATTAACTTCACAACAAAAGGTAGCCTGAAATCATACACAAAAAGGACCTGAGAAGTGCAAAACAGAGACAACAAGGGTGAAATATGTTTACTACTCTTACAGCACACCACCACTTGTTTCACATGCAATTTCTGATTTTATCATTCAGAATTAGACACAGAAACTGTGTACCAGACCAGAGCTAGAAAAATATAAGGAAGAACTAGCAAAGACAAAGTCATTATCTGAAATAATGTTGCATCAGACAAAACAGCTTACATGACAGTGTAACAGAATCCATAAAAGCAAACTAATAAAACAAAAATGCAGTCAATCTTGAAGAGGAAAAGTGCGCACCGCCACGGAAGCCACCAAGATCGACGTCGAAACCAAGCTCCTCCACGAGGTACTTGCAGACCTTCATTCGAGGCACACATGAGGCCATTTCTAGTAATCCGCATCCCGCTAGTAACTCCATATCCGCAAGCTTTGCCCTGCCCTCCTCATCCATTGCACGCACCATATCTACATCTCCCACAAAAAAATTGCAGACGAGTGTATTGAAATGCATGTAAAAACTAATTTCTGAAACAAGTAACTGCACAATGTGGGTCACGAAATGGTCAATAAACATGAGAAAACCAAATCTGACCGAAATCAACTGACAAAACAGATTATGTAGTACCAATTTTGTTTTGGAAATTGGTTAGGTACCAGGTGCATCCATGGTGGAGTCGATAGTAAGAACAATCGTAATGCGAACAAATACAGGAACCACCTGCGCCTCCAGGCCTGAAAGAAACGATGGCCGTCACGGGCGGGGTGGCGGCGGGTCGTACGGTACTCACCCTTGAGGCGGGGGACGTCGTCATCCAGGACCGCCTGGAGAAACGCGCTCTCCGTCGACCCGTTGGCTGGAAGAAGCAAGAACCGAAATCAGCTCACTGTCAGAGAGAAGGAAACGCGCGACGCGGGCTAGGGTTTCGGGCGGCGGGCGCCAGAGACGCGCATACCGAGGATGGCGTCCAAGTCGGGCTCTTCCATGGACGACAGCATCGCCCCCATTGTGGGGTTTCTGCGGCGGCCGGCAGCTGCGGCTCCGGGCGGGCCGGAGGGGGTTGGGGATGGTTTGGGGGTTTTGGCGGTGGCTTCGAGGGGAAGAAGCGGAAGAGGATGGGGAAGAAGCGGGAGCGTGGGTAGCGCAGGTGAAATATGCGGCCGGGTATACCTGTTTTTTTTGTATGGAAGTTACTTTATTATTAGTTGGAGTTATATTTTTCTCTCAATAATGAATTACTCCAAATGCTATCTTTGCCCTATGCCAAACTTAGTCTATAGAAACATATATCAAATATATTTTCTTAGTACATGTATTCAATATTCTAAACATCGGCATATTTTTTGTAGTGTTATTCAAATTTAAAATAATTGTTTGACTTAAGGCAAAGATAAAACTTTAATTAATTTGGAATGCTGGAGATTAGTGCTTGTAGCTAAGGTTGTAAGCAGAGGTCCCATTCAAACTAAACTAATTCACTAAAAAATTATAAGGTAATCTAACCAAATTTTGGCTACAAATCTACATGTAGCTACACACTTGCCTCAACTCGAGTTCTGTTCAAGAGGTGGAGTGGCACAACTCCAGGGAGAGAGAGAGAGAGATTGTAGGCATGTTTAAATTTTCTCATTTTCGAAAAGGAGATTTACTTAACCAAAGGCCATGTGTAGGTTAAGATTTGCTAGTTGACACAAAGGGGTTAAATGTTGAGGGCTGATTTTGAGTCCGTTGTTAGCTTGTACTCCCTCCGTTCCAAAATAAATATAAGATGTTTTAGCCTGTTATTGATATACATGTATCTAAATATTTTTTGGTATATGTTCACTCATTTAGCTTTGAACCTATGCACTAAAAGATATCTAGATACAAGCATGCCAATAATAGGCTAAAATATCTTATGTTTTAGAACAGAGGAAGTACAAAGAATGGATTCAGGATTGAACGTTACAGGCTGCTTTTGACTCAGCGAGGATGGAAAGAGAGAAAACGCTCCTAACTTTTGCTACAGGCGACTGCTTCAGGTGAAAGTGCAGAAACTATCCTGACATAGATACAGAACATACGCAAGCACAAGATGCTACCTAAAGCCTATTCAACTATAACAAACATCTTGAAATCCATCAGCAGACAAAGCAAATAAATCTTCAGAACACCACCATTAAATTAAATGGTTCCCACAAGCAGCCATGTACCGACAGGGAAGTACCAGTATCCTAGCTACTCTGATGAACCACAGCACGTCAAGGCTCACCACAACTGAGTCACGATTAGACAAACAAGAGAGCGCCACTTCATCAGACGTGAACAAACAGAGACGTTCACAACGAGAAGCCAAAAAGGAACCCACTCGACCCAGCAGGAACTCGCTCTAGCCCTAGCCAGACGAATTGTCGCCCTAGTCAGACGAATCGTCGCTTTGAACGGACTGTTCCTTCTTCAATGCCACAACCGCATCCCTGAAAATGACAACACATAACAACTGTTAAGATCCCTCTATAGTGGGCTCAACCTATGCAAAGTTTAAACTGTTCCAAACTTCTCCCTTCTTTTGTTTACAACCAAGCATTTCTGCTCAAACATATTGTTGTAACCATATATGCTATTACCATAAGAATGCACAAGTTTATGCTAAAGATATGCAATGATAGTGTAAAAGCAATAAGATTGATACCATATGCTTAGCTTGATTAATTCTCAACAGGAAAAATATGCAGATTAACAATGTTACTACCATAGTTAAAACAGTTCTATTTAAGCAAACCTTATAAGAGATGTTCAAGAAAATAACAGCAAGATTGAAAGATTTACCAAAATGCTTCATGCATCTCCTCATTCTCAGGATCCAGTTTCACTGCAGCCATGAATGCATCACATGCTTCTTTGTGCTCCTAAGGACAAAAACATGAAGCACATTATCTACATTGGACGTGCGGTTGACATGTAAAAGGTTAGCAAGTTGTAATTTTATCTGACCTTAAGCCCCATGAAGGCAGCTCCTTTCCGATAGTAACCTTTTGGCCAATCAGGCCGCAACCTTATGCAAGCATTAGCATCCACCAAAGCATCCTGTGCTTCGCCACTCTTTAGATGACAAAGGCTCCTGTTTGAATAAAGTGCGGCATCTGCAGGATCCACTTTGATTGCCTGCATCAGACCAAATCATAACAAGCACAATCTGTCAGCCCAGAATCAAGTAGACAAATGAAAAGTATAGATCACAGACATCCATGCCAAATAGTTGATGATTTACTACAAATATGATAAGGATAGAGCTATGCAGAGTATTAGGAAGATATGACAGTCCAACAGTATACCTCACTGTAGAATTTTGTTCCAGCAGCATAGTCCTTGCCCTCTACTGCTTTTGCACCAAGTGATTTCAGCTCAGCCTTCTTGTCTGTATCACCTACCTTCTCCTATACCATTAAGAAAACATATATCTCAGCCGTTTGCATCTAATGCAGCTTTTCCGATATGGGAGATGTGCGATGATATACCTTGGCACAGGATTTCGATGTACTAGCATCCTTTTTCTTGGGTTTTGTTTCAGCATTTGATTTCGGCTTAACATTGTCATCTTTTTCACTTTTCTTATCCTGAATCACGAGCATTAAGCATGTCAATACATAGAAAATATGTAAAGTTAACAAACATGGAGAAGCTCGATGAACAACTTCACAGAAGTCAAAATAGCAATGCTTAAGCCCCAACTCGATAAAAACAATTTTACCACTCGGAACAACTTTACAGAATGTCCTACTACGGTACTTCTATCTACAAGCAACAGTTTTTGGCAAACATTGCGCAATGAGGAACCTAAAAACAGGTCAGACATGGCAAGCTATACATCTTCGACTGAACTTAAAGTAAATAAATATCATGATGCTATCTCCATGGGACAACATATGTTCATATATGCAGAGAGCAAACGGCATGTATCTTACTTCACACATATATCCGAGGAGCAGGACAAAAGTTACCACAATTTGAAACATCGATATAAATAAGCATAGAATTTAGTTTATACCTTGTCCTTTGAGTGCTGCTTTGATTTCACATGGGCAATTATGCCTTCAACAGTCCAGTTTGACACGGCTTGAATGGGTGAAGTGTAAGGCAAGAGAATCTCCACAAGCTCTCTTCTTCCAGATTTTGCAGCAATTTCTATTGGTATTTCACCACCCTGTCATAAGAAAAGAACAAGAAAATATTTGTGAGGGACGATAGCAATGTGTAAACAGAAGACATCGGATCCATCCAATTAGCATGTTAAATACAACAACGGGATACAATAAATAAGCAATATCGAGACATTCTCTCATGCTCCAAGAGTTAGCAACACACATCATCACAAGTTCCAGTTTAAAAGTGCCAAGGATTATATCAATCAAGAGAAGCAAGTAACAAGGGTCAATAACTTACATGATTGATTGGAATATTGGCATCTGCACCGACCTCCAACAAGTACTTGACACACTCAGATAAGTCTTTACTAGTTGCTATCACCAGTGGAGTATCAGGATTGGTACAATTCAAATCAGCGCCAGCCTGTGAATACAATGTAATAAATGAACATGTATAAATATTTACAAGTCATAAAATTCAGGAATCCAGCAAAATCCAGACTGGATTCCCCGCGGCAGTCAAGATACAATACAGATGGCTTGCTACCATACCTTCACAAGGAGCTTCATGCACTTCAGAGCAGCAGATTCAGTAATTTTTCCAGGAACAACACAAGCAACTGCGGCACAAAGAACTGTAGCTGTCATGGGCGTTCCTAAATCTGCACAAACCCTGTTTGGCTACAGGTATTTAGGGAAAGATGTCAGTTCCCATGAAAAGCATAATAATTCTATATATGGGAAACATCAAATTACTTACATCTGCATTGTTCTGCAACAAAACCTGCACGATGGCAGACTTCCCATGAGATGCAGCCATATGTAGTGGCGTCCCTTCAGAAGAGGATGCATTAACACTTGCTCCTTTGGAAAGCAACAGTCGTACCAGTCCATCGTTTCCTACGAAAAATGAAATTTCAGGAGTTGCATTAATTACAACGAATAACAATGTGTTTTAGACATTCTAATTCTAGAAAAAATAGATCATAGGTCAGCACTATTAACATTCAAGTGATGTACTTCGAGTCCAAGATACACACATACCCAATGCACATGACAAGCTTTAAGTACAAACAGGCAAAAACGTAGTTTAAAAAGAGGTGAAGAAAAATCATTCCAAAAGGGACAATTCATATGTGTGAGATTCTTATCTGTAATACAAGATCGTGCTTGAGTACAGACAGATAAATATACAGTCTAGACACAAACTGGGGATGGCCATTACTTATAGTAACCAGATAGGCAAGACATCAACCTATAAAATGAGCAATAGTTGGCAACTTCTTTTTGTATGCAGCGACAAAATAGTAAACATAAAAATGTGAATAGGCGGTGAAATCGAACCTTCTTTTGTAGCATAGTGCAGAGGAGTAAAGCCTACAATGTCTTCCTTATCCGGATCAGCGCCTTTCTCCAGGAAATACCTCACAGCAATTGCTTTACCACGCGACACAGCACAAGCCAAAGGTGTCATGCCTGCCAAGAGTGTAACAAACAAGGAAGTTTACTCTTAATGTGATGCATAAAAGTTCTACAGATGCATCGCAGCATAAATTGCATACCAGACCACAACTACAACTCCAACAAATGACAATCCAATATCAGGAAAATATATGTACATTTCAAAGGGGGGCACTTCAATCAGTTATTTACAGTACATACATAACAGACAACATGGAAAGCAGAACCACATTGCAGCAGTATCTGCATAAGGTACTACCATTTGTGATAAGTATCATTGAAGGGATTCCTAAATCATTTACCTTTGCACAGTGGCCCAAGAAAACCACATTAAGGCAGGGAAATAAAACAGGGTAAATTGAGGCAATGAAAGTATAAATCGTGTGAGCAAAATAAACGATATGGAAGAACCCAGTTATGCATCTAACAAGCAATGAGCCCACATGTTCAGTGCTTGCATTTCATTTCTAATTATAGCATGCCATACATAACAGCATACTACTTGAGAGAGAGAGCATGCCCATACCTGAATCATCGTTAGCCTCCGAATTGATGTCAAACCCGAGTTCCTCCACCAGGTACTTGCACGTGTCCATCCTCCCCATGCCCGCCGCCTCGTGCAGCGGCCCCAGCTCCTCCATCTCCCCAGAGTCGGTCGAGTCAGTGTCGCTCCCAACCATGTTCTCCATCATCCCTTGAAAACCAAATGTCCAAAAGAGTCACCGTGAGTCCGTGAGGCGCAACAAGCGCTAGAAAAGTCCAATTGAAAATTGCCACAACTTATGTCACGGTTCGTCTGCTGTGAAGTGGTATCAAAGTGCTCGAGAAGCAGGGAACACTGACGCCTTTCGAAATCACAAGATGACACTGCTAGTGTCTACTGACTGCAGAATGGAAGGCGTCTACCGAAATAACAGCACATCTGAACGAATTACAGAGCACGCCACAGAGAGACCATCCTTATTCCAACTAGGACCAACACAGATTATCTGCGCAGCAGGTAGCGCCCACAAAACTCTAAACCTCAGCAACGAGAACCAAACCCTAGCTAGGAAAAAAAAGCAACGCCATTTCAGAAGCGGGGGAGGAAGGAGGAAGGGGGATCTCACTGCTGGCGCGCTCCGGGTCGACGTCCGACGACGCGATCATGCGCTTCATCGACTCCCTCTGCACGGCGGCTGGAAGGGAAAAAAAACACAAGTAACAGCGGTCAGAGACCTCCGCCCGGACGGATCTGAACCAAAAGGAGACAGCAGATCGGGGAGCGTCGCTTACTCATCTTGCACATCCCGAGCTGGGCGGCGACGTGGCCGACGCTGGCCGAGATGCTCTCGCTGCTCCCCGGGACGTACGCGCCCCCGCGGCCCCGTCCGCCGCCGCCGCCGGCGACGCTGACGGCAACGCGGCGCCTGCCCCTCGCCATGGCGCAGAAACCCTAGGAATGCAGGGCTAGAGGAGATGGGGTTTGGTTTTGGACTGTGGTGGAGTGGTGTGGTGGGCGGATGCTTCTTCGGGAAGGCTCGCGGCAGGCTTTATGGCGGATGGGATGGGAGGAGACGGGGCGGGAAGAGTGGGGGAGAGAGATAGACACAGAAATGCTGGGCGCGGGGGATCGGATGACGCGTGTCGGATCGGACGGACGGGATCGAGCGGGGAGCAGGTGGGGAGGAGGTCTCGGCTACGCGGCACCCGTGTCGTGCCACGAATGGTGGCTCGTGCTCCGGAGGCGTGCGGCGTGGTTTTGAAATGTAAATGCTGCGTGCACGCCAAAACTCGCACCCCTGGCTTTTACATGGTTTTGCTAAACCGCTGCAAGACCCTACACAGACAGGATAGCAATGTCGTCAAAAGGATATTTGAATCCTGGAGTATGGTTTTCAGTTTGCGGAAAAGGTTCGAATTTTTTATAGTATTTTTTGTTGGATGACTTGATTTGGAGCATGTTTGTGACACAGTAATTCTGATCTACTCCCTCCGTTTTAAAATATAAGATGTTTTAGCTTTGTGAAGCAAATGTATCTAGACATCTTTTAGTGTGTAGGTTCATTCGAATATACACACTAAAAGATGTCTAGATACATTTGCTTCACAAAGCTAAAACATCTTATATTTTGAAACGGAGGGAGTAGTTTTTTTTTTTGAATCTGATCTAGTAACTTGTTTTTTTTTTTTTGACGTAACGAGGAGGAGCTCTCCTTTTGCATTAAGTAGAGGGAAAACTGTACAAGGCATAGAGATGCCGAGAGAGGTTACAAAAACAAAAAGAGAAAAGACAGGAAAAACCCTATACAGTGAAGGCAAGACCAACGTTTGCAACATCAGCTTTAATTTGCACCAGAAGCCCTTCAGGTGTGCAAATTTTGTTTTCGAAAATCCTTCTGTTTCTCTCCTTCCAAAGGTGCCAAAGCACGTAAACCGCAAGTGTTGTGAGTTCTTTCTTTGTTTTACTCTTTCTGAACCTGGCGATCTTCTTCCACCACCCAGAGAGCGTAGTCGATCTGTGGGCAATGTTTGCAACAATTCCGTGGGATTGGGTAAGCATCTGCCACACACTGTTAGCAAAGGGGCACGTCAACATCAGGTGGTTTGCATTCTCCGAGCTTGCATTGCAAAGGGCGCATCGATCATTGTGTGGCCATCCTCTTGCTTGTAAACGCTCTCCCGTCCAAAGCCTGTTCTGGAGCAAGAGCCACGGGAAAAATCTCACCTTGCCTTCAACCCTGGTGTCCCAGATCGCCGCAAGCATGGGCTTCGGAGTGAGATGCAGGAAACTTGCATTGTAGGCGGAAGCAGCAGAGTAGCAATGGTCAGAAGACTTTGTCCAAGAGATAACATCTTCATGTTCTGTTAGCCGCACCGTAGTGATCAGATGCTAGAGCTCAGCAAAATGATCAATTTGCTCCGGGGAGCTAATCCTTTGCAAACCTTTCATCCAACGCCCTCTGTCCATGGCATCCTTGACAGTAATATGCTTCCTTCTGGTCAGTTTGAACATCTCCAGGAAAGCAGTGCAAAGGGGGGATCCATTGATCCACACATCTTTCCAGAACAGAGTTTTTGCTCTGTTTCCAATTGCGATGGAAGTGCAAGTATGAAACAACAGCAGGTCATCATTCTTTAGTGGCAAAGGCAGCCCATGCCAAGGCCTATCTTCATCAGTCCAATTTAGCCAAGCCCATCGCAGCCTTAGTGCTTTGCCAAAAAGGTTTAGATCTTTAACTCCGAGTCCCCCCAGAGATTTGGGAGAGCACACAGTTTTCCAGTTGGCCAAACATTTTCCTCCAGAGGCATTTTCCTCCCCACACCATAAGAAACTGCGCCTAATTCTGTCAATCTTTTCAATTAACCACTTCGGAGGGTCAAACACAGATAGGAAATAGGTCATCACTGCTGTGAGAACACTGTTCACCAGAGTTAGACGGCCAGCTCTAGTCATTAGCTTGCCACGCCAGAGCTTGAGCTTTGCAGAGATTTTGTCAATAAAGATCTGGCACTCACTTCTTGTAGGGTTCCTGTATCCAAGAGGTAGTCCCAGGTAGGTGCAAGGGAGGCTACCAAGGGCACATCCGGAATGCCCAATCATGCTCACAGTGTCTAAGCTGTCACAGCTGATGGGGAAGATGGAACTTGTTACTATACTATCCCAGACTATCAATAATTTTGCAGAAAATTGATATGAATGGAGATTCAAATCAGCAAAAAATACTAGAGGTAGTGACTCTAAAAAATGGGAAACGTGCAGCTTGGCTGGAGGAGTGACAGGAAACCTTAGGTTGCCAGGCCAAACAATATCTGGCTGGTCACAATGACAAAACTCAATCGAGCAACAACAATGGTGGGGAAGGGGATAGATTGACTACACCAATCAGCCAACAATGTAGTTCATGTGCTACAACTCAACCAATGACACAACGACCCACTGCCAGCTTGAACCAAAAGCCCATCAATCGGGGCACCCAACAGAGGAATGTCATGATTCGTGAGCATACATACATGATTGTCTCACCGATGCATAACCCCGGGCAAAGCATCGAAACACAGGTTGCGTACTGTGCATCGACTCACAAAAGAGTACTACTAGCATTTTTAGATCGACATACCAAAACGCGTGCCACCTTTTTCCAAGAGAACGGAAACACCTAACGATACTAGTCGAACCAGCAAGGACACTCCCGAGCACTAATCAACATTGTCGAGACTTGCTTCAGAATCTTCCTTCTTCATCGCCTCGACTGCCTCTCTGAAATTGTGAACAAGATGGGATCAGAAACGTTCCAGGTGTTTTCACACAATCATTGAGAAAGGAACAAACAATTTTATAGTCCTTCTGTTTATATAAAACACAAATCTGGCAACCATTTATGTCGCCACATTGGTATGTACAAAATAAAGAGACCGAAGTTAATATATATTTATTTAAATCATCACCACAAGCACTAAAATGTAGTCCAAGCAGGCGTTGAAAAATCATGCTAAAGAAGAAATGCAATAGGTACAATACCGATATGCTTCCTCCATCTCCTTATTTTCAGGCATCAGTTTCACTCCAGCCAAGAATGCATCAGATGCCCCTTTGTACTCCTAAGAATAAAAACGTGGATCAAAGATATATCTGCAAAGAGTTTACGTATCAAGCAGCAAAAGACCAGTATATTGGTTTTCAGTCTTACCACAAGAGACATGAGGGCAGCTCCTTTCCGATAGTAACCGTTGTGCCACTCAGGCTTCAGACGTATGCAAGCATTGGCATCAACCAAAGCCTCGAGTGCGTCGTCGCACTTGAGATGGCACAGGCTCCTGTTCGAATACAACACTGCATCTTCAGGATCCAGCTCGATCGCCTGCACCAAAAACAGACGTTAAGGACAAAGAAACATACCCTGTTATTGCAGAGTCAAACTGGAATCATCATGTGCTTCATTACGCTCAAAACATCAAGAGTATGCTGATGCTTGATGTACAGAAGCACATGTAAAGCTACTAGCATGTGTCTGAATGCGAAGGTTAAACTCCTGGAACTTTATCGCTCATATATGTCATATTTGAAACCCGTTCGAAATAAGCAGAACAATGGCCCAGTTAAAACAATGGACAGAATACGTGAGATTTTTACTAAGTAGTGATCTAAATACTTAGGAAGGAAATATAAATATTAGTCAAAAGACACAAATCAACAGCAACTTGCATTTTCCGGCATATTATATGCAAATAAGAAAAGGCACTCGCGGCCCCTAAAAGCAAGGAGTACAACAAATATTCTCAGATGTGGGAAGCAAGAACATGCAAATTGGCAGGATGCGAAGTATTATGTTCTCAGCTAATGTCCACTACTTAATGATGTATATTAGCGAACAGTCACAGCACTCTCTAACAGTTTTTCAGTAAGAACTCTTGCAGAAATAATTGAACAACGATAGTACCTCACTATAGAATTTTGACGCAGCAGCAAAGTTCTTCTCCTGCACTGCTTTTGCGCCATTTGATTTCAGTCGATCCTTCCTAGCATTTTCACTTGCCTTAACATAAATCATGAAGCAAGAGTTATGTCAAGACAAAAGATAGATCTGGTAAACTACCTTTCACGCTTTCCACCTATTATTCCTTGAAACGGATACCAGGCAGCTAACTAAGAAAGGAATGGAGTTTGATTATTGATTTCCATGAATTCAATATGCATGTATGTTTGGAGAGAGGCTACATACCGAGCTTTCTTACTGGTTTCCAAAGTACATTATTGCAGACAGGATGCAAAAAAAAATGCAGGGGTCGTGAATGCAATAAACATAATGCCAGAAGATTTTTGCTAAAAACATCTCATATCTAAATGATTTATGCAATTTCCTCTATAGCATACTGTGATAAAAGACAGCCAAGGTCATCAGAAGCAATCAAAGTTCTTTGGTTTGTGTTGAGCAGTGTCTAGATTTAAATTTCACATTAAACTAGTAAAATTACCGGACACTACGCAAAAGTCAAAACATGAAATTATTCACACAAAAAAACAAAGTCATGAATGATGCAAATGGAATTATAGATTATTCTTTTGGGTAGAACACTAGACTGTACTGTTTAAGAAACAGCAACAGGTCTCAGCTGTAGGATCAATCCATCTAGATGACATGCATGGCGGAGTTCCATATCACCTAGTTTATGGATAGGACTATTGAGGCCTCTAATCTGGTTTTCTAAAATGATTCTGTCTCTCGATGTAACTGCAGCTCACGTATTGAATACAATAAGATGCACTAAAGAATCAGTAAAAAAGGATTGTGGTCTCCATGCACTCCGAGTCTCCAAGAGACTGTATCGCATAGTATTCATCACCCAGACAAGTTTATCCAACAAGTGCAAAGATAACAACAATGATGTAGAGTACCAAGGTTTAAGAAATAACATAGGTATCATGTTTAAATGGATAAATGACATCTGTAGCAACCTCCAACAAGTATTGAGCACAATCCGGTAACTCATTGTTAGTTGCTATCGCCAATGGAGTCTCAGGATTTTTACATTCGACATCAGCACCTGCCTGTGGATAAACAAATATAAAATAAAGACATGTAAATGCAGAAAATATCTTTTCACACGAGATTTCCTCAAGCAATCAAATATACAGGATGTAAAACTGGGTACCAGACCTTGACAAGAAGTTTCACGCACTCTAAGCAATCGTCTTCGTCTACTCTGTCAGGAGAAGCATAAAGTGCTGTAGTCAGGGGTGTACCATACTCCCCAGAGACTTTGTTCGGCTGCAATTTTAATTTGAAAACATAAGCCACTTCCCAGGTCCCATGTAGAAGAAATAGGATTCTAGAGATTTGATATTCATAAATACTTGAACTAAGCAAGAAGAAGTAAGCTCAAGTAAAGAACATCAATTTACTAATTACGTCTGCATGGTGCGCCAGCAAAATCCTCATAGAAGTGAACTTCCCGTGAGCTGCAGCAACCGCTAGAGGTGTCCCTTGATAAGAAGGTTCATCAACATTGGCTCCTTTTTCTAGCAGCAGCAGCATAATATCATCATAGCCTATGAATAAAGGAAAAAAGAGACGTAAGTATTGAGCCTAATATGAAATATAAAAGGCCTAGCAAGGTGTAACTATCATAACCGCCTCCCCCAACCTCCATGAAATTCGAATCAATATACACTATTATAATGTACAACAGGTTGACAACTTTTTTGATCCACAAGACAATTTCAATTTGGGAGATCTATAAAAAAAGTTATGTAGCGGAACCATCACTTGTGTATCAATACTCTCCCGCTGCATCGCAGCATTAAAACAAAGTTGGGATAGTCACCCACCTAACCAGGTTGGAAAGCAAATAATCATGGAAAGTGGGGCATAATATGCAACTATATTTTACACAGGGGGAGGTAGTAATCATTTACAACTGAGTAAAATGTGCAGAAATGGACACCTAATTCTGCTGCCTCATGCAGAGGAGTTGTGCCGTTGGAGTCCTTTCTATTGGGGTCAGCACCCTTTTCAAGAAAATATCTCACAGAAATTATTTTTTCATGCGTCACCGCATACTGCAAAGGTGTCGCGCCTGCCAAGAGCATTACAACAATGCAATTTAGTCAAATATTGACATCTTGACAGAAAATGGTGGGAGATAAGAAGTCCATGGCGGCATTCTTCAGCATAGCAAGGGATGCATCGCAATACTGAAGACTGAAACTGTCAGATACTCGCAGTGCAGGTACATCAGCACATATAAACAATGCAGTACAACTAAAACTGTAACACAAACATTATTTATAAGCATATTCACTACCCGTTTAGAAGGATGTCTTAGGATCATGTTTCACTGAAGAAAGAATGGTGAAGTACAAGATGAAATAGGAGTACAAATTCTAAAGAACATACACACATACAGAATCAAAATAACAAATTGTACTTGCAGAAATAAAGCAGTATTAATTTTGTATTATTGGGATCAACCTACACTTCCTTCCAAAGAAAATGATGGACGAAGGGTCAATGTTAGATTAAAGGGTCTTACATCGATCAGTGCTGGCATACTAATCTAAATGTTCAGTTATAACATATCCACACTAGAGAATCTAAAACAATACAGTGCATAAAACAAGAGGAAAAGAGCTGAAACAAGTAAGGAAATGTCTGTTCGTATTATATACTGTCTATAGTAGCATCTTGCTTCCCACAATAAGGAACTAAACGAAAACATGAAAACATTTCATTTAGCATCTGGGGGAAAACGCATACCAGTTTCATGACCACCAACATCCGAATTGACATCAAATCCAAGCTGCTCCAACAAGTACCTGCAGATCACAATATCACCCACGCTTGCTGCCGAATGCAATGGCCCATAGTAAAACCTCATAGAGGCAAGCGACTCCCTCTTAGCCTCATCCATGCTATCTACCACGGCTTCAAGACCCAATGTTCAGAAGAAGCACGTTAGTCGTTAAGACGCAAAACTTGCATATAATCGATTAATTATCCACCAAAATTGTTGCATAAAACAAGATGAGAATACTCAATAAACGACTGAGGGTGAAATGTGATTTCCGAAACTGAATGCAACTTCGCCAGGAATCAGTTTCAACAAACTTCAGATTAATTAGAATTAGAAGCCACTCTCGTGCACCCACCCACACAGGCGCATGCATCCGCAATCAGAGAATATAATCACAGGGAACAAGGACTACAACAGAGAACACGCCTCACCATCGTATCTCTGCAGCCAGCGAAACCATCCCAAAACGTCCACACGCACAAGAGTTCAAACGGAGAAGGCGCACGAGAGCGCAACCCCCCACCCCCAGGCCGGCCTCACACCAGCGCACGCGAAGGAGTACGGCCTAGGCCTAGCAGAAACCACGCCTAAAACCAAACCGCAATCTCCAGAAGCAAACGCCATTACGGATTCGAACGGAGAAGGCGCACGTACGTACGAGAGCGCAACCTCACACCAGCGCACGCGAGCGAAGGCGCGCTGCATAGCTAGGCCTAGCAGAAACCACGCACGCACGCCTAACACCGCGATCCAGAAGCTAGCAACGCCATTACGGACGGGAGGGGGGATTTTAGTTACCCTTGACGCGGTCGAGGTCGCCATACGAACACGCGTTGAGAAACTGCATCTCCGGCGTCCCCCCGGTACCTGCAGGACGCACGCGCGACAAGGTAAGGAAGGAACACCACACCACGCGCCGCCGATGTTTAGAGGCCTCGGTCGTGGAGCGAATCAATGCCGCGCCCCGAAACGGCGAAGCGAGAAGCGAATCAAGGCGGCGCGTACGTACCCACGTCGGTGTCCTCGAGCTCGAGGCTGGAGTCGCTGGAGGCGGCGTCGACGAGGGCCGACGTGTCTCGCTGGGCGTCGCTCGCGCGCGGCGGCCCGCGCCCCCTCCCCGCTCCTCCGACTCGGCGTCCGCGGCGAGGGCTCCCCTTCCCCATGGCGAGGCGAAGTCGAGAACCCTCTGGAAGAAGACGGAGGGGTTTGGGGTTGGGGGTGGGCTGGGTCGGTTGCTTCTGGGACTGGAAGGCAAGCGTCCGTGTTGTGCGTGCCTTTGTAGCGGAGAAGATTTTGTGGCAGCGCAGGGCAGAGAGAGGAGAAGGCCACGATCGACGCGGTCGACGCTGGACACGTGGCGCCGTGGACGGTTGGGATGGAACAGGACTGGTGCCGTGGACCAAGGTGGACTACGGAGAAGCCGGCGCGGCTGTGACGGTTTCTGAGGCGGAAATGATACGGGCACCCACCTGTGTCAAAGTCACCCACCTGTGTCAAAGTCACAGCTATTTTATTTCTGACTAGCTGAATGCCCGTACGTTGCTACGGCCTATTCAAATATTTTTTATTGCAAATATAAATATATGCATGAGAATTCATGTCAAGATGGCCTCATGAAATCCTAGCTGAATATTAGTACAGATTTCAAAACTTTATTTCAACAAACACTTTGTGGATCCTAGCTGAATATTTTTTTAAACGGAAGTCCGGCTTTGAATTAATGAAGCCATCAACTGGCTAAAAGTTACACCAATAGTTATAACACCGGCAATGTTGCCGGCATGCCAATGGAATAACTTTATCCATGTGTTCACTACATATATCTATCTTGCATCTCAATATTAAAGACAAAGCTATATAAAACTAATCAAGGATAAAGTTTGTTTTCTTCCCCAGTGTCCCCCAGTTTCTGCAAGCAAGAATGTTAGCTTAAGTATACAAATAATGACGGATAAGCATGCTCTCGGTACTATGATCAATGTGGGAATAGTGTATCTCCACATGCATAAACTATTGATGCATAGTCCATTACTCCATTCAGTACACCCAAACTATGTTCTAGCGAAGCAATAGAAGTAAGTTTTAGCGGTAAAAGTGCAGAATATCATTATGCTGGACAAAGCAGAAGATTTTGAACAACTGACGACTTATACTTAGCTTTTTTAACGATGACCAGCTCACAATTAAACTACCCACTTCAGTTATATGATTATCAGCCAATATACAATCACTACCTAAATTTTAGTATACTAACATTTCAGATAATCTGATTTACTGCATCCGCACATGTTGTACACACTAATGTATCATTGAAGAAATAGCAGATGGTCAAAAATCAGAACGAGTAAAAAATGTCCATACACCAACAAGGAACATGTCATCGGGTTCTACATTGTTAAGGTATGATATAATGATAGAAGGATATAAACCTAGAATAAAACATAATTTCGCATTGAGCTACCATCATCAGTGTCCTCCAGGAACAACATCCGCATTCTCTACAGCGCTTGGCTCTGCGGTGGCAGGCTCGTAGCCACTGCGTTGCTCCCCGGTTAGGAATTTCAGCTCAACAAGAGACTTCGGCTCCGTCACGGCATCATCTCCTTTGGCATCCACCTAAGATGCTCCCTCGGCATCGGCGTTGGCCTTCTTCCCTAGACTCAGACGCTAGCTGGATGAATTAGCGATGGATTCGCTCATTGGGCCGAGGCCTTGTCCACGCGCGTGATCAATCGGTGGAGATGTACAACACACGAAAAGAAAGAGACAAAACTACGGAAACCGGCGGCGATGACCTCGTGCTCCATATTCCTCATATAGTCGGCTCCGGTGCTCGCGCTCCGGCATGCGCTCGACCAAGCAATCCATAGGCAGATGCTCGGCCATGGATTCCACGGCCAGTTACTGAATCATATCTGTACAATACCATCCCACGACGGGTCTGTACAAAAGTAAATGAACCTATCTACTATCTGAACCGCGCGTACAGAGGACGTACAGACGCATCTATATGATTCATTGCGGTTGCACACATCTCCAACAGATCATGACCGGGTGTGATATGTCGTTCGCTGGGCCTTCGGTCCAGACTATGATAACCGATGCACGCCCATGTCCGGCGAGACCAAGTCTCCCTCGCCCGCGGCCAGCTTGAACAAGGCAATCCATAAGCAATCCTTGATTTGTCCCTCCATCGCCAGGCCGATGACCTCAATGTCGCCTCAATGTCGTGGTCGGTTTAGTCTCCTCAATCTCATCTCTCATGACTCGGGAGTATATATGAACCACCGGGTATTAGTAGAGATACCGTGATTTAATATCATGATTAGCGCATGATTTAATATCATGATTAGCGCATGATTTCATACCGTGATTTAATACCGAGATTGGCGCATGATTTAATACAGTGATTCATGTGGTTTCATGTGATTTCAGATTTTTCACCACAAAGGAATGCGCATGATGCGTATTGGACTATAATTATGGAGTACTTAATATCCCTTCCTACTCAATGAGAGAGAGAGGGCGCATGACTATGGAAGAGAATCAAGGAGTCAGGTGCGGTTACTGAGGAATTAAGAAGAGAATTTGTATGGAGAAACTATCAATTAATAAGGGCAGGTTTGGAAACAAATTTCGTGCATGCGCCGTGCATGACCCACCTTAAAATTGTTTGTAGTGATGTATAGTCTAAATATAGCCTAATTTAGTTGATTGCGTGATTTTGGGATTGCGTGATTCTGTGATATAAATATAGCCTGCTGTTGTTTTTTTTCTTAGGGGTATTTTGGGAAGTCAAATGTTTTAACCAAAAGTGGCTTCACCATCACCAACTCGAAACCTATAGGTTTCGAGTTGGTGAAGACACTTTTGCTATACATCATTTGATTTCCGATTATGCCCCTGCAAGACCAAAAATATTACAGCCTCTACCCACGCTAAGTTATCACCGTTATGATGAAAAAAAATTCTAATCGTGCGACTATGACCGAAAAATTCCCCACACCACCGCGGAGCGCCTCCAGCACCCAGCCGCCCTCCTCTCTCTCTCCTTCTTCTACGCCTCGGCGACGCCACTCGCTCCCGCATCCCCTGTCTCCACACAGCGACCGCCAAATCGCGCCGAATCGCCGAATCGTGCTCCTCAGATCGCGAGCAAGATAAGCAGCATGAGGCACAATTCAAGGCATGGCGGCCTGGATCTTGGGATAAGTGGCCGAGATCTGGGCATGGAGGCCCGGATCCAACGTCCCTCTCCCGAAGCCCTAGCACACGTACAAATGGTGCCTCCCTGCGTAAGGCCTATTCGCCCTTGCCCTGTGATCGTACAGCGTCTCCGCAGTGTCCACATCGTCAATCATCTGCCACCACTATTTCTTAAACTCTGTATTCACATAAGCCTGCAAAACTTTCTCATTCCAACAACATGCTTAGGCAACTCTAAAAAAACTTGCTGACCCATTCTGTTTCTTTATTTTTTTCAGGGAGGCATCAGAAGTTTAGCTGAAAGGTATCCTAGGCTACACAGATGATGTTGTTCTAAATGATTTCGTTGGTGACACAAGGTAGAAAATATTCATGTCTATTCCCATGAATTGTCATGAGCTGCAGAACTGGAGTTGCTGAATCTCTATACTGCAGGCCGAGCATATTTCATGCCAATGCTGGTTCGGTTCTAAGCTCTCCGTTAATGAAGTTTGTGTTTTGGTATGACAACAAGTGGGGCTATAGGTAACTTTTCGCCAAACCGGTTCAAGAGATCTATTTCTCATGAATCTTCAGTATACCTTGATATGTGGTCACATTTTCATGCTATAGCAACCGGGTGTTGGATCTGATTGGGCACATGGCTCTTGTCAATGTTTAGTGATGATGATGCGTTGACACTATTTTAGAGCTGAAGGTTTCCTCTGTAGAAAGCAAAGGCTGCAATTGTGGTGGACATTTTCATATCCTGCAATACTTCTGTATGATGAACACTGAACACAGTCACTCTGGTCTATAAACTAGTAACTGAACTGATGCGGGTGGACAATACACACAATCATCCGACCTCGTACTTGCTGGCTCCATATGAGAAACTGCGGGGGAAATTTATCACTGAAGGCCTCACATGGTCTGATCCGTGTTTTAATTCCGTAGGTAACAAGAGATGCTATCATTCTTATTCTTTTTCATAAACGGCTTACTGTTCATAACCTCCTAATGGTTTTACTACTATGCAGGTACGCATGAATGGTGCACATGTGCACGTAAGTTTAGTCTTCATTGTCTTATTTTTTTCATAATCAGCACCTTCGATGGCTCATCCAAAATGGATGGTCGAATCTTTTGTTTCTTATACTTTTTTCAGCTCAGGAGTGTTATCCTATTGTGTGACTTCTAATTTTGTCGTCGCAACTGAACATGGAGCAACTTGTTCATCAAGGAGTTGTGGTCTCTATCCTACTGATAAATTGGTGAAGAAAGCAAAATGGCCTTCGTAATGGTTGGTTGTATATATTAAGTAAAATCACGAGTCATTTTTTCTCTTGACAGTGTATGATCAAGTTTTGCATCTTAGATAATATTCTAAACTTCAGTAGTACCACGTAAGTTATTGCGTCTGGCTTATATCCCCGTGGAGATGTAAAATCACCAAATTTGAATCCAGCTCTGATTGAGAAAGAAATTAGTTCATATCTCGAAGTTAGATGATGAAATCGAGTACAGTTACACAACACAGCCTACCATTGCACTTGCTGATGAACGCGAGTCCTAATTATTTTTTGCGGGCCTACAGAATTTTCTAACTTCCAGAAGCACCGTTTGATGCTTCATGCTCTGCTGTAGTAGTTGTTCAAGCATGGTTTATGATTAACACATCACTGGCATGTTATGCTGAGAATGTCAGAGTTCGGTAGCTATTTCTTGCATAATGATTTGTGCCTGATCTATTTCCTAGGGTTAGTAAGACTGGTAAATGTTTTTGCAAATGGTATATCAATACTGAAGCGACAGGTCGTTGTGTAGAAAGAAAGACAATTTATTCTTATACTAATGAAAAGAAGAGTTGCTGCATGTTGTTCAATATAAAAAGAGAAACAGAAAAGTTAGTTATCACTGTTTTATTTTCTTGGAGTCGCATTGCACTCTATATTGCTAAGATGCACTTAGGACACTTAATAGTATCACCTTACTTTCTAAGAGTGTGGTGATGATCTACTATAGTTCCACTGCAAAGTTTAAGTGTATGTTTTGTCTTGTCTTTTTGGAAAGTTTTACTAATTACAAGTTATTTGTATTGTACTATGCTTGAGTTCACACTAGAGTGACAAATAAAAAGTTAATAGAAAGTTTTGATCTTGTATTTTTTCATATAGATTAACAAAGCTTATGTATTACTTATCACATTTTAGTGTTTCCAAATTGATAGGGATGTCTGCTAGGTGATGACAGAAATTTGTGGTGGCGTACAGAGATGAAATTATGTCCACGGGTGATCGACAACCCAATCATCCGATTGGTTACTATGTTTACCCTTCTAATATACAGGGAACGTGTAAAATCAAGGCTAAATGGCATTGACGCCCGTGAGGTTGTTTGGTTGGCAGTGGAAAAGATAAGCCATGGAAATATGGGGCAGGGGCGGGGGCTCCATCAATACTGCTTTCTTGCAATAGCCCAGGAAAAATTAAGGGGTCTGATTTTCCTTGTAGGTTAATGATATTATCAGATTAGCTTCCATGTGTTCTTAATTGTCAAGATGTAAGTGTTTGGTTCTTATATCATTCTTTCATTTGTTTTTTGTGAGACATGATCCTGAACTAACCACATTTTGGTTCACAATTATAAAACACATAATGAGCTTTTGTGTTCTGGGTAAACCTCGGTTCAGATTCGGAAGATACATACGTTAGCTTTTTTGTTTGCCTTATTTTGGTCCTGGTTTAGAATATATCAACAAACTTTGCTATCTGTTGTTGGGATCAGTATAGAAGTTTTTCTGTGATGCAATTTGCCTTGGCAACTATGGCAGCATATATTATGTCGGATTACATGTTCAGGCCGAAAAGATGTTATATGCTGCTTAAATCTTGCAATGTTCTCAAGTACACCCTCTGTTCTAAAATGTTTTAGCCTTTTTCTGACATGTATTTATTTAGATATCTTTTAGTGTGTAGTTTTACTTATTTTGCTTTCAATCTACACACTAAAACATGTCTAGATACATAGTGTTAGAGAAAGCCAAAACATCTTATATTTCGGAACGGAG
The DNA here is from genome assembly GCA_007115705.1 of Dactylis glomerata. Classification (NCBI taxonomy): domain Eukaryota; kingdom Viridiplantae; phylum Streptophyta; class Magnoliopsida; order Poales; family Poaceae; genus Dactylis; species Dactylis glomerata. Next base: position 2,651,496 of record QXEO01000044.1, on the reverse strand, counting down.
GAGTATGTTAGAAAATAAAATACATTTGCACACACGAGTTGCTTAATTGATAACTATAATGACTAAAGATACAAAGGGGAGCTGATGAAACTGATCTTGCTTGCAAAATTTACCCGAACTTCCCATACTGCTATTTCGATGACACTAAGATTGCTTGGTCTTCTATTTCTCCAACATAAGAAATTTATTTTTAATTTGATAAAACAAAAACTTAATCAACCCACAAACCAATAAAATTTGTGTGAGATACTTCATAAATGCAACACCCCCAATATCTACATATATGGACCATTATTTAATATTTGCTAGAACTATGCAAGGCTACCGTGTTACAAAGGATCAAAATTGCGTAAACAAAGGGGAGGCACCAACATCCAGAGAGATTATGTGTGTGAGAAATGAAAGTCAAAATTGTGCATTGGTCCAAAGGTAGGAGGTGAAATAAATACGGTAGATAGAAAATAATAAGGATTTCACCCTCAGCACAAACATTTTCAAAATGAAGGCAACATTGGTCCGTAGCAACGCACGGGTATTCAACTAGTTTTAACAAGATACCAATTACACTCATCCTATGCAGTACTAACACAACCAATACAGCACTGATCGAACCCAACGCTGCCGCTCCCCGATCGAACGAGGTCGCTGCCGCCATCCTGAGCACAAGGAAGCCGCTGTAGGATGTTCCACTCCGCGACTACCCCCCAACTCCGCCCGCGCTAACAGCCGCCGCCACTCCGCCCCGAAGCGCCAATGCAACGCCACCACTCCGTCGTCCACCCTCCGCTTTGGCAGCACGGGTACCGCCACCACCGCCGGAGACGGCGGCGGCAGCGGCCTGGGGAGGGCCGGCCGGGGAGAGCCTCTAGGGTTCAGTCAGATTATTCGGAGCCACTCGAGCGGGAGCGGCCCGGGAGTCGGGAGTAGCCTGGAAGTGTACTTCCTGGACGGAGCTACGTTCTGCTACAGTTTCAATTACACATAGGAGATCTGGACTGGACTCATCGTATAGGCAATTTTTTTGATAAAGGAAATATATTAATATTAAAGCGATATCAATTACACACAGCTCTGCAACAACATAATAACTAGAAAAGTCTAGACCCTAAAAATATGCACAAACGGAAAACAACAACAAAAATAAAAAAAATAAAACAAAGACCCCGCCAAAGCAACCACACCTCCTAGCAGCAAGGACATCGACTGACTAGGTGAGTAAAGTTTTTGTCCAGTGTTTGTGTCCCGGCGCCACGACTCCGGTCGCCAGGACGACGCCATTCTAGATAATGACACAGGCAGCGGCCGGCCAACCTCATGAAGCAGTTTAGATGATTTGATCACAAGAATCATATGTGTGCAGGTGTCCTGTTGAATAACCTATTTTCCCTCTTACGTACCCCGTGAAGCAAATATTAGGTCACCACCAAACGTGGGTTGGAGTATGGAGAGGGCTGGCCTCCATTAAAAGCCAAGGAGCCTAAATAGCTGGTTTAGGAGCGACGCACAAGTGCTTTGCTGAATTCGAAGTTCTCAGAGGTTTTAATGTACCTAGTATTGTAGATCTTCATATTTTGTACATATATTTCGATCAAGCTTATGAGATCAGTACAAAATAAGAATTCCAAAGAAAAATATTGTTGGAACCAACATGGACATCCTCAAGCGTCTATCAACCTCGTGGAGACTTTGTTAAGATTGTTCCTTCCGCATCGCCTCAACTGCCTCCCTGAAAATGCCAGCGAAATGAATTTAGAATTATTCCACCATGTCTGCAACAGGTCCATCTATTTAAAGTATAGCTAGCAATCATTTATCACATTGAGAATGTTACAATGAAATACTACCTCAATTCCAAAGAATAAGGCTTATTTTTTTGTGGGAAGTCAAGCAAAGTAAAGTTTGATTAAACTTTTAGAAAAAACTATCAACAACTAGAATGTCGTATGAATATCATATGAAAATATATTTCATTTTATATCTAATTATATAGATTTTATAATGTATATGTTAATGATTTACTCTGAAAACTTGGCCAAACTTACATAGTTTGACTTTTTAGAAAAAATATAAGCCTTATTCATTGGAATAGAGGTAGATGTACAATATAAAAGAAACCAGTTGGCAGTAGCAATACATCGTGAAATCAAAGCACTAATGTCCATAGAACATGACCAATGATAACGATATAGGTCGATATGTGATCTAAGGATAAGATCGTTGGCAAACTGTGGTAAAGAAATACAATACCAAAAAGCTTCCTGCATCTCTTCATTTCCAGGATCCAGTTTCACTCCCGCCAAGAATGCATCAGTTGCCTCTTTGTACTCCTAATAATAAGAACGTGAAGCGGGGGTTATTTAAGAGGTGGTGATCTATAAAACAGAAGACTAGATGAATGCTTTTTTGTCTTACCAGGAGCAACCTTAGGGCAGCTCCTTTCCGATAGTAACCCTTGTGCCACTCCGGCTTCAGACCTATGCAAGCATTGGCATCAAGCAAAGCGTCATGTGCTTCACCACACTTGAGATGGCAAAGGCTTCTATTTGAAAACAGCACCGCATCTGCAGGATCCAGCTTGATCGCCTGCACCAAAACCAACGTAAAGGACAAAGAAGCATACCCTACTATTGCAGAATCGGAGCATGATCTGCTCCATTGTGTACAAAACATATGAGTGTCTGTTGCATGATGTACAAGTGAATTACACTAGCCTCTGAATGGAAACCTCAGTCCCACAGTAAAAACGTAGAACATATATCTGAACGTATTTTAAAAATCAGACTGAATAGTGAGGGAGTGGTGTTTTGGCTCTTGGTTGCATATGCTCCCTTTATTTTGAAATCCATCTTTGACATATTTTGAAATGTCAACAAATTCCATGTAAAAAATTGTGTGTAGATCTTCACATGTTAGTGCGCACAAAGTTCTTCCATGATTTGTCATTTAGGCTGTGTAAAAAAGATAAATTTTAAGGCTAAAAATATAGCTTTTTATGTGGCATGTTTGTCTTTTTTACATTGACCACAAAAAATATTGTTTTTTGCAAAACTGTACAAACACACATAGATTGTCGAGATGTACATGCCATTTTTTTGTTGGACTTTTTGACAATTAAAAATATGTTTTTTATGGAGGGAGTATATGCACCCGGGAGTCGAATTGAAATTCCGACTGAAAAATAGCTTACTAGACCAATTAAAGCATCAAATGGAATGTCTTACACAAGAGATGCATATTTCAGCAGTTATATGCTATCTAGATTTATTTGAAAAAATAATTAAAACGTATTTACAAAACAATAAACATTTAAGTCAAAACAGATAAATCAACCATAACCAGTTCTCTTTGGTGGAGTATGAAATCCAATTTGGTAAATTCTTCCGTGAATTCATTTTGCTGAAAAAATCACTCTTGAGTAGATGTAAGTACAAATGTTGGAAAGGTTGTTAAAATGTTATCTTCCAAGCTAATGTTAACTACTAAAGATGTATTAGCAGTATAGAAAATGAAAGTGATTTTCAATCGTTTTTTCAGTAACAACACTTTTGAGTATGACTGCACAGCAATATACCTCAGTATAGAATTTTAATGCGGTGGCATAGTTCTTCCCCTCAACTGCTTTTGCACCTTGTGATTTCAACTGGGCCTTGCTATCTTTGCCACTTGACTTATCCTGAATGATTAAGAAAAATTATGCCAAGATTTGATAGAAAAGATAGATGCCAGACTGTAGAAAGGTAGGAATAGCAACTGATTGAGCCTTAGTAAAACACAACTAGGATGGTTTTCTTCTAACAGCAGGATTCATCACGGGATATACTCACATCAAAATGAATAGGCATAGCTTTCATCTCTCGACAACTGTATACATAAACCTTGGATGAGAGTTTTAAGTCCTTTCCCAAGCATTTGCCTTTGTTACCAAAGGAATCAAGATTATGGCTCCTAAAAGACCTCTTGCGTGAGGTCTTAAGCATGGAAAAATCCAAGACCACTTTAGGCCCATTCTTTCACTCAAATGATGCCAAACCACCCACTTCTTCAATCAAAATAAAGAACATCCCTAGTTTTAACTCTACTATTTCAATCCTGTTGTACTTAGCAAATCATTTATTCTATAAAATTATCTAATATAGCTTTCAAAGTCGTAATATTCTTTGAAAGCCCAGCAGCAGCTCTTCCTATATTATTTTAAGAAATTAATATAGTTCTAATTCTGGTAGAATGGATGCACCTCACAGCGGTTTTTATCACAACAAATTTTGAACATGCGATAAATTTAGCCATTTTTCTGTTTTTAGAAACGACAACAGGTTTGAATGTTACTAATAGAATCCACTGGAATGACCTGTATGGGTGGAGTTCATAGCACCTAATTTTTGGATATTACTACTGGGGGCTCTAATCCCATTTGCTCCCAATATTTGTCTCTTGGTATAACCTCACATATGAAAACTACATGCACTGAAGCAGCATCAGTTGAACACATAGCATTCATCGCCCCCAACAAGTTTATCCAACAAGTGCCAAGCAGAACAGCAATGATGTTAGGACATCAAGTATAAATGTTTATGAACAAACATGACTTGGTTAAGAATAGGCACTCACATGATTTACTGAAACATTAGCATTTTTGCTAACCTCCAACAGGTACTTAACACAACTGGTTAAGCCTTTGCTAGTTGCTATCGCCAATGGAGTCTCAGGGTTTGTACAGTTGACATCAGCACCAGCCTATAGATTACAAATAACATCTTATCACATGACATCCCCTCAAGCAAGCAAAATAGTATAGAGAATGTGAACTGGGTGTCAAACCTCGACAAGAAGGTTCACACACTTTAAGCAAGTGGATTCAGTCATTCTTTCAGGAGAGCCATAAAGAGTTGAAGTCAGGGGTGTACCAAACTCCCATGAGACCTTGTTTGGCTGAAATTGTTTTGAAAATAGTCACTCACCAGTTACAATATTCTATAAATTAGTAGATATAAAAAAATATCATGATCTAGCTAGGCTTTACAAAAGGCACATGTCACTATAAATTTGGCAAATGGGAAAACAAATCATATATGAATGTCTATATGTCAACCTTGAACAGATTCTCCATCCATCTGTGCATAAAAATCATATTTCAAGGTTTCAAGTGTTAGTTAGCAAAGTAATGAATATGGTGCCTCGGAAGAAAAGAGAGATGCAATGTATCTACAGTGGCTTTGTCGATATCAACTACTTGAGCATAGAATCAATATATGCCACATATAATAACCATCCCAGCATGACTTTGAACTAGTAGTTAGAAATATAGAACATGAATGATGGAAGACCAACAAGCAGGCACGGCACGGCACAGGTAAAAGACATCCGAAAAATAGCAAAGAAAGCAAGTATGAAGGACACTGGGCCACGTCTGGTTTGCATTCGGCATCAGCCTGCTTATGATGGTGCTATGTCCCCGAGAAAGGATGCAGGTGGGACATATGCGCAAAACATAACCAAGATTGTATAAACGAATCAAACAAATTAGACAATGCTGAGCCATATCAAATTAGTCCTTAAACTATGCAAATAAATTGTAATCTCAAGTGAAAGAACATCATTTACTAATTACATCTGCATTATTCTCCAACAAAATCTTCATAACACTGAACTTCCCACGAACACCAGCAGCAACTAGAGGTGCCCCATATGAAGAAGATGCATCAACACTAGCTCCTCTCGATAGCAACAGCTGTGCTATTTCATCATGCCCTAGACATAACGAAATTAACACGTAATTATAGAACCCAAATACGAAATTCAAACCTAGTAAGGTGCATGCTGCATAACCGCCATTCCCACCTAGTCAAAAATCTGGTGCATACAATTAATGTCTGCCGAGCGAAACAATTTATTGAATAAAGTATTGAGTCAATATGTCAATACAGACACTGGTCGACCAAAAGTTTTGAGTCGGTGAAAAAAGTTAATTTAGGGCAAGTATACCAATAGTTATGTATTACAACTAGCACTTACTTATATTATCACTCTCTATTTTACGTGAGCTGCAGTGCAATCATAAACACAAAGTTGGGAGGACCAAACCTCATAACAAATTTTGAAGACAACTTGGGAAGGAAAAATAGGATACAATGAGCCAACTATGTTTTTCTCTACAACGGAAGTTGGTAATCTTTTGTAATGAGCGCTCCACATAAATACTGGTATGCAGAAATAAGCACCTGCTTCTGCTGCCTCATGGAGAGGAGTTGTGCGTCCGGAGGAGGTTTTCCTATTAGGATTAGCACCTTTGTCAAGAAAATACCTTGCAGCAATCACTTGCCCACACGCTGCCGCAAAAGACAAAGGTGTAATACCTGCAAAAAGGATCACAGCCAATCAATTTAGCAAACGTTGACACCCTGCCATATTGTGACATACATATAAAGTCCACTGCAGTATTCTTTAACTTACTAAGGGATGCATATCAGATACAATACTGAATCTTCCAAACGTAAAAAATCGGTGCTAGATGGAACAAGAGGAGTGAAAATTCTGAAAAATAAGGACAGAAGCTGGTGGAATAAATGGTGTTTACAATAAGATTTTTTATATATGATAGGACATATCACATTCACACAACAGGATTATTTTCGTTTATTTACATCCTTTTCAGTGTCTGGTGTTTATGGATGATTCTGGTTAAAGGTTTTCAACCGGACCTGATATATGACATACAACATTGCTTTTGTTGTGTGATAGATGAGCAAGAAGTACAACCCCCCTGCCACCCCTTACACAAAAAGGTAGAGATGATTAACTGAGTGTGGCTTCTAGTCTAGAGTAAAGGGCTTCGTTGGTGTTGAATATTGGAAACTTTCATTACATCATGCTCAAACTGTACAAGAAAATCATAGAGTATACAACACAAAGGATCTACTGCTGACACAAATAAGGAAATGGCGGCAAAAATAATACTGGTAATACACCTTTCACCTAAGAAAAGCATCATATACATAGTATCATAGTATCTTTCATTTTGAATCCCACAAACAAACTCTTGAAAAACATGAAAGCATTTACTTCAGAATTAGAAAGACTGTGTATACCAGAACCATGATTAACAGCCTCTGAGTCAACATCAAATCCGAGCTGCTCCACCAAGTACTTGCAGACGGCCATATTACCTGAGCCAGCTGCCGAATGCAATGGCCCACAGCCCTCCATCCTCAAAGAGGGGAGTGACGCCCTATCATCCTCATCCAACCTATCCACCACAGCTTCACGACCAAATTTTCAAAAGAAGAATTGTGAGGCACAAACTTGCATACATTTTAGTTTCCACCAAACATTTATTCATGGAACAAGATCAAAGTAGTCGAGAAACGGAGAAAAAATGCTACTCCCTCCGTCCTACAATTTGAACATTTTAGCAAGCTATTTTAGCTTTCCAAAATATTACCTCCGTCCCAAACATTACAAAAACTAGATGTCTTGAGATGAAGCATATCAGTTAAAGCAAACAGGCCACCAAAGAGTAGCATCATCAACATATACACAGCAACAGTGGATTAAAGAAAAAACTAGGAAGCACAAAAAACCTCCAGCAATTATCGCTTACAGCAACAACTACGGATGAGAAGTCGCTCTTGCATGCACACAATGACACAAGTGTCCAATGGAACGGGCATACGAGCGCACCCTCAAAACCCACACGGAGCCCACAAGTCCGCCCAACGCAAACAGGAACTAAAACCCAATCTAAAGGCAATATTAAAATGTCCTACAAATTTAAATGAATTTCGTCCGTTTCCTTTAAATTAGTGTATGTAAATTTAATTAAAAAACATATTGGCAGGGCACTTGTGCCGGCGCCCCCAATGGTGCCAATCTGGTACTCTAAAACCCAATCCATAAGTAATGCTATTAGAAGGGAGGATCTTACCCTTTATGCCGTCGACGTCGCCATCTGAACATGCATAGAGGAACTTCCTCTGCGGCGAGGAGAGGCCGGCGCCTACACAAGCGACACGGCGAGGAAGGACACAACACATGCCGCCATTAGTTAGAGACCTCGATCGTAGAGCAAAACACATGCCCATAATTGGCGAGGCGACAAAGGGGTCGATGGTCGAGCACGTACCCACTCGCTGGTCGTCGTTCGCGCTCACCGGCCCGCGTCCCCTTCCCCCGCCGCCGCCGCGACGGCTCCCCTTCTCCATGGCGAACTGGAGAAGAACCCAGAAGCAGGCGGATGGGTTTGGTGGTGGGGCCGGTTGCTTCTCTAGGGAAAGGAAGCGTCTGTGTACTGCGTTTCCTCCCAGGAAAGTGGAGATTTATAATGGCAGCGGCGTAGGGGAGAACCGGAGAAGGGCAGGGTGCGAGGACGTGGGAGAGAAAGGGCGCGACGCGCGCGTCCCGGACGGAGGAGATGGAAAGTGCGGGGTGCGGGAGGATTGGCTACCAATTTTGCTACGCGGCATCAAGGGGACGCGCGTTCGTGCCGTGGACCATGGACTTCACTCGCGGATTTGTACGTATATCCTATTCTTATGATTTCATTTCACTCGTCCATGGACTTCGATTATTACGGATTTTTTTAAACTTATAAACAAAACTTTTGAATCTATTAAAGCGAAGAGATCACTGGAGCTCGGGTACCAAAGACACTTTTGAACACTGTTTTTTAAAGGGAAAATGATAGTACATATCATCCGGGGGATTGTGTCGCGCGATCCTCCGCCTCCGTGGCGCGCTGGGAGACTGCGGTGCTGGGTCCCACCACTATAGTCTATTTGCCTTTCCTTCTACCGATTCCCCCCCCCCCTCCCCCCCTCCCCCCCTCCCCCCCTCCCCCCCTCCCCCCCCCCCCCACTTTATCCTTTTTTCTTCCTCCACCTCATGCACAGCCGCATAGGAGGTCAATCCGCCATGATATCCTCTGCCTGCCGACGCCCATGGCACCCGCCCGCTTCGCCAAGGGCTCCAAAATCAAGCTCGAGCCCCGAGTCCCCTACTCTTCTCTGCCGTGCTTCCTCGTCCTTTGCCACGCCCGACAAGCTCGAGCATGACGACCGCTTCGTCTCGTCCGCTGTCTCGGCCTGCGCGTCAACCTCGTCGTCATCCGCAACAGAGTAGGTGTTGCATGCTATAGGGGCCGGCGCTGCTTTGACTCGCCGCCGTCAATGCTGCAAGGGGCGCCAGTGCTACCAAGTATGGTGGCGCTACTTTTCAGCGGGAAGGTGTCGTGCTGTCAGGGCACGGCGGTGCTGCTTCCAGCATGGAGGTGCGGTGCTTCCACGACACGGCGGCGCTGCTTCCAGCTTCCAGCGTGGAGGCGCGGTGCTTTCAGGGCGTGACGGCGGTGCTTCCACGGCACGACGGCGCTGCTTCCAGGGCGTGACGGCGGTGCTTCCACAGCACGGCGGCGCTGCTTCTAGGGCGCGACGGCGGTGCTTCCACGGCACGGCGGTGCTGCTTCTAGGGCGCGATGGAGGTGCTTCCACGGCACGGCGGCGGTGCTTCCACGACACGGCGGCGCTGCTTCGAGGGCACGACGATGGTGCTTCCACGGCACGGCGGCGCTACTGCCAAGTCACGAAGGAGCAGCTGCATTGGCAGGGCGGTGCTGCTGCCATGGTTGAGGTGTGGTGCTACCAGCGGCATGCAGCTGGTGGTGAAGCTGCGAAGGACCAACCGGCGCTAGATCGGCAAGCGACCACGCCGGCATCTCCTCCGGCAACCTTGATGTTGGCCTGTTGCTGCCATAGGAAGGGGAGGGTGATGGTGCAAGGATGATGGAGGCGCTCCAAGGGGACGAATGGAAGTGTTGTGACTGTTCAAGGGGAGGTGATTCATAGGGAGCCTCACCGGAGGATTTTTGGAGCGCCGGTGTGGATTTTTTAAGCGAATGTGCACTGGGGAGGAAGGGCGGAGGTTGATGTGGGAGATTTGGGAGGCAGGGCGAGGAACAGCCGAGGATGAAGAAGGCCACGCACGGACGCTTTGGTCGTCGCCTTCATTTGATCACTGTGAGCGGACACGTGACGACCTCTTGATGCGGAGGATCGGAAGTCCCGATCCCTCGGAGGACGCTCAGCAATACCCTTTTCAAAGCGGATCTGTATATCCTCCACTTCACTTGCCCATGGACTTCGACGATTTAGAATTTTTTAACTTATAAACATGATTTTTATTTTTATTTAAAGCGAAGAGATCACTATAGCTCGGAAGCCGAGGACACTTTCCGACATTGGTCTTCAAAGCGGATATATATATCCTCCACTTCATTCGCCCATGAACTTTGACGATTCAATTTTTTTGAAACTTATAAACATAATTTTTGCATTTTTTTTAAGTAAAGAGATCACTAGAACTCAGGAGCCAAAGACGCTTTCCTACACTGTTCTTCAAAGTGGATCTGTATATCTTCCGCTTCACTCTCCCATGGACTTCGACGATTCGATTTTTTTGAAACTTATAAACATGATTTTTGCATTTTTTTTTAAGTGAGGAGATCACTAGAGCTCAAAAACCAAAGACACTTTCCTACACTATTCTTCAAAGTGATCTACATATCTTTCGCTTCATTCGCCCATGGACTTCGATGATTCAATTTTTAAAAAAACTTATAACCATGATTTTTGAGTTTTTCAAAGCGAAGAGATCACTAGAGCTCACGAGCCAAAGGCACTTTCCAACATTGGTCTTCAAAATGGATATTTATATCCTCCGCTTCACTCGGCCATGGACTTTGATGATTCATAATTTTTCAACAGTAGAAACATGAAATTTGAACTTTTTAAAACGAAGAGATCACTGGAGCTTGGGAGTCCTAGAAACTTTCCGACATTGTTCTTTAAAGCGGACACTCGCCCATGGACTTCTACAATTAAGATTTTTTGAAACTTATAAACATGATTTTTTTAATTTTGTAAAGCGGGGAGATCACTAGAGCTTGGAAGCCAAAGACACTTTTCGACACTGTTCTTCAAAGTGGATTTGTATATCCTCTGCTTCAATCGGCCATGGAGTTTGACGATTCAAAATTTTCTAAAACTCATAAATATTATTTTCAAACTTTTTAAAACAAAGAGATCACTAGAGCTTGGAAGCCAAAGACAATTTTTGGCACTGTTCTTCAAAGTGGACACTCTCCCAAGGACTTCGATTGATTCATATTTTTTAAAACTTATAAACATGATTTTGAATTTGCGAAAAGATCATTTGAGCTCGGGATCCAAAGACACTTTCCCACACTATTCTTCCAAGCGTATATGTATATCTGATGGCGCAGTGATGAATGGTGCTAGAAAACTTGTTGGCGTGTAGTTGATGAAGTAAATGACCGGCCAGTTGGAAACCCCAAGAGAAGGTTTGATAAATATAGCAGCAAGTTTTCCCTCAGTTACGAAACCAAGGTTTAATCGTCCAGTAGGAAAAAGCCAAACTTCAGAAGGTGATGCTTGCTAGCCTAGTGACACTCCAACAAGGGCGCCGTTAACGATATCTTGTTAGCGCGTCTTCAACTAGTAGCAACGTGGAACCTGCACATAACACAACCAAATACTTTGCTCCCAACTTACGATGAGGTTGTCAATCTCACCGATTTGCTTGAAACAAAGGAATGAGCGTATCGAGTGGAAAGCAATAGTAGTATGCGAGTAAAGTAAACAGTGCGAGTAAAGTAAACAGGTGATAGCAATATAATGGAAATAGGACCGGGGTCCACAGTTCACTAGTGGTGTCTCTCCATAAGATAAAATAACACATGCTGGGTAAATAAATTACAGTTGGGCAATTGATAGAATAAAGATAACGTGCATATGTTGAGAGGATCACTATGAGATTTACTCTAGGTATTACAACAAGATACATAGACCGCCATCCAACTGCATCTATGACTAATAATCCACTTGTGGCAAATTAATCCGAGAACTCCACAAGTATTAAGTTGCGAACAACAGATAACTGTATTAAGCAAAGTGTGTAATGTAAACAAAGCATATGACCTTGAGCATATGAATGTTATTTTCTCCCTAGTGGCAACAACACATCTACAACCTTAGAGGTTTCTGTCACCCCCCAGATTAAATAGAGGCATGAACCCAACTATCGAGCATAAATACCCCCTCTTGGAGTCACTAGTATCTACTCGGCCAAGATAGCTACTAACAACGGAGAGCATGCAAGATCATAAACAACATAGAGATAACATAAGATAATATTCAGCATATCAACTCAATTATAACACCAATATTCATCAGATCCCAACAAACACAACATGTAGAATTACATAACGGTGATCTCAATCATGTAAGGCAGCTCACGAGATCTAAACATGAAGCACATGGTGGAGAAGACAACCATCTAGCTACTGCTATGGACCCATAGTCCAAGGTAGACTACTCACTCATCGCGCCGGAGGAAAGCATGGCGATAAAGAAGACCTCCGGTGGCGATTCCCCTCTCCGGCAGGGTGCCGGGAAGAGCTTCTGGACCCTCCCGATCTCGGGTCAATGACGGCGGTGGATCGCGATGTGTTTCTGGAAAAGTGATCGGGTGTTTAGGTTTTTCCCATCGGGGGGTCTTTATAGGCGAAGGGGCAGCGTCAGAAGTGGACTAGGTGGGGCTCAACAGAGGTGGGCGCGGGCCAGGGCCAGGCCACGCCCCCTGGTGGTGAGGCCACTGATACGTCTCTAACGTATCTATAATTTTTGATGCTCCATGCTTGTTTTTACACCATTTGCTTAGTGTTTCGTTACACTTCGTGGCATTTTTATGCATTTTCCAGAACTAACCTATTAACGAGATGCCACAGTGCCAGTTCCCTGTTTTCTGTTATTTTTGTATTTCAGAAAAGTTACACAGGAAATATTCTCGGAATTGGACGAAACAAAAGCCAGACGTCCAGATATTTACCGAAGCTTCCAGAGAACCGAAGAGGAGATGGAAAGGAGCCACAGGGGGCGTGGCCTGCCCCTAGCTCATGCTGGCCTGTGGTGTGGGCCCTCTGGTCCACTTCTGACGCTGCCCCTTCGCCTATAAAGACCCCCCGACGGGAAAAACCTACACACCCGAACACTTTTCCAGAATACATCGCGATCCACCGCCGCCGTCGACCCGAGATTGGGAGGGTCCAGAAGCTCTTCTCGACACCCTGCCGGAGAGGGGAATCGCCACCGGAGGTCTTCTTCATCGCCATGCTTGCCTCCGGCGCGATGAGTGAGTAGTCTATCTTGGACTATGGGTCCATAGCAGTAGCTAGATAGTTGTCTTCTCCACCATGTGCTTCATGTTTAGATCTCGTGAGCTGCCTTACATGATCGAGATCACCGTTATGTAATTCTACATGTTGTGTTTGTTGGGATTCAATGAATATTGGTGTTATGATTAAGTTGATGTGATGAATATTATCTTATGTTATCTCTATGTTGTTTATGATCTTGCATGCTCTCCGTTGTTAGTAGCTATCTTGGCCGAGTAGTTGCTAGTGACTCCAAGAGGGGGTATTTATGCTCGATAGTGGGTTCATGCCTCTATTTAATCTGGGGGAGTGACAAAAACCTCTAAGGTTGTAGATGTGCTATTGCCATTAGGGAGAAAACAACATTCATATGCTCAAGGGCATATGCTTTGTTTACATTACACACTTTGCTTAATGCAGTTATCTATTGTTCGCAACTTAATACTTGTGGAGTTCTCGGATTGATTCGCCATAAGTGGATTATTAGTCATAGATGCAGTTGGATGACGGTCTATGTATCTTGTTGTAATGCCCAGAGTAAATCTTATAGTGATCCTCTTGACATATCACGTTATCTTTATTCTATCAATTGCCCAACTATAATTTGTTTACCCAGCATGTGTTATTTTATCTTATGGAGAGACACCACTAGTGAACTGTGGACCCCGGTCCTATTTCCATTATATTGCTATCACCTATTTACTTTACTCGCACTGTTTGTTTTACTTGCAAACTACTATTGCTTTCCACTCGATACGATCATTCCTTTGTTTCAAGCAAACCGGTGAGATTGACAACCTCATCGTAAGTTGGGAACAAAGTATTTGGTTGTGTTGTGTGCAGGTTCCATGTTGCTACTAGTTGAAGACGCGCTAACACGTTATCGTTAACGACGCCCTTGTTGGAGTGTCACCAGGCTAGCAAGCATCACCTTTTGGAGTATTGACTTTTTCCTGGACTGACAAACATTGGTTTCTTACTGAGGGAAAAACTTGCTGCTGTGCTCATCATACCTTCCTCTTGGGGTTCCCAACTGGACGGTGAAAAACTATCAACACCGCACCGTATCAAGACATTTTTCTGGCGCCGTCGCCAGGGAAAAAGAAGACTTCTGCAAGGGGAGTTTCGCACGCACATCCTTTACTTTGTTTTAAGTTTTGCTTTAATTTATTTTTACTTGCATCATTTTATCAAAAACATAAAAAAAATTAGTTTCCTTTATAGTTGTTTTTATTTGTCTGCTTTTTGTTTTGCTAGAATGGCTACTCCTCAAAACACCAAGTTGTGTGATTTTACTAGCACTAATAATAGTGATTTTATCTGCACTCCTATTGCGCGACATGCTCCAGCTGCAATTTTTTATGAGATTAAGCCTGCTTTGTTGAACCTTGTTATGAAAGAGCAATTTTCTGGTGCTAGTACTGATGATGCTGCAGCTCATCTCAACAATTTTGTTGAGCTATGTGAGATGCAAAAGTATGAGAATGTTGATGGTGATATTATTAAGCTTAAGTTGTTTCCTTTTTCTTTGAGAGTGACGAGGATTAACTCGACAAATGTCCTAGATGAAGGACTTAGGATCGGGGAGATAGGGCGTCGGATGAACTCGAAGGTAAAGTTAGTCGAAATATTTGTATATCGAAAGTAAACTTGGGTGTTCAACCTGGCTTGCTTTCAATCTGCCCTACACCGTCCCCTCCTGACCCCTATATATAGGTGGCCAGGTCTCGAGGATCGGGTAGGGTCCGATACAGATTACAAATATCGACATACGGTAATAACTCGTATTCGACTATCATTACAATTGGGCCTAGCTAAACGGGCCTTAGGGGTACTCAACTAACGGGTTCTATTAGCTATACCCTTGTCAGTAGCCCCTGAGATTCTACCAGAATTGCAGATTCAGGTTGAATCTCTAATCTTCAAATCTTCGACTTGGTCAATTCTTCATCTTCTTCAAATCTTCGACTTGGTCTTTCGACTTATATTTTATGATAATAACCTGCTCGCAAGGGGTTTTGATGATCAAGCCTGACAACTCTGACGGATCAAGAGGTCAGTTAACTGCCGGAACAGATACTTGCCACCTACTTCAAATTCAATCCCCTTGGACTTGAATTCGGGATACCGGTCAAACCCATTCTTTTGCCTCATTTAGGACTTACAAAAAATGAATCCCAGTGGTTCTCAGGGTACCCAGTGCGTCCACCAGGATTTTCTTCGCGTCGTAGACACGGATACATACCAGCAGAGCGCATCCATGTGCGTATACCAGGCCACACAGGACGGATCCCGGGGTCTTACCTTCGTGATAAATCACGGCATTCGAGTTTCGTTGCGATAACGCAACTCGAGAATCTTATGTCGCAATCAAAGTTTGACTGAAAATATTCGGGTTTCTACAACCATCAAACTCGCTCCCGATGGGAGTAACACTTCTCCAATCTCCAATGCTTTACCAATGAATGTCGTCGGGTGCGCGCTCAGCGCTCCCGATGGGAGTAGCCCCCGAGGCTATAGTCGAAAAAAGATTTTTCGAGTATAGGCTCAAGAGATAATATAGCTCGTCACACTTCGACTCGAAACACCTCACCTGCGAAGATCTTCAACTCGAGATACTTTCAAGAACACCTTGTTGTCCAGTTCTGGCCCAACACTTCAATGAAGAGTTCCACTTGAATTTTATGCAAGTAACAGCCCCCAAGGCTGATAACCAAAAAATCCTTCATAACTAATCCCTTCTATAAATTTCAGCATTCGTCGGCGCCATCCTTTTACCTTTATATATATATTTGATGACGTCAATAAAGACGTAGCTCTTCATCAATGCAAACCGTTTTATGGGTAGCACTGTAATTTTCTCGATTTTTTGACCGTTTAGTGGGCTGCACGATTTTTGACCGTTGGTGGGCTAACGTTTCCGATCTTTGCGCCACGACTCAGCCCACGATCCAGAAGATATATAACTGGCATAGTGGGGAATCGTACTGTTCACTAGCTCGTTACCTCCGCCGCCTCCATTGCTGATCTCCTCTGCCTCTTCCTCTCTTCGCGAAGCCCCCGAGCGCACTTTTGTGCTGTATGCGCGTGAAGCATCTGGCCACCAGGAGCGCTATGGCCAAGTCATCTGCCACCAACTGGGTCCGCTCCACCATCACCGAGAAAGAGATGGAGAAAGCCACGGCGGACGGCCTCATCTCTGCCGAAGATTCCATCAAGTTTCCCAGCACCGAACGGATCCCGAAGCCCCCGAGCGGTTACCGGGTAATGTTCCTTGCTCTCCTCTTCCGTGGTCTGTCCCTTCCTGCCCACGAATTTCTCCGTGGGCTGCTATTTGTCTATGGTGTACAGCTCCATCAGCTTACACCAAATTCCCTTCTCCATATTGCTTGCTTCGTGACTCTTTGCGAGTCATTTTTGGGCATTGAGCCCCACTTCACTCTCTGGAGATCGATCTTTCGACTCCGCCCCAACGTTTCTCTGGCAAGGAAACCCGAACTGGGTGGAGCCGTTGTTTCTGTGCGCCCTGAGGCGCAATATCTTGAATTTTCTATGGCCGCATCTGTCCAAGGGTGGAGGACAAAGTGGTTCTATATCAAGGACCGCAAATCCTCTCCTGAAGATGAGTTCGGCCTTCCTCCCTTTGACGCTTCTCAAGAAGTGAAGAAATTGAAGTCATGGGACTCGCTTCCCTCAGATGCGGAAGTTGCACAAATTCTTCCTCTTCTATCCCGCATTCAAAATTTGAAAACAGGCCTAGGAGGTGCTTTGTCGGGTATCCAACTCATGGCGTTTTTCATACAACGTCGAGTTCAACCCCTACAGCACCGTATTACCAAGCTTTGGACTTATTCTGGCTTAGAAGACCCTACTCGCATATCCGAGGATCTGATGTCAAAAGAAGATGTCGACAAGCGAGTCAGGAATCTCACCAAGCTCACCAAGGAGCACTCAGTTGCTGACTTGAAGGCAGATTTCTTCGACTCCGTGCACCCTATTCCTGAGGTATACATCGCTGCATCCACTTTTTGTCAAACTTCTCTTAATTTCGACTTGCATTATTCTTTGCCTCAGCACTCTCCTGATTTATTAATATGCAGGGTCACCAATTCATTGTTTCTCGTCCCCCTCTTCCAGAGGAAGGGCCCCTTCCTGCTGATCTAGCATCTCCTACATCTGAAGCCCCCGAGGCTGACGAAAGTCAGGACGGAGATGATGTCGAAGAATCAGAAGATGAGACTAGCTCGTCGACATCGCCTCCTCCTGCTTTTGCTGAAGATGTTGGTGTCGACAAAAAACAGAAACGTGTCGACGAAATTGCTTCATCGAGTTCTGCAGCGGCTAGAAAAACCCCCGCTCTTGCAGAAGATATGGAGTACTTCGACATGCTTGCATCGTAAGTATTGTAGTCAAACTTTTCAATTGCTTTGTTCTTGCCTCTTGCTTATAACTTATACTTTCCATGTAGTGATGATGAAGAACCACCAACATGTGCGACGGCTATTCCACCACCTTCCCCTGTGGCGATTGATGAGCCTGTCGAACCAGATGTTGCTCCGAGGACTACCAGGGCCTCTGTAAAGAAGGTTTCTCAAACTCAAGCCCGAAACCTCAAATGCGCGAAGAAGACCAAAGAAGACGAGGTTTCTCTGGAGGCCCATGTTTCTACAGTTTCTTCTGATGATGTGAGCAATTCTTCTTTCCCTTCTTTCCTTCCATGCACTTCTACTCTTACACTCTTCTTTTATCAGGCTTTGGTGAAGAGATTTATTGCCCTAGGCACGGAGTGTGCGGGGTACCTAAAGGTTGCAAAAGCTTCCGAAGGTAAAATTTTGTCATCCAATCACCACTTGTCTTCTGCACTTTATCCTTTGTTTATTTAGCTGACTCCTTGTCGACTTCTTATGCAGCTGCTTTATCAGCCGCCAATGCTCGAATTGCTTCGCTGGAAGCAGAACTCAAAGCTTCGCAAAAAGCTTATGACGTTGCGACCGCTGCTAAGGCCAGTGCTGAGAAGTCGCAGAAATCTGCGGTTGCCAAGGCGAAAAAGGCTGAGAGGGCGTTAGCAGATGCCAACAAAGAGCATGCTCAACGAGAGCAAGCCGTGACAGAGCGTCTTCACACCATGTCTACTGCTGCCAAAAGTAAGTTCCTTCGACTTGTCTTCTGTTTTCGCCCCCTGTTGCACTGGTGTATTTGTTGACACTTGCCTCTTCCTTTCTTTTCTATTGCTTTAGAATTCACAGGGGTATCTCCGTCGTCCCTGCAAACGGACGATGATCCTCTTATGGATGCGGTTAACCTACTCGAAGAAAACTGGATATCTATCCAGGAAACTTTTGAGTTGGTTGGCCGCGTTCTGTCACGGCTATTCGCCGGGTTGTGGCCGAAGAAAAAGATGGCAATCCCGAAGGGCAACCTGACTGAACTCGCCAAGACTTTTGACAGTGATGAAGACCCTACTCTCCATCTGAAAGGGCTGTCCATTAAGCGCGGCGCCGAAGGTGCCATTGCCCTTTCTCTTGCGCATGGCTCAGACTTTGATTGGGAGAAAGTTAACTCTCCCCATGGCTATACCCGCGACGAGATGAAGGTGTTTTTCGAGAAGGCGAAGAAGTTGGCGCCTGCGCTGCTGAACACAATTTCTCCTTCGGCAGCCTCTGCTGTGCCTGCTGCACCACCTTCAGCGCCGAAGGCTCCAGTGCCACCATCGACTTCTAGCGAGGAACTAGCCGCGCCCCCTTCTTCCACGGAGCACAATGCTGAGGTGGCGTAGATTCAGCTTCTTTGTAGCATTTAGTTTTCTCCTTTTGAATGTAAAGACTCCAATTAAGTGCAACCCGAGAATCTTAGCCATAGGGTTGTGATCTTATGTAAATATATCTTCTTTGTATGGAGTATTATGCTATCTTTCTGAAATTGCTTCTCCTTTCTTTTTGTAGTCGATGCGTGACAGTGATCCTTCTTCCCATGCTCCTGCTCCTTCCTCTGCTCGCGGATTCAATCCTCAGATTTCGTCGACTCCTAGTCGATGTAGTCACTGCGAAGAATACTCTTCCAGGATTTCCGACCTTGAGACTCGCCTATCCTTGGCTAAACGCCAAGCACAGACGGCTATTAAAAAGGCTAGCCAGGCCAGTGGCTATATGAAGAAAATCTCTTCACTTGAAGAAAAGGTCTCCAGCTTGACGGCGAAGGTTGTTCATAATGAAGAGTGCGAATCTTTCATTCTTGGAATTGTCGAGTCTGCTTGCGAGCTGTTGCGATGTGAGTTTTCTTTCGACTTCTTCTTTTGGCTGTTTGTGCACTTCTTTTGTGATATATTTGTCATTGTAGGTACTTGCTTGGATTTTGCTGCTGAAGAATGTCGAGTTGCTAAGCGAAATGCTGCTTTGGAGAAGATGTCGACTGGCTATGAGACTCTGTGGTCTGATCCTCGACGCCGTAGCGCCATTGTATTGCTTCAAGATCGTGCCCAGCACATTGGCGAGTCAGTTGATGGTTGCCGGCGAGCTCTTACAACTATGCACTCCATTATGCTTCCCCGTAATCCTTTGCCTGCAACTTTCCCACTTCTTCTTGATACTTTCCGATCCAGCCATCGTATTCATAGGTTAATAGAACTAAACTTAGTGGCTGGTGCCAATTTTGCTCTCGGGTGGATACGCAAGTGGCACCCCAGATTGAATTATAGCACGATGTCCTTAAGTTTAGCTCCAGGTGGAGCTAGCCTTCGGGTTCATATGGAGAACACGCTTCAACCTGCTCGAAG
Source organism: Dactylis glomerata (assembly GCA_007115705.1). Taxonomy (NCBI): domain Eukaryota; kingdom Viridiplantae; phylum Streptophyta; class Magnoliopsida; order Poales; family Poaceae; genus Dactylis; species Dactylis glomerata. The sequence continues at coordinate 2,631,502 of QXEO01000044.1, read as the reverse complement.
ACTTGTAGCTAGGCTTCTAGAGGCGGATGCTGCGTTTTTCCGCGAGTATCATTATTTAGATCCTTTAGGCGTAGATGATTCTGACAACCCGATGTTGTAAAGTATGTGTGGAACGCGAGAGATTATTTATTTCGCGACTATATGTCTGAAATTTATTCTCAAGGCGTATTTGTATGGTTCGTGCGTTTGCCGCATCTTCTCTTTGAAAGACTCGTAAACTCGAATATGAGGAACGCTTTGTCTTTATTTATACTTTTAATGTAAGGTACATGGGGTGACCCAAGAGATCCGGCCTGTGACCCGTGTTCTGGATCTAGAGGGCATTGCCCCTGGAATAACTCGTGGCTTTTACGGCCTTTATTGTTCTACTCTATTGTCTTTATGATGCTTATGTCGCCGTAGCTTTCCCTTTCTCCTCTGCGCCTGTGTCTTATCCTGATGTTCCTGTTCGTGGCTTCTTTGTTTCGGGCTCCGCGGTGCATCCTTCGAGTAGCTTGACGCCTTCTGTAGTCGCGCTCTTTGCCTTTTCTGCATGGTTGGCTATGAAAGAGCATTTCCCGCCTAATTGATTTTGGCGTTTGTTAACAATACATTATCTATTAATGTGTGATTATGCTTTGCAGGATTTTATAATATTCTTGCACAAGATATTGGGTTTTATATGTTATATTTGATAAGTATCATTATCCAAAGGAAATTATTGAGGAAATGGTGGAAATAAGCTCCTGGAGAAGTTTCAGACAAAGTTGGGCCAGTTAGGCCGGCTTTAGCCGGTCCCTAGACCGGCTATAGCCGGACTGCACGTTTTCGAGAGGGGTCCTGCGCCTCTGGACTCAACCGGCTTTTTGTCCGGCTATTTCCGGCTAGGCCGGATTTTTCAGGCCGGCTATAGCCGGTCTGAGGCCGGCTTTAGCCGGTGTGGCCGGCTTTAGCCGGACTTAACTCCGGCTATAGCCGGACTTCCTGGCCTCCAACGGTCAGATATTTGGGGGGGGTATATATACCCCCTCTTCTTCTCCAACGGGTAGCCAGCCAAGATTCAAGAACACCACCATTGTTGAGCTCACCAAAGCAAGTAGATCTCCTCCCTCACCCCACCAAAGCTCTTGATCTTTGGAGAATCGAAGGAGAAGACCATCCTCTACATCCTCACCGAAGCGATTTGATTTCCCCTCTCATTTGCTTGAGGGCCCTTGTGTCTTGGGTTCCCTTGTGTCCCAAGACCTTGTTTGTGTATTTGATATATTGCTACTTGTTGTTTCACAGCATTGTGTTGTGCTTGGGAGCCTCCAATTCAGTTGTGGATGCGTGCCCCAAGATTGTAAAGGCCGATTCCGCCTTGAGGAATCCCTTAGTGGAAAGTGAGCTAGGCCTTTGTGGCGGAAGCTTGCACCGGAGAATAGGGTGAGCCTTTGTGGCGTTGGTTAGGCCTTTGTGGCAACCACACCCCTCCAACGTAGACGTACTTCCCCTAAAAAGGAAGGAACTACGGGAATCACATCCTCGTCTCCGTGTGCTCCACTCTCGGTTACCTCTATCCTTTATTGCCTTTATATATTGTATCTTGTTTAGCTTGCTAGTTGACATATAGGTAAATTCACCTTAGTTGCATATCTAGAGAATTTACCTTTGTGTCAAGCCTAAATTGAAAAAGAACTAAAATTTGAGTAGCACCTATTCACCCCCCCTCTAGGTGCCCATACGATCCGTTCAATTGGTATCAGAGCCTCGGCTCTTTATTCGGGCTTAACCGCCTAAGAGTATGGACACCTCTCCGAGTGAGGGCTCGGGTCAAGTTTCCATGGGTGAGTTCAAATCTTTGGAATCATCCATGGCTTCCATGACATCTCAAGTAAGTGAGTTGCGTGAAATGATAGCGCAACTCATGCAAGCTAAAAATGCTAATGTTCCTCCACCTCCGGAAAAACCCGCTACTCCACAAGTGGAGAATGTGGGGATAGATGAGGAGGGTGCCGACAAAAATGGCGATGCTAAGTCTTCCACCAAGGCCAACGGGAAAGGTGAATACCCGCATTGGTATTCACCCGACCCGCCGGTTCCTCATCCTCATATTAACCATAGAGGTGATCCGCCTAAGCTTGATGCATTAAACTTTGGTCAATGGCAATATCAAATGATCTCTCATATGCGCAGTTCTTGCATCGAGCTTTGGAGGATTGTGGAGGAAGGTTTCAAGGCCGTGGATCCACACAACATGACAAGAAGAGAGACGGTCGATAGTCAACTCAATGCTACCGCTCTCCACATGATTCAAGTCGCCGTTGGGTCCAAGGACTTGCCTCACATCCAACATTTCTCCACCGCCAAAGAAGCTTGGCAAGGACTCTCCGACGTCTTTGTCGGTAATGAGAGCATGAAGAAGACAAGATATGTGGCCTTCTCAAATCAAGCGGAAGGATTCTTCATGTTGGATGGTGAGGACCATCAAGAGATGTATAGAAGACTCAAGGCAATCGCTACCACCTTCAAGAACCTCGGTGCTCACCATATTGATGATGAGTGGATCAAGATGAAGTATATTCTTGCTCTTACTCCGTATGAGCCCGCGGATGTGAAGAGTGTTCAAGGCAAGCACAACTTCAATGAGATGACCTCAAATCAAGTGATGCAAGAGATTCAAGCCTACAAGGTTGCCGCACAAAATGCGGAGGATGCACGTGCTCGTGCCATAGGAATGCAAAGAAGCTCCAATCTTGCATTAAAGGCTAGTGTGGTTGAGAAAGAGATTCCTTCTCAAGCAAGTATTGAAGCAAGGCTTGAAATGTGTCCCGAGGACATAAGGCATGAGTACAATGAGCACATGGCCTTTTATGGAAAAACCTTTTGGGTTAATCCACATAAGGCCAAAGAAGACAATCAAAGAAGAAGCAAGTCAAGTGGCTATCAAAGGAATGACAACAATGGTCAAAGGGTGAGGACATGCTACAATTGCAATGATAGATTTCATTTTGTTGCCGAGTGTCCTTATGAGAAGAGAGAAGACCATGGTGGGAAGCTCATCTTCAAAAGCAAGACCAAGTCACCTTCCAAGAAGCCATTTGTGAAGAAGGGTGGACCAAAGAAGAAACAACCAAAGTTTGTGTTTTTGACTCAAGAAGAGTACTCCGCAAGTGAGAGTGATGAAGAAGAAACCACAACGAGTGAGATGGCCGCAATGGCAACCACCTCCACTTCCTCCACATCACTTTTTGAATCCCCCAATGAGGACTCTCTTGCCAAGAACGTCAAGTGCCTTATGGCCAAGTCTTCCGAGGTATCACCCACATCTTTCTCTTCCTCTAAGACAAATGATGCTTCCTTGAATGATCTTGCTAGTCTTAGAGTAAAGGAAGAAATTATTGCCTTTGATGATTATGTGTCTAGTGTAGATGGTGCTCATAAGATTCACTTTGAACGTCTATTGAGCCAATATGGTAAAACTCCTGAAAAACTAGATGAACAAATGAGGCTTGAAAGAGAATATGCTCAAGATATTGCCTCACTAACCGAGTCTCTTGAAGAAGAGCAAGAGGAACGAGCAACTCTTGAAGAGAAGCTCGATTCCATTGAGGAAGCTAATAATGAAGTGATTTCCAAACTCACTAAAGAGCGTGACCATGCTCGTGCTAAAGTAAAAATGCTTAAAAAGGAAAAGGTTGAATTTGGTGTTGGTCATGATATACTTGTTAAGGATTTGGAAGATCTTGACAAGGCTCACAAGGCCTTGAAAAGTGAACACTCTATTCTTACCAAGTCACATGAACAACTTCAAATTCAATTGACTAAGATTAATGTGCCTAGTTCTTCTACTTCTACTTGTGATCATACAAATGTCATTGAAGAAAATGCTAGGTTGAAAGATGAGCTTGCCAAGTCCTCCATTCCCATAGGTGAGAAAAACCTAAATGATCTTTTGAGTAAGCAAAAGGCATTTGGTGATAAAACGGGAATTGGCTATGTCTCAAAGAAGAAGAAGAAGAACAACAAGAAGAAAAAGGCCAAGCCCGCTCAAGCAAAGAAGGATCCTATTGTGGGTGGCAAAGCCACTCATGATGATCATGCGGGAATTGCTAACCCTCACTATGTTTTAATTCGTGATTATTATGGTGATGTTTATGCAAAATATGTTGGTCCAAATGATGGTTATGTTGCTTGGTCTATTTGGGTTCCAAAGACCCTTGTTGCTAACAAAAGAGGACCCATTGAAAAATGGGGACCTAAAACCAAGCAATGATCTCTTGTAGGACTATGCTTCCGGTGGATCAAAATGGGTGCTTGATAGTGGATGCACAAGTCATATGACCGGAAGCAAGAAGATTATGACGGAGATGAGACCAAATGACAATCATATAACCGTCACTTATGGAGACATGTCACAATCCGAGGTATTGGGTCTTGGCAAGGTGGTGGTCGCACCGGATATTTCCCTTGTGGACGTCATGCTTGTTGAGACCCTTGGTTATAATTTACTTTCAGTTCGTGCACTTGGTAAGATGGGCTTTGCCGTCTTCATTGATAATGAAATTGTGGTACTCTTGTGGAGCAAGTCTCTAAAGGTCGCTTTCGTTGGACACATTGAAAATAACTTGTATGTGGTGGACTTTTCGGGGAAAGCCACTACAAGTGCAATGTGTTTATTTGGAAAGGCCGATGTGGGTTGGCTTTGGCATCGCCGTTTATCCCATGTCAATATGAGAACTTTGCAAAGCCTTCACAAGGGTGGCCACATACTCGGACTAAAAGAGAATGTTTCTTTTGCCAAAGATCGTGTTTGCAGGGCTTGCGTTCTAGGAAAAATGCATGATTCTCCCCACCCAAGCAAGACTATCATTTCTTCCAAGAGGATCTTGGAGCTCCTTCATGTGGATCTTTTTGGTACTCCCTCTCATGCAAGTCTTGGTGGGAAGAAATATTGTTTGGTGATTGTTGATGACTATTCAAGATATACTTGGGTTTACTTCTTCAAGCTTAAGAGTGAGACTCAACAAACCATCATCGATTTTGCCAAGGAAGTTGAACGTCAACATGGGCAAACTATTTTGGCAATAAGAAGTGACAATGGCTCGGAGTTCAAGAACTACACCTTAAATGGATTTCTTAGTGATGAGGGGATTCGTCATCAATATTCCGCTGCATATACCCCTCAACAAAATGGTGTAGCCGAAAGGAAGAACCGGACTCTTATGGATATGGCTAGGTCCATGTTGGCGGAGTTTAAGTCTCCATACAACTTTTGGGCCGAAGCTATCTCTACGGCTTGTCATTCTTCAAACCGGCTCTTCCTCCGCAAAGGCCTAAACAAGACTCCATATGAAATTCTCACCGGAAGCAAGCCCAACATCTCCTACTACCAGGTTTTCGGGTGTAAGTGTTTCTTTAAAAGAAAAGGAGTTCGTTTAGGTAAATTTGATCCAAAAGCAATAGAAGGTATTTTTGTTGGTTATGGTGCCGAATCCCACACTTATAGAGTCTTCAACAAGTCCACCGGACGTGTTGAAGAATCTTGTAGTGTGGTATTCGAAGAGAATGACGGCTCCCAAGGGGGGCGAGATGTTGTTTCTTGTGGTGTAGATGATGAAATACCTCGAGAAGCCATAGGAAGAATGGGCGTGGGATTTTTCCGCCCCATTGAGGGACACCTTGTGGCCGACCGGGAAGGACTATGCTCTACTCAAGTGGAGCCTTCATCTTCACAAGCTCAACAAGCCTCTCCCAAGGAAGCAACTAATGCACCAACCGAAGAACAAGACAAGGACCTTCATGAAGAAGAAGGGGCACCACCATCCTCTCCGGTTATCTCAACCGCCCCCAATTCTTCACAAGACCAAGATCAACCTACTCATGAAGATAATAATGATCAAGGTCAATTTGATGGTCAAGACGGGGACCAAAATGATCAAGATGATCAAGAGACTCCTCCAAGGTCTAATGAGGAGATCGAAGCCCGTCGCAAGAAAAGAGTTGAAAGAGACTTGGAACTTAAAGGTCATACCCTTGAGAGGGTTATTGGAGATTTAAGAAGCAAAGTGTCAACTCGGCGTCAATTGGCACAATTTAGCTCTCATCATGCTTATATCTCCATGGTTGAACCCAAGAAAGTATTTGAAGCACTTGAAGATCCGGATTGGTTGGATGCTATGCATGAAGAACTCAACAACTTCAAGCGCAATAATGTATGGGTGTTAGTAGAGAAGCCAAAGGAGTGCCGCAATGTGATTGGCACAAAGTGGATATTCAAGAACAAGCAAGATGAGCATGGAATTGTTGTGAGGAACAAGGCAAGATTGGTTGCTCAAGGTTTCTCTCAAGTTGAAGGCATTGACTTTGGAGAGACCTATGCTCCCGTGGCTCGTCTTGAGTCCATCCGTATCCTTCTTGCATATGCCACTCATCATAATTTTAAGTTGCAACAAATGGATGTTAAGAGTGCATTTCTTAATGGTCCATTGAAAGAGGAAGTGTATGTTAAGCAACCCCCGGGGTTTGAGGATCTCAACTTTCCTAACCATGTCTACAAACTCCATAAGGCACTCTATGGCCTTAAACAAGCCCCACGTGCGTGGTATGAGCACCTTAGGGAGTTGTTGGTAGACCGTGGGTTTGAAGTTGGGCAAATCGATCCTACTCTTTTTACTAAGAGGGTCAATGGGGAGCTTTTCGTATGCCAACTATATGTTGATGATATTATCTTTGGCTCTACTAACAAAGCTTTTAATGATGAATTTTCAAAGCTTATGACCGATAGGTTCGAGATGTCTATGATGGGCGAAATGAAGTTCTTTCTTGGTTTTGAAATCAAGCAATTGAAAGAAGGGACTTTTATTTATCAAGCCAAATATGTCCAAGACATGCTCAAGAGGTTCAAGATGAAGGAACTAAATGGGGCCGCCACACCAATGGCCACAAAATGTCATCTTGAGCTTGATCCCAATGGTAAAAATGTGGATCAAAAGGTATACCGTTCTATGATCGGTTCTTTGCTTTACCTTTGCGCATCTAGACCCGATATTGTGTTGAGTGTAGGTGTGTGTGCAAGGTATCAAGCCGCTCCTAAAGAAAGCCACCTTATGGCGGTTAAGAGAATCTTTCGATATTTGGTTCATACCCCAACGTATGGGCTTTGGTATCCCAAAGGCTCGGATTTCTCTCTTTGTGGCTTCACCGATTCGGATTGGGCCGGTGACAAGGATGATAGGAAATCAACCTCCGGAGCTTGCCAATTTCTTGGTAGGTCTTTGGTGTGTTGGTCTTCTAAGAAGCAAAATTGTATATCTCTCTCCACCGCCGAAGCCGAATATATTGCCGCCGCAAGTGGATGCACTCAATTATTATGGATGAGGCAAACTTTAAAGGAATATGGTGTCAATTGTGACAAAGTGCCTCTTTTATGTGACAATGAGAGTGCTATCAAGATAGCCTATAATCCGGTGCAACATTCAAGAACCAAGCATATTGAGATCCGGAATCATTTTATTAGGGATCATGTTGCCCGTGGTGATATTGAGCTTGCATATGTAAGCACCAAGGATCAACTTGCCGACATATTCACGAAGCCCCTTGATGAAGCAAGATTTGGATATTTGAGGAATGAGCTAAATATCATTGATTCAAGGAGTGTGGCTTGAGGATCTTGCAAATACACCTATTTTCAATGCTTGTTTGGTTTAGGTGTGGGCATGGAGATAGGGGGAGTGCGGTCCTAATTAATTGGGCTATCCCTCCCCCCATAATGCCAATAGTGACAAAATTGTTCTCTTTCTATCATTTTTGTGATATATGAGCTTCAATGACGAGTATTGGTTATGGACCCAAGATATATCTTCGCGGTCCAATGCCATGACACTCATACATGGTGGCCTCGGCCACCGACCTCTTCTTTTCGAAGAGTTAATTCCTTGCAAATCTTATTTGAGCTTTCATTGAGTTTCCTTGTCATTGTCTCTTTCCGTGAAATGGGAAGGCACTAGCATTGGTTTTTCAAAGTTTTCTTGTGTTTTGCAATGCCAAGTGCCGAGAACCACTCCATGCGTGTTTTCTGTCCTAAGCCCACTTATCTAAAGCCAAATCATCCTCTTATGCATGCCCAGAACTTCCAGAAATCAAAAACATCTGTTTTGGGTCATCTGACCGGCTTTAGCCGGTCTGGTACCGGAAATAGCCGGTGTCCGGCTTTAGCCGGGCACCCCGGCTATAGCCGGCCTGGGGATTTCGAGCCCCACTCATTAGGGTGTGGGGGCTGAGGGTTTTCTCTCATTCCACCCCCACACCTATCTCCTGCTCGTGCTCCCCTCCTTGGACCCGCCGCCGCCGCCGCCGTCTCTCACCTCCTCCGGCCGCCGGAGCTCCTCCATCGGCCGGCCCTTCCCTCCGGCGCCCTCCCCATGGACCAGGGTATCCTCCTCCACTTATTTCTCTCTCTCTCCCTAGTTCTCTCTAGGGTTAGGGTTAGTTGATCTTGTGGTACCTTGGTTCACCTGGGAATGTTTTAGCTTCGTGTTTCCCTTCTGCATTGCATACTTTGAAAATGTGTGACAAGTTTTGGTGGCCTACAGCTGAGATGTCGATTTTGTTCATCTGGTCCGGCTAAAGCCGGTGTCAGGCCGGCTATAGCCGGTCTGACCGGCTATAGCCGGCCTGAGGCCGGAAATAGCCGGTGTAGATCACCTTCTACTGTCATGCTTTTTCCTTTTATGCTATTGCTCCTTGATCCTCTGGCATGCATGCTTATCCTATATGCTCGCTTCATATGTGCTGTATGCAGGTGGTTCTCGACCCAAGAGGTCTCGGTATGTTGATCCCTCGCTTGCCCGCCGTCAAGAGAATCAAAATGCTCGTGTGGCAGCTGCTCTGAAGAGGAAGAGATTGGAAGAACGCAAGAAGAAATCTCTCTTTGCCAATGTCAGTGATCTCAAGAAGCTGTCCAAGCAAGAGTACAGGGAGTTCCGTGAGCAGAAGTTCTACTCAATGCCTAGGGACATTGACAGTGCGTCCTTCTACCGGTCTGAGCATCAGCGGATTTATGAGCAGATTTATGCATCCATGAGCACAAAGGTGTGCCCCATGAAGGTCACCAACATTGCAGCTTTGTCACGGGATGAGTATTTTGAAGATGCTCTTTGGGTCACCGAGAAGCTTGGGTTGCACAAGCTGATGGTCTTCAAGCAAGACTACAACCCGCATCTGATTCAGCAATTCTTTGCCACTTTAGAGTTTGATACTCAGGATGAGGTTGGTTTCACTTGGATGACAGGTGAAGTGAGGAAGTACTCGACCATGTCTCGGTTCGGGAAGCTTTTGGGCTATAGGTTCGATGGCATTCATCGACCTAGGGGTGCCCGTTTGCATCTTGATACCACTGAGTACAACAAGGGGAAGATTCAGTACTTGTATGGTCCAGGGGGCAAAGCGGGAGAGACTGCAAATCTCCTTCCCCTCTATGATATTTTGCTCCGGATGTTCCGTGCCAACATTGCTCCAAGTGGGGGCAACAATGATTCTATCAGAGGTGGTCTTGTGCATTTGCTCCACCATGCCCGGCTTGTCTTCGAGGCCGGAAGAGATAGTGAAGGGATGGAGCTTGATGTGATGTACTTCATCTTTATGGAGATGAAGATTGCTATGCTTGATCGAAAGATCCCTCCTTATGCTCCATTCATCATGAGGCTTATCATTGACAGAGGCATTGAGGGAGATTTTGAGATTGAAGAAGATTTGCTTGATGAAGACTTGGAAGTGCACAAGCCCAACAAGCTCTACAAGAAGACCGCTCATTTGGTGTCTAGCACCTCAAGTGCTTATCCCTCTTCGAGTGATGTGATGGGTGGCAACATCTATGCCACCGGCTCTAGGAGGAAGAATGCGGATCCACCAAGTGGTGGAATGGCTCAAGAGATGAAGAAGCTCAAGTGGTGGCAAATGGCTCTCTTTTGTATGAACAATGATGTGCGTCACACTCAGTACAAGGACTATGTGGACTGCAAGCACATCTCCAAGAAGCAAAGAGAGTTGGATACTCGTTTGAGGGCTGTGGAGAAGGGCAAGGGAGCTAGCCATGAAGAGGAGTCCCAAGAGCAAGATATATCCGAGGACACTTTTTCTTTTGGCAAGTGGAATGAAGGATCAACATTTGATTGGAAGGAGCTAGCCGAAGTCACCTCCAAGGGCAAGGAAGCCGTTGATGATGAGGATGAGGAAGAAGAAGATGTTGATGATGATGAAGAGGAAGAAGACGATGACCAAGAAGATGATGAAGATGATGAGGACTTTGACGATGTGGATGAGTGATCTCTTGTTGTGGTCTCCCTTTTTGGCGTCTTGATGCCAAAGGGGGAGAAGTCTCATTTGCATGTGTTCCATTTGGATTTGGTGGATTTCCATTTGGATTTGGTTGGGTCACAAGCTTTTATATCTTGCTTGCTAGCTTTTATATCTTGCTTGCTTGTGTCCCATGGTTGAACTTATCGTCATCTACTATGTGTTGAACTATGTGCTATTATCTTGTGTAGTAGACCTTATGCTTATCGTTATTAATCCTATATGCTATATCTTGTCATATGATATGTCTGTTGATTATGTGATATTGAACTATGTTATATATCTTGTGCACATATGGATCACATTATAAAATCTAGGGGGAGTTCTTATTGTTGATGTGTCTTTGTATTCAAATACAAATTTAAAATAAGGCACATAGCAAGGGGGAGCTCCGTCTATATTTTATATCGTTTGAAACATGCAAAATTGTGTATTGTCATCAAACACCAAAAAGGGGGAGATTGAAAGAGCATTTCCCGCCTAATTGATTTTGGCGTTTGTTAACAATACATTATCTATTAATGTGTGATTATGCTTTGCAGGATTTTATAATATTCTTGCACAAGATATTGGGTTTTATATGTTATATTTGATAAGTATCATTATCCAAAGGAAATTATTGAGGAAATGGTGGAAATAAGCTCCTGGAGAAGTTTCAGACAAAGTTGGGCCAGTTAGGCCGGCTTTAGCCGGTCCCCAGACCGGCTATAGCCGGACTGCACGTTTTCGAGAGGGGTCCTGCGCCTCTGGACTCAACCGGCTTTTTGTCCGGCTATTTCCGGCTAGGCCGGATTTTTCAGGCCGGCTATAGCCGGTCTGAGGCCAGCTTTAGCCGGTGTGGCCGGCTTTAGCCAGACTTAACTCCGGCTATAGCCGGACTTCCTGGCCTCCAACGGTCAGATATTTGGGGGGGGGGGTATATATACCCCCTCTTCTTCTCCAACGGGTAGCCAGCCAAGATTCAAGAACACCACCATTGTTGAGCTCACCAAAGCAAGTAGATCTCCTCCCTCACCCCACCAAAGCTCTTGATCTTTGGAGAATCGAAGGAGAAGACCATCCTCTACATCCTCACCGAAGCGATTTGATTTCCCCTCTCATTTGCTTGAGGGCCCTTGTGTCTTGGGTTCCCTTGTGTCCCAAGACCTTGTTTGTGTATTTGATATATTGCTACTTGTTGTTTCACAGCATTGTGTTGTGCTTGGGAGCCTCCAATTCAGTTGTGGATGCGTGCCCCAAGATTGTAAAGGCCGATTCCGCCTTGAGGAATCCCTTAGTGGAAAGTGAGCTAGGCCTTTGTGGCGGAAGCTTGCACCGGAGAATAGGGTGAGCCTTTGTGGCGTTGGTTAGGCCTTTGTGGCAACCACACCCCTCCAACGTAGACGTACTTCCCCTAAAAAGGAAGGAACTACGGGAATCACATCCTCGTCTCCGTGTGCTCCACTCTCGGTTACCTCTATCCTTTATTGCCTTTATATATTGTATCTTGTTTAGCTTGCTAGTTGACATATAGGTAAATTCACCTTAGTTGCATATCTAGAGAATTTACCTTTGTGTCAAGCCTAAATTGAAAAAGAACTAAAATTTGAGTAGCACCTATTCACCCCCCCCTCTAGGTGCCCATACGATCCGTTCAGGCTATTACGCCAAAATTTTGCGCCATCTTGTGGAATTCCCTGTCGCAGAGATCTGAAACTTCAAAGCTTCCTTTCACTGTGATTATTCCTTTTGGTCCTGGCATTTTAAGTACCAAATATGTGTAGTGAGGCACTGCCATGAATCGCGAAAACGCGGGTCGTCCGAGGATCGCGTGATATTGCGATGGCCAGTCCATGACTTCGAAGTCTAGTTTTTCCCTTCTGTAGTTTTGTCGGTTGCCGAAGCAAACATTGAGTGCTATTCGACCCAACGGGTAATTAGCACTTCCTGGTACGATTCCATGGAAGGAGCAATCTGTTGGTTTTAGGAATTCCAATGATATGTGCATTGCCCTGAGTGTTTTCGCGTATATCAGGTTAATTCCACTTCCTGCGTCCATGAATATTCTGTCGATATCATACGCGCCGATTTGAGCTTTGAGTACCAGAGGCGCATTTCCTGGCCGAGGTACTGTTATGGGGTGGTCCTCTCTATTGAACTCAATTGGCTGTTCTGACCAGTGCAGATATTCTGTCGTAGCTGGAGGCGACATGATTGCTAGATTGACTTGTCGAGTTATACTCTTTTCTTCTTTATTCGACTTGGGCACGGGTTGTATCATTGCTGTGATGTGTCCTTTTGATGGGACGTACCCTTCGTCGTCGTCGTCGTGTCCCTTGTTTTGCTGATCTTGCCCTTGATGAGCTCCGTTGTTTCCTTGCTGGCTTATCGGGGGATTGTTACTTCCTTCGAATCCTTGTCGCCTTGCTTCGGTTTGTTTGTTTACTGCTGCTTCTTTGAGTTTTAAGAATGTTGTATAGTCTTTCATTGCGTGCCTTGATACTCGCTTCCCATCGACGAACGCTGAGTGTATATGACAAGGCCCGTTGAGCATGTCCTCTGGTGATGGGTTGTACTCTCTGGATTCTCTTGGTGGGAACTTTTTGTAGTCCTCTCTTCCGTAGCTGCGATATCTCGAGCTTCTGCGATCGTTTCCTTGATAACTGTTGTCTTTATATCCTGCGGCGACTTGGCTATGAGAGCCGTAGGTGTCGTAGTTTCGGGATCGTCTCCTTTGACTTCCATATCTGTTTCTTCTGTCGTCCTCTGGAGATCGTGTCCGTTTGTTGTTGCACGCATCTTCTCCATCTGCAAATCTGTTTGCTGTGTCCATGAGATCTGACACTGTTTTTGGTTTGATTCTACCCATCTCTTCGACTAGGTCTCTTCGCCTTAATCCAATGATGAACGCGTCTATTGCTCTTTCATCCGAAACTTCGACTGCTGAGTTTTTAATGAGGCTCCATCTTTGGATGTATGCCCGTAGTGTTTCGTCGCGTTGCTGTACGCACGCCTTGACTTCTTCTATTGATGCTGGCCGTTTGTATGTCGACCCGAAGTTGCTTGTAAATTGCTTTGTAAGGTCTTCCCAGCTTCCAATGGATTCCTTTTCTAGTTTGCTCAACCATGACCTTGCTGCGCCGGTGAGGTGTAGTTGCAAACTTTGCATCGCTGTTTCTTTGGTTCCTCCTAGTATTTGAACTGCTTGTAAGTAATCTGCGAGCCATGATTGTGGTTCCTGTGATCCGTCGTATTTTTGCTGATCATGAGGTAGCTTGAATCCCTTAGGCACTGGAGTGGTGCGAACCCTACGGGTAAAGCACGATGCCCCCATCTCTTTTTCGCTGTCTTCATAGTCGCGCCTTTCGTTTGGAGATCGCGATCTTCGAGTTCCACCATGCTGTTTTGGTGACGGCGATCGAGACCGGTGCTTATTGCTTCTATGTCGAGGACTGTTGTGACGACGAGGAGATCTTGCCTTGTGTACTTCTTTGTGATGATGTGCTTCTTCTCCCTTTGCTGATAGCTTATGGCCTACCATGTTTAGTCCGTTCAATGCTGCTCTATGCATGTGCTCCCTAGGATCTCCTGGACTTGGTCGAGTTGTGAGCAGATATGCTTGCGCTGCTACTAATGCTGCTTCAGGGATTTTTGGTAGGATGTTTCCCTGCTCATCGACCGATAGGAAGGACGAATCGAGGTTCTTCGAAATACTTTGCCTGTCGGAGTACTCGAGGTTGTCATACCTTGAGCCATGTCGACGATTTTTCCTTGCGTTGCTGTATGATGCGTCGCTTCGTGCTCTACGAGCAGCTTCGCTGGCTGCGATGGCTGAATCTTTTCTTCTTTGTATCTCTATTTTTTCCTTTGCTAATTGCTTTGCTTGCTGCCTTAGGGCATAATGATACCCAAAAAGCATGTCTTTGCTGGAGCTGGATGGTATTGGTGTGCCATGTTCTACGGCTTCTCTTATTATTTTCCACTCGTCGACTGATAGTCGAATTTTTTCCCTGGCTGTGAGGGATTCCACTGTTTGTCCTTCTGCTAGGTGATTTGCTCCTCTGTCGATATTTGCTGGGTTTATCACTGGGTTGTTATTTTCATCGAATTCCTCTGAGTTGTCGCCCACAATGGCGAGTACCTGGCACTGCTTGCCGATGTTACTATTAAAGCTTGAAAAGATCGAGTTGCTATCTTCAGAAAGCTCTAACCCTGTCCTCCATGTATCTGTTGAGTTGTCTGAGATATTGTCGAGGCAGATCGTGAGATCGTCGAGTTGGATTTCTGTACTGAGTTTGCCCTTTTCTTTGTTGTCTTCTGAAATTTCCCTTTTTTGCACTTCTTCTAAGCTGACCGGCGAGTTTACCTCGCTGGATGAGCCGTCGGAATACTCCATTATTGCTGTTGTTTCAGGCTCGTTTGCCGATGGATTTTGTTTCGTCGGATCCGAAAGGCGGGACGAACCCGACGGCCCGATGAGGATGCTCAAACTTCCGATGGTTAGCTCCACCTCTTGACTTCCGTCGATTTCTTGACTGCTGTTGGCTAAAAGCGAAAAAGCCGTCGAATTCATGATTCCAACGCCCAAAGTCCCCACGGTCGGCGCCAATTGACGAGGATTAACTCGACAAATGTCCTAGATGAAGGACTTAGGATCGGGGAGATAGGGCGTCGGATGAACTCGAAGGTAAAGTTAGTCGAAATATTTGTATATCGAAAGTAAACTTGGGTGTTCAACCTGGCTTGCTTTCAATCTGCCCTACACCGTCCCCTCCTGGCCCCTATATATAGGTGGCCAGGTCTCGAGGATCGGGTAGGGTCCGATACAGATTACAAATATCGACATACGGTAATAACTCGTATTCGACTATCATTACAATTGGGCCTAGCTAAACGGGCCTTAGGGGTACTCAACTAACGGGTTCTATTAGCTATACCCTTGTCAGAGAGGAAAAGCTAAGGATTGGTTGCTGTCTTTGCCTAAAAATAGTATTGATTCTTGGGCTAAGTGTAAGAATGCTTTTATTGGTAGATACTATGCTCCTGCTAAAATTATAGCTTTGCGTAGCAATATTATGAAGTTTAGTCGGTTTGATAATGAACATGTTGCTCTAGCTTGGGAAAGAATGAAATCTATGGTAAAGAATTGTCCCACTCATGGACTGGCTACTTGGATGATTGTTCAAACTTTTTATGCAGGACTGAATTTTTCTTCAAGGAACCTACTTGATTCAGCTGCTGGAGGCACTTTTATG
Source organism: Dactylis glomerata (assembly GCA_007115705.1). Lineage (NCBI taxonomy): Eukaryota > Viridiplantae > Streptophyta > Magnoliopsida > Poales > Poaceae > Dactylis > Dactylis glomerata. Next base: position 2,615,954 of record QXEO01000044.1, on the reverse strand, counting down.
TCCCTTACCTTGGGCATCGTGCTGACGTGTAGCAGATGGCCCTTGTGCGTGGTGAAAGACCAGCCCGTTGGGAACCCCAAGAGGAAGGTATGATGAGTATAGCAGCTAGTTTTCCCTTAGTTAAGAAACCGAGGTATGTTGATCTTGGAGAGGAGAGACAAACGACTGAAGGTGATGCAGACTGGCTTAATAGCACTCCAACAAGGGTGCACTTGTTGACTCGTCTTCGGCCAGTAGCAACGCGGAACCTGCACACAACACAACCAAGTACTTTGTTCCCAACTTACGATCAGGTTGTCAATCTCACCGGTTTGCTTGAAACAAAGGTTATGAGCGTATCGAGTGGAAAACAGTAAAGTATGCGAGTAAAGTAAACAGTGCGAGTAAAGTAAACAGGTGATAGCAATAAGATAAAAATAGGACCAGGGTCCACAGTTCACTAGTGGTGTCTCTCCATAAGATAAATAACACATGCTAGGTAAACAAATTACAGTTGGGCAATTGATAGAATAAAGATAAACGTGATATATCAAGAAGATCACTATGAGATTTACTCTGGGGATTACAACAAAATACATAGACCGCCATCCAACTGCATCTATGACTAATAATCCACTCCCGGGGATATCAATCCGAACACCCCATGAGTATTAAGTTGCGAATAACAGATAATTGCATTAAGTAAAGTGTGTAATGTAAACAAAGCATATGCCCTTGAGCATATGAATGTTGTTTTCTCCCTAGTAGCTACAGCACATCTACAACCTTAGAGGTTTCTGTCACTCCCCCAGGTTAAGCAGAGGCATGAACCCACTATCGAGCATAAATACCCCCTCTTGGAGTCACTAGCAACTACTCGGCCAAGATAGCTACTAACAACGGAGAGCATGCAGGATCATAAACAACATAGAGATAACAAAAGATAATATTCAGTACAGCAACTCAATCATAAACACCAATATTCATCGGATCCCAACAAACCAAACATGTAGAATTACATAACGGTGATCTCAATCATGTAGGGCAGCTCATGAGATCTAAACATGAAGCACATGGTGGAGAAGACAACCATCTAGCTACTGCTATGGACCCATAGTCCAAGGTAGACTACTCACTCATCGCTCCAGAGGCAAGCATGGCGATGAAGAAGACCTCCGGTGGTGATTCCCCTCTCCGGCAGGGTGCCGGGAAGAGCTTCTGGACCCTCCCGATCTTCGGGTCGACGGCGGCGGTGGATCGCGATGTGTTCTGGAAAAGTGATTGGGTACTTAGGTTTTTTCCGTCGGGGGGTCTTTATAGGCGAAGGGGCGATGTCAGAGGAGGACCCAGGCGGCCTCACACCATGGTGGCGCGGCCAGGGGCTGGGCCGCGCCACCCCTATGTGTGGGCCCCTGGTGGCCCCTCTCCTTCTCTCCTTCGGATCTCTGGAAGCTTCCGGGTAAAATAAGACTTCAGGAACTTGTTTCGTCCAATTCCGAGAATATTTCCTGTGTATCACTTCTGAAACACAAAAATAGCAGAAAACAGGGAACTGGCACTGTGGCAACTTGTTAATAGGTTAGTTCCGGAAAATGCATAAAAGTGCCACTAAGTGTAACCAAACAGTAGGCAAATGGTGTAAAAAGAAGCATGGAGCATCAAAAATTATAGATACGTTGGAGACGTATCAAGCATCCCCAAGCTTAACTCCTGCTCGTCCTCGAGTAGGTAAGTGATAACAAAAGAATAATTTTTGAGGTGACATGCACCTACACAATCTTGATCATGTATGTAAGCATTTGTGAGCTGGGATCATAAGAAGTTAAAACATGGGCATGAAGATATAATCATGACAATAAGAAACTTAGCAACCATGTTGTAAACATGCAAATGAACACAAACAAAAGATCATGAAAATGAAACAATGAAAGCCAAACGTGTGTTCAAATCATAAGGAAAAACATACAAATGGTTTTCAGCTTGTCCTTCAAAGAGAGCAAAACATAAATGCGTAGGACACCTTCAAGTTTAAGAGGGCGACTAGATACAAATAATTTGAGAACAAGTGAAACCAACAATATGAATCAATCAATGAACTTTGGGACAATGCACATTATACTAAGAATGACTACTATGCTCTCTTAATGGTGCATAAAGAAAGAAGGTGGTGACTCAACATAAAAGTAGAAGAAAGGCCCTTCGCAGAGGGAAGCAGTGATTGCAAGTTTTATAACCTTCAAAAATTATGGTACTTACCGGCTTTGAGCTCTCATTGCCCCCATCATAAGCATCTTGAATGGTTAAAGTTAATTCGAGAACAATTATGATGCATATGCTTGACAAATCATAAGTTGAAAACCTCGTGCCCCATGAATACGAGTACCCAAACCTCATGCTACTTTACTTAGAGTCCCAAGCAAGGCTCTTGTCATTGTAAATATATGCATATCATTGAGAACCGCCAATGGGGTACCTCCGTGCCCGATGACATGGAACAAGCCCACACCAAAATGACAGGACAAGCAGACAATGAACACCTCAACATCTCTTTTATTTGCCTTTTGTTTAGCTTTTTATTGTGAGATGCGTCGTCGAATGTTCACCATGGGTATGCTGCATATTTCCACCATGAATTATGCATGGCTTAGATTGGCGGCCCGGCGTTTACCTAACACATATAAAAACTCCATGATCCCCATAAGATTCCTAATTCATTTCACACCGCGGGCATCCATAAACAAAAGATCACGATATCAACTCAAATAAGAAGTGCAATGTTGAAAGCTTGCCCATGACTGCATGGCTGGGCTAGTCTCCAACTTACAACTTGCAAGCATAACAACTCAACATAAGAGACCACAATGTCAAATTTTAAGAACAGGAAAAGTAAAGTGTGCCTTCCGGTTCGTGAGAGCTTTACTGACCGAATTTCGCATAACACTGGTAAGAGTTTAATTTGAAGAGAAAATAAAAGCAAGTCAAATTTACTTGGAATAGCAAATTGCTAGTAGGTATGTATGGTAGACACTTTGGAAAACTTTGGCTTTTAGGAGTTGGATGCACGAGTAGAGCTCATACTCAGTACAAGGCGAGGGCTAGCAAAAGACTGGGAGCGACCAACTAAGAGAGCAATAATGGCCATAATCATGCAAAGCGACATTAAAAGAAGCATAAGATGGCATCAAAAGTCAAAAACTAAATGATCATGAAGGCTATTGGTGACTTTGTAAGAGTCTAACATGTGTGAGCACGCGCCAAGTCAACCCAAATAAAGCATCAAGGAGAAAACGAAATAATGCTTCCATACAATAAAAACAACGCATGATTTTTTCAAAGGCTCATTAAGCAATCTCAGTTATTTGAGACAAGTCATGCTACAGAAAAACCACTAAGCATACTATCAAAAAGACATCAAGCATGACATGAAAAAGCCTAAACCGCAGTCTACACAAGCTCCTTCTTGTACCACTATTTTGCATAAAGCTTTTTCTCTTTTCCAACACCATTTGAAATTTTTATAAACAACTCTTTTGATGAAAACCAATAAAGATCAGAGGAAAAAATACACCTTGATGAAAAGATATGACAAGGTCTGAACGCAAATCAAGGCGAAAACGAAAACCAAAGGCAGTAGCAGAAAAAGAAGAACACTCAATTTTTAATAAGAGTGAAAACTAGAGCGTTCTTTGCAAATGAAAACGAGTACATCTCCTCCAAAAGAAATTTGTTGGGGTCCAACCATTTATTGCAGCAAACAAAACAAACCAACTAAGAAAACTAACACAACTGACGCTCCAAGAAAAACACATAGTGCATGAAGCAATAAAAATATAGTGTCTTGAAAGGTGACCTGATTTTTGCCGATGAAGAAGGGGTGCCTCGGGGGCATCCCCAAGCTTTGACGCTTGTACTTCTTGGATATTTCTTGGGGTGATGCATGGGCATCCCCAAGCTTGAGCTTTTGTCCATTCTTCAACTCATCTCATCATTCTCCAATCCCTACACTTGAAAACTTCCTTCATACAAAACTAAACACAAATCTATTAGCAACATTAGTGTAGGCATAACATATAATCAACCTCTTTTTGCTTCAGGTTTCAACTCAAAACCACCACATATAAAGTAAATACTACTGTAGCAACTTCCACAAGTGTTCTACGATCAAAAGAACTCAAAAGAAAGCGATAAAGTGGCAAAAACAAATATTGGCAGAAATCCGACAAAACAGAACAGCTGACAAAGGCCGAATTTTTGAGGGGTTTTCTGTTGCTCAAATCAAAAAGTGTTCAACTAACAAAAGTTTGGATATAACCTGGGGCATATGCACAAGAAATCGCAGGACCAAAAGATATACAAAGAATTTATACGAATTTTTACGGTGCAGCACCGAAAACAGTTTCAGGACAGCAACTTCCCAAAATCTTTACCTCGCTCAAATTAGAGGCTTCTCTTGGCACAAAAACAAAATAAAAAGGATAAGGAGTGGTCATTACAGTAGTAATGACTTCCAAGACTCAAATAAAAGAAAAAGTACTAAAAAAAAATTGGGTTATCTCCCAAGAGTGCTTTTCTTTAACGCCTTTGAGCTAGGCGCAGAAAATGCGAATCAAGTAATATCAAGTGATGAAGTGCTAGGGTCATAATTTTCTGTAAGAATAGAGTCAAAAAGTAATTTCTTTCTCTTTCTAGGGAAGTGTTCCATACCTTTCTTGAGTGAAAATTGATATTTGATAGTGCCTTCCCTCAAATCAATGATGTTACCTACAGTTCGAAGAAAGGGTCTTCCCAAAATAATAGGACATGAAGCATGGCATTCAACATCCATAACAAGAAAATCAACGGAAACAAGGTTATTATTAACCACAATAAGAACATCATTAATCCTTCCCAAAGGTTTCTTCTTAGCAACATCAGCAATAGGAACATCAAAATAACATTTTTCAAGAGGTGGTAAATCAAGCATGTCATAAATTTTTCTAGGCATGATAGAAATACTAGCACCTAGATCACATAAAGCATGGTAATCAAAACCATTAACATTCATATCAATGATGGGTTCCCAACCATTTTCTAACTTCTTGGGAACAGAGGCTTTTTGCTTTAACTTTTCATCCCTAATTTTCATGAGAGCATTGGTAATATGCTTAGTAAAAGCAATATTTAAAGAACTAGCATTGGGAGTCAAAGCAAGCTTTTGCAAGAACAAAATTACTTCAGATATATTGCAGCCATCAACATTAAAATCATTAAAATAAGTAGAGCTATCATCTCCCACACTCCGAAAAATTTCAGCACTCTTTTGAGAAAAAGTTTTGGCAGTTTTAGGCTTTTTAACACAAGGAGTGGGAGTTTTCTCTACACCAATCAAAGTAAGAGGACTGGTACCAGTAGGAGCAACATCATTAGAGGTAGTAATGGTACATACCTTCATCTCTCTAGCCATCTCATCTTCTCTTTCCCACCTGGCATGCAATTCCGCTAACAATCTAATATTTTCATCAATTCCAACTTGAATAGCATTAGCGGTAGCAAAAACATTGTTCTCTTTCACATCATTAGGCAACACTTTTAATTTCAGAAGTTCAACATCATGAGCAAGGCTATCAACTTTAGAAGCAAGAATATCAATTTTGCCGAACTTTTCCTCAACAGACTTGTTAAAAGCAGTTTGCTTACCGATGAAGTCCTTGAGCATTACCTCAAGCTCGAAGGGCGCGGCCCTAGTGTTGTTGTAGGAGTTACCATAAGAATTACTATAACTATTACCAATGGTAGAAGGGTACAGCCTATAATTGTTACTAGCAAAATTGTTCCTATAAGCATTGTTGTTAAAATTATTGTTTCTAATGAAATTCACATCAACATGCTCTTCTTGAGCAACCAAGGAGGCTAAAGGAACATTATTAGGATCAACATGAGTCCTATCATTAGCAAGCATAGCCATAATGGTATCAATCTTATCACTCAAGGAAGAGGTTTCCTCAACAGAATTTACCTTCTTACCTTGCGGAGCTCTCTCGGTGTGCCATTTGGAATAATTTACCATCATGTTGTCGAGTAGCTTTGTTGCGGCGACCAAGGTAAGGGACATAAAAGTGCCTCCAGCAGCTGAATCAAGTAGGTTCCTCGAAGAAAAATTCAGTCCTGCATAAAAAGTTTGGATAATCATCCAAGTAGTCAGTCCATGAGTGGGGTAATTCTTTATCATAGATTTCATTCTTTTCCAAGCTTGAGCAACATGTTCATTATCAAACTGAGTAAACTTCATAATATTGCTACGCAGAGATATAATCTTGGCAGGAGGATAATATCTACCAATAAAAGCATCCTTACACTTAGCCCATGAATCAATACTATTCTTAGTCAAAGACAGCAACCAATCTTTAGCTTTTCCTCTCAAAGAAAAATTGTTGAGATGAGCTGCAGCATCTTCAGTACTAGCACCAGAGAATTGCTCTTTCATAACAAGGTTCAACAAAGCAGGCTTAATCTCATAAAAGTTTGCAGTAGGAACAGGTGGCTTAATAGGAGTGCAGATAAAATCACTATTGTTCGTGCTAGTAAAGTCACACAACTTGGTGTTTTCAGGATTGGCCATTTCAGCAAAATGAAAGTAAACAAGTAAAAACAACTACCAAGGATTCTAATTTTTTTGGGTTTTTGATATAAAACGATGCAGGTAAAATAAATAAAGTAAAGCAAAATAATAACAAAGTAAAGGATGTGCGTGCGAAAACTCCCCTCGCAGAAGTCTTCTACTTCCTCCCCGGCAACGGCGCCAGAAAAGAGGCTGCTGACGTGTAGCAGACGGTCCTTGTGCGTGGTGAAAGACCAGCCCGTTGGGAACCCCAAGAGGAAGGTATGATGAGTATAGCAGCTAATTTTCCCTCAGTTAAGAAACCGAGGTATGTCAATCTTGGAGAGGAGAGACAAACGACTGAAGGTGATGCAGACTGGCTTAATAGCACTCCATGAAGGGCGCACTTGTTGACTCGTCTTTGGCCAGTAGCAACGCGAAACCTGTACACAACACAACCAAGTACTTTGTTCCCAACTTATGATGAGGTTGTCAATCTCACCGGTTTCCTTGAAACAAAGGTTATGAGCGTATCGAGTGGAAAATAGTAAAGTATGCGAGTAAAGTAAACAGTGCGAGTAAAGTAAACAGGTGATAGCAATATGATGGAAATAGGACCGGGGTCCATAGTTCACTAGTGGTGTCTCTCCATAAGATAAATAACACATGCTGGGTAAACAAATTACAGTTGGGCAATTGATAGAATAAAGATAAACGTGATATGTCAAGAAGATCACTATGAGATTTACTCTAGGCATTACAACAAAATACATAGACCGCCATCCAACTGCATCTATGACTAATAATCCACTCTCGGGGATATCAATCCGAACACCCCATGAGTATTAAGTTGCGAACAACAGATAATTGCATTAAGCAAAGTGTGTAATGTAAACAAAGCATATGCCCTTGAGCATATGAATGTTGTTTTCTCCCTAGTAGCAACAGCACATCTACAACCTTAGAGGTTTCTGTCACTCCCCCAGGTTAAGCAGAGGCATGAACCCACTATCGAGCATAAATACCCCCTCTTGGAGTCACTAGCAACTACTCGGCCAAGATAGCTACTAACAACGGAGAGCATGCAGGATCATAAACAATATAGAGATAACAAAAGATAATATTCAGTACAGCAACTCAATCATAAACACCAATATTCATCGGATCCCAACAAACCAAACATGTAGAATTACATAACGGTGATCTCAATCATGTAGGGCAGCTCATGAGATCTAAACATGAAGCACATGGTGGAGAAGACAACCATCTAGCTACTGCTATGGACCCATAGTCCAAGGTAGACTACTCACTCATCGCTCCGGAGGCAAGCATGGCGATAAAGAAGAACTCTGGTGGCGATTCCCCTCTCCGGCAGGATGCCGGGAAGAGCTTCTGGACCCTCCCGATCTTCGGGTCGACGGCGGCGGCGGATTGCGATGTGTTCTGGAAAAGTGATTCGGTACTTAGGTTTTTTCCGTCGGGGGGTCTTTATAGGCGAAGGGGCGATGTCAGAGGAGGACCCAGGCGGCCTCACACCATGGTGGCGCGGCCAGGGGCTGGGCCGCGCCACCCCTGTGTGTGGGCCCCTGGTGGCCCCTCTCCTTCTCTCCTTCGGATCTCTGGAAGCTTCCGGGTAAAATAAGACTTCAGGAACTTGTTTCGTCCAATTCCGAGAATATTTCCTGTGTATCACTTCTGAAACACAAAAACAGCAGAAAACAGGGAACTGGCACTGTGGCAACTCGTTAATAGGTTAGTTCCGGAAAATGCATAAAAGTGCCACGAAGTGTAACGAAACAATAGGCAAATGGTGTAAAAACAAGCATGGAGCATCAAAAATTATTGATACGTTTGAGATGTATCACGCCGCAATGAAGCTTCTCGACAATATGATGGTAAATTACTCTGAATGGCACACCGAAAGAGCTCCACGAGGTAAGAAGGTAAATTCTGTTGAGGAAACCTCTTCCTTGAGTGATAAGATTGATGCTATTATGCTTATGCTTTCTAATAGGACTCATGTTGATTGAAAGGACATTTGTCCCTTTCTACTTTTTTTGATTTACAATGACATGACTATGTTTTGTGTGAACTAATGTTTGAATCATATGCATACAGGTTTAAGTTCACAGGTGAAGGGGTTCGATTGCATAAAATGAAATCTGGAGGAAATTAGGTCTGGCCGGCCCCCAGACCGGACCATCCGGCGGCAGACCGGACTGGCCCGGCGGAGCCGCCGGACTGGTATACTGGTCCGGGTTTCGGCGGGCCGCCGGATCCGTCCGGTCCACCGCCGGACTCCCGGCGAGGCATCCGGCGGCGCCGGGCTTACCGCCGGGCCGTCCGGCGCAGAGGCCGGCGGCGCCGGACTTATCGCCGGATTTGCTGCTGAGTGCTACTTCAACGGCCAGATTTCCACCCACCTATAAATACCCCTTCTCCAAGCTTGGGTAGGGTTAGAACTTCACCAACCATTGTTCATCTTTGAAGCTCTCACCTACCCCCATTGGAAAAACACCAAATTCCATAGATCTCCCCTTCTAGCCAACCAAAGCTCTTGATCTTTGGAGGATTGAAGGAGGAGGCACCGATCTACATCTTCACCGAAGGAATTTCATTTCCACCTCCATTTGCTTGGAGGATTTGCACCTTGGGGCTCTTGTGACCCTAGGTGTTGTAATTGGTTGATTGACTCTTCTTTGTGGTGATTCTTGCCTCCGTGGCTTTCTTGGGAGCCTCCAATTGAGTTGTGGAGTTGTGCCCCAAGCTCCGTGTAAGGGATTCGTGGTTCCCCCAATACCACCGCTTAGTGGAAACGAGCTAGCCTCCGTGGCTTGCTCACCGGAGAACAAGGTGAGCCTTTGTGGCGTTGGTCGACTCCGTGTCACCACACCTCTCCAACGTAGACGTACTTCCCCTCAAAAGGAAGGAACTACGGGAATACATCCTTGTGTCTCCGGTCTCCACTCGTCGGTTATTTCTTTCCCTTACTTGTATCTTGCTAGTTACTTGTTTACTTGCATGCTTGCCACTTATAGGAAATTCACCTAGTTGCACATCTAGTGAATTTACTTTGTGTCAAGCCTTAAATTGAAAAAGATTAAAAATTGACTTAGCGCCTATTCACCCTCCCCTCTAGTCGCCCGTACCGATCCTTTCAATTGGTATCAGAGCCTAGTGCTCTTTGATTGGGCTTAACCGCCTAAGAGGTCATGGGCGATGAGGAACCCGCCACTAAGGGGGATCTTAATAGTATAATGGCACGTATGGATGCTATGATGGCAGCCATGGAAAGCCAAAAATCTCAACTTGACGCCCTCGTGAGTGGAACGTCTAGTACCACTCCACCGACCCCGGTTGATTCCTCGGGTAAGCTCGACTTAAACGAGGATGATCCGGATGAGGATGGGGATGAGGGCGGAAAGGAACCCCCCAAGGTAGATGACACACCCAAGAAAGATGACACCTCTCGGGGACATAGCTCGGAGATTCCACCTCCTATGAGCTATGTCTCCGGAAGACATCTTCAAATGCCACACCTTGCTTCTTGCGGCCCTCCGCCACCACTTGATGCTTCTAGCTTTGCCAATTGGCAAGATAACATGCGCTCTCACATAAACTTTGTGTCTATTGAGCTTTGGAGGATCATTGAGCAGGGTTTCCATCCAACTTCCAAGGATTTGGCTAACTTGCTACCTTGGGAGCAAATCGACAAGCAACTCAATGCCTCCGCCTTGCATCTCATTCACATGTCTCTTACCGAGAAGGACAAGGCCTTCGTTCGCAACATCACCTCCGCCAAAGAAGCTTGGGATATTCTCACCAACCTCTTCATTGGGAATGAGAGCATTCAAGAGTCCAAGTTCGATGAAGCCTCCAATGAAGCGGACAACTTTGCCATGCTTGATGGTGAAACTCCCGAAGAACTCCATAGGCGTCTCTCGTCACTCCAAGTGAAGCTAACGGATCTTGGCTCCACCCAATGTGATTGGAGATGGATGAAGAGGAAGTACATTCAAGCTCTCTTGCCCTTCCATAGGGAAACCGTGAACTCCATCAAGGGAAATGCAAATTTCCGGACGATGTCCGCTCATGACATCTTGCAAGAGATAATGGCAAGAAAGATCTCCGAGAAGAATGCGGATGATGCTCTAGCTCGTGCACGTGGTGTGCGTGCTCTCAACCTTGCTTTGAAGGCCAAGGTCACCTATCATGAAGAAGAGAGCTTGTTGGAAGAGGAAGAAGTAATGGGTGGAAGCCCCGAGGATATGAAGTATGCTCATGCCGAGCACATGGCACTTGCTCAAAGGGCATTCATGAAGAAGTGGAAGTCATCTAGCCCCTCCAAGCCAAAGGCCACAAGTAGAGTGAGGACTTGCTACAATTGTGGTAACACTAACCACTTCATTGCCGAGTGTCCATATGAAAGAGTTGAAGATCACAATGGAAGGCTTGTCCGCAAGGAAATGAAGTCCAAGTCATACCCAAGAAACTCCGACAAAAAGAGAGTCCTTCCGACTCACGCTTTGATAACTCAAGAGGAGTACCTCTCCGAGGATGATGCAAGTGATAAGGAGGAATTAGGAAGGGCCGCCATCGCCATTGCCCATCCTACCCCCTCATCATCCCTATTCGCTTCCGCAAATGAATCAAAGCGCTCCAACCACAATGCGACTTGTCTCATGGCTCACGCTACAAAGGTATCACCGCCTCTCACACCCATCATACCTAAAAGCTTATCTTTGATGGATTGTGTTGAACAAGTTGGTGAAAATGATGATCTAAATGAAATGGACATGTTTATGTCAACCTTGCATGGGGAGATCAAAGCTCGCTTTGAGATCCTCCTAGATCAACTTAATGAAGCCATCCAAGTAAATGATAAAAATGATGATCGCATTTTTGAACTTGAGGGGCATGCTCGTGACTATGCCGACGAAATTGCTTCTCTTTCTCAATCTCTTGAGGAAGAGCAAGACATTAGGATGTCACTTGAGACATCTATGTTGGGTCTTGAAGAATCTCACAATTTGGATATTGCCAAACTTAAAAGTGATCGTGATATTGCTCAATCCGTTGCTAATGAACTTAGGTTGCAAAATGAGAAACTAAATCTTATAATTGCTAATGAAGCAACTAAGTCTCTTTCTAGCACTTTTGTTGCAAGTTCATGCTCTACTACCCCCCCTTGTGAGAAAGCCCCCCTAAAGGGAAACGAGATGCTTGATGAGCTTTTGAATGCTCAAAAGCAACATGGTGACAAGACGGGACTTGGATTTACATCTAAGTCCAAGAAGAACAAGAAGAAGAAGAAGAATGTCCCCGCGCCTCCTCCCTCATTAAAGAAGCATGTTCCTAGTGAAATATGCTATGATGAGAATGGTAATGTATTTGAGGAGGAGGTGAGGGAAGTTATTGGGAATGGCAAAAAGGCTATGCCCAACCATAATAACTTTGCGGGAAAATATAATCCTTCCTATGTTCTTTGCCGTGCACAAGATGGACATGTTTATGCTAAATTTGTTGGTTCATCAAATGAATATGTTGCATGGTCTATTTGGGTTCCAAAGACCCTTGTCACTAACAAGAAAGGACCCATTGAGAAATGGGGACCTAAAGTCAAGACTTGATCTCTTGTAGGGCTTTGCTTCCGGTGGTGGTCAATGGATAATTGATAGTGGTGCTACCAATCATATGACCGGGAGCAAAGAAATGGTGAAGGAGCTTCGCACCGGTTCATCCCATGCGGGCTACGTCACCTATGGGGATTCTTCTAGATCAAAGGTATTGGGTCTCGGCAAGGTTGTTGTCTCTCACAATGTTACCGTGGAAGATGTCATGCTTGTTGAGTCCCTTTCATATAATCTTCTTTCCGTTGCTCAACTTGCTAATATGGGCTTTGCAACTTTCTTTGATGTTGGGATTGTAGTTCTTTTGTGGAGCAAGTCTCTTAATGTGGCTCATGTAGGGCATGTCGAAAATGGCTTATATGTGATCGACTTCTCGAAGGAGGTCACTAAAGCCGCGACATGCCTCATGGCTAAAGTTGATGTGGGATGGCTTTGGCATCGCCGGCTAGGCCACGTCAATATGAGAACTTTGCAAAGTCTCCACAAAGGCAACCACATCCTAGGACTAACCGATCTAACCTTTTCAAAAGATCGTGTGTGTAGAGCTTGCATTGAAGGAAAGATGCATGAACTTCCTCATCCTAGCAAGACCATCATTTCATCTAAGAGGGTCCTAGAGCTCCTTCACATGGATCTCTTCGGCCCTCCATCTTATGAAAGTCTTGGAGGAAAGAAGTATTGCTTGGTGATTGTCGATGACTATTCAAGATACACTTGGGTCTTTTTCTTTGCTCATAAGAGTGAGACTCAACAAACCGTCAAAGACTTCACAAATGAAGTGCAACGCCAATATGGTCAAGACATATTGATGATCCGAAGTGACAATGGCACCGAGTTCAAGAACTACACCTTGAATGATTTTCTCAGTGAGGAGGGGATCCGTCATCAATACTCATCTCCCTATACTCCTCAACAAAATGGTGTAGCCAAGCGGAAGAACCGGACTCTTATTGATATGGCTAGGACCATGTTAGCGGAATTCAAGTCTCCGTATAACTTTTGGGCCGAAGCCATTAATACCGCATGTCATGCATCAAACCGGTTATATCTCCGCAAGGGCTTGAACAAGACTCCTTATGAGATCCTCATTGGTAAGAAGCCTAATATCAAGTACTTCCGGGTATTCGGTTGTAAGTGCTTCTATCTTAATAAAGGTGTCCATTTGTCCAAATTTGATTCAAAAGCTCTTGAGGGTACCTTTGTTGGCTATGCCGCCGAATCTCACGCCTTTAGAATCTTTGACAAACTCTCCGCTCGAGTTGTTGAAGTTTCTAACGTGAGATTCGACGAGAATGACGGTTCCCGTGTGGAGCAACGTGGTGTTTTTGATGTAGGTGACGAAATACCTCCTCTTGCCATAAGAAGAATGGGTGTGGGACATCTCATACCCATTGAGGGACACCTTTTGGCGGAAGGAGAAGGACTATGCTCTACTCAAGTGGAGCCTTCACCCTCTCAAACACAACAAGCTCCTCATGGTCCTTTTGATGCTAGCCAAAGTCAAGCTCAAGCCCCTCAACCATGTGAGCATGATCAAGATCAAGACCATGAGCATGATGGTGATTTCTCACCAAGTGGTGATCAAGATCAAGTTCAAGACATTGAGCAAGCTCAATATGATGAGCATGCTCGATTTGAAGGTCAAGGCGAGGACCAAAACCGTGGTGATGACCAAGTGGCCTCTCAAGAATCTCTTGAAGAAGCTCAAGCTCGCCGTGCCATGAAGATTGCAACAACTCTCCAAAGAGGTAGCCATACCTTGGAGAATGTGATTGGAAGTGTAAGGAAAGGGGTGTCCACAAGGAGGCAATTGGCAAACTTTAGTAACCACCATGCCTATATCTCTTGTGTGGAACCTCAAAAGGTGTTTGAAGCACTTGAAGACCCGGATTGGGTAGAAGCCATGCATGAAGAACTCTATAACTTCGAGCGCAATAAAGTTTGGTCATTAGTGGAGAAGCCCAAGGATTGCCGCAATGTCATTGGAACCAAGTGGATCTTCAAGAACAAGAAAGATGCAAATGGAATTGTTGTGAGGAACAAGGCTCGTTTGGTTGCTCAAGGATACTCTCAAATTGAAGGCATTGACTATGGAGAGACCTTTGCACCCGTGGCTCGCCTTGAGTCCATCCGTATCCTTCTTGCTTATGCATCACATCATAATTTTAAATTGCAACAAATGGATGTGAAGAGTGCTTTCTTAAATGGTCCTTTGCATGAGTTAGTGTTTGTAAAGCAACCCCCGGGTTTTGAGGATCCTAACTTTCCGAACCATGTCTACAAGCTCGATAAGGCACTCTATGGCCTTAAACAAGCCCCACATGTGTGGTACGAGCATCTTAGAGAGCTTCTTGTAGACCGTGGGTTTGAGATAGGCCTCATTGATCCCACTCTTTTTACTAAGAAAGTAAACGGGGAGCTTTTCATTTGCCAACTTTATGTAGATGATATCATTTTTGGTTCTTCTAACAAATCTTTCAATGATGAATTTGCAAGACTAATGACAGATAAATTTGAGATGTCTATGATGGGGGAGTTGAAATTCTTTCTTGGCTTTGAGATAAAGCAATTGAAGGGTGGCACCTTCATCAACCAAGCCAAGTACACCCAAGACATGCTCAAAAAGTTCAAGATGGACACCGGAGTGAAGGGAGCCAAGACTCCCATGCCTACAAAGGTTACTCTTGATCTCGATCCTAATGGTAAAGAAGTGGATCAAAAACTTTATCGCTCTATGATTGGGTCTTTGCTCTATCTTTGTGCATCTAGACCGGATATCATGCTTAGTGTGGGAATGTGTGCACGATACCAAGCCGCCCCTAAGGAAAGCCATTTAATGGCGGTCAAAAGAGTCTTTCGATATTTGATTGATACCCCAACTTTTGGCCTTTGGTACCCGAAGGGAGCAAGCTTTGAGCTTGTAGGGTACTCGGACTCGGATTGGGAGGGAGACAAAGTGGATAGGAAGTCAACTTCCGGAGCATGCCAATTTCTTGGTAGGTCCTTGGTTTGTTGGTCTTCCAAGAAGCAAAATTGTGTGTCTCTCTCCACCGCCGAAGCCGAGTATGTGGCGGCCGCGAGTTGTTGTGCTCAACTCCTTTGGATGAGGCAAACCATGGAGGATTATGGTATTCACTTCGACAAGGTGCCACTCTTGTGTGACAATGAGAGTGCCATCAAGATCGCTCATAATCCGGTTCAACATAACAAGACCAAGCACATCGAGATCCGCCACCACTTCATCCGTGACCATGTCAACCGAGGTGAGATTAACCTATCTTATGTAGGTACTCAAGACCAACTCGCCGACATTTTCACGAAGCCTCTTGATGAAGCAAGATTCCGAGAATTGAGGCATGAATTGAATATCGTAGACTCTTGCAATGTGGCTTGATCGTGTGCACTCATTCCCATATTATAGTGTGTTGTTCTAGTCTAGATGCGCATAGTTGAGGATAGTCATCATGTCAACTAATGGCACGATGCATACTCAAGTGTGCGACATCATAAGATCACTAATGTCATTTGAGCCCAAGCATGTCTCTTCGCGGTGTCACGACATTGGTGATCACACATAGGGGGAGAAATCCCCCACCATTGCATGTCTTCAAATCTCGTGGTTGTTGTTGCTCTTCTTTGGAAGGCATGCAATCTTAAGTTGATTTTCTTGCAAACAAGTTTGTTGGCTGTTGTTTTCTTCCGCACACCATGCTTTTCTTGTTGGTACATGTCATTTTTCGAAAATTGTCAAATTTCTCCTGTCCATAGGTGTTTCGGCGGCCAGCCCGGCGGTCGCCGGACCTGGCGCCGGACTGCCCGGCGGCCCACCGGGCTATCTCGGCGGACCCGCCGAACTGGCATCCAGTATACCAGTTCGGCGAGCTCGCCGGAATTGCCCGGCGGCCTGCCGGACCGCCCGGCGACCGGCCCGGTCCCGCCGGACTTACCGCCGGACTGGCGCCCCCTTTATAAACTCATGGGGAGGGTTTCCTGGGCAGTTTTCTCCCACTTCCTCCCTCCCCACGCCCGCCCCCAACTCCATTGGCGCCGCCCCTTCAAGCTTTTCCTTCCCCCTGCCTCTCCACCCAACCAATCCCTTCCAAATTTAGATCGGGTGTAGATCGGGGTGTGTTGAAGCTTTTCCCCGAAGATCTTCGCGTTTCGTCTACCGCATTGGGAGATCGGGACTCGTCCTCATCTTCTTGTGCACCATGTCTTCGGGTAACTCCCTTGTTTCATCTTCTTCCTCTAGCCCTTGCCTCACACTCGTTTTGTTCATGCTCTCGTTTGAGTAGATCTAGTGTGTATCTAGGGTTAGATTCATCTAATCTTGGGTTAGAATCATCTTGTCTAGGAATAGATCCTTTTTAGGGTTTCGTTCCTTGTTGGGCTAGTGTGTGTTCCTTGGCATCCTTGTATACTTAAGGTTGGTAGAAACAAGTTTATTTGAGTCATGATGGAAGAAGTTCGGAAAGAGTGTGTTCGGCGAGTGGCCCGGTGGCCGCCGGACCTGGCGCCGGACCGCCCGGTGGCCGGCCGGACCAATTCGGCGGACCCGCCGAACCGGTATTCTGAATGCCAGTTCGGTGGTGTCGCCGGAATGGCCCGGCGGCCCGCCGGACCGTCCGACCTACGGCCCGGTCCCGCCGGACCTGGCGCCGAACCACTATGTCAAATCGTCTTTCCATCCTGCACTTGCTTCTTCCAACTTTGAGTTTCCTTTTCCATGACATGTATCTTTATCTGGTGTTGCTTTGTTTTTGCTTGCATTTTTCAGATTCCGACTCTTATTCGACTGAGGACAGTAACTACCGGATTGAAACCGCAGAAGAGCTTCGCGCCTTTGAGGCCAAGAAGAGGAAGATTGATGAGGTTGATGGGCAGTCTTCGCGCCGTACTCGTCAGTCAGGGAAGTCTGCAGCAGGTGGTAGCAGTTCAGCAGCGGCTGGGCCACACATGAGGACCAAGACTGTTCATGCTCGTGGGCCTCCTCCTTCCCGGAGGGGCAAGGGGCCTCGTGGGCCCGTGGATGTGGAGCAGGAGCAGGAGATCACAGAGAACTTGGGTACTGCCCATATCAACATCTGGCGTAAACTTCGCCGTGTGAACCCGTACCGCTTTCATGAGAGGCAGTACACTGGCAGTGACAAGAAGTTCTGGACTGATTCTCAGCGAGCTATGTGGAATGATTACTATGATGCAGATGAGCACATGAAGAGTGGATTCTATGTGGTGCCAAAATCTCTCAATGTCGAGCACTTTCAGCACTATGCCTCCAAGGACTTCCGCCACATCAATGAGGCTCTTCTGAAGATGGATATTCTTGACCTTGTCACCCTCTCCGAGCCTATTCAGCCTTTGGTGGTTCGTCAGTTCTGCTGCACTGTGTTCTTTCATGATGACCCTCAGGAGTCCTTCTCTTGGATGACTGGCCAGGATGTGTTCACTGCCACGTTTGCTGATTTCTGTGATGCTTTGGGCTATGGTGATGGTAGGGCTGGAGGTTTCAAGATTCACTCCGAGACGCCCTTTACTGTGGAGAAGATCTCTCGCATTTGCTATCCAGAGAAGCCTTCTCTCCCAGCTCCTGCCATTTCAGGAATGTACTACTACTACAATGCTCTTGCCAAGCTCTTTCGTCAGAATCTGATAAGCAAGGCTGGAGATGATGCTAGTGTCAGGGGCTATCACAGGAATCTGCTGTTCTATTGCCCGCCCGACAAGCTGAGGAAGATTGATGGTTGTGACTTCATTTTCCAGGAGTTGAAGAGGTCCACTCTCAAGCGCATGACTCCCAACTACTGTCAGTATGTGCAGCGTTTGATCAACAGGCAGCCCCGGACTCCGACTTCTCAGGTGCGTGGACAGTTTGTGGACATGGAGACTTTCTCAGTGGGTTTCCAGGGTGGCTTTGAAGAGGCTCCCACTTTGCTCCGTACCAGGCCTAGAGGTCCCTCCATGGATGCTCCTGATCCTCACCGTCCCTCTGGCTCTGGTACTAGTCACCGTCATCGCCATCGCCACCCTAGGCCCTCTCGCAAGAAGGGTGTTGCTGCGTTCTTCAAGAACTTGTGGGAGATGTGTCGCAGCTCTTATGATGTGGCTCATAGGAGCTTGGAGATGAGTCAGGAGACCCGGAGGAGGCAGAATGAGTTCTTGGCTGCTAGGGGGGCTGCTGTTCCTCCCATTGGGCTCGAGTTGAACCCGGTCCCTTATGTCAACTATGTCATGCCGCCTCTTGATGATGACATGTTTGCTGGCATTGAAGACTTTGAAGACTTTGAGCCACCATCTGAGCCAGAAGATGCTGATGAAGGAGAAGGTGCTCATGGAGAGGATGATCCGGAAGCTTCTCCTGTCCCCAGTGATGATTTTTGAGCGCTAGCATCTCCTACTCTCTTGTCCCTTTTTGGT
Source organism: Dactylis glomerata (assembly GCA_007115705.1). Taxonomy (NCBI): domain Eukaryota; kingdom Viridiplantae; phylum Streptophyta; class Magnoliopsida; order Poales; family Poaceae; genus Dactylis; species Dactylis glomerata. The sequence continues at coordinate 2,597,354 of QXEO01000044.1, read as the reverse complement.
GTTTCGATGCCAAAGGGGAGAAGAGTGTAGAGTCTCTAGGAATAACGTCGCATGACACAAGCCTCACTTTCATTCGCCTTGGTTCTTAAGTGGCTTGTGTCCTTTTGCGTTTTATTTGCCGGTTTTATCTCTCGAACTTCGTGGAACCCTATCGTGTGTGGACAAGTGTGTACTTTATTTATGCACTATGCACTCTATGTTTATGTTTGGATATGTCTATGCTTGCTATATTACTATCTATCCATGATATTATTTTGTCCATGCTATGCTTGGTTCCTATTGATGGTGGGGGAGCTCCCTATAATCTAATTTTTGCACTTTGCATTCCAAAAGCAAATTCTACCATGTGCATATGTTATGGGGGAGCACTCTCACTATTCAATAGATATCTTGCTTTGGTTCTCCTATGAGACTCTAACATAGTTTGTCATCGTAGATCAAAAAGGGGGAGATTGAAAGGACATTTGTCCCTTTCTACTTTTTTTGATTTACAATGACATGACTATGTTTTGTGTGAACTAATATTTGAATCATATGCATACAGGTTTAAGTTCACAGGTGAAGGGGTTCGATTGCATAAAATGAAATCTGGAGGAAATTAGGTCTGGCCGGCCCCCAGACCGGACCATCCGGCGGCAGACCGGACTGGCCCGGCGGAGCCGCCGGACTGGTATACTGGTCCGGGTTTCGGCGGGCCACCGGATCCGTCTGGTCCACCGCCGGACTCCCGGCGAGGCATCCGGCGGCGCCGGGCTTACCGCCGGGCCGTCCGGCGCAGAGGCCGGCGGCGCCGGACTTATCGCCGGATTTGCTGCTGAGTGCTACTTCAACGGCCAGATTTCCACCCACCTATAAATACCCCTTCTCCAAGCTTGGGTAGGGTTAGAACTTCACCAACCATTGTTCATCTTTGAAGCTCTCACCTACCCCCATTGGAAAAACACCAAATTCCATAGATCTCCCCTTCTAGCCAACCAAAGCTCTTGATCTTTGGAGGATTGAAGGAGGAGGCACCGATCTACATCTTCACCGAAGGAATTTCATTTCCACCTCCATTTGCTTGGAGGATTTGCACCTTGGGGCTCTTGTGACCCTAGGTGTTGTAATTGGTTGATTGACTCTTCTTTGTGGTGATTCTTGCCTCCGTGGCTTTCTTGGGAGCCTCCAATTGAGTTGTGGAGCTGTGCCCCAAGCTCCGTGTAAGGGATTCGTGGTTCCCCCAATACCACCGCTTAGTGGAAACGAGCTAGCCTCCGTGGCTTGCTCACCGGAGAACAAGGTGAGCCTTTGTGGCGTTGGTCGACTCCGTGTCACCACACCTCTCCAACGTAGACGTACTTCCCCTCAAAAGGAAGGAACTACGGGAATACATCCTTGTGTCTCCGGTCTCCACTCGTCGGTTATTTCTTTCCCTTACTTGTATCTTGCTAGTTACTTGTTTACTTGCATGCTTGCCACTTATAGGAAATTCACCTAGTTGCACATCTAGTGAATTTACTTTGTGTCAAGCCTTAAATTGAAAAAGATTAAAAATTGACTTAGCGCCTATTCACCCCCCCTCTAGTCGCCCGTACCGATCCTTTCATTGATCCTAATAATGTTCCTTTGGCCTCTTTGGTTGCTCAAGAAGAGCATGTTGATGTAAACTTCATTAGAAATAATAATTTTAACAACAATGCTTATAGGAACAATTTTGCTAGTAACAATTATAGGCCGTATCCTTCTACCAATGTTAATGGTTATGGTAACTCTTATAGTAATTCCTCCAACAACACTAGGGCCGCGCCCTCCGAGCTTGAGGTAATACTCAAGGACTTCATCGGTAAGCAAAATGCTTTTAACAAGTCTGTTGAGGAAAAGTTAGGCAAAATTGATATTCTTGCTTCTAAAGTTGATAGCCTTGCTCATGATGTTGAACTTCTGAAATTAAAAGTGTTGCCTAATGAGGTGAAAGAGAACAATATTTTTTCCACTGCTAATGCTTTCCAAGTTAGAATTGATGAAAATGTTAGGATGCTAGCAGAATTGCATGCCAGGTGGGAAAGAGAAGATGAGATGGCTAGAAAGACGAAGGTATGTACCATTACTACCTCTAATGATGTTATTCCTAATGCTATCAATCCTCTTACTTTGATTGGTGTAGAGAAAACTCCTACTCCTTGTGTTAAAAAGCCTAAAACAGCAAAAACTTTTTCTCAAAAGAGTGCTGAAATTTTTCGGAGTGTAGGAGATGATAGCTCTATTTTCTTTAATGATTTTGATGTTGATGGCTGCAATATATCTGAAGTTATTTTATTCTTGCAAAATCTTGCTTTGACTCCTAATGCTAGTTCTTTAAATGTTGCTTTTACTAAGCATATTACCAATGCTCTTATGAAAATTAGGGATGAAAAGTTGAAGCAAAAAGCTTCTATTCCCAAAAAGTTAGAAGATGGTTGGGAACCCATCATTGATATGCATGTTAATGGTTTTGATTGTCATGCTTTATGTGATCTAGGTGCTAGTATTTCTATCATGCCTAGAAAAATTTATGATATGCTTGATTTACCACCGCTTGAAAAGTGCTATTATGATGTTCCTATTGCTGATGTTACTAAGAAGAAACCTTTGGGAAAGATTAATAATGTTCTTATTATGGTTAACAATAACCTTGTTCCCGTTGATTTTCTTGTCATGGATGTTGAATGCAATGCTTCATGTCCTATTATTTTGGGAAGACCCTTTCATCGAACTGTAGGTAACATCATTGATTTGAGGGAAGGCACTATCAAATATCAATTTTCACTCAAGAAAGGTATGGAACACTTCCCTAGAAAGAGAAAGAAATTACTTTTTGACTCTATTCTTACAGAAAATTATGACCCTAGCACTTCATCACTTGATATTACTTGATTCGCATTTTCTGCGCCTAGCTCAAAGGCGTTAAAGAAAAGCACTCTTGGGAGATAACCTAATGTTTTTACATTCAGTTATTTTTCTTTTATTTGAGTCTTGGAAGTTATTACTACTGTAATAACCTCTCCTTATCCTTTTTATTTTGTTTTTGTGCCAAGAGAAGCCTCTAATTTGAGTGAGGTAAGATTTGGGGATGTTGCTGTCCTAAAACTGTTTTCGGTGCTGCACCGTAAAATTTGTGAAAATTCTCTGTATATCTTTTCGACCTGCGATTTCTTTTGCATATGCCCCAAGTTACATCCAAACTTTCATTAGTTGAACACTTTTTGATTTGAGCAACAGAAAACCCTCTAAAAATTCGACCTTTGTCAGTTGTTCTGTTTTAACAGATTTCTGCCAATATTTGTGTTTGCCGCTTTATCGCTTTCTTTTTTAGTTCTTTTGATCATGGAACTTTTGGGGAAGTTGATACAGTAGTATATGCTTTATATGTGGTGGTTTTGAGTTGAAACTTGAAGCAAAAAGGGTTGATTCATTGTTATGCTTACACTAATGTTGCTAATAGATTTGTGTTTAGTTTTGTATGAAGGAAGTTTTCAAGTGTAGGGATTGGAGAATGATGAGATGAGTTGAAGAATGGACAAAAGCTCAAGCTTGGGGATGCCCACGCACCCCAAGAAATATCTAAGAGGTACAAACGTCAAAGCTTGGGGTTGCCCCCGAGGCACCCCTTCTTCATCGGTAAAAATCAGGTCACCTTTCAACACACTATATTTTTATTGCTTCATGCATTATGCGTTTTTCTTAGAGTGTCAGTTGTTTTTAGTTTTCAGTTTAGTTTAGTTTTGTTTGCTGCAATAAATGGTTGGATCCCAACAAATTCCTTTTGGAGAAGTTGCCTTGCTTTTTATTTGCCAAGAACACTCCGTTTTTCACTCTTACCGTTTCAACGAGTGTTCTCTTTTTCTAGAACTGGGTTTAGCTTTCGATTTTCGCCTTGATTTATATTCAGATCTTGTTATATCTATGCATAAAGGTGTATTTTGACCTCTGGTCCATGTTGGTTTTCATCAAAAGAGTTGTTTATAAAAGGTTTGAATGGTTTTGGAAAAGAGAAAAAGCTTTATGCAAAAAAGTGCTACAAGAAGGAGCTTGTGTAGGCTGCGGCCTAGGCTTTTGCATGTCATGCTTGATGTCTTTTTGATAGTATGCTTAGTGGTTTTGATGTAGCATGACTTGTCTCAAATGACTGAGATTGCTTAATGAGCCTTTGAAAAAATCATGCGTTATTTTAATTATTTGGAAGCATTATTTTGGTTTTCTCCTTTGATGCTTTATTTGGGTTGACTTGGAGCATGCTCACACATGTTAGACTCCCACAAAGTCGCCATTGCCTCTATGATCATTTAGTTTTTGACTTTTGATGCTATCTTATGCTTCTTTTAATGTCGCTTTGTCGCTATGCATGATTATGGCCATTATTGCTCTCTTAGTTGGTCGCTCCCAGTCTTTTGCTAGCCCTCATTTTGTACTGAGTATGAGCTCTACTCGTGCATCCAGCTCCTAAAACCAAGTTGTTCCAAAAGTGTCCACCATACATACCTATTAGCAATTTGCTATTCCAAAGTACATTTGACTGTCTTTTATCTATCCTTCAAATTAAACTCTTTTTGGTGTTATGCGAAAATTGGTCAGTAAAGCTCTCACGAACCTGATGGAACACTTTACTTTTCTCGCTTTAAAATTTTGATATTGTGGCTCTCTTATATTGAGTTATTATGCTTGCAAGTTGTAAGTTAGAAATTAGCCTAGCCATGCCATCATGGGGCAAACTTTCAATATTGCACTATCTTTCATTTGAGTTGATATCGTGATTTTTTGTTTATGGATACTCGCGGTGTGAAATGAATTGGGAATCTTGCGGGATCATGAAGTTTGCATACGTGTTAGAGAAACGCCTGGCCCGCTAATCTAAGCCATGCATAATTCATGGTGGAAATTTACAGCATGCCCATAGTGAACATTCGACGACGCATCTCACAATAAAAAGCTATACCAATGGTAAATAAAAGAGATGCTGAGGTGTTCACTGTCTGTTTGTCCTGTCATTTTGATGTGGGCTTGTTCCATGTCATCGGGCACGGAGGTACCCCGTTGGCGGTTCTCGATGATACGTGTATACTTACAATGACAAGAGCTTGCTTGGGACTCTAAGTAAAGTAGCATGAGGATTGGGTATTCGTACTTCACGGGACACGAGGTTTTCAACTTATGATTTGTCAAGCATATGCATCATAAGTGTACTCGCATTAACTTTAACCATTTAAGATGTTTATGATGGGGGCAATGAGAGCTCAATGCCGGTAAGTACCATAATTTTTGAAGGTTTATAAAACTTGCAATCACTGCTTCCCTCCGCAAATGGCCTTTCTTTTACTTTTATGTTGAGTCTCCACCTTCTACCTTTATGCACCTTCTAAGAGAGCATAGTTGTCATTCTGAGTATAATGTGTATTGTCTCAAAGTTTTCATTGATTGATTCATATTGTTGATTTCACTTGTTCTCAAATTATTTGCATCTAGTCGCCCTCTTAAACTTGAAGGTGTCCTATGCATTTATATTTTGCTCTATCATGAAGGACAAGCTGGAAACCATTTGTATGTTTTTCCATATGATTTGAACACACGTTTGACTTTCATTGTTTCATTTTCATGATCTTTCATTTGTGTTCTTTTTCATGTTATAACATGGTTACTAAGTTTCTTCTATCAAGATTATATCTTTCATGCCCATATTTTAAGTTATTTTGATCCCAGCGCACAACGCTTACATAGATGATCAAGATTGTGTAGGTGCATGTCACCTCAAAAATTATTTCTTTTGTTATCACTTACCTACTCGAGGACGAGCAGGAGTTAAGCTTGGGGATGCTGATACGTCTCTAACGTATCTATAATTTTTAATGCGCCATGCTTGTTTTTACACCATTTGCTTAGTGTTTCGTTACACTTCGTGGCATTTTTATACATTTTTCGGAACTAACCTATTAACGAGATGCCATAGTGCCAGTTCCCTGTTTTCTGCTGTTTTTGTGTTTCAGAAAAGTTACACAGGAAATATTCTCGGAATTGGACGAAACAAAAGCCAGGCGTCCAGATATTTCACGGAGCTTCCAAAACACTGAAGGAGAGACGGAGAGGAGCCACTGGTGGGCCACACCACCAGGGGGCGTGGCCCGGGGCTGGCCCGCGTCCCCCTATGGTGAGCCCCACCAGGGCCACTTCTGACGACGCCCCTTCGCCTATAAAGACCCCCCGACGGGAAAAACCTAAAGACCCGATCACTTTTCCAGAACACATCGCGATCCGCCGCCGCCGTCGACCCGAAGATCGGGAGGGTCCAGAAGCTCTTCCCGGCACCCTGCCGAAGAGGGGAATCGCCACCGAAGGTCTTCTTCATCGCCATGCTTGCCTCCGGCGCGATGAGTGAGTAGTCTACCTTGGACTATAAGTCCATAGCAGTAGCTAGATGGTTGCCTTCTCCACCATATGCTTCATGTTTAGATCTCGTGAGCTGCCTTACATGATCGAGATCACCGTTATGTAATTCTACATGTTGTGTTTCTTGGGATTCGATGAATATTGGTGTTATGATTGAGTTGATGTGATGAATATTATCTTATGTTATCTCTATGTTGTTTATGATCTTGCATGCTCTCCGTTGTTAGTAGCTATCTTGGCCGAGTAGTTGCTAGTGACTCCAAGAGGGGGTATTTATGCTCGATAGTGGGTTCATGCCTCTATTTAATCTGGGGGAGTGACAGAAATCTCTAAGGTTGTAGATGTGCTGTTGCCATTAGGGAGAAAACAACATTCATATGCTCAAGGGCATATCCTTTGTTTACATTACACACTTTGCTTAATGCAGTTATCTGTTGTTCGCAACTTAATACTTGTAGAGTTCTCGGATTGATTCGCCACAAGTGGATTATTAGTCATAGATGCAGTTGGATGACGGTCTATGTATCTCGTTGTAATGCCCAGATTAAATCTTATAGTGATTCTCTTGACATATCACGTTATCTTTATTCTATCAATTGTCCAACTGTAATTTGTTTACCCAGCATGTGTTATTTTATCTTATGGAGAGACAACACTAGTGAACTGTGGACCCCGATCCTATTTCCATTATATTGCTATCACCTGTTTACTTTACTCGCACTGTTTACTTTACTTGCAAACTACTATTGCTTTTCACTCGATACGCTCATTCCTTTGTTTTAAGCAAACCGGTGAGATTGACAACCTTATCGTAAGTTGGGAACAAAGTATTTGGTTGTGTTGTGTGCAGGTTCCACGTTGCTACTAGTTGAAGACGCGCTAACACGTTATCGTTAACGGTGCCCTTGTTGGAGTGTCACTAGGCTAGCAAGCATCACCTTCTGGAGTATTGACTTTTTTCTGGACTGACAAACCTTGGTTTCTTACTGAGGGAAAAACTTGCTGCTGTACTCATCATACCTTTCTCTTGGGGTTCCCAACTGGACGGTGAAAAACTATCAACACCGCGCCGCATCAGCCATCCCTTGGCTCCGTTCCGTCTCCTCTTCGGTTCTCTGGAAGCTTCGGTAAATTTCTGGATGTTCGGCTTTTGTTTCGTCCAATTCCGAGAATATTTTCTGTGTAACTTTTCTGAAACACAAAAACAGCAGAAAACAGGGAACTGGCACTGTGGCATATTGTTAATAGGTTAGTTTCGGAAAATGCATAAAAATGCCACGAAGTGTAACGAAACACTAAGCAAATGGTGTAAAAACAAGCATGGAGCATCAAAAATTATAGATACGTTTGAGACGTATCAATATCCTCCACTTCACTCTCATGGACTTCGATGATTCAAAAAACTTAAAACTTATAAACATGGTTTTTGAATTTTTAAAGCAAAGAGATAATTGGAGCTCGGGAGCCAAAGACACTTTTCAATATTGTTCTTCAAAGCGGATCTGTATATCTTCCGCTTCATTCGTCCATGGACTTTGACGATTCAGATTTTTTTTGAAACTTATAAACATGATTTTTGAATTTTTTTTAAATCAATTAGATCACTGGAGCTTGGGAGCCAAAGACACTTTCCGATACTGCTCTTCACATTGGATATGTATATCTTCCGCTTCACTCGCCCATGAACTTCGACGATTCAAAGGTACACTAATGCACATGTTTGGATAACAATGTACTAATATTCTATCACTATACTTTTAATTAAAGTGGTTTTGCTAGTATTACGTCTATCGAGAATTAGCTTAGAGCTTAGTCAACTCAAGGACCATTACGTTTGCATCATGATTCGTGTATCATGCTTATAAGTGGATTGTAACTAAGTTTTCTCATTACAAGTGGGTTGCAAGAAAAGTAACCCTGACCATTTAACTTGTCCCGTGATTCATGATAGCTGGGAGGCGCAAGTGGGTTCAACTGATTGAGAACTAAGTTAATTTCTGGTCAAATGGGAACTAGCTGCTTTCAATTTAAAAAGTGTCAGGCATGAAATGGCTTTAGCCCTTTATATGTCTACCTTTTCAAATAAGATATTTTGGGCATTGTGTGACAACATTTTTTTCTCCCCATCACATGACTGCAATCCATGTGCCAGAATCTTATTTTTCTCGTTCTTTTTTTTTCTTTTTTCTCTCTTGTTCCATTTTTGGTTTCATTTTGTTTCTCTTGGGTTTATTGTCTAGCCTAGCTCAACTTGTGTGGCAAAGGCTTAGATAGTGTTGTCATTTTTGGACTCAAGAGTATTAATTCACAAGAATTTTTCTATGGAAGCCATTTAGTTCATTGGTTTGAGATCATCACATTCCTATAGAATCTAATCCTATGCCCCTCCCCCAATTCCTGTTCCATGAGAATCTCATGAGTTCAAACCTCATTTTATTTTTCATTTGAGAAGTTCAATGCACTACTCTCTATGTATTTTACTCTCTTTATTTTCAATCTTACATTTTATTGTTTGTTTGTTGCATATGCACCATCCAAAGACATGTCTTGTATAATTTGTGTGTTCTGAAATCTTGTACAAACTTCCGCTACATGACATCTCTATCTTGTGTTCCTGTATGTCTATTTTTAAGATCCTAAAATCCAAAGAGCCCCTTACAACTCAACAGTGGAGCATATGAAACACAAACCAAGTATCTGCTCTCGCTAAAGCCCCTTTTAACTAGCTTGGTATTAGGTATAACATGTAGGCACATATTGTCAGTGAGGGTAGCAAGTTATCCTAGTCAGGGTATTTGTTTTCTGATGCACCAAAAGGGTCTACCATTGAGATTGACACGATGTGATAAGTTTGATGTGCTAACATAAAGGATTCGAAGCTCGGGGCTTGATTTATCTGCCACTACGAATTTAAGGGATGAAATGGTCTTTACTTGCAAGAAAAATAGGACATGGATTTCATATGACTACTATAGGATTTCATTCGATGGAAGTTTCCCCTAGAAAGTTTGTTTGGTTTGTAGGATTCAAATTTGTAATGAGAAATTATTTTCCCATGAACATAGTCTGGTATAGCCATAGTCACTTTTTCTATAGACTGCTTAACCATTGAGTATATTTGCCTAGGGTTCAATGTCATGAGAAGTTCTTCTCAGTCAGTATGCTTTGTACATCTAGGAATCAACTTGGATTCATCAAAGCTCTCAAAAATTCCTTTTTGTTGAGATAATTCCACAAGTTCCATCAAAGCTCTTCTATGTAAAGTTTTCATTTTAAGCCAGGGGCACATGCAAGATGATCAAGTTGGAGTTAGTGAAAAATATATATCATCTTGAATGCCCCATAAGTAGCATATCTAGATTGCGATACTGCATCTCTCTTTTCAAAATTATGCATGCTTTCACGTCAGTATTTTGCCATGTTGGTATATATACTTCATACACAACTTATGTCACCCTTTCGTGGACATGAAAGGACAGGGTAGTGGTTAATGCGCAATGCATGTTTTGTTTGTTACATTAGTTATGTAATTAGCAATTTTAAATCAACATATGATTTTCCACATAAATTATGCAATCAGATATTTATTCACAAAATCTGTGTATAATTTTAGGCCAATCATGCAAAATCTCAAACATGGTCCTGTTATTTTCACATATGAAACTTGAACGAAGCAAAACATCAAAATTTAAAGAATCCTATAAAGTAGAAAAATCGATGAAGCAGCATGGCCTTGTTCCCACATTGAAATAAGCAAGACAAATATCAATATATATTCCCATATATATTAGACAAACAAATATTAGACAAACAATTGTTTGTAAGTTAACATCTGAACTTGCAAGGAAATACTTATAGGAAATTCAAGGACTAAATAACAACAATGTGAGAACCGGAGCCATAAACCCGCAACATCACATAAAACATACACAATCAGAATGGAAACGAAGCTCGTTGTCATCTCAGAAAGACCCCAGTCACAAGCACCTTTCGGATATATTTCACCCATATATCTCAAGATGTTTCATGTCAGCAATGGTATATGCATTGGATCATTAACCAAAATGGTAGTGGCAAATAATTAGTATGAAACATCTGGCCAAACGACCGTGGTAAAAATAAAGTTATGTTCTCCACCGATACAAAAATGTCACTTTGCAAGTTTTTTGTCAAACGTTTTTTTAGATTAGTTTTTCGCCACACTTTTTTAGATTAGTTTTATTTCACATTTGTTTGCCTAATAAGTGTGAATTTTTCTAGTATGCTTCACTGATATCGAGAACGAAACACGTATGTAAATACCTTAACTTATGGGAGGAGATTTGTGGCCATAAACCATACCAGCATTACAAATGCTGCCAAGTTCCACAGTGTATATACACAGTTATGCATGAAACATTAACATGAATTAACTATCCATGGAGAAACAATGGTGTATAAAAATGTATTTTAGCCATTCTACATAAGAAGTCCTGAATAGATACATTTCACATAATCAAGTGAAACTGAATATTGTTAGTACTTTTATTCCCAATGAACAGTTGGTGTGCACCTAAAAAGTTCCAATATGTATGACAGTTGTAGTCCAACCACACTTTTATACTTGTATAGAAAGATGTAGACGCATAGGTATAAAAGTACATTATATAGGACATGGTGAATGCTTTGCAAGATGTAACGGCCACACTGAAGTTTTACTCTATTGATCACACGCATGACTAAATTGCATACCTACCATGATAAATACCTAAGATTCTTTCGTGGAAAATGCCATATGCAAACTGGTTCAAGAAATCATGTACATTACCATGTAACCTCCGAGGTAAGAAACACGCATATCCAGTTGATGCGCTCCACACATTCAGGAAAATATGGTCCCTCGATTTCCGAAAGGTTGAGGGTTGAGTGTGTCCTGGGAAACATGAAAATAGAAATGCACACTCCCTTCGCAGGCATTATCCTGTGCAGGTTCAAAGGGACTTTCTCAGCCCATATCACAACAATCCAGACCAAGAGGCCTTCAGATTGCTGAGGATACAGGCACCCCTGGTGCAACTTTCATCACTAACAATCCCATAATGATACGAATAGAGAACTATAACAAACAGAGTACAGTAGAGTTTTCTTTATTACAATCCATAACGACATTAAAAAACTGAAGCTAAGCAACACCAGCTTTATTGAGGCATATCCTGCTTACCACCTCCTAACAAAGGATGGTAGAAGTGCTGCTGACAAACAGCCTAGCCATCAGATTGGCATCACCTGGAAAAGACGGCTGACAAGGAGATCTGCACAAAATTTGTATTTCTGAATTATGAGAACATAACAGACAGATAAAAGTCATGTTATTCACATCGGAACAGCATACAATTCAAAATGGCTTGTTAACTGCCCTAAAAATTACAAGCATATGTTCATACCAACACGAAACAAGGAAAAATAAGTCATTTTTACTGCATGTATGGATCATTCAACCACATTCATCATGCTACTAAATGTTTGCTTATTCACAACCATACCATCAGACTGTTGGTTTAATTCCACAGTCCTTTTCAGGAAGATAAAGTTTGCTCGGTGATGAAAAAGTTTCACATTTTGTGGAAAGAAACTAACCACACTGTATGGCATGCCAATGCAGAACAATGATTAAGAAGATCATGATGTAATTTTGATCAAATTAATAAGGTCAAAAGGGAGTATCCATGGTTAAAAAATTAACTGGAGCAAATAAAATCATATGCGGCTCAAAATATTTAAGCATGCTTTACTTTAAGAAAAAATCGTGTTAAGTGATTACCTGTAAGGTTAACATCTTATTATCATGTACAGTATTTTAAAGAAAAAAGCTTCATGCGTGTTCTCTCGCACTACAATCTTTACATGATACTGACCTTATTTTTTAACCAGGTAGCTTTCTGGAACATAGATTTCCCCGCCAGCTTCACCATGTTGTTCGCCACTAATTGTTTTCCTTGCAGCCAAAAATTCAGCACTCATATCACTCATTCCTTGTCTCACAGCTTCCTCTACTGTCCCATAGCCATGTTCATCAGCATACTTCCTAATATCTTCTGTGATTTTCATCGAACAAAACTTGGGACCACACATTGAGCAGAAATGTGCTACTTTGGCACCATCAGATGGCAAAGTTTCATCATGGAAGGACATAGCAGTTACTGGGTCCAGAGATAAAGCAAATTGGTCCAACCATCTAAACTCAAACCTTGCCTTGCTTAGTGCATCATCCCAAGCTTGTGCGTACGGGTGACGCTTTGCCAAATCAGCAGCATGAGCAGCAATTTTATAGGATATAACACCTGTCTTAACATCATCACGGTTAGGCAACCCAAGGTGCTCCTTTGGTGTTACATAACACAGAAGTGCAGTGCCAAGAGCCCCAATGTTTGCAGCACCAATGGCTGAGGTGATGTGGTCATAACCAGGTGCAATATCAGTTGTCAGTGGACCCAGTGTATAGAAAGGTGCTTCATTGCACCACTCCAGCTGTTTCTCCATGTTTTCAGGAATTTTATTCATCGGAATATGCCCTGGACCTTCATTCATCACCTAGAATTAAAGGTATATCAGAAGACCAAGTCTCAAGTTTCAACTACCAAATTACAGCAAATAGAAAGAATTCATCATTCAGAGCATAATACAGTTCCAAGTTCAACTATTGAGCCACTAGGGAATATAAAAATGATTCATCATTTTCAGCACTTTGCATATCAAGAATTTGAATAACCAATCTTCAATATTTTTCTCACCTGTTGGCTTCCAACAAACTAATTTCTAGGTAAGCTTACTGAATTACATTGCAATGTAAGTGAATATCACTAGATATACACTGTTCCAAATAAGTGAAAGTGTGACACATTAGTCATGGCCTCATGGAGGCAGAAATAATCAGATTAAACAGATAATGTATAATCTATCAAAAGTGGTGTCTTTTATGCTCAATGTGCAATCCACCAACCTGGCAACCATGTTCAAATGAAGTGCAAAAAAAAGTGGTATCCGCTAATTTACCAGTTACTTGAAATATTCACTCAATATCATGTGTAAACTAAGGTAACATTTAGAATGGATAACATACTTAATAATCTTGTCCTTCAAATTATACGAGAGTTTGATTGCATAATCAAAGCTTAGTTAGAGCATCCTGCTATTGACCACTTGAATGTAAAAAAATAACATAAAACTATGAGGGCATAATTCAGATATGTTGATATTGTAAACAAAACAACTCTATTTGATTCAACTCTACTCATATTATTCTCACCTGCACATCTTTCTCCCATGCTCGGCGTGTTAGCTCCCCTTGAGTCAGCAGTTCTGCAAACTGAGCACTGTCATTTGCATCATAAATAGAACCAGGCCTCAAACCATCACCTATTGATAATGCCACATCGTACTGGTTGCATATGTCAAGAATGTCATCCCAATGCTCATAAGCAAAGTTCTCCTTGTGATACGTTAAGCACCATTTTGCATGGATTGATCCGCCACGTGAAACTATGCCAGTCATTCTTTTTGCTGTAAGAGGAATATAACGAAGCAGCACACCAGCATGGATGGTGAAATAATCAACACCCTGCTCAGCCTGTTCAATTAAAGTTTCTCTGAAGACTTCCCAGCTCAAATCTTCTGCAATACCATTAACCTTTTCAAGTGCTTGGTAGATAGGAACAGTCCCAATAGGAACTGAAGAGTTACGAATAATCCATTCCCGTGTCTCATGGATATGGCGCCCTGTTGAAAGGTCCATGACAGTATCAGCTCCCCACATTGTGGCCCACTGAAGCTTGTGGACTTCTTCCTCAATGGAGCTCACAACAGCTGAATTTCCAATGTTTGCATTCACCTTTACCAGGAAGTTTCTGCCAACAATCATGGGTTCCAATTCCAGGTGCCTCTTGTTGGAAGGAATAATGGCTCGCCCACGGGCAACCTCGGACCGGACAAATTCAGGAGTGAGGTTCTCACGTTTGGCACAGTACAACATCTCCTCTGTTATGATTCCCTGCTTAGCATAATACATTTGCGTGTATCGAGGACTACCCGACTTCTCCCTCCTGTCAATCCATTCCTTCCTAATCTTCGGCAGTCCTGTAAGAGTTTGATGAATACTTACTACAGATGTCTTGAATTTCAAGTTTGGGGCAACAAAACTGATTTGAATTATTTCACATGAACAAAAGAACTGTATTGCTGATATTTAACTTTTTGATGGAAGTTATGTAGCAAATTTCCCAGCGTACTTGATCATCTAACATTACTGCTATCTTCCAGAATACTTCAAACAATAGTACGTAAGGCCGATTTACTTTTTTTACTGAATGACAATCCAAGACCTCGACAACTATAACCATGTGCTCTGCCCATATTTATGTCACTTTTTAGTTACATCTATCTTTATATTTAATACTATCAAAGATAGAAGTGGCAACTCATTCATCCCGCCATATCCCAACAATACGTCAGCACAGAAGTTAGGGAAATGAAACACCTCCGACCAAACGAGAGCGAAAACATGGAGAAGACCGACTCCAGCACAGTATTGATAAAGATAACTAAAAATCACCACATGAATATCTAGAGAGATATCTCATATAGAACAATAAATATTTGTTAAGTCTACTTTGCCTCTTCAACTATTTTCCAAGTCCGAAATCAACCCGAAACTCCAAACCGGGCATTGGATACCATCCAACTGTTGAAATCATCTACTATTTAACTAAGTATAAAATTAACTTATTTCCACACGAATCAGTGCAAGGCACCAATATTAAACACAAATGCGTTAGATGCATGAGAGCAAGCACACAACTATGTTTCTATTCAGCAGCTGATCTGGATGTTATGTTATGATATAAAGAGTAAAAGCAGTTTAAATGGCTTAAGACAAAAACACGGATGAACCCAGTGAGTTACCAAGCCTTGGGCTTATGTTCTGTGGACCACTGGTGTCATATGTATCGAAGTGCCCACTATCTCCAGTCAAATGGATTCTCCGAAATGGAACCTTGAGGGAATGACCTGATTCCTCATGAACAATTTCACTGCAGAACATCAAACATAAGGTGCAATCAATATACTGGAACATAACCATGTTGGCAATCCTATAGTGCCTAGGTGAAGCAAAAACAGGAATCATGCCTGCACTCTTTGGTGCTCCGTGGAAAGCACTCTTCAAATGCTGGGAGCGGCAGAAATTCTGGAGCAGCAGGATCAACCGTCTGTTTCTTCTGCCTGGGTTTCGCTGGTTCAGCCACTGACTGATCAGTCACTGAAGCTGCCTTGGGCCTTGAAAGAGTGAGGCTAGCGTTCCTGTCCTGCGCATCTTGAGTGCGCGAAATGCCACCAAAACCAGGCAGAAGTGCAGTTTTGGGGAACTTCATAGTGCTGCAGCTATTATTCATAGCCATGGTGGACGAGAACGAGGGTTGCAGCGCAGCCATTTCCTGTTTAAGGTACAGATGAGTGGCTGTCGACAATACAGATATTGGTAACTTTGTATAGACAAGAACAGGCATACTTCATAAAGTGCAGACAGTAGTACTTTTAGTCGACTACAATATCCGGCAACTATTATAATGACACTTTCCCGACCCCTCGCCCATTCTTGGCCAGAGGTTGGCAAGGAGAAACATTGTCGTGTTCTTGTGTGGGTGGGTGTCTGTAGGTTTTTGGGTTCCTGTTTCCTCATAAACTGGACCATATCTTCTTCCTAAACAATGACTTTAGCAGGTCTCCTGCTAACATTCAATATTCTAATAACAATTTATTTTCGTATTTTTTAAACATGACAAGAGGCTAGCTGTATCTGAATTCTGAACCATACAAGTCCTACTGTCAGTCTTTGTATGCGTCTCTGCAACTACAGACTGATCTCAGCGTTTATAGATGACAAAATCCTAGTGCTCAACTATGAGATCCCGATTCCCACTGCAGAACTGGATTGATTGGACAGAATGGATTGTAACCGCACAATCGCGACCCTAACCCGGCAACCACTGGAACCAATTCCCACAGATTCCGGCCCGAAGACATGGCATGGCGCCTAAACCCTAGCGCCGCAAGCACGATCTACTCGATCTGGAGAGGGAGGGCGGGCGGGCGCTCACCTGAGGAGAAACGGCGGATCCCGCTGGGAGCTGTGTGAAGGCGGAAGCGTTGCCCGGGGTAGAGGGGATGACAGTGCTCTGAACACCTGATGAGTGGAGAATTTTTATAGGGGAGAGGCGATCGGCGAGGCCGGAGTGGGGAGGATAGAGCACGGGTGGCCACTCCTCGCCGCGGAAGAGGACAGCGGGCGTGTGTGGCCAAACGATGGGAAAACGACGGCAGCAACAGTGGCAGTGGCTGGCTGCTGGCACCAGATATTTGTGGCAGGCCCAGATATTCCCGTGCGCACGTCCACCTCTCGACAAAAGCTACTCCATGATGAGATTGATGATGGCACGTCGAGATACGCAAATCGCAAGCAGAGACAGCCAGACAGGACAGACCTTCGGACGATGGCAACAACAGTGGCAGCAGATATTTCTGTCCGTCCAGGTACGCAAGATCGCACACACGGGCACATGGCAAGCGTCGAGGGTCTGTGAAGAGGTGGCGGCGGCGGCCGAATGTAGGCGGCGGCCGGCCGCGACGGTGGTGGTGCGAAACTGCGTGGGTAGAGGGGATGACAGTGCAGCGCACACCTGGTGGGCGGAGCGAGAGGGAGAATTTTTATAGGGGTGGAGGCGATCGCCGGGCTGGGCTGGGCCGGAGCCGGCGAGGGGAGGAGGATAGAGCACGGGTGGCCACTCCTCACCGCGGAAGAGGACAGCGGGCGTGTGTGGCCAAACGACGGGAAACCGACGGCAGCAACAGTGGCTGGCTGCTGGCACCAGATATTTGTGGCAGGCCCAGATATTCCCGTGCGCATGTCCACCTCTCCACAAAAGCTACTCCATGATGAGATTGATGATGGCACGTCCAGATACGCAAATCGCAAGCAGAGACAGCCAGACAGGACAGACCTTCGGACGATGGCAACAACAGTGGCAGCAGATATTTCTGTCCGTCCAGGTACGCAAGATCGCACACACGGGCACATGGCAAGCGTCGAGGGTCCGTGAAGAGGTGGCGGCGGCCGGCCGCGACGGTGGTGGTGCGAAACTGCGTGGGTAGAGGGGATGACAGTGCAGCGCACACCTGGTGGGCGGAGCGAGAGGGAGAATTTTTACAGGGGTGGAGGCGATCGCCGGGCTGGGCTGGGCCGGGGCCGGCGAGGGGAGGAGGATAGAGCACGGGTGGCCACTCCTCGCCGCGGAAGAGGACAGCGGGCGTGTGTGGCCAAACGACGGGAAACCGACGGCAGCAACAGTGGCTGGCTGCTGGCACCAGATATTTGTGGCAGGCCCAGATATTCCCGTGCGCACGTCCACCTCTCGACAAAAGCTACTCCATGATGAGATTGATGATGGCACGTCCAGATACGCAAATTGCAAGCAGAGACAGCCAGACAGGACAGACCTTCGGACGATGGCAACAACAGTGGCAGCAGATATTTCTGTCCGTCCAGGTACGCAAGATCGCACACACGGGCACATGGCAAGCGTCGAGGGTCTGTGAAGAGGTGGCGGCGGCGGCCGAATGTAGGCGGCGGCCGGCCGCGACGGTGGTGGTGCGAAACTGCGTGGGTAGAGGGGATGACAGTGCAGCGCACACCTGGTGGGCGGAGCGAGAGGGAGAATTTTTATAGGGGTGGAGGCGATCGCCGGGCTGGGCTGGGCCGGAGCCGGCGAGGGGAGGAGGATAGAGCACGGGTGGCCACTCCTCGCCGCGGAAGAGGACAGCGGGCGTGTGTGGCCAAACGACGGGAAACCGACAGCAGCAACAGTGGCTGGCTGCTGGCACCAGATATTTGTGGCAGGCCCAGATATTCCCGTGCGCACGTCCACCTCTCGACAAATGCTACTCCATGATGAGATTGATGATGGCACGTCCAGATACGCAAATCGCAAGCAGAGACAGCCAGACAGGACAGACCTTCGGACGATGGCAACAATAGTGGCAGCAGATATTTCTGTCCGTCCAGGTACGCAAGATCGCACACACGGGCACATGGCAAGCGTCGAGGGTCTGCGAAGAGGTGGCGGCGGCGGCCGGCCGCGACAGTAGTGGTGCGAAACTGCGTGGGTAGAGGGAATGACAGTGCAGCGCACACCTGGTGGGCGGAGCGAGAGGGAGAATTTTTATAGGGGTGGAGGCGATCGCCGGGCTGGGCTGGGCCGGGGCCGGCGAGGGGAGGAGGATAGAGCACGGGTGGCCACTCCTCGCCGCGGAAGAGGACAGCGGGCGTGTGTGGCCAAACGACGGGAAACCGACGGCAACAACAGTGGCTGGCTGCTGGCACCAGATATTTGTGGCAGGCCCAGATATTCCCGTGCGCACGTCCACCTCTCGACAAAAGCTACTCCATGATGAGATTGATGATGGCACGTCCAGATACGCAAATCGCAAGCAGAGACAGCCAGACAGGACAGACCTTCGGACGATGGCAACAACAGTGGCAGCAGATATTTCTGTCCGTCCAGGTACGCAAGATCGCACACACGGGCACATGGCAAGCGTCGAGGGTCTGTGAAGAGGTGGTGGTGGCGGCCGAATGTAGGCGGCGGCCGGCCGCGACGGTGGTGGTGCGAAACTGCGTGGGTAGAGGGGATGACAGTGCAGCGCACACCTGGTGGGCGGAGCGAGAGGGAGAATTTTTATAGGGGTGGAGGCGATCGCCGGGCTGGGCTAGGCCGGAGCCGGCGAGGGGAGGAGGATAGAGCACGGGTGGCCACTCCTCGCCGCAGAAGAGGACAGCGGGCGTGTGTGGCCAAACGACGGGAAACCGACGGCAGCAACAGTGGCTGGCTGCTGGCACCAGATATTTGTGGCAGGCCCAGATATTCCCGTGCGCACGTCCACCTCTCGACAAAAGCTACTCCATGATGAGATTGATGATGGCACGTCCAGATACGCAAATCGCAAGCAGAGACAGCCAGACAGGACAGACCTTCGGACGATGGCAACAACAGCGGCAGCAGATATTTCTGTCCGTCCAGGTACGCAAGATCGCACACACGGGCACATGGCAAGCGTCGAGGGTCTGTGAAGAGGTGGCGGCGGCGGCCGAATGTAGGCGGCGGCCGGCCGCGACGGTGGTGGTGCGAAACTGCGTGGGTAGAGGGGATGACAGTGCAGCGCACACCTGGTGGGCGGAGCGAGAGGGAGAATTTTTATAGGGGTGGAGGCGATCGCCGGGCTGGGCTGGGCCGGGGACGGCGAGGGGAGGAGGATAGAGCACGGGTGGCCACTCCTCGCCGCGGAAGAGGACAGCGGGCGTGTGTGGCCAAACGACGGGAAACCGACGACAGCAACAGTGGCTGGCTGCTGGCACCAGATATTTGTGGCAGGCCCAGATATTCCCATGCGCACATCCACCTCTCGACAAAAGCTACTCCATGATGAGATTGATGATGGCACGTCCAGATACGCAAATCGCAAGCAGAGACAGCCAGACAGGACAGACCTTCGGACGATGGCAATAACAGTGGCAGCAGATATTTCTGTCTGTCCAGGTACGCAAGATCGCACACACGGGCACATGGCAAGCGTCGAGGGTCTGTGAAGAGGTGGCGGCGGCGGCCGAATGTAGGCGGCGGCCGGCCGCGACGGTGGTGGTGCGAAACTGCGTGGGTAGAGGGGATGACAGTGCAGCGCACACCTGGTGGGCGGAGCGAGAGGGAGAATTTTTATAGGGGTGGAGGCGATCGCCGGGCTGGGCTGGGCCGGGGCCGGCAAGGGGAGGAGGATAGAGCACGGGTGGCCACTCCTCGCCGCGGAAGAGGACAGCGGGCGTGTGTGGCCAAACGACGGGAAACCGACGGCAGCAACAGTGGCTGGCTGCTGGCACCAGATATTTGTGGCAGGCCCAGATATTCCCGTGCGCACGTCCACCTCTCGACAAAAGCTACTCCATGATGAGATTGATGATGGCACGTCCAGATACGCAAATCGCAAGCAGAGACAGCCAGACAGGACAGACCTTCGGACGATGGCAACAACAGTGGCAGCAGATATTTCTGTCCGTCCAGGTTACGTGAAGTCGCACACACTGGCACATCACAAGCGTCGAGGGCCTGTGAAGAGGTGGCGGCGGCGGCCGAAGGTAGGCAGCGGCCGGCGAGGGATCCATACCATCGGCAGCGATGGCGGTGGTACGAAACTGCGAATGGAGAGGTCCGGCGTGGCTTGAGACGACGAGGGCTGAGCGGCGGCGGCCAGTGACATTGGCTCGATGGCCACTCGGCTGCTTGAGGTTTGTGCTGGTGCACGTTAGCGTCTCTTTCTTTTTCTCTCTAGAAAGGCGGCCCATTAGGTAGTGGAGTACGTGGGCTTGTTCGCACTCCCTAAGCTAAAGTTCCTTTTTTTTCCCTCAAGAAGCTTCAAAATCAAGGGGAGCAAGGTCTATGGCCTTGTCTTGGATAGACCGGTGTTTTTCTAATGGTATGCTTGGCGCGATTGTCAATCCTCATCGTACGCAATATGATGATTCAGGAAGGTTTTGTCCTCTACATGTTTGTGCGAGACTTTAGTGTAGAATATCTCAAAGTTGTCGTCATCGACGAGGGATATTGCGGCGCGCTGAAGATGAGCCTAACCGTGGTCTCAGAGAGATTTTTAGGCTTAGGGTCTATGGTTGCAATATTCTCTTTGTTTGGAATCTACATCTAATAATGTTTTTCACCTTAATAATCATATACTCCCTCCTTGCGAAAATGTAGTGCACATATGATTTTTTAAAATTCAAAAGATGTAAAGTTTCACCAAAATTAATGAGAAAATTATCTATATCTACAATACCAATTGTATACCATAACGAAATATACATTAAGGTGAATCTAATGGTATTCGTTAGGTATTTTAGATGTTGATATTTCTTTCCACATAGCTGATCAAACTTTACATTGTTTGATTTTTAGATCAAAATCTATTTTATTCAAACAAATAGTAAACAGTAAAACTTACTTATCTAGGAGCCACCACAATGCTTAGACGTCCCTGGACCGTTCAATCTAGCTATCTATCGGTGTATGCTCACTTGGGGTACCGAAGGGTCTACTTTTGCTCATGGAGCTATTTTTTCATTAGGGATTACAATCCGGAACATAATGAGGATTTAAAGATTTTAGGCAAAGTAAAACTGCCAAACAAACTCTTAGCCATATCTGTCGTTGGTTAGGCTGTAAGCCTGTTAAGGAGCCTTATCGTTGGTTAGGCTGTAAGCCTGTTAATGAGCCTTCCTCCGCCCTGCCACCACCCGCATGCTTCCCCACCCTACAACAGTACACCTCCATCACCATGTTTAGGAAGATAATGGAGGAACCGAGGTTGAGTACGAGAGATCATGGGAGGAAGGGGTATGACACTAGGTAGCATTGAAGCAGCATGGTACCAACCATCTCGATGACGGTGTTGACCGTGAGATGTGCTGACCCTCCACACTCCATCCCCGTGAACCCTTGATGCCCTAGGTTGTCGAGTTAGTTGTATGGCTACCTGGTCGCCCCTTGTCTTGCTCATCGCTGCACACCCATAGGCATGAATGGTTGCAAGTGGGAAACCTCCATGTCCGCCTCCATGTGCTAACTCGTCAGCTGAATGCACTTTGTGTGTTGGGATGTTGGCCAAGATGTCAAGTCGTGATTCGTGAATCAGGAACTCTGCAATTTCAGCAACAACTTTCACCGCTTCCTATTGAGATGGATTTTGGCTTTTACACTGGAGCTGCCTGATGAAATTCCAATGATGATGTTGTGATAATATGATCGCAATGTTTGCGTTCCTTGATAATTATAATGTAAGGTAATTTATCTATCATGATATTTTTGTTGATGTTAATGCTTGGTTGTCATGACTAAATGATCATTTTGATATTCCATCTTTTTTTGACAGCGGACGACGCAAAGACAGTGGTGACATCCTCAACACTGTGGCTCCTCTCTCTCCACCCATGGAAGTACACCGTGCCTTTGTCGGCGAGGGGCTCACCTATTTGAGCAGAAACATGCACAATAGCCTATGAACAATGGTGTCGCCTAATGCTGATATCTATGATCGAGTGTGAAAAGAGCTTGTTTTTGTGATATATTCTGTTCGTGTGTTGCTCACTCAGGATGACACCATGGAGTATTCATCACCACCAAACTCTCATGTTTGTCTCTGTAGATAAATTTTTGCACCCCCTGCAAACATTTGTTCTTTTGTTTTCTTATTTGTGTTGGTGTGAACTATAGAGTTCCTTGCAGAAGTTGTAGATGATTGTCTTGGTCATCATGAGCGATTCCTCCATTGAGGTGCTCGAGTGTTGGAAACTCAACATCATAAAAGGAGTATGTGTTTCTCTAATTCCTCCTTCATGTCCTTAAGAATAATTTCATTCCTAACTGGATTGAAAAGGTCACCCCATTGATTGATGATTGTTGGTGCTTCAGCACGACCAAGGAGAAGAGTGATGATACGTCCAATTTGCATCACTATTTTGTATCATAATTTACTGCTATTCATTGATATATTTCATATTTAGAGTTGATACTTATGTTATTTCCTTTGTTTTCACATGTTTGATGATCATCGGAGGAGTTGCTGCCGAAGTCAGGATTCTGCTGGAAAAAGGACCATCAAGGGACCATATTTTGAAGATCAGGAAAATTCCAGAAAAATACCCAGAAATTATATTTTCCCAGAAGACCTAGGAAGCCAGAAGGAGGAGTCGAGAGGAGCCAGGGGGGCCCACATGCCAGGGTGGCACGGCCAGACCCCTGGTCGCGCCAGCCCTGTGTGAGGGTGCCCTGGCCTACTTCAGGTCTCGCCCCTTCGCGTACATCATCGTCCCCGAAAACCTAAGTCAGGGGGGGCTCAGAGTTAGACACAGCCGCCTCTGCGGGGCGGAGAACACCAGAGAGAGAAAAGCTCTCTGGTAGGGAGAAATCTGCCGGAGAAATTCCTTCCCAGAGAGGGGAGATCGTCGCCATCGTCATCACCATCGCACCGGACTTCATCGGGATCATCATCGTCATCATCTTCATCACCAGCACCTTCATCTCCACCATCACCACGCCATCCCGCTGTAACATCTTGAGTTGGATCTTGTTATATTCATAGGGGAAACTTTCCCGGTGTTGATTACTCTTGTAGTTGATGCTATTGAGTGGAACCGTTGAGTTAAGGTTTATGTTCAGATTGTTATTTACCATTATTTCACCCCTGATCATGATCCATATGATGTCTTGTGAGTAGTTCGTTTAGTTCTTGAGGACATGGGAGAAGTCAAGATGTTAGTAGTGAATTATTGTTGAGAAATATTTAATGGTTTGATATTGTTGTGGTGCTATTTCACTAGTGGTGTCATGTGAACGTCGACTACATGATACTTCACCATTTATGGGCCTAGTGAGATGCATTGTGTATTTGGCTACCGATTGTGGGGTTGCTGGAGTGATAGAAACCTAAACCTCCGTTGGGAACCATTGCACCAGGGAGCGTAGGATCCTAGAGTTTAAGGCTGTGGTTAGATTTATCTTAATTACTTTCTTGTATTTGCGGATGCTTGCAAGGGGTATAATCACAAGTGTGTATTTATCCTAGTAAGGGTAGTGCGCTAGCACAGGTTCACCCCCATAACACCTATCAAACCAATAAATACTATTGGCTTTATGAAACGAAAGCTCTCGACAAAAACTCCCGTGTGTCCTCGAGAACGTTTGGTTATTATAAGTACACAACCGGCTTGTCCTTTGCTAAGAAAGGATTGGGCCACTTGCTGCAATTGTTACTACTGTCTTTTATTTACTCGCACTTTATTTACTCGTATTACCAAATACCCCTGAAAACTTGTTTGCTAGTATTTACAGTGATTCCTTGATCAAAACTACTCATCAACACCTTCTGCTCCTCGTTGGGTTCGACACTCTTATTTATCGAAAGTACTACGATACACCCCCTATACTTGTGGGTCATCAAAACTATTTTCTGGCGCCGTTGCCGGGGAGTGTAGCGCTATTGAAGAGTGGAATTGGTAAAGGTAACCGTCGTTGTGAGTATTGTTTTTATTTTGTCTTTTATTTTTATTTTATTCTGCTATGGAGAACTCTCCATTTGGTTTCCTATTTGGAAACACATCTACTACTACTGCTGCACATGCGGAGGAACCACCACCGCCACTGCCTGCTGAAATTGATCCTTTTAAAATACCTATGAAAATTGTTGGGCGTATTATGGATAACTGCTATTCAGGGGATGGAACTGTCCATCCGGGTGATCACTTATTATTTATACATGAATTATGCGAGTTGTTCAGATGTGCAGGTATTTCACCCAGCCAGGTCAAGAAGAAATTATTCTCATTATCATTGAAAGGCAGAGCTGAAGAGTGGTATCGACTACTCCAAGATGGTCCATCTATGGCATGGGAGGATATTGTGCCTCCCTTTTATTCCAAGTTTTATCCTCCAAGTGAAATTCATAAAGACCGTAACCGGATATATAATTTTTGGCCTCATGATGGAGAGAGTATTGCCCAAGCGTGGGGGAGATTGAAGTTACTAATGCTCAAATGCCCAATTCATGAGCTCCCCAATAATATTGTTATTGATAATTTTTATGTGCGGCTTACTCTTCCTGATAAGGATTATTTGGATGCTTCTTGTTTTGGATCATTCACTCATATGAAAGAAGATGCTAAGTGGAAACTTCTTGACCGTATACAAGAAAATGTTGAAGGTTGGGAAATCGACAAAGGTAGGAAGTCAGGTATAAACTATGATTATGAATGCATTAAATCTTTTATGGGAACCGATGACTTTCATAGTGTTAGCACCGCTTATGGTCTTGATTCACAAATTCTTGCTAATTGTCTTAAGGCTTTTGCTTCTTATATTGATGTTCCAAAGAAAGATTGGAACAAATATCATGCGCCTTATAAAGACTCTATTAGTCATATACCTGCTGCAGCTACTGAAGTTTTGTACTGTTGATAGCATTGTGCCTGAACCTTATTTTGAGAAGACACCTTTCCCTGCGAAGGTAAAGAAGTATTCTACTTTGGTAAGTGTGTCTAATAAAAGTACTAAGAAAGCTGCAGAGCCTGATGAGCAAATTACTATTAAGTCTCCTGTTGCTATATTGAAAGATCTTGTTACTAAAGATGTAGGAGATGAATATATTCTTTTTTGTGAAGATGCTTCTAACATTCTCTCGCATCCTAAAAAGCACAAGAAAGCAAGTGTTCCTGTTATTTCTGTCAGGATTGGAGATCATTGCTATTATGGCTTATGTGATATTGGTGCTAGTGCAAGTGCTATTCCTTTGGAGCTTTACAAAGAAATTATGCACGAGATTGGCGCTTGTGAACTTGAAGATATTGATGTGGTTGTTCAGCTTGCTAACCGAGAGACGGTTTGGCCTCTTGGTATTGTTCGAGATGTGGAAGTTTTATGTGGTAAGATTAAATACCCCACTGATTTTCTAGTACTTGGTAAGGAGGCTAGTACAACTTGCCCTATTATTTTTGGTAAACCATTTTTGAACACTTGTGGCGCAGTGATAGATTGTAAGAAGGAGAATTTTTTTACTAAGTTTAATGGAGAGTCTTATGAGTTTAATTTTTCCAAGTTTGCTAAGACCTCTTATGAGAATGAAACGCCTAATGAAAATTTTCGAGTTGAGCAACTTGCTTCTATTGCTCTTGCTCCTAATAATGCCTTGCAGCAATTCATGGAAGATCACGAAAGTGATGTTTTTAGCAAGGAAAGAGAAGAGATTGACGACATTCTTCTTCGTCAACCACCATTACTCAAGCATAATCTACCTGTGGAGGATCTTGGTACCACTTTGCCGCCTAAGGAAGATCCTGTTTTTGAATTAAAGCCTTTGCCTGATAATCTTAAATATGCTTATATAGATGATAAGAAAATATATCCTGTTATTATTAGCTCTAAACTTTCAGGAAAGGAAGAAGAAAGATTATTGGAGATATTGAGGAAACACCGAGGAGCTATGGGATATACTCTTGATGATTTAAAAGGGATTTCTCCTACTTTATGTCAGCATGCAATTAATATGGAGAAAGACGCGAAGCCAGTCGTGGAGCATCAATGCCGCCTAATTCCCAAGATGAAGGATGTGGTAAGAAATGAGGTATTAAAACTCCTTGATGCTGGTATTATTTATCCTATTGCTGATAGTAGATGGGTTAGTCCTGTTCATTGTGTTCCTAAGAAATGAGGTATGACTATTGTGCCTAATGAGAATAACGAGCTTATTCCTAAAAGGGTAGTTGTTGGTTATAGAATGTGCATTGATTATAGGAAGGTAAACAAAGTTACTAAGAAGGATCACTATCCTTTACCGTTTATAGATCAGATGTTAGAAAGGTTGTCTAAGAAGACTCATTTTTGTTTCCTTGATGGTTATTCTGGTTTTTCCCAAATTGCTGTTAAGAAGGATGATCAAGAGAAAACCACTTTTACTTGTCCTTATGGAACTTATGCTTATAGACGTATGCCGTTTGGTTTATGCAATGCTCCTGCTACTTTTCAAAGATGTATGTCTGCTATTTTTCATGGCTTTTGTGAAGAAATTGTGGAGGTCTTCATGGACGATTTCTCCGTCTATGGAACTTCTTTTGATAATTGTTTGCACAACCTTGATAAAGTTTTGCAGAGATGTGAAGAAACTAACCTTGTTCTTAATTGGGAGAAATGCCACTTTATGGTAAATGAAGGAATTGTCCTTGGACATAAAATTTCTGAAAGAGGTATTGAAGTTGACAGAGCAAAAGTGGAGGCAATTGAGAAAATGCCCTGTCCCAGAGATGTTAAAGGTATTCGCAGTATTCTTGGTCATGCTGGTTTCTATAGGAGGTTTATTAAAGATTTCTCTAAGATTTCAAAGCCTCTTACTAATCTTCTTCAAAAGGATGTACCATTTGTCTTTGATGATGATTGTAAGGAAGCTTTTGAAACTCTTAAGAAGGCTTTAACTACTGCTCCTATTGTTCAACCACCTGATTGGAATTTACCTTTTGAAATTATGTGTGATGCTAGTGATTTTGCTGTTGGTGCTATTCTTGGACAGCGCGTAGATAATAAGTTGAATGTTATTCATTATGCTAGTAAGACTCTTGATGCTGCTCAGAAGAATTATGCCACTACTGAGAAAGAGTTTCTTGCTGTTGTTTTTGCCTGTGATAAGTTTAGATCTTACATTGTTGATTCTAAAGTTACTATTCATACTGATCACGCTGCTATTAGGTATCTTATGACTAAGAAGGATGCTAAGCCTAGGCTTATTAGATGGGTGTTACTTTTACAAGAGTTTGATTTGCATATCGTAGATAGGAAAGGTGCTGAAAATCCTGTGGCTGACAACTTGTCTAGAGTGGAAAACATTTCTTTTGATCCTATTCCTGTTAATGATAGTTTTCCGAATGAACAGTTGGCTGCGATAAATGTAACTTCGCGAGACCTTCCTTGGTATGCTGATTATGCTAACTTTATTGTTTCCAAGTATTTGCCTCCAACCTTTACAGCTCAGCAGAGAAGAAAATTCTTCTATGATTTGAGGCATTATTTTTGGGATGACCCACATTTATATAAAGAAGGAGTTGATGGTATTATGCAAAGATGTGTACCAGAATATGAGCAAAAAGAGATATTAAGAAATTGCCATGGTAGTGCTTATGGAGGGCATCATGCTGGAGATAGAACCGCACAAAAGGTTCTACAATCAGGTTTTTATTGGCCAACCCTCTTTAAAGATGCCATAAGGTATGTTTTATCTTGCGATGAATGTCAAAGAGTTGGTAATATTTCTAGACGCAATGAAATGCCTATGAATTACACTCTTGTTATTGAACCGTTTGATTGTTGGGGATTTGACTTTATGGGTCCTTTTCCTCCTTCAAAAGGCTATACCCATATACTTGTTGCTGTTGATTATGTTACTAAATGGGTAGAAGCCATACCTACAAAGAGTGCCGATGGTAAGACCTCGTTAAAGATGCTTAAGGATGTTATTTTTCCTAGGTTCGGAGTGCCTAGATATCTTATGACTGACGGAGGTTCTCATTTTATTCACAGAAGTTTTAGAAAAACTCTTGCTAAGTATGATGTCAATCATAGGATTGCTTCTGCTTATCATCCCCAAACTAGTGGGCAAGTAGAGCTTTCAAATAGAGAGATCAAGTCTATCTTGCAGAAGACTGTCAATAGATCTAGGAAAAACTGGGCTAGTAAGTTAAACAACGCTTTATGGGCTTATAGAACTGCTTATAAGAACCCCATGGGTATGTCTCCTTATAAGATGGTTTACAGAAAAGCGTGTCACTTGCCCTTAGAATTAGAACACAAAGCTTTTTGGGCAGTGAGAGAGCTTAATAGAGATTTTAAACTAGCCGGTAAGAAAAGGTTGTTAGATTTGAGTTCTCTAGATGAGTGGAGAAACGAAGCGTATGAGAATGCCAGACTTTTCAAAGAGAAAGTCAAGCAATGGCATGATAAGAGAATTCTTAAGAGAGAGTTTCATGTTGGTGAGAAAGTTCTATTGTATAGGTCTCGTCTCATATTTTTTGCAGGTAAATTACTTTCTAAATGGGAAGGACCATATGTTATTGTGGAAGTGTACCGCTCAGGTGCTATTAAGATTGCTTCATTGAAAGATAATTCTACACAAGTGGTGAATGGGCAAAGACTCAAACATTATATTTCTGGAGATTCTTATAATGAAGATGTTGATGTTATTGAAACGGTTTCTCCGGAAGAATTTATCCAAGACAAACTGCAGGAACCTGCAGAGTTCGTTTTCGAATAGGTAACAGTTCTAGTCAGAAAAGTTTCGTGAAAAGCTCTTCCTTTAATATTTTTGTTGTTTTTAATAAATATGAAAAATCACGAGATGAAAAAGGGCAGGAAACAGAGTCCGTGTGTGTCTCACACACAGGTGGCGTGGGCCCACCCCTGGCCGCGCCACCTAGGTGTGAGAACACCCCGGAACTCGTTTCTGTCCCGGTTTCCTTCTGTGACTTTGTTTCGATGTATAATTTTTGCCTATTTAACCCCCCGGAGTCCCCGAGGTCTGTATATCATTTTCTCATCGTGTTTTGTTTCGAGCTATTTCTGTCAGGGTTTGCTCTCGGCCTTGGAGTACAATGTCTTCGTCCGGTCCATCTAAGGAGAACCCTCTTGCGGATTCCATCAATCCGTACATGAGGGAGCTAAAGATGCATCTGAAGGAGTTGTCACTCAAGGATGGGGAGTTGCAGATTAAAGATGTTCAAGGACCCAAGGGAGAAGGGAGTCTCGAAGCAAGGATGGAAGCACTGGAACAAGAAGTTTTCAAATACAAGAAGATGGCAGAACGCGAGGTGGACATTATCAATAGGATTAATCAAGAGCTTGTTGCCAAGTACAAGAGGGAGACTACAGAGCTCTGGAAGGATATCCTCTCACTCCAGGAGACGACTAGCCAATTGCAAGCACAACTCTACGACGTGCAAAACCAAAATTGTGAGTATGAAGCTAGATTCCAACAAATGAGTGCTGCTGCAAGTTTCAGGATTTTGGAGACCAAGATGTCTTTCCTTGATGGAGGACCTCTGCCCTGGAAGTGTGACAACGATGAAGATTATCCACCGCCGCCAAAGGAGTAATTCATCATCGGTATAGGCATCCCCTTGGTTTATTCCAAGCTTGGGGGAGTGCCGCGGTATCACATCATTACCTTTCGCTCATTTACTTTTCAAGTAGAGTCATATCATGAATAGAGAAGTTATCTTATAGAATAGTTTGCAGTTTGGAAGTATCCTCCTTAGCTGGTTATCTATGTATCCCTTGGTGTGAGTTGCGGTAATAAAATATTAATGAGAAGTTTTATCGTTTACTTTCCGCACACTTTATGTTAGTTTGCAATCTCTCTTATATGACTAGTCTTGTTGATTGGTATTGGTATCACATTGGGAGCTTGAGTAAATTTAGTTGGTTTTGGCAAACCTAGCTTGGTCAGTAGCAATTTTACCTTGAGGTTTGAGTAGAAAAGAATAAAGAAGTGCTTGTAGTCACATCACTTTAGTTTTCCTTATGTTTGGCTTA
The DNA here is from genome assembly GCA_007115705.1 of Dactylis glomerata. Lineage (NCBI taxonomy): Eukaryota > Viridiplantae > Streptophyta > Magnoliopsida > Poales > Poaceae > Dactylis > Dactylis glomerata. Next base: position 2,566,767 of record QXEO01000044.1, on the reverse strand, counting down.
TAAGCATTGTTATTCTCAAGGTTAAAATCATTGTACTTTCAAGGGAGTTTGCATGATTGTTCTTATTATATGTATGCTTGTCTGTTTCATGCAACTCTTATGCTTGCTACCCAGCCTTGCTAGCCAAAGACCTGTACTGAGTATGAGCTCTACTCGTGCATCCAATTCCCAAAAGCCAAGTCACTTCCAAACACTACAAGAAATTTGCTCACTCGTGACCCTCCATATTGGTCTCTAGATGGTCATAGAGTTTCATTTATGACCTTTCTGTGACCAAAAATGTTTGGTCGTCAGTGGAGCGTCACTAACGGACTTTATGACCAAGTTTTTGGAGTTGGTCACAGACGGTTATGACCAAAATAGACGGTCATAGATTCTATGACCAAAATTTTGGTCACTAGCAGTCCGGCCAAGCCACATCGGATCCTACGTGGCCAATCCTACGTGGCAGATTTTTTACCAAATTAATTGATCATAATTCGAATTCAGCCCAGTCCAGTTTGGTGCTCCACATGGGCCGAGCCCAACAAAGACGCCTATTTTAAATATTTTCCTGTGAGTTTCGATCAGATACATGGGCCAAGCCTAGCATTCCAAGCTTTTTAATATCAAACTGTGGCCTTTTTGGCCCAACATTTCATTTTATTTTCTTTAATAATGGCTTTAGTGGTCAAATGGGTCCCAGATGTCAGGTTCTAGTTAGTGGGTCCAAGCTGTCAGTTTACAATCAGTGGGTCTATGTTGTCAGGTTGTCATTCATAATATTTCAGATTTCATTTTCCCAGGTTTTGCCATTAAATAAATAGCCAATATCATTACATCACAAAAAACAATATTGCAAATAATTATTACATCAATTCAATTCAGCACTAGATATCATCTGTACATCCCAGGACCAAGAAATGTCCAGCAAAACAGTTCTACAATTACCATATACAGGCAAGAAATCGAGAAACAATAGATGATCAACCAATCAACGGGTCTTCAGTCCTCGTCCCAACTTCTGAAATCCTGATCACCTAGCCACCTAGCCTGGCATTGGCATCGGAACGATCAGGCCTGAGAATATATAGAATAAAAAAAGCAGATCAAACTATCATCATCTGATTTGCAACCAGAGAGCATGAGCAAAGAACAATAGCAGGAAAAATACTATGATAGCATCATCAAAGCACATTAGCAGTAAAGCATCAAACTATATATCCAGCTATGAAATACATCGATCTTTACAAATGTATAACAAAGAATGCATAACTCAACTTATAAGAGAAGTTCATGCAATTTAGAGCAGTGCCATACACAACATATAGCAGCATGCATTTGTTCAGACAAGCAGCTATGCATTAGGATTCAGGTTTCAACTAAGCAAGCTAGCACAACATGCAAACAACATTATACATGCATCAGGCCATATCATGCGGAGCTGAGAGACACTGAGCTCATGCTCTTCTGCAGAGCGCACTCACCAGCAGTAAATTAGATTAACAACTTCTGCATTGCAGACATCTCCATGTGCTCCTTCTCGCATTTGTACAGCAGCTCGCCAAGTCCAGCCATGATTATGGCGTCCATGGCAGCATCAGGCATCATGGAGATGACGGCCATGACCGGGTCACTGAGGCCTGCCGGCAGCGGCTAATCGCACCTGTCAACCACATCAATCAGCACAACCAAATGAGATTTAGAGGCCATAGGGGAAAAATTAACACACTAAATAGCGAGCAAAAGCACCACTTGAAAAGAACAATTTGCATAAGAGATCTATCCAATAGAAGAGTTACTATGTGAATTAGTGAATTGTATTTTCAAGCATGTTAATACTGGGCAAATAGAAGAGATACATGTGAATCAGTGAATAAACAGATACATGGAAGAGAACAAAGATACACTCTTATCTATGATATTAGCCAGAGATCGGTGACAGCATTTGGTTCACAGGAATGGTAGGTTTCCAGAAAGAAATAAACAGAGCTTTTTCTAGAAAAAATAAAAGAGGCTTTGTTTTCCAGTAGAAATAATGTTCTATCTCAACAGCCAACAATTTCAAAGAAGCTAGAGGATAGTGACTTAACCTCACATCTTACTGTATTAAGCAAATAACATTTGCAGGAACATCAACAGCAGCAATAGCTAACCTAACCATCTACAGCAGACCATCTACAGAAGTAATCAGCATCAGCAGATCGAGCACCAACACATAAAGATAGAGCAGATAAAGCAATAACACGCAGATCAAGTGGCAATCTAGCCAGCTATAGCAGCAGTAGAAGCCCCAGATCGAGCCCCCAAGCCACCAACACACACACATGCAATCAGGCACGTAGCACATAGCACACACATACACCTGGGAAGAAACGGAAAAGTACCTGAGGGAGGCAGGCGGCAGTACTTGAGGTCCTCCTCATCTGTATTTATGACAAAAAATCATGTAACGAATAGAAGCAATGAAGCAAGCTGCAGTATGCACTTACAGCAAGAACAACCAAACAGAGCATCCACGAAAATTGTATGCCAGCAACAATGTCTAGTTTTTCCTACGAAAATTGTATAGGTGTGGTGTTTTAATTAAAGTGTCAAGTGCTGCCAGCGAACTACAGATCACAAGTCGAAATCATATCCAAAAACACAGTGAACATTACAGACGAACAGTCTCCTATCAATTGGTTAAGATTCAGGCGATGTACGAATCCCATGAGCCAGGTTCAGATCAACTTGCACAGAACAGCAACGCAACCAATAGATTAAAGAGAGTACAAAATTTTGAAGACACTACCGCACTGGTCTGGTTGTACAGCAAACATCAAGAAATTGCAGAAGTAAGATGGGGACCTGGGATGCACGGGCGAGGTGCACGGCAGCGGGAAGTTCAGGCGAACAGCGGCAGCTGCTAGTAGAAAGTTCTGTGACCAACTCTTCTAAGAATCGATCTGGAGCAACCACCGGTCAGCTTCATTCCTCCTCCCTCGCGTCCAGGGATCCTGTAGAGAGAGAAGGAGATATTGAGATAGAAAAATCGAGAGAGATAGAGAGAGATAAAAGGGGAGGGGGAGAGAGAGGCGTCCAGATCCAACGTCCTCGATACCAAATCGGGCGGCCCGTTGAATGGTCCATGCAAGGATCTCACGCGTGCCGCCTCCGTCCAAGCCCTTCATCTCATCCGCAAGGCCGACGATGCACACGCATGCCCGTCGCCATGGACCTCCTGCTCTTTTCTGTACAGCCGGGATCCCAGAATAGGGTTTCTTCTCGAGGTGGATTAGATAGAGTTGGAGGAGGGTGTTCCGGGGAGATGGTCGGCGGGACAGGGAGATGGTCGGCGGGATAGGGATCTAGGCCGGTGGGGCTGGGATCTAGGCTGGCGGCGGGGCTGGAGGAAAGGGGAGGAGGGAGCAGGGAGGAGGCGCTGTGAGGGGGTAGTTGAGGATCTAGGGTTTCTGGTTGGCTCGGGCTGGGAGGACATAGCGCCGCGACGAAATTGTGGCCATGGATGGAGGTGACGTAGACGGCTGAGATCTGCCTCTGTGGGGAGATCCGTGGATAGTCTGGTTTTGTCTCCTGATTGGCTGCAATATCTAGAAATAAAAAATTATGGCTTTCAAGAGGAATAACAATGCCATGTCCACAAACCACGGGATAGTTTGTTAAAATAATCCTATATTTGTGAATAAGTGTTCGACTCCGTATGACAAACAATGTTAGAGAAGGAAGTTTTCATTTTCTTTGCACGAAAAACTCATTTTTAATTTTTTGAGTGCTAAGATTAGGTTTTTTTTGAAGCAACTACCAAAATTCACTTTAATAACTGGACCAAACCAATCGTAAAAAATATTATACCTCATTATGTTTACAATTCAGCAATTGTTTGAACAATAAATCATTTGTAGGTATTTTTTAGTTTTTCGACAACTTTCTGCCGATTCAGCTGGAAGCGGGCCGAATTTAAACTACAAGTGCTTCATAGCTTGCTCAAGATTTTTTGCAAAAAATATGTTTAGCTGTAAAAGTTGCTATTTCTTCATAGATCTACAAAAAAATTGGCAAGACTCCACACCTATATAGGAACAATCGCGCTCGTTATTTTGACCGCTTTTTAAAATTGACATAAGAAATTCAAAACAAATCAAAAAAATAAAAAACCTTCGCATTGCGTTATGTTATGTGATCTATTTGCAAGGAAAAATAACAAACTTGGAATATTAAATATTTTTAAAAAAAGTGTTCGCAAAACAGAGCTATCATGTATGAACATTCCTAAATTTCAAGCCAAACTACCAATGATATGCCCACAATCATGGAATAGTTTGTTAAAATGATCCTATATTGTAAAAATGTGTTCGACTTGGAATGACAAACAATGTTCATGAAGGAAGTTTTTGTTTTCTTTGCACAAAAAACCTATTTTTCATTTTCTATGTGCCACAAATCGATTTTTTTGTGAAGGAAGTACCAAAATTAAATATGAAAATTAGACCAAAACAATCTCCAAATATATTACAACACTTAGGGTTTTAAGATCAGCACTTTTTTGAACAAAAAATCATTTTTATGTATTTTTAGTTTTTTTGACAACTTTCTACCGATTCAGTAGAAAGCGGACCCAATTTGAACTACAAGTGCTTCATAGTTTGCTCGTGATTTTTTCTAAAAATTATTTTTAGATTCACAAGTTCCTATTTTATCATAGATCCATAAAAAAATTCGCAAGATTCCACCCATATCTACAAAAGAGCTACCATGTGCGAAGATTATTGACTTTTAAGCTAAACGAGCGATGTCATGGCTACAATCATGGCATAGTTTGTTCAAATGGTCCTATATTGTGCAAAAGTGTTCGACTCAAAATGACAAACAATATTGCAGAATGAAGTTTTCATTTTCTTTGCATGAAAAACTCATTTTTTAATTTTATAAGTGGCGCAAATTGATGTTTTAGTGTTGGAGCTACCAAAATTTAATTTGAAAATTGGGTCAAAACAATCTCAAAAAATATTAAAACACTTAGGGTTTAAAATGCGGCACTTGGTTGAATAATAAACAATTTATAGGTATTTTTTAATTTTTTGACAACTTTCTGCCGATTCAGTAGGAAGCGGAGCCAATTTGAACTACAAATGTTTAATAGTTTTCACATAATTTTTTTAAAAATAATTTTTAGAAGCGCAAGTTGCTATTTCAATAGAAAATCCACTAATATTTTTGCAAGATTGCAAACCTACCTATAACAGTCATGTCCTTTGTTTTGACCACATTTGGAAAATAACATATGTTTTTTCAAAATAATTCAATAAAATTGAAAATTGACTCACACAAAAAGTTATGTTTCTTATAGGGATGAACTCATTTGATTTTTGGATCATCTCGTCGTGACATTGTATGCAAATTTTACTAAGATATTACTTAAAATAAATATTTAGTTGTTTGTAAAAAATTACCTTCAAAATATATTTGGGCTGAAACTGATGAGCCCATGTAATTATATCTGAAACTGTCAACTATGAAGACATTTGCTATGGGCCATTGGCCCAGGCCCATCTATGGAGCGAATATCATATAAAAGGAACCGGGCTCTCTTGTTTACACAAGTTGTGTAGTGGTGGGGTGGTAGGAGCGTGGGCGGGATGGGGTGGAGGTCTTGAGTTCGACCCTCCACGGCGCTTGTTTTTTGAAGAATTTATTTGGCCGGGCTGGGTTGGCTCGGGGCGGGCCCACCTGGTAGATTCGGACGGGACCCACCTGCCAGGGGTGATATGGGTGGGGGCGGGTGGGACCCACCTGTAGGTGGGGTAGGGGTGGGGGCGGGTGGGACCCACCTGTCAGGTGGGGGTAGGGGGTGGGGGCATGTGGGACCCACCTGTCAGGTGGTGGGGGTAGGGGGTGGGGGCATGTGGAACCCACCTGTCAGGTGGTGGGGGCATGTGGGACCCACCTATAGGTGGGGGTAGGGGTGGAGAGGGTGGACCCACCTGTCAGGTGGTGGGAGCATGTGGGACCCATCTGTCATATTAGTTAACAATTCAATATTATAATGGGTCCCCGTCGACATGTAGGCATCAATGCCACCTAGATGTTGACACATAGGCATGAATGACACCTAGACGTTGCCACATATGTAGGATTGGTGAGGTGGACGCCTAGTCACATTGGCTATAATGGTATGACCATTTAAATTGGTCGTAAATGGCAGAAAATTAATTAAAAATAATTGAAAATAATGTGCTAAATTCAATTATATGGTTATGACCATTTCGTATCTAAGCATTATGACCTTTCGGACTAAATTGGTCATAAGGATTAAGACCTTGAACCCTTCGAAACGGCTTACGACCATTTGATATGAGTTGGTCATAAATTTATGACCAATTTTTCTATGGTCACTATGAGATGGTCACTAGTCAACACATTTCTTGTAGTGAAAGAGTCCACTATAAATTCCTATGCATGGTATTTCAAGCCATTCCAAGTAAATTTTCATGTGCTACCTTTCAAAAAACCTTCAAACGCTTCTCATTTTGTGCCACTGTTTTTAGCTCATGAGGACGTAGTGGATGGGTTTGTTATCTTCCATACTAAATTGAGTACCCCTCGACTAGGCAGCTTCATCTGCTCGTCATTAATTTTGCAAGGGAGCTGGTCAGACCATTATAATCTCAAAAAGAAAAGAAAGAAAAAGGCACTCCTCCAATGGAATGTGAAAGTTGGTCGGCACCCGATGGAATCGGTTAGCCATGGTTTGAGAAAGGAAAAAGGTGGGGAGGAGTGCCAAGCTATAAAAGAGCACCAAAGTGCCAACTAATTAAACATCTTGGAACCGCTCTCACTTGTTTAGTATGGAAGATATCAAGAACTCTGTTGCTAGTCGTTGACAAAAGCAACCACCTCTCAAAACAATTTTTACCTCTGTTTTACAAATGAAAAGCTCTAGCACATGTTTAATCCCTGCTTCCCTCTGCGAAGGGCCTATCGTTTACTTTTATGTTGAGTCAACCTATTTCCCTCTATCTCAAGCAAGCATTTGAGTTGTTATGTTTCATTCATCCATATGTTGATCCGTTTAATCATGTTTACTATCTTCCTTGTTTTGTATAATGCTTTTGTCTGAAGGAATATATCTTTGAAAGCTCTTTATGATTACAAAAGTTTGTTTTGTTGAGCATATAGTCTTTGCTATATTAGCTCTGTTTTAAAAGGCTCCGTTCAAAAGAAAGATTAGCTTGTTCATCGTTCTCTGACCAAGAACTAAGGTTTGCCATTGCCAATTATAGTTTACCTTGTGCGTCTTTACATGTGATTCTCTTTACTTATTGCAAGTCTATATCTTATAAAGGGAAGTTGTTGTCTACTATAATTTGTGCTTTTGGTGAATGTGATGCTTCTTGTCCGTATTTTGATTATCGACACTTCACTCCATAAACCTGTGGTCATGTTTACCGAGCTCAGTTTTCGCTTGGGGACAAGCGAGGTCTAAGCTTGGGGGGTTGATACGTCCAATTTGCATCACTATTTTGTATCATAATTTACTGCTATTCATTGATATATTTCATATTTAGAGTTGATACTTATGTTATTTCCTTTGTTTTCACATGTTTGATGATCATCGGAGGAGTTGCTGCCAGAGTCAGGATTCTGCTGGAAAAAGGACCATCATGGGACCATATTTTGAAGATCAGGAAAATTCCAGAAAAATACCCAGAAATTATATTTTCCCAGAAGACCCAGGAAGCCAGAAGGAGGAGTCGAGAGGAGCCAGGGGGGCCCCACACGCCAGGGTGGCGCGGCCAGACCCCTGGCCGCGCCAGCCCTGTGTGAGGGTGCCCTGGCCCACTTCAGGTCTCGCCCCTTCACGTACATCATCGTCCCCGAAAACCTAAGTCAGGGGGGGGCTCAGAGTTAGACACAGCCGCCTCTGCGGGGCGGAGAACACCAGAGAGAGAAAAGCTCTCCGGCAGGGAGAAATCTGCCGGGGAAATTCCTTCCCGGAGAGGGGAGATCGTCGCCATCGTCATCACCACCGCACCGGACTTCATCGGGATCATCATCATCTTCTTCTTCATCACCAGCACCTTCATCTCCATCATCACCACGCCATCCCGCTGTAACATCTTGAGTTGGATCTTGTTATATTCATAGGGGAAACTTTCCCGGTGTTGATTACTCTTGTAGTTGATGCTATTGAGTGGAACCGTTGAGTTAAGGTTTATGTTCAGATTGTTATTTACCATTATTTCACCTCTGATCATGATCCATATGATGTCTTGTGAGTAGTTCGTTTAGTTCTTGAGGACATGGGAGAAGTCAAGATGTTAGTAGTGAATTATTGTTGAGAAATATTTAATGGTTTGATATTGTTGTGGTGCTATTTCACTAGTGGTGTCATGTGAACGTCGACTACATGATACTTCACCATTTATGGGCCTAGTGAGATGCATTGTGTATTTGGCTACCGATTGTGGGGTTGCTGGAGTGACAGAAACCTAAACCTCCGTTGGGAACCATTGCACCAGGGAGCGTAGGATCCTAGAGTTTAAGGCTGTGGTTAGATTTATCTTAATTACTTTCTTGTATTTGCGGATGCTTGCAAGGGGTATAATCACAAGTGTGTATTTATCCTAGTAAGGGTAGTGCGCTAGCACAGGTTCACCCCCATAACACCTATCAAACCAATAAATACTATTGGCTTTATGAAGCGAAAGCTCTCGACAGAAACTCCCGTGTGTCCTCGAGAACGTTTGGTTATTATAAGTACACAACCGGCTTGTCCTTTGCTAAGAAAGGATTGGGCCACTTGCTGCAATTGTTACTACTGTCTTTTATTTACTCGCACTTTATTTACTCGTATTACCAAATACCCCTGAAAACCTGTTTGCTAGTATTTACAGTGATTCCTTGATCAAAACTGCTCATCAACACCTTCTGCTCCTCGTTGGGTTCGACACTCTTATTTATCGAAAGTACTACGATACACCCCCTATACTTGTGGGTCATAAGTGACAAGGAAATCATGCGCTTTCATTTACTGGCTTGGAATCCAGCTAGCTCAGCATGCGGGTGATCACCCTATTCTCTCTGAATTTAGCATGATGAAGTTCCCGTTGTGAGTAGTTTGAACCAATTATTTTTCTAAATGTTTCTCTAGCTACCTCATAGTGGTAGATGGTAGGGAACACTAGAGTTTGGAGCAAGTTTGTCCAATTAATAACCTCCCTACTATTTTTGACATGCATTCTTTCATACAAGATGAAGTACTCTAGAGTACCTGAAGATTTAATTCTGAAGTGCCTCACAACCTACTCACATGCTTTCTTGTTTGGTTGTTCCTATCACTCATCGTCTTCCTTGAAGGACCACATACATCTCACCATCCATCACCCACTTAGAGGCATTTATTTCCTTGTAGAATAAATAATGAAGATGTTGCACTAACTTCCACTTTTGTGATCAATGCATTTCTTCTTGTAATATATTTTCTTCTCTAGATACCACACGATCTTCACTAGGATAATTAATAAGTTATGCCTTCCTACCTTATTTAACCATGTTGATAGCATCAGAAGTGCAGTGACCACATGAACAAAGAGAATGAGAGACATAAAAAAGATGCAAGAGCCCCAGGGAATGGGATACATAGGGAATAGAGATGCTCCATGTGGTGAAGAAGACCTGGGACCAATCTAAGATCAATGATGTCGGGGAATGGAACATAGTGTTGGCTTAGTACTTGTTCTTTTTACGAGGTAGACCAGTGTGTTCGGCTGCACTTATGCACACGTCCAACATAAGCTGGTGTGTCATTGGATCACCATGCTTTGCGCTGGATATAGCGCTAGACCTATAGAAATGCATTCTCCTGGTCGTTGCAGCCAGCATTGTAGGTCCTCTAGTGCGATAGCTGCTAAAACCCCAAACCTGAATCCCTCATAGTGGTAGTCACGAGAATGTTAATTGTTATTGAGCCTACTTAATCGAACTCTCTTATCTTGATCGTAGTCGCAACTACAATGATGAGATGGTGTATTATTTCTATGTCAGTTTTGTCTATTTCTACATGTTTCATTCAGGCTTTTCTTTTTCTTAAAAGGCACGTGTCAAATTACGCATTATTCATTTCAAGAGTTCAAGAAATGTAGGGAAATAAACTTCCAGGAAAATATTTAAAATGAGGATATAAAAACTAAAAAATTCATAAGTATGCTAACAAATCTGAAAACATCAAGAAGATCCATGAGTAATTTATATTTCTTCTGATGCAAACACCAGTTTGTTTGGAATTACAACATCTAGGATATACCATAACATTTATTTCTAAAAATATCTACCATTAAGATGAGCACTTGTTCTTTACTAATGTGCAAAAGTATATGTGGGCGCTGAGCAAGACTATAGTTTGCATATAAGGATGCTTTGTGCCATATTTTCCAAAAAAAATATTAACAATGTGCTAATATTTTCCAAGTACTAATTTTAGTGTGCATTGCATCTTTTGTTTAAATTCTACACATATTTGGTAGTGCATAAATCGGGTAATAAAATGAACACAAAACTCAACTTCTGGCACCCTATTTGGTGCGCTCTAGCGCAAAGATCATACACAATTTCTAACATGTCAACAACTACGCACTGAGCTGGATGTCAAAATTGTGACTCCAGAATTGAATTTAAAATTCAAAAGAAACATGGGCTCAGGTATGCTTCTTTGGATTTGTTGGAACGTGGAGGCGTGGGTCCAATTCCACTTTATCTTGAAGTTGGCTATTTTACTGAAGTTACTTTGTGGACAAGTAGACTATAGAAGAGTTAATTTTCCCATGACATAAGTTTAATTCATGCCAAGGTATTTCTAGTAACTCCAAGTAGTGCAAGATATCTAAGGTATTTAACAGAATAATAGTAATTACAAATGTTTTCTTGCTGCTATGGTATAAAAAATAGACATGGATGCATGGTTTATCGTGTTTTCTCTGCATGCCATTTGCAATCTGTTGTGTAGTTCATTAAGTATGGTTAGATTGGAGTTCCTTGCGGTTTTATAGAAAGTTTGCACTCAAATTAGCGCATTATTTTGGTAGCTCTTATCATCCTTACATGACCAATTACATTGCATGTAATCAACTAAAATTTGAATGTTGGTGTTGATTTGTGATATGTTGCTCAGAGTTCATAAATCAAGATCAATACTATTTCTAGTTGTTTGGCATACTCTTGTCTTGTGCACAAATTAATAACTAAAATAGATAGGGTTTTCTGAAAAATTATATGTAGATAATCTGCAAGTTAATGCATGAGATTCTATTTTTGTAAATTCAGAACTGTCTTTTCCAATTATGCAAGAGAGAACCATTTTGTTTGTGGTAGAATACATTGATTAGAATGAGCATAATATTTCCATAAAGAAATAGTGTGCCGAGCAATGTAACAATCATTTGTTATTCAATCTATTTTGAGATATACATATATTTCCTAAAACTTTGGGCTTATAGTAATTTATAACAGAGTAGTTTGGATTACAATCTTGTTCCAATATGTCTAGCATGCAGGGAGGAGCATATCCAAAAATCACATGCACGCATGCCTTGCTATGACTAAATCTCGGTAGACCATCTTTTAGACCTATTGACCACTAAGAAGATAACATCAGGAAAACACACGAGCAAACTCTTAATAACCCACACAGTTCCAGCTATTGCTTCCTTTGGGAAAGCCAACACCTTCATTTCATTCACCAAGATAATAATAATGTCAGTTTCAAACACCATGCAAGATAGGAATCACTTCCATAGCCTCAAAGCAATGATGAATTAGTCCATACAAAGAAAGTAATATCGTCCACTCCCACAATACGTGTGCCTTCCAGGACTAAATAACAAGCATCGATGTTTTATTTTGCTCATCTTCTGCGTGTTTTAGCCCATATTTCCACAAGGTTTGAATTAATTAGTTTTGAGATACAGACTATCAACTTACATAATCAAGGGTATAGTAAATACTACTACTACATATGTTCCAAACTATAAGATGTTTTGGTAGGAAATGACGTAGTATCTCATAAGCATTTTATCATGTGTTGTCTGTCTTAAATTTGACACTTCATCATGCCCTATTGCGACACTAATTTACAAAACTATTTTCAAAGGCAGAACTCATTGGTTTCTACATTATATGAAGCTTCTTGCAGTAATTTAAGAATATTTTTATATAAATTAAGATGTTATTTGCAAAAGCAAGTATTATTTTTTTTAAATCTGACAATTTGGAAAACTAATACCACAACTGACCCCCTGACAAGGTTCGTTGCTTCTCTTATTAAAGAACAGAGAAGCACATGCTCTCATATTTGATTGAAAAGTGCTCGCCTCGTGTTATAATGGCTAAAAAAAATGATATCCCTTTTGGAATCTGACTCCTTGGTTTGGTGCCAACAAGGTTGGAGCCAAAATTGTGTAGGTCGGCACCAACAAATCACAATAGAAAATGGCTCAATGGGTTCTATGCCAAACCCATTGGCGCTGACCATGCTATGGTGCCAGCTACTTTGGCGCTAACCTTACTATGGTGTCAGCTGCTTTGGCGCCGACTTTGATGTGGTGCTGACCATCCTTGGCGCCAACATGCACTACTTCGACTCTGTTCTCACTGGTGCCTAACATAGGGTTTAGATTCCAAAATAGTTTTACCGGGTTGTCAAATGAGGAATTAGTTTGGCCAGAGAGATAGATTTGGAAAAAAGATACCAAAACCGATTCATCTTTGGCAAGCCCCAACCAAGCAAGAAAGTGGTTCCATTGTTAATAGTGAGATGTTATATAATGTGTGACCTTTTTATATCCCTGTGATTTTTGACATTTTGCAAGCACACATGTTGCTTTTTGCATACATCATGTCGTCATTTAGTTCCATGGGTTAGAGCATCTCCAACAGGTGCGCTATATAGGCCGCGCGCTATATAAACCGCCGATATGCAGCGCTGGAGCGCGAAATCGTCCCTCCAGCAGGCGCTGCATACGGCGCGGCGCTGCAAATTTTTTTGGGCGTGGGCCGGTTTGCCCTATCCTAAGCGCTAAAATTTGGGCTCCGGCTGCAGCGCGCGGCATCGCTCGACGCATGCGGGCAGAACCCCCCGCTGAAACTTCCCCCACCGCCCAATCCTCGCCTCCGCGCGGCCACCGACGCAATTCCGGTGATGGACACGCCCTCCGGCACCCCACCGACCTCTCCCTACTCCATTCCACCTACCGCCGCCGCCTCCGTCGCGCCGTCGCCCCATGCGCCAAACCCTAGCGGTGGCGCCGACGCCGACAACACAACCGCCATGGCCTGAGCTCTCTTTGTCCCGTCGCGCCCGACGCTGCACACAAGCGCCGCCGCCGTGCAGCTGGCCACCGTGCAGGCCCCCGGCAAGGTGCGAGCGCCGCCGAGGAGGAAGGTGCCGGCATCCAAACGCAGGCCGGAGATGATGACATTGCCATTGCTATGGAAAGGATTGCAAATGCAAGGTTGCAAGCAAATGAAGATAGGAAGGTGGCAAGAAACTTAGAGAAAGAGGCTATGGAGGCTCGGAGAGCCGCTTTGGAGGAGAGGCTAGCCGCTAACGAAGAGAGGAAGTTGGCTTTGGAGGAGAAAAAGCTAGCCAATGAGGAGCATCTACGCCTAGTGGAGGAGGAGAGGAAGCTTTTCTTGATGGATACTTCCCACATGGATGAGAGGCAAAAGGAGCACATCAACCTTGTTCGCGATGAAGTGTTGGCCAAGAAGAGATTGTTGATAGCCAACATGAACACACCCACGGCCGGCATGTTTGGAGGACACATGTTTGGAGGACGCATGTTTGGAGGAGGCATGCCCATGTTTGGAGGAGGCATGGGAGGCATGGCCGGTATGGGAAGCTTGCCCGCCATGAGAGGCATGGCCGGCATGGGAGGCTTTGGAGGCATGGCCGGCATGGGAGGACCAAGCTATGGAGGAGTCTTCGGAGGGACTATGGGAGCATCGGTGAGTGATGTGTATGGAGCCATGGGAGCACCACCGGGAGGATTCGTGGCCTCTTTGGATCCTACTATTCCTCCTTCAACCCAAGATGTTGATGAAGAATAAGCAAAAGAAGGCGATGACTTGGAAAATGCGGAAGTGTGAGATTCTATCTTGCATTTGATATGCAAATTGTGTGTTGCACTTTGTGTCCATTTGAACCATATGTTGTGTGTGGTTGTTGAACTACGTTATGTTATGTGTCGTTCTTGAACTATGTGATGTGTGTCGTTCTTGAACTATGGTAGATCATTTGTTTCATGATTTATGTGAGTATTTGATCTTGTTGAATGCATAGTAGTGTAGAAAGTTGTTTTCCGCCGGTGCGCGCGCTGTATTTTGGAGCACCCGGCGGAGGAACATTTTTAGCACTCACGAACGTGCTCTAGTTTAGCGCCTCCGGTGGGGAAAAATTTGGGGTAGCGCGCGGTAAAGGTTTACAGCACGGTCGCAGCGAAATATAGCACGCCAAAATATAGTGCGCCTGTTGGAGATGCTCTTATGTTGTATGTTCCAAGGAGATGCCCTCAAGTTGTAAATGTCTTTTTTTTAATGTGTTGTTTACTTATGTTGCTTGTATTTGTTTTTTATTGTGTGTATGCTGTGACATATTCTCAACGTGTTTGCTGCATTGATTGGTAATTGTTACAGACATAAATTTTGTTGTGTTGGCGTATCAAAATGTTGCAACATTTTAAAATGATTTTATATGGGGTCATGAGGAAGGTTCCAATGATGCTGCATAAGAAGTGACATCTAGCACACCCTTACTTGTTATCCATGAGATATTGTCCATGAGATTAGATCCTATGTTTGGCTTTCCCTAAAACAAAATTACTTACAATATTAAATTTCTTTGATTCAATCATATACTCTAACTTAGTAGTGGGATTTTTTCTACATTACAACCTTCGTCCTTCATCGCAAAATCTTTTGATCCAAACAGCCAACGGGCTCACAGTTCCGTTAAGAAACTAGAGAGCCAAGGAAGCTCATGCCAACCGAGACCGTAGAGGGACACAGACAGACTGCACATATGGCACTATGGCAGTTCCGACAAGAAACTAGAGAGGCAAGGAAGACCATCTTACGACGAATTTGAGTGTTGAACTTATAAGTCTAGCAGCAGCAAAAGTGTTCGGCGAAAAGAAAAGCTATAGCAAAAGCTTGGAATTCACAAGTGGAGGCGACACTGTAATTTGAAAAGGGGGCGCTACGGTGGTAGCTAGTACCAAAAGTGCAGGCTGAACGGCCGAATGTCACCCGACACGGCCCGATCGTCGTAGGATTGTTACCGGCACTACACTATTACGCGTAGCAATCAGGTGGGTTGGCAGAGCTGCATACAAAACAATACAGTATCCGGATCAGCTTCAGCACTGCAACCCCTTTTGGCGCCGTTTTCAGCTACCAGCTTAAAGGGCAAATGTCAATGCTCAAAAAGAAAGACGCGCCCTGATCTAACAACAAAGAAACCAAACGATTTGTGGGTTGCCTGATTAGTGTTAAGCTGTTCTCCGTGTGGTTTCTGATCACACAAAGTCACCAAGTGATTTGAGCTCTGCTATTTTCTATGGGACTTTGTTTGAGTTATCAGATTAGTCTTCAGGTGTGGTTTTGATCACAGTCCAACTGTTGAGGATTTTGGGGGTGCTTAATAAATTAGAGAAAGTAACTAATTATCCATTTATATTGTTCTTCGGAAAATTATGTACAACTGCCAAAAACCTTCTAGTGTGCCAAAGATTACAAGTTGGCAACATCAACAAACAAACGAAGTCATCCTCTCCTAAATCGAACCCTAATGGAACTGATCAAAAAAGGGGCGCTGGGTCGATCAACATCACAAGCTGTCGATCCCGGCGTCCGCCCTGAGCAGGTCGTACTTGGCCCAGACGGCGTCGAGCGGGCACGGCCGCCCGGCATCGAGCCGGTCCCACGGCTTCCCCTTCCCGCTCCAGTGCAGCAGGCTGACGGCACCCGCGTGCAGGCCGCGGCAGAGCCCGCGGTAGTTGTCCCCGCCGAGGCCGTGCTGGTTCCAGCGGTGGTCCACGGCGGCGATCCGGCCGGCGAACACGAGCAGGAACGGCGGCAGCGAGCCGAGCTCGTAGATGCGCACCCGCTTCTGCAACTGCATCCACTCCTCGATCTGCGCCGTGTACCCCGCGCGGCGCCACCGGGGCAGGTCGAGCACCATGACGCCCGTGTTGAAGTAGCAGGCGCGGCGGCCGCGGAAGGTGGACGAGAGCGCCGGGCTGGCCCAGAACCCCGGGGTGAAGTAGGCGGTGAAGTTGGCCCCGCAGTACTCTGGCGCGGCCACCGCGGCGTCCCCCGGGAGCGGGGTGGCGGCGAGCGCGGCGATGTCGTCGGTGAGGACGACGTCGGAGTCGAGGTAGACGACGCGGCGCACGCAGCCCGGGAGCGTGGTGGCGAGGTAGGAGCGCGCGTAGTTGAGCGGGCGGTCGAGCGCGCCGCGGATGGACGCGGAGATGAGCCCCGCCACGCGGGACTCGTCGAACGGGTACACACGGAACGCGAGCGACGGGAAGGAGCCCCGGACGGCGCCCGCCAGCTCCGCGGTCCTGGACGGCGGGTCCCCGGACGCGGCCGCGGCGAGGAAGTGGAAGTAGACGGACTCCGGGCAGGAGGCGTGGCGCAGGACGGAGAGCACCGCGGCCATGGTGCCGCGCAGGTAGGACGCGTCGAGCGTCATGGCCACGTGCACGGCCGCGTTCGGCGAGCACGCCGCGTCCGGGCCAGAGGAAGGCGGCAGCGGGGCAGGGCATCGCGCCGCGCCGCCCGCGGAGTTGGTGAAGTGAGGAGCCTCGCGGAACCTCGGCACGGAGGCCGTGGCCGCGCCGGCGGCTGCGCAGAGGAGGAGAGAGACGATGAGGAGCGAGGCGCGCGACATGTTTTAATTAGGAGGTGCTTCGTGCGGCTGCGCGTTGTTTGTGTGCGGGCTATCGAGGAGCGCGCGCGGCTGGGTTTTTATACGGGGCGCGTGCTGCGTGCGGAAAACGGGAGGATGTCGTCAAGTTTGGGTCAGAGGCTTCGAGGAGGGTTACGACCGAGGAAACCGTGTTTGAATGTGTAACACGCGTGCCTAACTTAGTAAAATTAAGAGATGTCGGTGAAAATGTGCCTAATCGTATTATTCGTAGAACACTCCAGTGCAACGGTGGGCGCTTCGAGAAGCAAAACTCAACCACGTGTGTTCGACTCTATGATCTTTGAACGTAATCTTCATTTTGGTTTATGTATTTGAATGTACGCATTTTGTACAATGTATAGTAGTACGTACTATTTTTTTTTTGGAAATGTGTTATTGAACGGGGATATCTTGTTGGGGTGCCTTTTTCTTTTCGTGGATGGCGTGCATGACCTGTTTTCTGATTTTAGTACTGAGAATTAAGTTAGTTCTTAGTAGAGTTCTAAACCATTTGTTTTGCATTGTGACTTGTGCACTTGAGTTGCTAGTTGTGTTGTAACTGAAATGCTTTGTGTGTGCATATGCAAAGAAAAGGTATGCATGATAACACGTATTTCCTAGTGCTTACTATTCAAAATTGTGATGAGACACTACCGAAAAACGGTCGCTACCGTGCCACCAAACTCTGCCGTGCGCCGTCACACAACAAAGATTTCTTTGTCGTGCGACAGAAGTACCATGCACGGCAACGAGACGGCGCATGGCAAAGATGCCATACAACGCATGGCAAAGTTTGTGGTGTGGTCGATGTATTTCATGTTGTATGCATGCATGTATGCATCTATTTGGTATGTTTGATGTATTTGAGGATATATGCTTGTATTTGATGTGCTTGAGGTTATATATATGCATATATGTGTATCTCGTATTTTGAAATGCAGGGAATTAAAGAAAATTAAAAAAACAAAAATTACTGAGAACCTTTGCCGTGTGTATGCACAAGGCAAAGGACCATTTAGTCACATTGCCGTGTACATACATACGGCAAAGGAGCCACGTGGCGGCAACCTGCGCTTCCTGGTGCTTTGCTGGTGTGCCTGGCAGGGTCTTTGTTGTGCGTGCTTGCGCTGCACCGCACGACAAAGGTGGCACGCACGGCAACGCTGCACCGCACGGCAAAGCATCAACCCGCACGGCAAAGCGTCCATGCACGGCAAAGGTGGCAAGCACACGGCAATGTTCCCCGCACTGCAAAGGTGGCATCACGCACGGCAAAGTTCAACACGCATGGCAAAGTCGTTGCCGTGCGGTTTTTCCCGGACGCACGGCAAAGCATCAACCCGCACGGCAAAGCGCCCACGCACAGTAAAGGTGGCAAGCGCACGGCAAAGGTGGCATCACGCATAAGGTGGCATCACGCATGGCAAAGTCGTTGCCGTGCGGTTTTTCCCGGACGCACGGCAGAGATGGCGTTGCCGGAGCTGTCGTTGCCGTGCGAGCTTTGCCGTGCGGCGACGCACGGCAAAGGCTTTGCCGTGTCAGCAGGCCCCTTTGCCGTGTAGCATACCCGCACGGCAACGTGCTGCTTTGCGGTAGTGAGATAAGAGGAAAAATGTTCTGGAAAAAAACACATGAGTTTTCATTAGAAAAGAGAGAAGACGGCCTCTAAATAGCATGACTGAAACTTCTATATCACCATCAAGATATAAATATATTGTGCATCGTTTTGTCGGTGATGTTCATGCAAGATGGGGAGAAGCAACGTTGGATCCTGAGTAGCGGGCTAGAGGTTTTTATGACGTAAATTTAGAGTGTGTTTGGTAGCCCGGTTCATCAGAGAATAGCCATCTGAGCTCATACATGCTCACTCTAGCTAAGCTGAGGTCAGATTTTTTGGCGTGTTTGGTAGGTCGGGCCGACTGAGAAATGCTGAGTGCAGCCATTGTTTGGTAGGTCGTATGCGGTGAGAATGGCTGAGAAGGTCAAATCTTTGCATAAAAGTCCCTGATTACAAAATTGAAACGCAATCCAGTCCACATATACAAAATTAAAAGCAATCGGGTCCCTATAAATAGAAACCAAAATCAATAAGTCCCTAAAAAAAGCAATCGGGTCCCTGCCGTCACTAGCTCCGGCAAGCAAGCTCGGGCCGGCGCCGGCCAGTGCGGGGGTGGCGTTGGCAGGGGCGGGGTGGCGCTCGCCGGTGTAGGGCGGCGCTGGCCGATGCGGGGGCGGCGCTGGAAGGGCGGGGGCGGCGCTGGAAGGGCGGGGGCGGCGCTGGAAGGGCCGGGGCGGCGCTAGCCGAGGCGTTGCGGAGGCGGCGTTGGCAGGAGCGGGGGCGGCGCTGGTCCAGGCGGGGCGGCGCTGGCCGGGGCGTTGCGGGGGCGGCCATAGCCGGTGCAGGGCGACGCTGGCCGGGATGGCGCTGTACGAGGAGGCGACCTTGGGGGGTTCCTGCACGGCGGCGCTGGCCGGGCGGGGGCGGCGCTGGATGGGCGCAGGAGGAAGGGCGGTGAGAGGGAGGAACGACGGCGCCGAGGAGAGAGGAAGGGCGGCGAGAGGGAGGAACGGCGGCGTGGGAGAGGAGAGAGCTAGCAGTTTTGGAGGGGGGGGGGAAATGACCGCGGGCTGGGGGTCTGGGGGGGGCGCGGGCCGCTGCGACAGTGTTTTGCGGGATGAGTTGATCCCGGACGAGGAGCGAAGCTCGAATCGAGCTTCGCTCCTCAACCTGGCTCTGGGGCATTTTTCGTATGTCCTCAGCACTGCCCAGATGGGAAGAGCCGACCTACCAAACACCGGATCCCCTCTAAATCTCGGTTGGGAGGAGAGATTCTGAGCAGCCCCGGACTACCAAACACACCCTTAGCATGCACATTCTATGGCTCGAGCCAAGTGCAGAGGTACGGTCGAGCAGAAAAGGCTAGGATGTAGCACCGTACGTGGCGGTGCCTGAGGAACCAGTGCAACCTCATACCTACATGATGATCCTCCAGTGGTTTGAGCAGTACTACAACTATACACATTACCCTATTCTCCGACGAAACGGATTTACCAGATACATATGTTATTCTATTGGGCGATCATCAAAGAGAGCAGCATGTCAATGCTTCTCATATGCAAAGGAAAGATAGGACTAATAGCCATGTATTTCCCGATGCTTCCTATTTCAAAATTGTGAGATGAGATGAGGTGGAAATGTTCTAAACGAAATGAATATGACCAGTCACGAGAAAAGCAGGAAGGCCGCTTCTACATAGCATGATTTAAAATTCTCCAGCGCCTTCGATCTATAAATAGACAGTCCAGAGAACGACGAGGAGTACAAAAGGACCCTATAAAAAGGGAGAAGATAAGTTTCAATAATGGAACCATGTGAGATTTTTAGTAAGAAAGTCGCATTAAAAGGATTTAGAATACGAAAAGTGTGAATTAAAACTTTCAGCTTCACTAGGAAAATCATATCTCTTATGTATTTTCAATAAGCTGTATACTTATTGAAACACACTAATTGGAAATTCACTCCTATTATGGGTGGAAAAGAAATTGCAGATGAGTGCAAGACATGATACTACAGGAAAACATCTCTACGCCGACGGCATTTTTCTATGCCGACGGATCAGAGGTGATAGCCCAACTACGAGGCCGTCGGCATAGTTTAGCCGTCAGCGTAGGACAGGCTATGCCGACGGCCACCGTCGGCGTAGATATGGCCGTCGGCGTAGCTCTTGTCCGGCCGCCGGCATAGCTCATTTTCTTTTCCCCCATTTATATTTATATTTTTATTAGCTATGCCGACGGTATTGCCGTCGGCATAGCTCTTTTTCCTTTTTTCAAACTAGCATAGTGACCCTCGCAAATGTGAGGGCAATGTCTGAAAGTGCCTACAGTTTTCTTGCATCACTGCATAGAAACTTATAATATCCTATTAAAATTTAAAAAGGTTCTCTAGTCATTATAAATATAATGATAAACAAATACTCTGTCCTTGCCAAAATGCAATGCATATATGATTTTTAAAAATTTAATCAATGTAAAGTTTGACCAAGTACGTAGAGACAATTATAAACATACAGAACACCAAATTATTCACTGCCATTAGATTCATCATGATGTATATTTTCCTATGGTACATATTATATATTTAGTTGTTCATACTTTTTTCTATATTCGTTGGTCAAACTTAACAGATTTTTAGAAAATCTTATATTCACTACATTTTGGCAAGAAGGGACTATCTTTTTGTCAAGGTAAATATTTAATCATCTTTAATTTGTGGGTGACTATTTATTGATAATTTTCATTGTATCTTCATTTTAAATGATTTATTACATCATGTATTCCGTTCACTATGAACTTCTTGTCGTTCTTTGTTCATTCTACATATGTTATGTTAGCTAGCCAATCCAGTAACAATCAAGAAACAAAAATTGGATATATGTCTTTAATTCCTTTCACCAAACATAATAGGTTATTGTTTTAAACTACCAAAAGATGGGAAGATATATAAGTCAATTAATTTATATTTAAAATATACCACTGGACATAATTTTTTTCTCTCCTAGGTAATATGCAGGAAGGACTCAACCGTGAAAGCTCAACAAAGCTACCAAATAAATAACAACAACTTTAATTTCTTATTTTTATGCTAGTATGACCGCACGTTTATGCAACACTACAACTTAAGTACATGTGATTATATCCGGAAATTCAATTTGGCCCCAGCTGCATATGCTCCCTTTACTAAAAAATACACATATTAAATTATAAACAAATCTAAACAAATACTTACGCATGTAACAATCTATGTGCATATTATTTTTCTTGAAATTTTCTAGCATTTCAAACTACGAAAAGTATATTTCAAATTAAGGGAGCAAATGCACCCGAGAGGTAAAACACCTCTCCCACCATTTATATCTTATTATATATAATAATTCTATAGGATCCTTATGCTCACCCAAGATCATATTATGATCACTCACCGCCAGCTAACACGCTGTGTTGCTCAACTGCTTGCAATCCCTCTATTTCTTCATATTTTTCTCTACGTGTGAAATTGTGTCTCATTAAACATCACATATTCACTTAATTATGTTCGAGTATATTTACATCTCTTATAGAAATCTATAAGTGTGATATATTTTATTGTCGGGTTTGAGGTTTAATCATTAATAATTTCTGATTCAATTAGTAACAACATAAGAGACAAAAGTATTGTTTTTCTTTTCATTTACGTATTCTATCTGTACAAAAAAAACCAATATTTGAATATATTAAGTCTCATGTGACATGCATAGTACATGAGAAGAAAATATAAATCAAAGAGACGCTCATTTCTATGATCATATGATTTGGTCTCGACCAACATACTCCCTCCGTACCGGTTTATTAGGCTGACACGTAGTTTAAAAAAATTGATCTCAATTTTTTCAACAAATATAAATTTTATGTCATAGAAATTATAATATAAATCCAATGATATAATTCCTGTGACACATAATTCTTTTTTTTCCAAATTAGTGTCACCAATTTCTATCTCTATACGTGTAGGCCTAATAAATTGATATAGATAGTACCAATTTCTATATCAATCCTCTGCATATGCATATATTTTATAGGTTATTGATGCTTATTTTAGAAAAAGAATGAATACGGCAAAGAATGAAGCAATATAAACATAAATTTGCATTTTTTTGGACATGATCAGAGTCCTAGATAGATACGTCTTGTCATCTGATTTTTTTATACTTATTTCTTTTTCACACATACACGTTTCTTATTGAACGTGTCAAATCTGATTACGTATTTACGTAACTGTTAGTCTTTGTTAAATCCTAGCCATTAATTTTAGATCCAACTATTGATTAATGCGAATATTTTCTATTATTATGTTTTGATTGCATTTTTTGCATACTTTAGATATAAATTATTCTTTGCATTTTTTGCATACTTTAGATATGAATTATTCTTTGCATTTGATTTTGTTATGATCAGTCTTCATGGCAAGGAGTTCTATAAAAATTGTGTGCTAATATGTTTACAACACACCCTTAGTTGTATAAAAATTGATCAATCTTTGTTATTTGCATTCTTTGTGTATGTTATTTTTTTTATATTTTATATTTTTTGATCAATTTAGACATATTATTTGTCGAATTCCAATTTATATATTTGTAGAGATGAATTATTCAATATTAAATAAAAAGGAAGAAAAAATTAAATTTATTTAATGTTATTTGAAATTATTACTTATTCATTATTCATTATTCATTTTTGTTTTATTTAAATATTTGCTTGGGATTAAAAAAACATGTGACATCATGGCCCAAGGGTTAATAGGATTCAAAGGGTACTATTATCAATAATGTATAACTTCTTTTCGGGAAGCTCCTTAGGAAGGAACAAAGAAGTTAAGTGTGCTGGAGCTGGAGTAGTCTTAGGATGGGTGACCAAATGGGAAGTATGACAAGGAGTGAGAGATTTAACTTAAAATTAAGTGTGCTTAGAGGGAAAGATGTCCGAGTGAGATTAAGTGGTCATACAATTTAAACAATTCAAATTTTTTGAAAAAAGAAATGAAAAATAAAATAAAAAATAATTTTGAAAAAAATAAAAATATATGACCTATGCCGATGGCAAAAACCGTCGGCGTAGCCTATCTATGCCGACAGCATATCTACGCCGACGACTATTTAGCCTGAGCTGATGCCTTCCTACGTCGACGGGGCTACGCCGACGGCCACCGTCGGTGTAGCCTATGCCGACGGCATTTTGGGGCTATGCCGATGGCTTCTGGCCGTTGGCGTAGAACTTTCATGCTGTGGTGATACAACAGACAAGATACAATTGATCCGGGTGTACTGCAATACTCATTTCATTATTTATTCGATTTAAAATTGACAACCAATAAATTTTAGCCAACTTGATAAAATGCCTCTAGATATTTATTTAATTTTTAGAAAGGGACACCTGGCCTTTGCATATGACTATGGACACGTCGAGAAGAAAAACCCAACCAGGTATGTTCGACTCCATGATCTCTTACTTTAGTTCTAATTTCGAATTCCTATATTTAAACTTCTGCATTACAGTATGATGTACTACCTCAGTTCTAAATTATAAAACCTTTCGATAGATTATTCTAGCCTACAAAAGCATCTTATATTTTTGAAACAGGGGTAGTAATATATTTGCAAGTGTGTTATTGAAACGGAAAACCTACTCAAAGCGTGTTTCTTTTCATGGGCAGCATGTAGTTCATATTTTTTTAATAAAAAAATCATATTATCTGTTTAGCACATGATGATCGATCTTGTTTACTCAAACATGCATGTGTCTGTGTATACGAAGCAAATAGCACCTACCAGAGTGAGTGTGGATTTTTGGAGCTCGAGCTCCACATAGCTCATTTTTCTAAAAAAATATATATCAAAAATCATGTTTTAAAGTTTTAAAAAATTGTGCAAAGAAATAGGAGTATGGATGCAGCTAGATATGTATCCTATATCTGTGTTAAATTTCAGTCCAAAATACCTTATACTTTGGGCAGCACAAAAATAACAAAAGTGCAGATCTAGTATAGTGAACAGTACATATTTTCAAACACTCAAAAGTTGTCAGAACTTGTTATTTTTGTGTAGCCCAAAGTATAAAGTCTTTTACGCTGAAATTTTGCACACTTGTAGAATACATCTTTACCTACATCTAGAAATTTATTTATTTATTTTTTAAACTTTAAAACATGATTTTTCGATTTTTCAAAAATGGGCTATGTGGAGCTCAAGCTCCAAAGAGAGTTTCCGAATGCTTTCTTAACCAAACTTTTGAACTTAACTTTAGTGCTCGAAAAAGTAAACATAAAAGTACCAACTGTTTTGTATGTGCATCCCAAGATTGGCACGGTCATGGAGAACACGCAACACAAAGATGATTGCACAGTTTTTTTTGTCGTTGATAGTCTTGTAAAGGAGCGAACGACATGCTCTAATCAAACCCATGTCTTCGACATCTTAACCTCTAGATGAAAGGGACTACAGTGTATCACTGAACATTTGTTTAATCTCTGAGAGTGGAGTTGCTACCTCAAGCTGTCCATTCGTGGATTCGCTGGCCGACATACAAAGGAAGGACACGGTGGGAAGAAGTCTGCCCTAGCCTCGTTCTATTCGATCATTCCGCTGACATCTTGCATTAAAGCTTCTATTTGATTTCCGCTCGGGAATGTAATTTTAGGTACGTGTGAGTTTTACTGGGTTGTTGGCTCCACCTCTTATCACCTTCCACGACATGTTGTAGTCGTCACGATATTCAATATGTCAGTTAGTCATATCTATCTCATAACTGGTCAGCATCTCCGAAAGAAAGGGAGGGGGATTTTAATCAATGACCCGCGATCGACCTATGAATGAAAAATGTCATTAGATCCTGAGAAGTAAGTCAAAGGGTTCTACACATTACATTCAGCGTGCACATTCAATGTTGTGAGTCGTGAACTCTATGGCTCGAGCGTTGGGCATAAAAGGCTAGGGTATAGCACTCTACATGACAGGTCCAGGGTACATAGTTCAACCTCCTACCAACGTGTTGATAAGCATGCCGTTTAAGCAGTACTAAAATAGTAGACATTACCCTATACTCGCCGACGAAACGGATTTACAGGATACATATGTTATTATGTTGGGAGATTGCTGAGGAATGCAACATGTGAATGTCTGGTTGAAATGCTTTGTTTGTGCATATGCAATGAAAAGATAGGCCTAATAACGTAGTCTTTCCCTGTGCTTCCTGTTCCAAAATTGTGACGAGATAAGGGGGCAAATGTTCTAAACAAAACACACATGACTAATCACTAGTAAAGCGAGAAGGCATCCTCTACATAGCATGAGTGAAACTTCTCCATCGCCATTGAAATACATACTAGTACTCACTCGAGATAATGGCCAGGAGTACAAAAGAACCATATGAAAAAGGACAGATTGCTTCCAATAATGGTACCATGTTAGATGTTTGCTAATAAAGCCGCATTGGAAGAATTAATAATATGAGTAGGACAAATAAATCAACTTCATTAGGCAAAATCAAATTTCATATGTAGTTTTAATAAGGTGTATACTTATTGAAAACACACTAATTTGAAATCCTCTCTCTATTATCTGCAAAAAAGAAATCGCCGATGAGTGCAAGACATGATACAATCGACAATAATCAATTCGGGTGCAATGAAGTACTCATTTCATTATTTTATTTCATTTTACAATAAAATGGCTACCAATTTCAGCAGACTCAATAAAATGCCTCTAGATTTTATATTTTATTTGAAAAAAAGGGACGCCCGACCTTTGCATAGAACGGTGGACACGTCAAGAAGCAAAACCCAACCACATATGTTGAACTCGATGATCTCTTACTTCAATTTTAAATTTGAATTTCTGAATTTGAACTACTATTACATACGATGTACTATGTTCTAAAATATAAATGATTTAGTATACTATTTTAATCTATCAGAATTTAACATTTTTAAATGCGGGAAGTAATATATTTGCATGTGTATTATTGAAATGAGAAACCTTTGTAGAGCGTGTTTCTTCTCATGGGTACCATGTAGTTCGTTTTTTTTTTTTTGTAAAGCTCGCACTACATGTTTAGCTCATGGTGATCAATTTTGTGTGAGATGATTACACACGGATACTCTTTTCTCGGATACTCAGTTATTCAAAACATGCATGTGTCTGGGTATACGGAGAAAGTAGCATGTATCGGAGTCCTGTTTGCCTTTTCCTAACCATACTTTTATACATAACTAGATTAAGTGCTCGATAAAATAAACCGTACCATAAACTACCACCGGTTTTGTATGTGCATCTCCAGCATTCATATGTTCCAAGATCGGCATGGCCATGGAGAATGCACATCGCAGAGATGATTGTACATTGTTTTGTCCGTGATTGTCCTGCAA
Organism: Dactylis glomerata; assembly: GCA_007115705.1. NCBI lineage: Eukaryota > Viridiplantae > Streptophyta > Magnoliopsida > Poales > Poaceae > Dactylis > Dactylis glomerata. The sequence continues at coordinate 2,539,861 of QXEO01000044.1, read as the reverse complement.
GAGAGCGAGTGGAAGGCGGGGGCCTTCCGGTGTGTGGCTGTGTGCGACACTCTGGAAAACGTTCGGCGTGGAGCATGCTGCCCAATGACAGAATATGAAAAAAATCAGTGGTCTAGCCTGACTCGTGACTCAAAGGGTTAGTTCGGGTACATCCAGCGTGCACATTCAACGAAGTGAATTTGGAACATAATTTGGGGCTTAAGCCAGAGGCGAATTTAGTACATAGAAGTCGAGGGCGTCAGGGGCATACAAAGTAGTGCTTGAACAGACCAAGCAACCACTTAGCTACATGGTCACTCGCTGCACCTTCTGTTTCATCATGAGCAAGACCATTCACATGCTTATAAGCTCCGACGAAACGGAATTACCGCATACATATGTTGTTCTGCTCCAATCTACTGAAAGGCAGCAGCTCGTGACCATATGGTCAAAATGCTATGCACGTGCACACACACAAAGAAGATAGGCCCAACAACATAGTATTTCCCGGTGCTTCCCATTCCCAAGTTGTGACGAGATAAGGGGGCAAATGCACTGAGCAAAGCGTATATGACCAGTCACAAGAAAAACAAGAAGACATACTCTACATGTCATGAGTGAAACTTGTTCGTGACCATCGAGATATAAATAGTCAGCTGAGAGGAGAGGGGGTACAGAAGGACCCTACGGAAAATGAGAAGATTGGTTAATTACAATAATGAACCATGTTAGATGTTTGGTAGGAAATACACATTGAAAGGATTTTAAATACGAAGAGGGCAAATCAAATCTGTAAACCGCAATCGACGAAACCATATCTCATGTGTCTTGAACAAGGTCAATATACTTATTAAAACACACTAATTTGAAAAAAAAATCTCTTATTATCAGTGAAAAGAGAAATTGCACACCAAAGAAACATGATACAAGAGGCAAGATACAATCAATTTAGGACTATTGTAGTACTTGTTTTAGTTTTTATTTTATTAAGTCGAGAACTTATAAATTACAGCAAACCCGATAATACGCTTTTAGCTACGCTGGTTTTTTTAAAGGCACACCGACCTTTGCATTTCCTAATCCTTGAAACTTGTTTTAATTAAAATTTTCTAAAAAAGCTCCATGTATTAAAAGATATATCACTAGGAACAAAACGTTGCACCGTATGCACGTCATACACTACAAGATCATATAACATACCCAAAATTTAAAAAAAAAATCCTAGCATATAGACCTTCCATGGAGACTATCAAAGCAGGCAACAATTATATGTCTTGCTATAGTCCATACTGACACATAATAGTGTCCTAGTAGGTGGTATATAAGAGCGTCTCTTTCTAATGCCACACTTAGGGAAAGAAGGCACTAATTATTGTGTCCTCCATTTTAACCGTCGCTAAATATGAGACTGGACAGAGAATAGTCAAGCACATTCCCGATCATTGGTTAGGCTTGTCTCACTGACTAGTGCAGCGAACAGGTAGCCAAGAGGATGGGCCCCTCGGATGGTGCATGTTTGCTTTGTGGCGAGCTTGAGAGCTGTGACCACATCTTCTTTGTTTGCCCGCTAGCTAAGTTCATGTGGGCATGTGTTAGAGAGCTCCTGGGCACCGCTTGGAATCCTGCAGGGGCAGGTGATTTCATAGCCATTTGCCAAGGCCTGTCTAGCCAATTGCGGCATGTAATGTGGTTTACCTTCGCGGCCCAATGTTGGGCACTTTGGACCGTCCGCAATAAACTAGTCTTTGAAGGTAGAGTGATAAACAAGCCTACTGATGTTATGCTCCATATGATGATTTTTTTGCAATGATGGCGGGTCTTGACGAGGAGGCGGGATAGAGGCCTTCTCGATGCAGCAAGAGAGGCAGTCAAGAGGCTACACGCAAGGTTAGCCACCTGAGTCCCTGGGACAAGTGACTCACTTCATCTCCATCATATATCTATTTTGCCTCAATTTGTAGTTCCTGGTTTTCATGTGTGTATGGCTACCTCTCTCCACCCAAGGGTGTTTGAGTGTTATATCTGAGACCTTTCTAGGATAGTTTGTGTGTGTGGCTGGGGGTTCTATGAACTATTGCCATGTGGGCTTTATTAATTTAAAGCCGGACCAAGAGGCCTTCCCTTTAAAAAGCTGAGCTAGGACTTGCCTTTATCTCTCGCTACACTCCGAAATCTCGGTCAATGAATCTTCAGCGGTGGGTGGCGAGCGGCCGTTGCGGAGGTTGCCGATGAGTCCGGCGGTGACAAAAGTTGTGAACTCGGATGGTGGACAGGTGTGTCAGCTAATCATCCTTGTCTTGATCTAGTTCGAAGATTTTTTTCCTCTAGATGCCAATTTGGTTCTTCAACTGATCTCACAAAATATTTTGGGAGCTTTCCCACCAAGAAGTCGTGTCACAAAGAATCTATGATCCAGACTAGCACGACGTCCCTATGAGTTATCGCCCCAAAAGAAAATATTGGTGCAAAATATTCTCTCGATGGCTTGTCGCATTCGGGGAGAAACACCATTGGAGCCCAAGGCCAAGCAATTACCCTGACAACCCATCCCGGGCCCATGGTTGACCGCACAATATGGGGAGTCCACCATCTATATATATGAAGCCAAGAAAATAGCAGAGAAGATCACCACTAACCAGGGAACCCAAGGGGGAAGAAACCGATGTCAAAACAAAGGCAAAAGCACACCTCTTGAGGGAATAGCCGAGGGGGAACAGAGATGTCACAACTCAACAAACTTTAGCCATGGTGGTTGGAACGGTCCAATAGGTTACAAAATGCCTAGGAACTCGCTGTGTCTTTTTTTCCACTGGCTAATTGAAGTGGCAACTCAAGCTGTGAATTGTAAACTCCGGATATGAAATCTTAGTAATAAAGAAGGTTGTCTGTATGACTTTGATGTAGAGGCCGGGGCTTTATTCCAAATTTCTATAAAAAGGCATTGTAATCGCGGCAAACTGGTCGAGCAGCCACTTGACTAGGATCCGAGGGGTCCGGTAGTGCTTAAGGGCAACTTCAGCGACGCGACCAAAATGGGCCAGTTGGTCCGCACGTAAAGGAGGACAAAAAAAGATGGCCTAGTGGCGCAACGCACAAGTACCGAGCGCCAAGGATCCTTTTGTGAAACCCTATTTGCAGCCAAATTTGGGAAGGAAATGCAGACGCGTGAACCGCTTGATTGTCCGCGTCTATCTTTCCCTGGTCCACAAGTGGAAGAAAAATGAAAATTTGTAGTTTTCATGTCAACTAAAATATCATAGGGCTTTGAGATAAAACTAAACGCGAGAAAAGCCGCCTGCTCATGGCTCGTCAGCGGCTCGTCGATCTCATTGTCAAAGTCGCCGAGGTTGTCCATGTCGACCGTGAGCTTTGGTTCCACCACCGCCTCGTCCTCCTCTGCTTCCGCCCCGCCTCGTCCTCGGCCTCCACCGGCCGGTGCTGCTCGCGTGCCAAGTCCAGGTCATGATTTTTTGGCGAGGCATGCAACCGAGCGGCCTGCGCGGGAAGGCGATGTCATCATTAACTTCATCACATCGTACATGGCAGCGAGGGGAGTATGAAATATAGGGCTGGACATAAAGCTCGAAGCTCGGCGAGTTAAATGAACGCTCGCTTACTCGACTTGTTTGAGCTCGACTCGTTTTCTTAACGAGCCGAGCTGAGCATCAAATTTTGCTCGTTAAGGTTAATGAGTTAAATAATCAATCAGACGGTGTTCGTGAGCTACTCGTTAGGATCGTTAACAAATGCTAGTCCAATATGTTCTGTTCATAACCTCTCTCAAATTAATCTAAAGTGAATGAGGGCTAGTTATTTGTGCTAAACCAATGCTAATATACGCTAGGTTGCTTTGCATTATCGAATCCTGATGCTAGCTAATGTATGTATTGCCTGTTGATGCATTAAAATATCAGTCAGGCTTAAGTTTTTCTTAATGATCTTAACGAGCTGCTCGCGAGCGCTCGTTAACACATAACGAGTTGAGCCGAACAATGATTTCAGCTCGTTATCCTTAACGAGCTTAATGATTCGAGCCTTATCGATCACGAGCTTTAACGAGCCGAGCCTTAACGATCTGAGCAGCTTGTTATTCCAGCCCAAATATGCCTCAACGCGCTAAGTTGCGCCTGCCCCAAACAGACCAGGTGGACGTACACTTGCCTCTTTCTTATTGCGGGCAGCCCCAAATAGATTAAAATAAACACATTTGTTGTTTGAAATGGGATGGCCTGCTAAAGATGCCCTAAGAATCGTTACACGTACGCGGTGTCTCACAAAGAGCAACAACTGAACAATTAAGTTCAACGTGACTTTGACAAGCAGGTCGATCGAAGTGGTAAAGCGTTGGTCAATTTTTTGGCCACTGTTAGGCACGTAAACCTTGTGAGTCAACATATATTCTCTCACTGTCCCGCATATTCCTTCCCTCCCTTTTTTCAACTTCTGAAACGAGTACGTAGTTAATTCAAACAGCTCAAACGTTCTTCTGAAAAGGAAAAGACAGGTAGAAAAGCACAATAAAACAGACAGGCGCCGAATTGTTTAGGACCCTGCAGGGTAAAAGGTCTCGGCGCCGGCGCGTACGTCGGACTACGGCTCGTCAGCCAACAGCCATGATGAGCTGAACGGCCGCAAGATATTTCGAGTTATAGCTTCAACCACAGTGCTTGACTACGACCCTATCGATACATGAATACATCGAACAAAGCAGCAGCTGTAGCACACTTGTAGTTGCAGTACTGCTAGCTTGGTCCTTATACTGGTCGGTAGGCTATTCCACTCATCATAAGTCTACGTACCCAACCCACTTCCTGATTCGATCACATCCACTCCCTGTATAGTGCTCGCAAACCTGCATTTCCGTGAAGTTTCCCATCTCCCTGATCAGATTCAACCCAATCCAATCTCGTCGCTGCCTTTTATTGCTTGCTCCGTCTCCATTTGTGTGCAAACCATGGAAAGCCTGAGCGCACACCGTACATACAAGTTTGGGCAAAACTGGATCTGTGGTGTGAAAAAATGGACCAGAAAGTTCGCAGACGCAGCACATCTCCGCGCAGTATGTGCTCGGAGGGAGCACCAATTCTATGTCTTCTGTACTCTCCTGTTATCACTGACGGTAGCACAAGAGACAACTAGAAAATTAGGAGACGTATCTAAGATTTAAGGCATAATACAACACATACCATAACCCGGTGATTCGTGTAACTACACGTTTTGACCACACATACACTGTGGAAGGAAATCAGTGCAATCGGTGAAAACAAATTGCTGACCGGTCGTTGGTCGTCTGACAAGGCTGACGAGCGGTCACCGTCAGTATCGTGCATGGCCGTTGGTTCGGCTTATATCCGGCTTCCAGCGGAGCCCTCTACCAGGGGTCAACCTAGGAACTCGGACAATTTTTAGGCCACGCCGGACTCAAATCATAAAAATTGGTCTGGCGCCCCGAAAACCAGCTCGACGAGGGGGCGACTGGAGATCCTCTAATCCGACGAATTACATGGTTTTGGTATTGATACATCAAAATAGCTTTCAAACCAACAAAAAATTGCAGCCTTTGTTGCACGTGCGAGAGAAATTCTATCTATGCTTAGATTTTTTTTATAAAAGGAGATTCCCTCCCTGCTTCATTAACAAAGCACAGGCGGCAGAGTGTCAAGTTTTACAAACACTGTTCATGAACGCCCGCTCTGAAAATTAACCTCAAACACAGGCATTCTAATTATTACACACAAAGAACAGGAAAGTACAAACGCGACTGAATTTAAACAAAGTTCTAGTCTTTTTCCCTCCTTCCAGCAGCGCCCACACACAATGGTTGCGAATGAAACCTATCCACTGTCTATCCTTCGACATAGCGGCACCCACCCTCTCGATTGTGTGAAAACCTGCTGGATCATCGTCTTCAACTGCTTAATTCCTCGAGCCAGCGCCTTTCTGGTTCCTGGTTTCTGCAAGTTGCTCCAATAATCAATATACTGACAAATCACATATATCAGCTCACAAGGATCTGCAGGCAATACATTGTCAAAACAAGCTTTGTTTCTGGTCTTCCACAAAGCCCAGAAAGTAGCAGCCATAATGTGTTTCGCAAAAAAGCCTACCAGATGCTTGCATCTTATTTAACCAAATGTTTATTTCACATATTTTTTGTGGTTGCTTAGGTGTATCAAAAGCACACTGAAAAATGCACCAGACAAACCTAGCTAAGGGACAGGCAAAGAACATGTGATCTATACTTTCATCCGAAGCACAGACATACACTATTTATCACCAGCCCAACCCCTTTTTAACAAATTCATTTTTGTCGAAGTCTTACCCCACATCAAACTCCGCAGAAAACACTTTACTTTTGCAGGAACTTTAAGTTCCCACATCTTGCTAAACACTTTGGCTGGCATCCTGGTCTGAAGTTTGTTATACAAAGATTTAACCAAAAAACCTTTGTCACTTAAAGACCAGCTAACTCTATCATCCCCAGGACTTAAGTTTGTACCATGAATAATATCTAAAAGCTTGCACCATTCTCTTGCTAAATCTCCCCAAAGCCTCCTCCTAAAAATCAGACATCCTCCAAATGAGGATACCACTTTCTGCACAGTAATATTATGATTCATAGAAAGATTAAACAAACGAGGGAAAGCCTCAGATAAAGGTTTCCCATTATGCCACACATCTTCCCAAAATCTAGTTTTATTACCAGACACCACAATTCTTTTGTAGAACTTATAGAAAATTTCTTTCACTTTGACTAGGCCAGACCAAAATTGAGACACACCAGGTTTCTCCTCAATTTGTGTCAGTCTCTTTCTGAAGATATTTTTTCTTCAGGTTATCTTGCCACATTCCTGATTCATTTTCTAACTTCCACAACCACTTGCATAGCAAGCCAATATTCATCAGATCTAAATTAAGGACACCTAATCCACCTAAATCTTTAGGTGTACACACAGTTTTTCAATCTACCAGATGATACTTTCTTACCCCTGCTCTCTTGCCATAGAAATCTACTCCTATATATGCTGAATCTTTTATTCACTCCCACAGGGAGTCTGTAAAAAGATAACATATATAAAGAAATAGAGCTCAAGAAAGCATTAATCAACAACACCCTTATTCCCATATCAAGAATTTTTCCTTGCCAGCATCCCAATTTTTTCTCCATCTTGTCCTCTGCCGGTTTCCAATGAATATTAAGAAGCTTTTTCTTATCAATGGGACCCCCCCGGTATTTCAAAGGCAAAACTCCAGATTTGCAAGTAAAAATATCTTCATAACTTTCTCTCATGTCTTTGCACTTTCCAAAACAAAAAACCTCACTTTTGGCAAAAATTTTCTTCAAACCCGACATTTGGTCATACAAACACAAAATGAATTTTAAATTCCTAGCATACTCAAAACATTCATCTAACAAGAAGATAGTATCGTCAGCATATTGTAATATGGCTACACCATTTTCCTATAGATGAGGAGTCATACCTACAATCAATTTTTCTTGTTGAGCATTCTTTATCATCACACTTAGCGAATCGACCACTGCATTAAACAAAATAGGGGATAGTGGATCCCCCTGCCTAACCCCTCTAATTGTTGAGAAATAAGCCCCAGTTTTGTCCTTTATCTTGATGTTCACTTTACCACTAGTCATGATATTGAACACCAAATCATTCCACTTATGTGAAAAACCTTTCTTAAGTAAAACATTATACAAAAAAGCCCAATTTACATTATCATAAGCCTTCTCAAAATCGACTCTGAATAAAACCCCAAACATTTTTTTCTTTTTGACTTCATGCAGAACCTCATGAAGAATACAAACAACCTCCATAATATGCCTACTTTTCACAAAAGCAGTTTGTGTCTTATCAATAATATGCTCAGCCACATGGGCTAATCTATTATTCATTTCCTTAGTCACAATTTTTAAACTTGTATTCATAAGACAGATAGGTCTAAATTTTTGAATCACCATACCATCCTCACATTTGGGAAGCAGAGTGATAGTCCCAAAATTTAATCTACCAATTTGAAGATTACCATTCACAAAATCATCAAAACCTTTTTTCAGAGGCACATTAATTAAATCCCAGAAGAACTGATAAAATTCCCCAGGGAAGCCATCAAGTCTAGGACTTTTATTATGTGCCAAAGAGAAAACAATGTCCTAAATCTCCTCAAAAGAAAAAGGCTTTGTCAGGTCCTCGTTTTCATCCTCACTCACTCTATCCGGGAATTCAAAGTTAATCCCCACACCAGACCTTTCAGATTGGCCAAACAGACTCTTATAGAAATCAGTGGCATGAGCCAAAAGATTTTCATCACCTTCTATTATGTTCTCACCCTCCATAAGTAGAATAATTCTATTCTTCCTCTTCCTACCACTTGCCTTATTCATCAAATAACGAGTACAAGTTTGACCTAATTTTAGGTCCACACTTTTAGCCCTCTAATTTTTTTATGTTATCCTCTTTTACCAAATCATTGTACAACTTTTTGGTTTCCAACATTATTTCTCTATCTACATTAGATAACCCACAAGCCTCAGCTTGTAAGTCAAGATACTGTAAAACCTCAGACAATCTTTTTTTCTCTTTCTTATAAGCAGCATCAACATTCTTAGCCCAACCCCTCAACTTTTTCCTAGTATTTCCTAATCTCCAATTCCATTCCTCAATTGCACATTTACCTTTAGCATCTGCTTCCCAAATTGGCCTAATCACCTCCACACTGTCTTATTTTGTCAGCCAACTTAATTCAAATCTAAATTGGCCTACTGATCTCTCTCTATTTTCCCCAACATTCAAAATTAAAGGAGTATGATCTGATATTTCTCTCGGCATAGCCATCACATTGGACAATGGATACTTGTCCATCCAACTGACAGAAACCAAGAATCTACCTAATTTTGCATAAGTAGGAATCACATGACCATTGCACCAGGTATAATTCCTATTGCTCAAATTAATGTCCATTAAATTGTTATTTTCAATAATAATATTAAATATTGTATTCCATTTACTCATTCCACCTGGCGTGTTTATTCCCCAGCATGTCTTATCAAATTAAAATCTCCACCAAAAACAGTGGGAAATTTCCTCTGTTGACACACCTGGGAGAATTCTCTCAGAAAATCCTCTTTTCCAGCAGATTGGGCAGCTCCATAAATAATTACCAAATCCCACTTGAAAGCATCATGTTTATTAGACAACAAACATCTAACAAAATGATTCCCATGCTCACATTCCACAATCTCTAACTTTTCCAATCTAATTCCAACCAAAATCCCCCCAGATCTTCCCTCAGAAGGAAGAACATACCAGCCAAACTCTTGCCTAGACCCCATTTGATCTAGCCAAGAATCTCTCACCTCTTCCAATTGTGTTTCTTGAATTCCAATGAAATCTAGAGAACTGTCCGCAACAAATTCTCTGATATGTTTCCTTTTATCTGACGCCCCTACTCCTCTACCATTCCAAATACCCCTCTCATTTTTCTACTCTCTTTCCTTTACTCTTCCTACCAGGTTTAAACCTTATTTTTGGTTTAACACTGATAGGTTGAATAAATTTCCTTCCCGAGCCAGAACCCTCTGGAGACACATTTATCTCCACAGACTCATCAAGCTCGCCAATCCCCTCATCATCCTCAGTCAGTAAAGGCATCAAGGAACTCATGTCAAGGGGATCTTGACAATTTTCCTCATCCATTTTATCAGTGTTTATATTACTCTTAATAGTTTCTACATAAATGCTATATCTAGCATCTTCTAATTTCTTAATAATATCAATTGTTTGCATTCTTTTTTCAATATCATGACCAATATTGATTTTCATTCTAGCAGCTAAATCACACAATGAAGAAACAGATGAATTAAGAACAGTAGGTAAAGCATTACCTTTGTCTAGATTCTTCTTGCTAGCCAAGTCCTTGGCCTTGTCCATTATATTCAGATCTCCATGTGACCTCAACCTTTTCCTGATTTTCTCTTCTTCTGCTGCTTTCATTGCTTTTTCTTTGATGCATTTCTTTGCCTCCAGATCAGCTGCATTATTCTTGTCCATCACCTCCTCCTGTGTCTCATTCATGGCTTCAGTTTCTTCCTCCATGTTGTCTCCAACAGAGTAGCTCTGAGAGAAATCATCCCCATCCTCCTCAAAAACTATTTTGTCATTCGGAGGGGTTTTTTCTTTCTCCTTCATCTGCTCCCCACCCTGTCTGGCACCCATATTATTCCTCAGTTGTGCAGCCAATAACCTCTCTTCCATCTGTTGTAACTCAAAACCCACTTTGAATTCAGTTTCATCCTTGATATACTGCATTAGCTTTTCTTTAGTAATAAAGAAACCTTCCTTCTCAGATTCCTCATATTGACTAGCATCACCTTCCATATCAGCCCATTTTCTTTTCTTATTAGGACTATCATTATCCACATCCATCAGATGACTCTGACTGACACCTTCAATTATCTCACCATTCTCATCCAGTAAGACACCTTTCTCCACCACTTCCTCCATCTCATAATTAGCATCATACACATATGGTTCAGTGGTAATCTCAGTTGAGGGAGGGATTAAAGTTGGATCCCTCACCCCCACCTTGACTCTAGCAACTCTATGCTGAGTCAAAGCTGGCACATCAATCATCTATGCTTAGATGCATTGGTGTAGCATTGACATCACCAATATAATTCAAGCAGGCGCTCACATTGCTGTTAGAGCATCTCCACCAATAGCGTCCAATAGGCAGTCCGGCAATTCCAATAGCGCCCCACAAATCAAAATAGGGGCATTGTCGGGAATGAGGGATGACTGGGGGAGAGATCACGGGGCCGGCAGCAAAGCACCTAGACGTGGAGATGCAGGCGCTGGTTTGAGAATCTGGCCGATGGCCAACAAAATTGAGCAGGACAGTGAGTACCAGGAGCGGGAGCGCTCAAAACTCTAGTACCAGTTAACTGCTTGTCCCTGCCGTTCTCAGCAATGGCATGCGCTAGAATGAAAAAAGAAGTAGCAAATCTGTAGCAAGAGCTTGCACGCAGCAGCAACTAGCGTGCACCAGCAGAGGTGAAGAGCAGCTGTGCTAATTAATTAGAGATGATAACTGATACGTCTCCAACGTATCTATAATTTTTGATGCTCCATGCTTGTTTTTACACCATTTGCCTAATGTTCCGTTACACTTCGTGGCACTTTTATGCATTTTCCGGAACTAACCTACTAACAAGTTGCCACAGTGCCAGTTCCCTGTTTTCTGCTGTTTTTGTGTTTCAGAAGTGATACATAGGAAATATTCTCGGAATTGGATGAAACAAGTTCCTGAAGTCCTATTTTTTCCGGAAGCTTCTAGAGATCCGAAGAGAAGTAGGAGGGGGGCCACAGGGGCTCCACACACCAGGCTCGCGTGGCCCAGGCCCTGGCCGCGCCGCGATGGTGTGAGGCCACCTGGGTCCACCTCTGACATCGCCCCTTCGCCTATAAAGACCCCCCGACGGAAAAAACCTAAGGACCCGATCAATTTTCCAGAACACATCGCAATCCGCCGCCGCCGTCGACCCGAAGATCGGGAGGGTCCAGAAGCTCTTCCCGGCACCCTGCCAGAGAGGGGAATCGCCACCGGAGGTCTTCTTCATCGCCATGCTTGCCTCCGGAGCGATGAGTGAGTAGTCTACCTTGGACTATGGGTCCATAGCAGTAGCTAGATGGTTGTCTTCTCCACCATGTGCTTCATGTTCAGATCTCATGAGCTGCCCTACATGATTGAGATCACCGTTATGTAATTCTACATGTTTGGTTTGTTGGGATCCGATGAATATTGGTGTTATGATTGAGTTGCTGTACTGAATTATATCTTTTGTTATCTCTATTTTGTTTATGATCTTGCATGCTCTCCGTTGTTAGTAGCGATCTTGGCCGAGTAGTTGCTAGTGACTCCAAGAGGGGGTATTTATGCTCGATAGTGGGTTCATGCCTCTATTTAACCTGGGGGAGTGACAGAAACCTCTAAGGTTGTAGATGTGCTGTTGCTACTAGGGAGAAAACAACATTCATATGCTCAAGGGCATATGCTTTGTTTACATTACACACTTTGCTTATTGCAATTATCTGTTGTTCGCAACTTAATACTTGTGGAGTTCTCGGATTGATTCGCCACAAGTGGATTATTAGTCATAGATGCAGTTGGATGGCGGTCTATGTATTTTGTTGTAATGCCCAGAGTAAATCTCATAGTGATCTTCTTGACATATCACGTTTATCTTTATTCTATCAATTGCTCAACTGTAATTTGTTTACCCAGCATGTGTTATTTATCTTATGGAGAGATACCACTAGTGAACTGTGGACCCCGGTCCTATTTCCATCATATTGCTATCACCTGTTTACTTTACTCGCACTGTTTACTTTACTCGCATACTATCATCACTTTCCACTCGATACGCTCATAACCTTTGTTTCAAGCAAACCGGTGAGATTGACAACCTCATCGCAAGTTGGGAATAAAGTACTTGGTTGTGTTGTGTGCAGGTTCCGCGTTGCAGCTAGCAAGCAAAGCTTGGACGAGGCGCCATATATAAATTGTCCGAAGCTGTCGCAAACTAGCAAGCATCACCTTCAGTCGTATTATCTGCTTTTCTCCTGATCGACATAAACCTTGGTTTCTTACTGAGGGAAAAACTTGCTGCTATATTCATCAAAACTTAATCTTGGGGTTCCCAACAATCTAGCAATCAAGCCTTTTTCTGGCGCCGCTGCCGGGGAAGAGTGGAAGACTTCTGCGAGGGGAGTTCTTCACACGCACATCCTTTACTTTGTTATTGTTTTGCTTTACTTTATTTATTTTACCTGCATCATTTTATATCAAAAACCCAAAAAAATTAGAATCCTTTGTAGTTGTTTTTACTTGTCTTGCTTTATCATGCTTTCTATCAATGGTTGGTTTCTTTGAAACTAAATCTTTTTGACAAGGTGGGTTCACGGAAGAGCAGCAAAATTATTATGAGGAACACCGCTTGTCACAAAAAGGGAAACACTTATGGGAACAAATCAATAGATTGTATATCATTGCTAGAAACGTGTGCTCTACTTATAATGTTACTTATTGCTTTGATAGATCTTGTTGCTGTAGGAGGTATAAACACCTCCCTTTTCAATGTGAGTATAATGATGATGTTACCATATCTTCTTATATTAATGGAAATTACGACTTTTATGATGTGGAACAAATTGAAGAATTTATTGCTTAGAAGGGTGCATTCGAACTTGCTTATTTGCTTGAAAATACTGATGATGCACCTTATAAATATGAGGTTTATGATATACTCACATTTTGCTTTGATAATTACAAGGAAGGAAATGGCTATATTCTTAAATATCTTAATAGATGCTCTCCAACGGAAGAGACTAATGCCTTGAAGGAGCCTATGGAAGAAGAAATTGGAAGCTCATTGGATGAAAAAGAGGAGGAGAGTGATGATCAAGAGGAGGAAGAATGGAGTTACCCATGTCTACCTCCTAATAAGAGTAACTCTTTAACTAATACCTTATTTGATCGCCCTCCATGGTTAACAAAGGAGGGTGAGTGTGATATTTATATTGTTGAGTTTGTTCATGATGCTACTAAAAATTATTATGAGAGAGGAAAATATGGTTGTTGGAATTCTCATGTTACTAAAACACCTCTCTTTATATTGAAACTTCAAAAGTTGTTCTTATTTTATCTACCCACACTTGTGACTATGTGCTTCTTTGATTTATTTTCTTACAAGATTCCTATGCATAGGAAGTGGGTTAGACTTAAATATGTTTTATATTTTCTCCTTGATGCTCTTTTTGGCTTCCATTCATATTTCCTATGTGAGCATCTTCGCAATTTTCTGCGCCTAGCTCAAAGGCGTTAAAGAAAAGCACTCTTGGGAGATAACCCAATGTTTTATTTTCAGTACTTTTTCTTTTATTTGAGTCTTGGAAGTCATTACTACTGTAATGACCGCTCCTTATCCTTTTTATTTTATTTTTGTGCCAAGAGAAGCCTCTAATTCGAGTGAGGTAAAGATTTGGGGATGTTGATGTCCTGAAACTGTTTTCGGTGCTGCACCGTAAAAATTTGTATAAATTCTCTGTATATCTTTTGGACCTGCGATTTCTTGTGCATATGCCCCAGGTTATATCCAAACTTTAGTTAGTTGAACACTTTTTGATTTGAGCAACAAAAAACCCTTCAAAAATTCGACCTTTGTCAGCTGTTCTGTTTTGACAGATTTCTGCCGCTATTCGTTTTTGTCGCTTTATCACTTTCTTTTGAGTTATTTTGATCATAGAACTTGTGGGGAAGTTGCTACAGTAGTATTTGCTATATATGTGGTGGTTTTGGGTTGAAACCTGAAGCAAAAAGAGGTTGATTATATGTTATGCCTACACTAATGTTGCTAATAGAATTGTGTTTAGTTTTGTATGAAGGAAGTTTTCAAGTGTAGAGATTGGAGAATGATGAGATGAGTTGAAGAATGGACAAAAGCTCAAGCTTGGGGATGCCCATGCATCACCCCAAGAAATATCCAAGAAGTACAAGCGTCAAAGCTTGGGGATGCCCCCGAGGCACCCCTTCTTCATCGGCAAAAATCAGGTCACCTTTCAAGATACTATATTTTTATTGCTTCATGCACTATGTGTTTTTCTTGGAGCGTCAGTTGTTTTAGTTTTCTTAGTTAGTTTAGTTTGTTTTCTGCAATAAATGGTTGGATCCCAACAAATTTCTTTGGAGGAGATGTACTCGTTTTCATTTGCCAAGAACACTCCATTTTTCATTCTTACAATTTCACCGGGTGTTCTACTTTTTCCGCTACTGCTTTTGGTTTTCGTTTTCGCCTTGATTTGCATTCAGACCTTGTCATATCTTTTCATCAAGGTGTATTTTTGCCTCTGATCTTTATTGGTTTTCATCAAAAGAGGTGTTTATAAAAATTTCAAATGGTGTTGGAAAAGAGAAAAAGCTTTATGCAAAAAAGTGGTACAAGAAGGAACTTGTGTAGACTGCGGCTTAGGATTTTTCATGTCATGCTTGGTGTCTTTTTGATAGTATTCTTAGTGGTTTTGCTGTAGCATGACTTGTCTCAAACAATTGAGATTGCTTAATGAGCCTTTGAAAAAATCATGTGTTGTTCTTATTGTTTGGAAGCATTATTTTGGTTTTCTCCTTGATGCTTTATTTGGGTTGACTTGGCGCATGATCACACATGTTAGACTCTTACAAGGTCGCCAATAGCCTCTATGATCATTTAGTTTTTGACTTTTGATGCCATCTTATGCTTCTTTTAATGTCGCTTTGTCGATTTGCATGATTATGGCCATTATTGCTCTCTTAGTTGGTCGCTCCCAGTCTTTTGCTAGCCTTCGCCTTGTACTGAGTATGAGCTCTACTCGTGCATCCAACTCCTAAAAGCCAAAGTTTTCCAAAGTGTCCACCATACATACCTACTAGCAATTTGCTATTCCAAGTAAATTTGACTTGCTTTTATTTTCTCTTCAAATTAAACTCTTACCAGTGTTATGCGAAATTCGGTTAGTAAAGCTCTCACAAACCAGAAGGCACACTTTACTTTTTCCTGTTCTTAAAAATTTGACATTATGGTCTCTTATGTTGAGTTGTTATGCTTGCAAGTTGTAAGTTGGAGACTAGCCCAGCCATGCAGTCATGGGCAAGCTTTCAACATTGCACTTCTTATTTGAGTTGATATCGTGATCTTTTGTTTATGGATGCCCGCGGTGTGAAATGAATTGGGAATCTTGTGGGGATCATGGAGTTTGTATATGTGTTAGGGAAACACCGGGCCGCTAATCTAAGCCATGCATAATTCATGGTGGAAATTTGCAGCATACCCATGGTGAACATTCGACGACGCATCTCACAATAAAAAGCTAAACAAATGGCAAATAAAAGAGATGTCGAGGTGTTCATTGTCTGCTTGTCCTATCATTTTGATGTGGGCTTGTTCCATGTCATCGGGCACGGAGGTACCCCATTGGCGGTTCTCAATGATATGCATATATTTACAATGACAAGAGCCTTGCTTGGGACTCTAAGTAAAGTAGCATGAGGTTTGGGTACTCGTATTCACGGGACACGAGGTTTTCAACTTATGATTTGTCAAGCATATGCATCATAATTGTTCTCGCATTAACTTTAACCATTCAAGATGCTTATGATGGGGGCAATGAGAGCTCAAAGCCGGTAAGTACCATAATTTTTGAAGGTTATAAAACTAGCAATCACTGCTTCCCTCTGCGAAGGGCCTTTCTTCTACTTTTATGTTGAGTCACCACCTTCTATCTTTATGCACCATTAAGAGAGCATAGTTGTCATTCTTAGTATAATATGCACTGTCCCAAAGTTCATTGATTGATTCATATTATTGGTTTCACTTGTTCTCAAATTATTTGTATCTAGTCGCCCTCTTAAACTTTGAGGTGTCCTATGCATTTATGTTTTGCTCTCTTTGAAGGACAAGCTGAAAACCATTTGTATGTTTTTCCTTATGATTTGAACACACGTTTGACTTTCATTGTTTCATTTTCATGATCTTTTGTTTGTGTTCATTTTCATGTTTACAACATGGTTGCTAAGTTCTTATTGTCAAGATTATATCTTCATGCCCATGTTTTAAGTTCTTATGATCCCAGCTCACAAATGCTTACATACATGATCAAGATTGTGTAGGTGCATGTCACCTCAAAAATTATTCTTTTGTTATCACTTACCTACTCAAGGACGAGCAGGAGTTAAGCTTGGGGATGCTTGATACGTCTCCAACGTATCTATAATTTTTGATGCTCCATGCTTGTTTTTACACTATTTGCCTAATGTTTCGTTACACTTCGTGGCACTTTTATGCATTTTCTGGAACTAACCTACTAACAAGTTGCCACAGTGCCAGTTCCTTGTTTTCTGCTGTTTTTGTGTTTCAGAAGTGATACACAGGAAATATTCTCGGAATTGGACGAAACAAGTTCCTGAAGTCTTATTTTTCCCGGAAGCTTCCAGAGATCCAAAGAGAAGTAGGAGGGGGGGCCACAGGGGCCCCACACACCAGGCTGGCATGGCCTAGGCCCTGGCCGCGCCGCCATGGTGTGAGGCCACCTGGGTCCACCTCTGACATCGCCCCTTCGCCTATGAAGACCCCCGATGGAAAAAACCTAAGGACCCGATCAATTTTCCAGAACACATCGCGATCCGCCGCCGCCGTCGACCCAAAGATCGGGAGGGTCCAGAAGCTCTTCCCGGCACCCTGCCAGAGAGGGGAATCGCCACCGGAGGTCTTCTTCATCGCCATGCTTGCCTCTGGAGCGATGAGTGAGTAGTCTACCTTAGACTATGGGTCCATAGCAGTAGCTAGATGGTTGTCTTCTCCACCATGTGCTTCATGTTTAGATCTCATGAGCTGCCCTACATGATTGAGATCACCGTTATGTAATTCTACATGTTTGGTTTGTTGGGATCCGATGAATATTGGTGTTATGATTGAGTTGCTGTACTGAATTATATCTTTTGTTATCTCTATGTTATTTATGATCTTGCATGCTCTCCGTTGTTAGTAGCTATTTTGGCCGAGTAGTTGCTAGTGACTCCAAGAGGGGGTATTTATGCTCGATAGTGGGTTCATGCCTCTATTTAACCTGGGGGAGTGACAGAAACCTCTAAGGTTGTAGATGTGTTGTTGCTACTAGGGAGAAAACAACATTTATATGCTCAAGGGCATATGCTTTGTTTACATTACACACTTTGCTTCATGCAATTATTTGTTGTTCGCAACTTAATACTTGTGGAGTTCTCGGATTGATTCGCCACAAGTGGATTATTAGTCATAGATGCAGTTGGATGGCGGTCTATGTATTTTGTTGTAATACCCAGAGTAAATCTCATAGTGATCTTCTTGACATATCACGTTTATCTTTATTCTATCAATTGCCCAACTGTAATTTGTTTACCCAGCATGTGTTATTTATCTTATGGAGAGACACCACTAGTGAACTGTGGACCCCGGTCCTATTTCCATCATATTGCTATCACCTGTTTACTTTACTCGCACTGTTTACTTTACTTGCATACTATCATCACTTTCCACTCGATACGCTCATAACCTTTGTTTCAAGCAAACCGGTGAGATTGACTATCTCATCGCAAGTTGGGAACAAAGTACTTGGTTGTGTTGTGTGCAGGTTCCGTGTTGCAGCTAGCAAGCAAAGCTTAGACGAGACGCCATATATAAATTGTCCGAAGCTGTCGCAAACTAGCAAGCATCACCTTCAGTCGTATTGTCTGCTTTTCTCCTGATCGACATAAACCTTGGTTTCTTGCTGGGGGAAAAACTTGCTGCTATATTCATCAAACCTTAATCTTGGGGTTCCCAACAATCTAGCAATCAATAACTGGAAATCCTTGACGGCATATATGAGCAAGAAGTACTTGGGAAAAATAATAAAAGGAAGGACACGACCGCTAGGCAAAAACATGTAGGGGTCTTTTTGCAAAAAATAAAAACACCGCATGCATGTTGGATTTAGAGCGGTTTTGTACCAGTTTGGAGCTGCGCCACAAGTTTAGGTACCGGTTCACCACAAGTTGCAAGTTGTACTAATTTGTTCGCACCGTGCAAGTTCTTGTATCACCGGTGCAATTACCTCTTCAACATTGTTTGGACGCTTTATAGCATGCACTGAATTATCTTGTTAGCATCTTCAGTTTTGTTGCCCTTGCACGATTAAGAGGAACGGTTTAAGATTTTGTAAAAATATGCATAGATGCGGATACGCCGACTCAGTTGAGATGAGAGCACGAGAGAATCTTGGCATCTTAATTATGAAGCGGGAGAAAAACCAACCAATGTTGGTGAGCTCTACATATATTTTGGAAACGGTATCCCCTTGCATGAAAAGAGAATAAGTAGGCTCATAAACATGTTATTTCCTGATGCTTCCTATTCCCAAGGTGTAAAGAGGTACTAGGAGCCAATCCTTTGATTTCAACGCATATGACCGGTCATCACAAAAGCAAGCAGCCGACCTCGATCTGCCAAGCATGGTTAAACATATCCATGGAAATCGAGATATAAATAGTGGGCGTAGGGGGCGGTGAGGGGTAAACGGCGGTGTTATGAGAAGGCGAAGATTGTTGCTGCGAATAATGGAACCATGTTAGATGTTTGGTAAGAGAGCTACACATCCAACTGATGAACCCATGTAAGAAAAGAAAAACAGTGCTCCCATGTGTGAGATGTAAAACCAAGGGGCAAAGCAAGATTTTTAGCCTAGGGAGAAGTAATCATATCTCAAGTGTATATATTTTGAAACGAGGTGTACACTAATTAAGTAACACATTAATTTAAGATTTCTCCTTATTCTCACTGGAAAAAAAATTCAAACACGAGACACGATACAACTGAAACGATATAGTAAGAATATCATTTCTCATTTTTTTTACATTTACAATGGCACCTTTATTAATTTCAACCAACTGAATAAAGCACTCAAGACTTCTTTAATTTTATTTCATAATGAAGAATACCCCAGCCGTTACTGTCGCATGCAATATATGTTTATGAATCTTATTATCGGAAAACATCATGTTTTAGATGCTATAGCAATAAAGACCACATGGTACAACTCGAGCATGTACACGAGGGCGCGCCACTTACTTTAGAGAAGACTTCGACTTGCCGTATACCTGTTCGATCGATACATGTACGCATGCCTCATAAACAACAAGAAATCAACAAGTCCGAGGTGACCTTTGACAAGCATGTCAAAAGGGTAAAACGTTGGTTTTTTTTTTGTTGACCACTGTTAGGCACGTACACCTGCGGTTTTCTCTCCTGATTTCTCCCATTTTACCTTTTGAAACGACGTTTATGAATTCCCTTTAAAAGGAAGAACGCTGGCATCAAAGCAGAGAAAAACAAGCGCTGAATTTTGGAGGTTGTACGACGGCGTCTAGAAGTATCATGGGTTAACTATGTCGAAGCGCCTACGTTGATGGCGGCGAAAAGGCAGCCATCTGACTACTTTCGTACTTCGTCGTCCACACACTGATCATAGCAGCACTACACTTGTAGACAGAGATATTCTCTTGGTCTAATGGTCGCTAGGCAGGAACAGGCGGCCGGTTGCAATATCACCTATTGCCTTTTCACCCAACCCACTCCCTGACCTGATCACATCGCTCCCCGAACAGTCCCGGCGCCGCGCGCAACCTGCCGATCCAGCTCAAAACATACCCGTCGATACAATTTGTCACTCCGTATCATAGTATTTCGAGATGCTTCGTATTCCAAACTCGTGAGGAGATAGAAGAAAATGCTCTGAAATAAAATTTATACACGGATACACCATGAAAGCAAGAAGATGATCCTTGCCTAGCATACTTGAAGGTCTTTCATGGGAATCGATATATAAATCAGTGAGTTGCACGGGATGGTGAGGAGTAGTAAAGATACGGTTATCATAGGAAGATTTGGTTGAATAATGGAGCATGTTAGATGTTTGGTAAGAGAGCTACATTAAAAGGATGTAACTCAAGTTAGAAAAGAAATATAATGTTTCCATGTGTACAATATAAAACCAAAGGCGAAGCAAAAAAAAAAATCAACCATAGAGACGAACCATGTCCGAGCGTCTTTTAAAATAAGATACTTTATTAGATATAAAATTAAGACCGCTCTTTATTTTCTGTGGGTAGAAAGTAGGAAACGTGGTAGACATGAGTTCATGAACGAGCACTCGACTTTCTTGTATTTTTTTTTTACAGTTCAAGTCATGTGAAGTTCAATAAACCCAATCTACAGATGGAGTATTTTATTTCATAGTGAAAGGATAGATCGGTCTTTTGCGTCAAATCATGTCTGCACTCTATACTGTACCTTTTTTTTTTCAAAGCATGGTGTCTTAACCTACAAGGGGTACCAAATGGTACAACTTATGCATCACAAATCATATAGCTAGACCCTTTACCGTACCAGATTAATGGACTCCGTATGAACTGCATCTCTAGTCCCCGACCCCTCCCCCACCTCTCTCCCTGTTTGCTCGCCGCCGCTGGAGGACCTGCAAAGCCAGGCGGCGAGAGCGACCATTTTTGCTGGTGGTAGCGGCGTAGTTTTCCGACGGTGTTCCAGAAGGCTGCTCCGGCGAAATCCACTGGGCAACATGCCTGCAGAATGCTGGATGGGGTCGTATTCGATCTTGCGCACTTATGTTTTTTCTGACCTTTGGTTTCAGAGGGAGCAGGAGCGTGACGAAACTCTGTTGTCTGTTGCCATCATGGGACATGTTTTACGGGTCCATGATGAAGTCAGATGCGGAGAATGACATGGGATCCGGGTTTCTCAAGACTAGCAACGGTGGTTTGAGTTTTCATGTTGATGAAGAACTTGCTTGGTGATTTTTGACTCGTAGCAACGATATAGGCAAGTGGGGGCGACTGTTAAGCTTTATGCACTAGCCAACGCAACCAAAAGTCCAAACTGATGAAAGGGCTAGTACAATCTACTTATACATTTCAACACCCCCACTCACGTGTGATGGAGAAGGCAAATCAACACGTGTAGAGACTCAGAGGTAGGCACAAGAGGCCTTGTACGTGGTCCGATGACTCAGAGGTATGGCTCAAGAGGCCTATACGTGGACACCGAGGGGTAAAAATAATTTTATGATAAATTGCAAAAGCCATGACTCAAACTTGAGACCTTAGGCTCTGATATCATGTTAAGCTTCATGCACTAGTCAACGCAACCAAAACTCTGAACTTATGGAAAGAGCTACTATAATTCACTTATACACTTTAATAGCGACAATACATGAGAAGTTCAAAGTCCTACCTTGCAGGATGAATCGAAGGTTTGGCCTTAATTGGTTGTGCCTAAAAATGGCATTGTTTTGTGAGCAAGGAATTTTTCCTAGGTGAAAACCTATGATTGGACGATGACAGCACTTGTGCACTGTTTTCTTTTTGAAGGCGTCGTTTTTGGAGAAGCTTAGACTTCTAGTGCTATCTTGGTGGTGTTTGTACTGCTGCTACAAAAATTACATCACTATAGCGGGATTTTTCTTTTCTGTATTTAATTTTTTTGGCTTTGTATATCTGTAATGCCATTAGTGCACTACATCGTTGTAGAGTATAGGTGTAATTAATATCTTCATGATATTAATATATACTTCCTTATAAAAATATACCAGCGCCCATAGCCATAGAGTGGGCAGTGATACGTCTCCAACGTATCTATAATTTTTGATGCTCCATGCTTCCTTTTACACCATTTACCTAATGTTTCGTGACACTTCGTGGCACTTTTATGCATTTTCCAGAACTAACCTAATAACAAGTCGCCATAGTGCCAGTTCCCTATTTTCTGCTATTTTTGTGTTTCAGAAAAGCTACACAGAAAATAATCTCAGAATTGGACGAAACAAGTTCCTGAAGTCTTATTTTTCCCGGAAGCTTCCAGAGATCCGAAGAGGAGTCGGAGGGGGGCCATGAGGGCCCCACACACCAGGGCGGCGCGGCCCAGCCCCTGGTCGCCCCCCCTACATGTGAGGGCTCCTCGGTCCACCTCTGACGATGCCCCTTCGCCTATAAAGACCCCCCGACGAGAAAAACCTAAGAACCGGATCAATTTTCCAGAACACATCGCGATCCGCCGCCGCCGTCGACCCGAAGATCGGGAGGGTCCAGAAGCTCTTCCCGGCACCCTGCCGGAGAGGGGAATCGCCACCGGAGGTCTTCTTCATCGCCATGCTTGCCTCCGAAGCGATGAGTGAGTAGTCTACCTTGGACTATGGGTCCATAGCAGTAGCTAGATGGTTGTCTTCTCCACCATATGCTTCATGTTTAGATCTCATGATCTGCCCTACATGATTGAGATCACCGTTATGTAATTCTACATGTTTGGTTTGTTAGGATCCGATGAATATTGGTATTATGATTGAGTTGCTATACTAAAATATATCTTATGTTATCTCTATGTTGTTTATGATCTTGCATGCTCTCCATTGTTAGTAGCTATCTTGGCCAAGTAGTTGCTAGTGACTCTAAGAGGGGGTATTTATGCTCGATAGTGGGTTCATGCCTCTATTTAATCTGGGGGAGTGACAGAAACCTCTAAGGTTGTAGATGTGCTGTTGCTACTAGGGAGAAAACAACATTCATATGCTCGAGGGCATATGCTTTGTTTACATTACACACTTTACTTAATGCAATTATTTGTTGTTCGCAACTTAATACTCATGGGGTGTTCGGATGATATCCCCGCGAGTGGATTATTAGTCATAGATGCAGTTGGATGGCAGTCTATGTATTTTGTTGTAATGCCCAGAGTAAATCGCATACTGATCTTCTTGACATATCACGTTTATCTTTATTCTATCAATTGCCCAACTGTAATTTGTTTACCCAGCATGTGTTATTTATCTTATGGAGAGACACCACTAGTGAACTATGGACCCCGGTCCTATTTCCATCATATTGCTATTACCTGTTTACTTTACTTGCATTGTTTACTTTACTTGCATATTACTATTGCTTTCCACTCGATACGCTCATACCCTTTGTTTTAGGCAAACCGCTGAGATTGACAACCTCATCGCAAGTTGGGAATAAAGTACTTGGTTGTGTGTGTGCAGATTCCACGTTGCTATTGGCTGAAGACGAGTCAACAAGTGTCATTAACGGCGCCCTTGTTGGAGTGTTATTAAGCCAGTCCGCATCACCTTCAGTTGTTTGTCTGCTCTTCTCCTGATCGACTTACCTTGGTTTCTTACTGAGGGAAAAGACTTGCCGCTGTGATCATCATACTTTCCGCTTGGAGTTTCCCAACTGTCTGGCCATAATAATAATCAACTACACGCCAGCCATCAAGCCCTTTTCTGGCGCCGTTGCTGGGGAAGAAGTGGAAGACCTCTACAAGGGGAGTTTTTCGCACGCACATCCTTTACTTTGTTTTATTGTTTTGCTTTACTTTATTTTTACTTGCATCATTTTATATCAAAAACCCAAAAAAAATTAGAATCCTTTGTAGTTGTTTTTACTTGCCTGCTTTTAGTCTTGTTAGAATGAGTAATCCTGAAGTAGAAGTTCGTAGTTTTAAGCAACAAGGGGGAGAAAGTTTAAAAGATGCTTGGTATCGTATTAACAATGCTCATCGTAGGTGTACCAAAATGCACTCTACCACGATCCTCCTTAGAAATTTTTATGTTGGTATATCTAGTTGGATAGGTATGTTCTTGATACTCTTACAGGAGGTAATTTTCTGGGTACTCCCACTGGAGAAGCATGCACTTTAATTGAAAGCTTAGTGGGAATACCACCTATTCATGTTGCTAAAACTGAGATCACCTTAGAGGAAGTTTTAGAAAAGCTTAGCTCTTTAGAGAAAAGTTTGCCAAGTATCCTTGAAAATGCTAGGCGAGTCAATGAATCTCACCGCTTTAGAGGCTAGCACTACTCTTGATAATCAAAACTTAAGGATTGGTAAACTAGAGGAGTCTATGGAAACTCTTAGTTTAATATTCTCTTCTCTTAAATTTAAGAAAGAGAAAGTGTTTGTTCGAAAAGAGCAAAAATTTATGTATGTTCCCAAGGTTTCTGCGCTTAAACCTCAACATGTTCTTAAAATTGGTAATACTTTTAGTTCCACTAAGAGTGACTTGCAGGTTGAATCATCTTCGGGAACTTCCAAAGAGCCTACTGAGGTAATTGATGCTTCATCTCTTGATGTTACTTGATTCACAATTTTCTGCGCCTAGCTCAAATGCGTTAAAGAAAATCACTCTTGGGAGATAACCCAATGTTTTCTTTGCAGTACTTTTTCTTTTATTTGAGTCTTGGAAGACATTACTACTGCAATGACCTCTCCTTATCATTTTTATTTTATTGTTGTGCCAAGAGAAGCCTCTAATTTGAGTGAGGTAAAGATTTGGGGATGTTGCTGTCCTGAAACTGTTTTCGGTGCTGCACCGTAAAAATTTGTGAAAATTCTCTGTATATCGTTTGGACCTGAAATTTCTTGTGCACATGCCCCAAGTTATATCCAAACTTTCGTTAGTTGAATACTTTTTAATTTGAGCAACAGAAAACCCCTCAAAAATTCGACCTTTGTCAGCTGTTCTGTTTTGATAGATTTCTACCACTATTCGTTTTTGCCGCTTTATCGCTTTCTTTTTGAGTTCTTTTGATCACGAAACTTTTGGGGAAGTTGCTACAGTAGTGTATACTTTATGTGTGGTGGTTTTGGGTTGAAACCTGAAGCAAAAAGAGGTTAATTATATGTTATGCTTACACTAATGTTGCTAATAGATTTGTGTTTTGTCTTGTATGAAGGAAGTTTTCAAGTGTAGGGATTGGAGAATGATGAGATGAGTTGAAGAATGGACAAAAGCTCAAGCTTAGGGATGCCCATGCATCACCCCAAGAAATATCCAAGAAGTACAAGCGTCAAAGCTTGGGGATGCCCCCGAGGCACCCCTTCTTCATCGGCAAAAATAAGGTCACCTTTCAAGACACTATATTTTTATTGCTTCATGCACTATGTGTTTTTCTTAGAGCGTCAGCTGTTTTAGTTTTCATTATTATTTTAGTTTAGTTTGCTGCAATAAATGGTTAGACCCCAACAAATTCCTTTTGGAGAAGTTGCCTTGCTTTTCATTTGCCAAGAACGCTCTAGTTTTCACTCTTATCAAAAACCGAGTGTTCTTCTTTTTCTACTACTGCTTTAGTTTTTGTTTTCGCCTTGATTTGCGTTTAGACCTTGTCATATCTTTTTATCAAGGTGTATTTTTGCCTCTGATCTTTATTGGTTTTCATCAGAAGAGGTGTCTTAAATTTTTTTCGAATGGTGTTGGAAGAGAGAAAAAGCTTTGTGCAAAAAAGTGGTACAAGAAGGAGCTTGTGTAGACTGCGGCTTAGGCTTTTTTATGTCATGCTTGATGTATTTTTGATAGTATGCTTAGTGGCTTTGCAGTAGCATTACTTGTCTCAAATAACTGAGATTGCTTAATGAGCCTTTGAAAAAATCATGCGTTATTTTTATTGTATGGAAGCATTATTTTGGTTTTCTCCTTGATGCTTTATTTGGGTTGACTTGGCGCATGCTCACACATGTTAGACTCTTACAAAGTCGCCAATAGCCTCTATGATCATTTAGTTTTTGACTTTTGATGCCATCTTATGCTTCTTTTAATGTCGCTTTGTCGCTTTGCATGATTATGACCATTATTGCTCTCTTAGTTGGTCGCTCCCAGTCTTTTGCTAGCCCTCGCCTTGTACTGAGTATGAGCTCTACTCGTGCATCCAACACCTAAAAACCAAGTTTGCCAAAGTGTCCACCATACATACCTATTAGCAATTTGCTATTCCAAGTAAATTTGACTTGCTTTTATTTTCTCTTCAAATTAAACTCTTACCAGTGTTATGCGAAAATTGGTCAGTAAAGCTCTCACGAACCGGAAGGCACACTTTACTTTTTATTGTTCTTAAAAATTTGACATTGTGGTCTCTTATGTTGAGTTGTTATGCTTGCAAGTTGTAAGTTGGAGACTAGCCCAACCATGCTGTCATGGGGCAAGCTTTCAACATTGCACTTCTTATTTGAGTTGATATCGTGATCTTTTGTTTATGGATGCCCGCGATGTGAAATGAATTGGGAATCTTGCGGGGATCATGGAGTTTGTATATGTGTTAGGGAAACGCTTGGGCCGCCAATCTAAGCCATGCATAATTCATGGTGGAAATTTGCAGCATACCCATAGTGGACATTCGACGACGCATCTCAAAATAAAAAGCTAAACAAATGGCAAATAAAAGAGATGTCGAGGTGTTCATTGTCTGCTTGTCATGTCATTTTGATGTGGGCTTGTTCCATGTCATCGGGCACGGAGGTACCCCGTTGGCGGTTCTCGATGATACATATATACTTACATTGACAAGAGCCTTGCTTGGGACTCTAAGTAAAGTAGCATGAGGTTTGGGTACTCGTATTCACGGGGCACGAGGTTTTTGACTTATGATTTGTCAAGCATATGCATCATAATTGTTCTCGCATTAACTTTAACCATTCAAGATGTTTATGATGGGGGCAATGAGAGCTCAAAGCCGGTAAGTACCATAATTTTTTAAGGTTATAAAACTTGCAATCACTGCTTCCCTCCGCGAAGGGCATTTCTTTTACTTTCATGTTGAGTCACCACCTTCTATCTTTATGCACCATTAAGAGAGCATAGTTGTCATTCTTAGTATAATGTTCATTGTCCCAAGGTTTTCATTGATTGATTCATATTGTTGGTTTCACTTGTTCTCAAATTATTTGTATCTAGTCGCCCTCTTAAACTTGAAGGTGTCCTATGCATTTATGTTTTGCTCTCCATGAAGGACAAGCTGAAAACCATTTGTATGTTTTTCCTTATGATTTGAACACACGTTTGACTTTCATTATTTCATTTTCATGATCTTTTGTTTGTGTTCATTTGCATGTTATAACATGGTTGCTAAGTTTTTATTGTCAAGATTATATCTTTCATGCCCATGTTTTAAGTTCTTTTGATCCCAGCTCACAACGCTTACATACATGATCAAGATTGTGTAGGTGCATGTCACCTCAAAAATTATTTCTTTGTTATCACTTATCTACTCGAGGACGAGCAGGAGTTAAGCTTGGGGATGATTGATACGTCTCCAACGTATCTATAATTTTTGATGCTCCATGCTTGTTTTTACACCATTTGCCTAATGTTTCGTTACACTTCGTGGCACTTTTATGCATTTTCCGGAACTAACCTATTAACAAGTCGCCATAGTGCCAGTTCCCTATTTTCTGCTGTTTTTGTGTTTCAGAAAAGCTACACAGGAAATATTCTCGGAATTGGATGAAACAAGTTCCTGAAGTCTTATTTTTCCCGGAAGCTTTTAGAGATCCGAAGAGGAGTCGGAGGGGGGCCACGAGCGCCCCACACACCAGGGCGGCACGGCCTAGCCCCTGGCCGCGCCCCCTATGTGTGAGGGCTCCTCGGTCCACCTCTGACGATGCCCCTTCGCCTATAAAGACCCCCCGACGAGAAAAACCTAAGAACCCGATCAATTTTCCAGAACACATCGCGATCCGCCGCCGTCGTCGATCCGAAGATCGGGAGGGTCCAGAAGCTCTTCCCAGCACCCTGCCGGAGAGGGGAATCGCCACCGGAGGTCTTCTTCATCGCCATGCTTGCCTCCGGAGCGATGAGTGAGTAGTCTACCTTGGACTATGGGTCCATAGCAGTAGCTAGATGGTTGTCTTCTCCACCATGTGTTTCATGTTTAGATCTCATGAGCTGCCCTACATGATTGAGATCACCGTTATGTAATTCTACATGTTTGGTTTGTTGGGATCCGATGAATATTGGTGTTATGATTGAGTTGCTATATTGAAATATATCTTATGTTATCTCTATGTTGTTTATGATCTTGCATGCTCTCCATTGTTAGTAGCTATCTTGGCCGAGTAGTTGCTAGTGACTCCAAGAGGGGGTATTTATGCTCGATAGTGGGTTCATGCCTCTATTTAATCTAGGGGAGTGACAGAAACCTCTAAGGTTGTAGATGTGCTGTTGCTACTAGGGAGAAAACAACATTTATATGCTCGAGGGCATATGCTTTGTTTATATTACACACTTTTCTTAATGCAATTATCTGTTGTTCGCAACTTAATACTCATGGGGTGTTCGGATGATATCCCCGCGAGTGGATTATTAGTCATAGATGCAGTTGGATGGCGGTCTATGTATTTTGTTGTAATGCCCAGAGTAAATCTCATAGTGATCTTCTTGACATATCATGTTTATCTTTATTCTATCAATTGCCCAACTGTAATTTGTTTACCTAGCATGTGTTATTTATCTTATGGAGAGACACCACTAGTGAACTGTGGACTCCGGTCATATTTCTATCATATTGCTATTACCTGTTTACTTTACTTGCACTGTTTACTTTACTCGCATATTACTATTGCTTTCCACTCGATACGCTCTGATGTCTACACACGCTTCTATTCTTGTAGACAGTGTCGGGCCTCCAAGTGCAGAGGTTTGTAGAGCAGCAGCAAGTTTTCCTTAAGTGGATCACCCAAGGTTTATCGAACTCAGGGAGGAAGAGGTCAAAGCTATCCCTCTCAAACAACCCTGCAATTACGATACAGAAAGTCTCTTGTGTCCCCAACACACCCAATACACTTGTCAGATGTATAGGTGCACTAGTTCGGCGAAGAGATAGTGAAATACAAGTGGTATAGATGATTATAAGTAGTAAATGCAATCTGGAATAAAAATGGCAGCAAGCAAACAAGTAACAAAACAGCAAGTAAACGGTGTGCAAAGCTTGGAAACAAGGCCTAGGGATCATACTTTCACTAGTGGACACACTCCCAACAAATATAACATAATTGAACAAATAAATAACTTCTCTTCACTATGGTACTCTGAATTACTCTCCTATTGAATAACACTAATCATTGCGTAGGGCTACGAAGCACTCCTCAAAGTTCATCAAGTACTTGACAAACACCACTCATAGAGATATGCAAATCAAATCACAACTCAAGATAGATATTATTGCAACTTAGACCAAGTACTAACACGGTGCACACACTGTCAACATTACACCATGAAAGGAGGAATAGATCACTTCAATACTATCATAGTGATAATTATTCTTATAATCTATAAGAGATCACAATCGTAGCCTAGACCAAGTACCACCATGATGCACACACTGTCACCGTTACACCATGGCAGGAGGAATAGATTACTTTAATAACACACTAGAGTACACATAATGAAGAAGAGTAACATCTACTTATTCAACATGATACAAATCTCACGATCACATAAAGATCACATCATGGGAGAGAGAGGTGAACCACATAGCTACCGGTAGAGCCCTCAGCCCCGGGGGAGAACTACTCCCTCCTCATCATAGTAGATAGCAAGGTTGATGGAGATGGCGGTGGGGTCGATGGAGACGGTAGAGACGGTGATGGAGACCGATGGAGATGGCTCCGGGGCACTTCCCCGTCCCGGCAGGGTGCCGGAACAGAGACTTCTGTCCCCCAAAATTTGGCTTCGACGGCGGCGGCGCTGCGGAACTGTTCTGGAAATTTCGCCGACCTTTTTAGGGTTTTCCGTCCCGAGGCTTTATATAGGCGAAGGGGCGTCGTCAGGAGGCAACCAGGGGCTCCTCACATCAGGTGGGCGTGGCCAGGGGCTGGGCTGCGCCCCCTACGTGTGAGGGCGGCCTCTGGCCCCCCTCCAGCTCTCTTTCGGTCTTCGGGAAGCTTCCGGGAAAAATAAGACTTCTGGAACTTGTTTTGTCCAATTCCGAGAATATTTCCTGTGTAGCTTTTCTGAAAAACAAAAACAGCAAAAAATAGGGAACTGGCACTGTGGCATCTTGTCAATAGGTTAGTTCCGGAAATCGCATAAAAACGCCACGAAGTGTAACGAAACATAAGGCAAATGGTGTAAAAATAAGCATGGAGCATAAAAAATTATAGATACGTTTGAGACGTATCATGCTCATACCCTTTGTTTCAAGCAAACCGGTGAGATTGACAACCTCATCGCAAGTTGGGAACAAAGTACTTGGTTGTGTGTGTGCAGGTTCCACGTTGCTATTGGCTGAAGACGAGTCAACAAGTGTCATAAATGGCGCCCTTGTTGGAGTGTTATTAAGCCAGTCCGCATCACCTTCAGTTGTTTGTCTACTCTTCTCCTGATCGACTTACCTTGGTTTCTTACTGAGGGAAAAGACTTGCCGCTGTGCTCATCATACTTTCCGCTTGGAGTTTCCCAACTGCCTGGCCATAATAATAATCAACTATACGCCAGCCATCAGGCAGCCCGTAAGAGGAAACTAAAAGTCCCAATTTGTTTAAAACTATTATCATTTCAAGTATTCTTCATAGCCAACAAAAACACACAATTTGAAGGAGTTCTAAATTTGCATGAAGTTACTAATTACGTAGAAACTCTTGCCATACCCCTCCCTGATTGAATTTTTTGTATGACGGTTGTTTAACTCGAATGACACATTAAGACAATCACAAGCATTTTACACTGGTCTTTGAAAAACAAATATACACACAAGACACAACCCACCAAACGGAATTGCGAAATCTGGAGCAATAACAAAACCTTGTCACAAAGGAGAAACTACCGACTACCGTAGATGCAGGAGTTTGGATCTCCAGATGTTTTTTTAAGGGAAATTCAGCACTTTATTGATCAAATATAGTCAATACAAAGTTTGTCCCGGATGCACTCAGGAACAATAACACGAAATAAACAACTACCAGAGAGTTCGGTTCTCCTAGCCAAAGTATGAGCTGAAGAATTACAAGTGCGGCGAACGTGCTGAAACTTCACATAGGATAACAAGGCAGCGAGGGTTTTGATATCCTCCACGACCACACCGACCAGCGATCTATCCCGAACTAGAGACTGGATGCGCTGGATGACAGACAGACAATCTGACACCAAGAGGACCTTGTTCAATCCTTCATCATGGACGAGGGTGACTGCACTTCTGATGGCAAGTGCTTCAGCTATCTCCGGTGTTGTGACCTGATCAAGTAACTTGCTGCAAGCAACAAGAAAATTACCACTGTGGTCCCTGATCACAACACCTACCCCCATTTTAGACGACGAAGAGAACAGAGCTGCATCGACATTAACAACCACCACACTTTCCAGCGGCGAAGACCACTGTGATGAAGTAGAAGGGGTCTCACGCCTATGATTGGTAGGGGTCTTGATCAGATGCTGCAAGATCAACTCGATGTAAACCTTAATCTGTATAGCCAGGCTGTTCGGGTGCTTTCTTTTCTCGCCATTTCGGACGTCATTCTGCGCCTCCCATAAGTGTCACACCGTCACCGCCAAAGTGACCATCTCTCGGTCATTTGATCTTCCAAGGAAATCCAAAACCCAAGCTTTTGGGGAAATGAAGTGTTTCCTCTTCATATGTACAGGGAAGGTTGCCTTAACAGCCCTCCAAACCTTGGCAGCATAAGGGCAGAACAAAACCGTATGTTTAGCCTTTTCCACTCTGTTGCAAAAGTTACATGAGTCATCTGCCGGTATATTTCGCTGGCGAAGTTGGAAACCACTGGGAAGGCATTCTTGAGCTAGCCGCCACAAGGTAATTTTCATCTTACCTGGGGCTTTGATATTCTAAAGTTTTTTCCATAGTTTCTCTTCCGCACTTGTGTCCGATTGTAGTCCCCTATTTGTCAGACTACGTCTGTCCACAACCTCCTGCGATCTAGCCAGGTTATAGGCTGATCGCACGGTGTAATCACCGTATTTAACATGCGGCCAGGAGGGGAAATCATCTCCTCCATGTCTGCTCAACGGAATTTGCAAAATCTTTGCCGCAATAACGTCAACCTCTTTGACGACTGCCCGCTCCTCTTGGACTCGTGTCGCCACCGAGAGTAACCTGCCTCCTTCAGAAGAGAAGTACCGATGCTTGCAGTGCCAGCTGCCACAGCCCAAGGACCAACCTCGCCGCATTTTCGTGGATGTTTACCACAACTTCAGCCGGCACCAGTGTGTTAGAGTATACATGTTTGTACACGGCTAGGTTAGGATAGAGATAAGATACGTGTCTTGTACTCCAAGTCTATGTCTTGTCTTGTACTCCAAGACGGTCTGTTGTACGCCTATATATACTCGCCCGAGAGGCTCAATAATACATCCACCATATTCCGCCAATCTCTCTCTCCCTCAACCCTTCAACATGGTATCAGAGCGGCAAGATCCTTGACCTAGCCGCCGCCCCGCTTCCGCACTGTGCCGCCCCCGGGGAGGTCGATCTCCGCCGGGGGCCGCGCCGCCCGTATTAGGGTTCGTCCGCCGATCGGTTGATCGGCTGCCCTACGTATTTTTCTCGCCGGTCGCTTGACAGGCGTTTTCTTTTTGGTTTACCGATCTTAGATCGGATTGAGTCGCCCACCGCCGCCATCACCAAGCGCCTCTACTCCAACTTCGGCGTCAACCTCGCACCGGCGGCCGCCCATATGCCGGCTATCACGGCCGACATGCTAGCGCCGTCGCCGCTTCGGCCAGCTCTTGCCGGTTGTCGCGGTCCCTCAGCCAGCAGCTGCGCCTACCTCGGTAGGCTGCCGTGGTCATCTCGCCGGCACCGACTCCGCTGGTCGGCTCGCCTTCACCAACCGCACGACAATGTCGGACGCGTTGTCTGAGGGACGCTTCGGTGCGTCACTGCCGGCTCCACTCCTGCGCGGTCTCCATCGCCGGTCCGTCTTCGCCGTCATCGCTAGGGACTTCACCGACAACGACGCCACGGGTTCCGATCTATGTGCCGTTGAAAGAGCATGTGCCCCCATGTGTGGTTTTGGTAATTAATGACAATCCCTATGGACTAATGTTTGCATTGAGTTATATTGATAGGACTTTTCCGTAGACAATGCTTGAGCCATATGTTGGTTTCAAGGGTGTAAGAAGATGAAGATAAAGAAGATTATTCAATGACCAAGGTGTTATTCAAGAAGTGATCCGAAGATTGGTCTAAGGGAGTTGAGCCTATAGAGTGTGTCTTGAGGAATAAGATGATGGAGTGAACTCTCATGTGCATTCTCAAGACATCATCATTAAGAAGGAAGAAGATGAAGTGCAATGTTGATCAAGTCGAAGCGCAAGTTCAAGATAGGCCGAGCAAGCGCAATCAAGAAAGGTAGTCTAACTTGAGGGTGTCAAGACCGTCATCATCTAGCTCAAGTGGATTGCACAAGGCAAAGGTTTGTTCTTGATAGGTTTTCTCTTCTACCGGTCTCGTGTGTTAGTTTGGAGACCGGGTTATAGGATTGGTAGTCGTACTATCAAGGGGGGCTCTCGAGTGAGTAACTTAATTGTATCGTTCGGAGAGAGCTCAAACCTTTGCATACTTGGCATTATCTTTCTTGGTTCTTTTTTGGCTTTTATCCATGTGAGGTTCTAGAGCTTATGGTTATTTCCATGACAAGCTCTAGGTCATCAAAAACGGATCTCGTATGGAACTCTTATTGCGTTTTTGGTGTTTGGAGGTTTTACCGGTTCTTCTTTATAGCTGAGTCAAATCTTTTATCATTTGGCTTCATCCTCCTTTGTTGGACTATGATGTTTCTATGGATGAAGTTGTAGAGCTCGTTGTGGTGATTCCAACGAGCCCAAGATCATCAAAAACGGAGTCCGGATGCAAAAGTTACAGCCGTTTTTGTATTGATGTTTTCTCCCGAGCCGGAAATTCTGCCCCCGAGGCCGGAATTTCCGGGAGGCGGAAATTCCATAATTTCCGCCCCTGCGAAATTCTGCTAAGTCCTTTTTCTTGAGCTGTGGTGCAACCTGCAGTAGGGGGCGGAAATTTTATAAGGGGGGCCGGAAATTCCGCCCCCGAGGCCGGAATTTCCGGGTTAAAAATCCTGTAACGGTCAGATTTCGTGCGGGGGCTATATAAAGCCCCTTCTTCCTCATTTGGAGGTTGGCTCTTCCATTTCTCTCTCCTCCATTGTTGACCTTGAAGAGCTTGCCCTTCCTCCTCATCCCTCCCATAATTCTTGCATCTTTTTGAGGGAAAAGAGAGAGGAGATCTAGATCTACTTTTCCACCAATCATTATCTCCTCTATGTGAGGGGAACCTATTGGATCTAGATCTTGGAGTTCTTTGTGGATTTCCTCCTTGTTCTTCCTCTCATACCCCTCCATAGTATTTGTTGCTTTGGTAGGATTTGGGAGAGAAGGTTTTGAGCACTTCGTGTGTTCTTGCCATTGCATTTGGTGCATCGGTTTGAGTTCTCCTCGGAGATTCGGTAGTGAAAGTTCGTTGAGCTTTTTACTCTTGGGTTCTTGGAACCCTAGACGGCTTAGTGGCTTAGTGGTTACTTGGGGACCTCTAATTAAGTTGTGGAGATCTTCCCAAGCTTTGTGGTGCCTCCGTGGCAATTCCTTGGGGACCTCCAATTAAGTTGTGGAGATCTTCCCAAGCTTTGTGGTGCCTCAGTGGCGATTCTTGGGAGCCTCCAATTGAGTTGTGGAGATTGCCCCAAGCTTGTACGGGTTCGGTGACCGCCCTCAAGTGTCCCATAGTGGTCGGGTCTTCCATCTTGGTGGGAGGGCTCGAGGAGATTACGGTGAGCCTCCGTGGCGTTTGGAGAGCCTTGTGCCTCCACACCGCTCCAACGGAGATTAGCACTCGCAAGGGTGTGAACTTCGGGATACATCGTTGTCTCCGCGTGCCTCGGTTATTTCTATACCCGAGCTCATTTACTTATGCAATTTACTTTGTGATAGCCTTCGTGCTTGAAGTTTATATATCTTGCTATCACATAGTTGCTTATCTTGTCTAGCATAAGTTGTTGGTGCACATAGGTGAACCTAGTTTATTTAGGTTTTGTATGCTTGGCAAATTAAATGTTAGTTTTATTCCGCATTTGTCAAGCCACTCGTAAAAGTTTTAAATCGCCTATTCACCCCCCCCCCCTCTAGGCGACATCCTTGTACTTTCATTTGGTATCAGAGCAAGGTCTCTCATTTTTGGGCTTCACCGCCTTGAGAGCAAAGATGTCGGCTAGGGGATTAGTGCACAATGATACCTTTATGTTTGATGGCACTAATTATGATATATGGAAAATTTGCATGCTTAATCATTTTCGTGATATGGACCCAAATATAGAGAGAATTTTAGATATGGGTTTCTCTCCTCCTAAGGATTCCCAAAGTCTATCTTTAGAGGAGAAGAGAAACTCTTATCTTAATTCTCGAGCTTCTAATGTGCTTGTTGATTTTGTGAGCAATGCAGTTATTCTTGCAGTCATGCCTTTCCGTAGCGCTCATGAGTTTTGGACAAAGATTCAAGACAAATATGATATGTCCAACAAGATTGAGGATGATTGTATTCCCTCCACTTCCGGTCGTGATGAACTCTCTTCCACTTCACCAAAGTGTAGCAAGACACAAGGTAACTCTATGATGAGTGGTGATGGAAATTGCAATGTTGATAGTGAGCTTACTTGTGATGATCATTCATTTCTATATCATCGCCATGCTTCATCTTTGGACTTAAACACTTCTAGCACCATAAATGCTTTGCATGCTTGTGTTGAAAGTCCTTGCATATCATGTGCAAGTTGCATGAATAAATCTCATGATGATATGCTTGATTTGTCTTGTTTCCATGATACAATTATATCTACTTCCTCTAGTTGTTGTGTGTCTAACAATGTAGAGGAAAACAATTATTCCATGGGCCAAGACAAGATTTTAATTAGAGCTTCAAGTGATTCTTCTTCATCATCTCTTGGTTCCCACATGTGCCTTATGGCTAGGTCTTCAAAGGTAACTCCTACTTTGGAACCCAATATATCTAGTGATGATGATGAGGATAATGAAGAAGAGGATGATGATCTTGCTTCTTTATTTGAGAAGAGTGAAATAGTTTTTCATGCTATTCGTGAGAATAAAATTGCTTGCTCTTACTTCTATAAGATTTTGGCTATTGCCACCGAGAGCAATAAAATTATTGAGGAGCATGAGAATACCATTTTTAAAATGCAAGGTCATGCCCATGATTATGCGGATGAGATCGCGGATCTAAAAGAAGCTCTAGAAGAAGAACAAACCACCAAGGAATCTCTTGAGGAGACCTTTACTTTAGAATTATCTAAAATAAAGAAATCCTATGATAGAACTCTTGTGGTGGCAAATGATTTTGAAAGTAAATATGAAGAGCTTGTAGTTACTTATGCTAAATTCCTTGAGAATGTTGTTCTTCTTAAAAATGACTCTAGGGTCATTTCGAGTGAGCCCATCATTCTCACCGAGTCGCATGAGAAACTTAAAGCTTCAAATTCAAATGAGCTTACTAAATTGCCTTCTCCGCTTTCCATTAGTGATGATGCTTGTGCTACTAACTCTACTTCCTGTGAAGCATCCATCTTGAAGGAGAATGTTGAGCTAAGGGCTCAACTTGATTTGCTAACTAGCAATTATGGGAAATTGGAAGAAAAATATGGAAAGCTCTCTAGCTCCCATGAGGATCTTCTAGCTTCCCATGATAGGCTAAAATTAGCTCATGAGGCTATTATGTCAAAGGTAACATCTAGTGAGCCTCATGTGGACATTTGCACTACTTCTCAAAATGTCATATTGCCTTGTGCTAGTCCTAGTAATTCATCCACTCATAACATTGCTACATCTTGTGATGAATTACTTTCCTTTCCTTGTTGCTCTAACAATGAAGCTTCTACTTCCTCTAGTACTTGTGTTGTTACTAACCATGTAGAGGAAATCGAAGAGCTCAAGGCCCAAGTCTCTTCTTTGAAGAAAGACTTGGTAAAGAGTCATGAAGGGAAATCCAAACTTGACAATATGTTGAGTGTGCAAAAATCCCCCAATGACAAGAGTGGACTTGGGTTTATCTCTAACAACAACAAGAAGAAGTCCAAGGTTAACAAGAATAAGAAGGGCCAAGGACAAGTCAAAGATCCGGCCAAGATTGTTTGCTTCAAGTGCAAAATTGAAGGGCACCATGTTAGATCTTGCCCTTTGAAGATGAAGGCACTAGTTGAGAAGCAACATGGGAAGCGGCCTCAAGTTCAAGGTCACACTCAACCTCGAGTTGAAGAAATGCCACTTCCCAAGAAGAATCAAGCTAATGCCCCCATTGCGGAGAAATCAAGTGTGAAGAAGGTGAAGAAAAGAACTTGCTACATATGCCGTGAGAAGGGTCACCTTTCTTCTTCATGCACTATGGGTAACTCATCCAACCCTATCATAATTGATGATGCTTATTCCCTTTGCAAGGATAAGGTTGGCAATGTGTTTGCCAAATTTGTTGGTACTCAATGTGGTGTCAAGAAAAGAACCATTTGGGTGGCCAAGCCTATTGTGACTAACCTCTTAGGACCCAACTTGGTTGGGGACCATCACACCAAAACTTGATCAATAGGTGTTTGTTGGAGGGCATTGGAGACTTGGCTATATCATGAAGAATTAAGGGATCTTCATCAATATATTGTCTCAAGTCAAGTCAATTGGATTATCTTGTTTATATCATATATCCAATGTTCCTCTTTGCGGTAACATGTACTCAACTTATCTACATTGAAAGTTACTCGCCCCTTTTGCATGTGTTGGTTGTGTTCCATTACATGTGTTGGTATATGTTGTGCTACCTACTTGTTTTATTTTGATTAATCAAGTATGTACTTGTGGGTTTGCACACCATGTATGTGTGTTTATGTTTGAGCCTATATTGCGTCTTCTTTTATATTATTTGGCTCTTTTGAGAGACTAATGGACTATCCCATTTTGGGGGAGTGATATGCTTTTGCACTGCACAATCCTAAATATGTGTGCACATGAGGAATACCACTTAGTGTTGTTATTTGAATTTATCTAGTCTCTATGTGGTATGTCATGTTCATGAAATTCAAATTCTATAATGTCCATGAATCTTCTCATATTGAATTTTATTTGCCTCTTGTGAAAAATAAATGCTTTATCACATTATGGGGGAGTAATATGCTTTGTGCATAGTACAAACCAATAAAATGTGTATAGTTGAGGTTGTGTCACATAGTGTTGATATTGCAAATTATCTTTCTTCTATCTGACATGTTTGCTCAAACAAGTTTCAACTTTCCAAATTGTTTTATTGCTCTTGCTTTGGATCTTGTTTGTGAAATACATTCTTGGTAGGGTTTTCCTAAAATGTGGAATTCTACATCAAAATTGGAAAACCATTTACTTCAAGTTATCCTAATCATTGCTTTGCGTGATTGTTTAACTATTTGAGCCTATCAAGAATATCTACTTTAGCATGGTGTTTAATTCTTATCCTTTTCATATGCTTCTTGTTGTGAAGATGATCTTGGATTTATGTGTAAAATACCACCGGGAAATTAATAACTCCGAATACCTCTTGTCCTTGAACAATTGGTACTTTGTCTTGTGGTATATATATATTGATCATCTTTACATTGGCTATTGCTTTTAATTACCTTATCTCCTGCCAAGAAATGTATTTGTTTTATTTCCCATTGTCTTCCTTTACTCTTGTGAGTCCATTTGATTTTGTTGAACTTGTTTTGTGTTATTTTTAATGTAGGTAGAGATGATGATCCCATTTGTGTGTATTTTGTATTCAAATGCAAAATCATAAATAATGCACTAATCTTGGGGGAGCTCTCCTATATTTTCTATAACATACTCTTGCGGCTTATTTCAATTGGTATTGGTTATTGTTGGAAGACAAATCTTTTCTTTTTGGTACTTAGTGTGCCATCATAAAAAGAGTGGAGAGTTTGGTTTGTTTGTTGGAACCTTGCTCTCTTTGGGAGAATGGCTATCTCTTTTCTTGATTTTGCTCTATATTCTTAAAATGAGATAAGTCATTGGGCATGTGTCTTTTAGTGATCCTTTATGCTCATTGGTGTTTGCTTTGTTCACTTGGTGGACTTTGGAGTCAAGACTTTGGAGTCAATATTGTATTGAATTGATCCTTTGATATAATTTGGACAACTTTTGGGTTTTCACACCTTGGTGTGACTCTTTGGTCTTCTTGGTGTTTCGTCCAAATTGTATCTCCCTTTGGCTCTTGAAAGTTTTTAGCATGCATATTTACTTACTACATATTTTATGGCATGCTTTGCTTTCTTTGATCCAATATATAGGGTAAACTCCAATAAATCCTAAATCGGCTAAGATGTGCATGAAATTCAAGTTCATATCTATATGCACATATTTATGTGGAGCTTATCCTATATATTGTAGTGTCTCTAACTACTTCGGACCCAATGAGTTTGGGGACCATATTGTACTTGAATATGTTTTAGGTACATGGGAGATATATTGGTGCTTGTCTCAATAATAAGGATGAAGCGGTGACTAGTTGATAATTTGTGGCAAGCTAGGATTATTGAAGAACTCCTATCTACTACATCATTCCAATGATATCTCGGTAACAAGTATCTTATTCATGCATACTTTTCTAGCATCTAACCTTGTGTGGGTCATTTCATGGCATGAAAATCTTTATTTGCAATGATCTTAATGAAACCTCTTTATTGTAAATGTGAGTAATTTGAGATGAGTGCATTTTTTGGGGAACCCTTCCCAAATATGTCTATCTAGCAATTTTATTGCATATCATTTCCTCAAGTTCCTCACATGTGCAATATTGATGAAAGTGCAAATTTAGTTCCTTCTTTTGGTATACTTATTCGTGATACTTGTTGCTTTTCTCAAAACATCCCAACTATCTTCTTTCCCTTGTTGATATTTGTGATGTCTTTGACATGTTTGTGGTTGAAGTTCTTCAATATGCAATAAGATAAATTGAGCCTTTGGCCATGCTTTAAAAGCAAAAATCTCATTGGTATATTGCATGAACTTCTTTAGATATCATGTTCTATTCTTTGTATCTATTTTATGTGTATATGTTTCTTTGTGATAATTATCTTTATGATGTTGTCTACTTAGAAACTTATACACATGAGAGATGATATCTCCTTAATTGATATCTTATTTTTTTTCTTGTGTGTTGGGATGGAATGCTAAGCAATATCATTCATTGAGGACTATGTGGATGCTCTTTGTGTATCCTTGTACTAGTCTTATAATATGCTTTCATTCCTATCACACATTCCTTTGGTTGAGCCATTTAATATGTCGGTTCCTTACTTGTTGCTCAACCATTTCTTTGATACAAGTGTTAAGAATATTGTCTTTTCTATGATCTCTTGCTAATGGTTGCTTTTAAATGATAGTGAGGGAGTGAGGATTCCATGTTGTGCAAATTGTTTTGAAATACAAAAAGACTATCTTGTGCACGTACCTTGGGGAGCTTCTTCATTTTATTTAAAGCACCATTTTGCGGTTATCATAGTATTTTGATGTCACTTGGTATCATTTTGTTTTGAATAATATCGAGGTAGTGATGATTCCATGTTTGTGCACATTATACTTCAATTCAAATGGAATATGTTGTGCACAAACCTTGGGGAGCTTCTTCATGTTATTTAGAGCATTGTTTTGGTCTTATCATAATATCTTTATTTGATTCGCTTTTGGATCTTTTGATTGCTACCTTCATTTGTTGGAAGTTTTACCATCATGTCATCCTTTTTGTTTGCAATCTTTGGTCCTTAATATAGTTTGATTTCCTCCAAATTTTCGTATTTGGATTTGTGCATGTGTTTTCACTCTTGTTGCCTTGAGGAGGAACTCTCACTATATTGGCCTTCCAAGCCTTTCCGCCCATTTTGGCAATGGATGCCAATGGGGGAGAAGTTTTGAGGGTTTGAAGGGAATTGGGCTTCATACTTTGTTTTTGTTCTTAAACATTTGCCTTGCATGCTTTGCATGGTTGAGTATATATAGTGGAAACTCCACCAACAACATTAGTTGGCAATATATGCAATGAAATTCAAGTTCATTCACACATGCATAGATTGTGGGGGAGTTCGCTCTATATATGATGGTTCTACTAGCAGCACTTACTTTTGTAAGTAATTGATGTTAGTGTAACCATCTTAGTTCTTTAAATTCATTATATAAACCCTCTCAAAGAGATTGTCATCAATTACCAAAATGGGGGAGATTGAAAGCGCATGTGCCCCCATGTGTGGTTTTGGTAATTAATGACAATCCCTATGGACTAATGTTTGCATTGAGTTATATTGATAGGACTTTTCCGTAGACAATGCTTGAGACATATGTTGGTTTCAAGGGTGTAAGAAGATAAAGATAAAGAAGATTATTCAATGACCAAGGTGTTATTCAAGAAGTGATCCGAAGATTGGTCTAAGGGAGTTGAGCCTATAGAGTGTGTCTTGAGGAATAAGATGATGGAGTGAACTCTCATGTGCATTCTCAAGACATCATCATTAAGAAGGAAGAAGATGAAGTGCAATGTTGATCAAGTCGAAGCGCAAGTTCAAGATAGGCCGAGCAAGCGCAATCAAGAAAGGTAGTCTAACTTGAGGGTGTCAAGACCGTCATCATCTAGCTCAAGTGGATTGCACAAGGCAAAGGTTTGTTCTTGATAGGTTTTCTCTTCTACTGGTCTCGTGTGTTAGTTTGGAGACCGGGTTATAGGATTGGTAGTCGTACTATCAAGAGGGGCTCTCGAGTGAGTAACTTAATTGTATCGTTCGGAGAGAGCTCAAACCTTTGCATACTTGGCATTATCTTTCTTGGTTCTTTTTTTGGATTTTATCCATGTGAGGTTCTAGAGCTTGTGGTTATTTCCATGACAAGCTCTAGGTCATCAAAAACGGATCTCGTATAGAACTCTTATTGCGTTTTTGGTGTTTGGAGGTTTTACCGGTTCTTCTTTATAGCTAAGTCAAATCTTTTATCATTTGGCTTCATCCTCCTTTGTTGGACTATGATGTTTCTATGGATGAAGTTGTAGAGCTCGTTGTGGTGATTCCAACGAGCCCAATATCATCAAAAACGGAGTCCGGATGCAAAAGTTACAGCCGTTTTCGTATTGATGTTTTCTCTCGGGCCGGAAATTCTGCCCCCGAGGCCGGAATTTCCGGGGGGCGGAAATTCCATAATTTCCGCCCCTGCGAAATTCTGCTAAGTCCTTTTTCTTGAGCTGTGGTGCAACCTGCAGTAGGGGGGGCGGAAATTTTATAAGGGGGGCCGGAAATTCCGCCCCCGGGCCGGAAATTCCGCCCCCGAGGCCGGAATTTCCGGGCTAAAAATTCTGTAACGGTCAGATTTCGTGCGGGGGCTATATAAAGCCCCTTCTTCCTCATTTGGAGGTTGGCTCTTCCATTTCTCTCTCCTCCATTGTTGACCTTGAAGAGCTTGCCCTTCCTCCCCATCCCTCCCATAATTCTTGCATCTTTTTGAGGG
Organism: Dactylis glomerata; assembly: GCA_007115705.1. Taxonomy (NCBI): domain Eukaryota; kingdom Viridiplantae; phylum Streptophyta; class Magnoliopsida; order Poales; family Poaceae; genus Dactylis; species Dactylis glomerata. The sequence goes on along the minus strand of QXEO01000044.1, from coordinate 2,496,950 downwards.
AAAAGAGAGAGGAGATCTAGATCTACTTTTCCACCAATCATTATCTCCTCTATGTGAGGGGAACCTATTGGATCTAGATCTTGGAGTTCTTTGTGGATTTCCTCCTTGTTCTTCCTCTCATATCCCTCCATAGTATTTGTTGCTTTGGTAGGATTTGGGAGAGAAGGTTTTGAGCACTTCGTGTGTTCTTGCCATTGCATTTGGTGCATCGGTTTGAGTTCTCCTCGGAGATTCGGTAGTGAAAGTTCATTGAGCTTTTTACTCTTGGGTTCTTGGAACCCTAGACGGCTTAGTGGCTTAGTGGTTACTTGGGGACCTCTAATTAAGTTGTGGAGATCTTCCCAAGCTTTGTGGTGCCTCCGTGGCAATTTCTTGGGGACCTCCAATTAAGTTGTGGAGATCTTCCCAAGCTTTGTGGTGCCTCAGTGGCGATTCTTGGGAGCCTCCAATTGAGTTGTGGAGATTGCCCCAAGCTTGTACGGGTTCGGTGACCGCCCCCAAGTGTCCCATAGTGGTCGGGTCTTCCATCTTGGTGGGAGGGCTCGAGGAGATTACGGTGAGCCTCCGTGGCGTTTGGGGAGCCTTGTGCCTCCACACCGCTCCAACGGAGATTAGCACTCGCAAGGGTGTGAACTTCGGGATACACCGTTGTCTCCGCGTGCCTCGGTTATTTCTATACCCGAGCTCATTTACTTATGCAATTTACTTTGTGATAGCCTTCGTGCTTGAAGTTTATATATCTTGCTATCACATAGTTGCTTATCTTGTCTAGCATAAGTTGTTGGTGCACATAGGTGAACCTAGTTTATTTAGGTTTTGTATGCTTGGCAAATTAAACGTTAGTTTTATTCCGCATTTGTCAAGCCACTCGTAAAAGTTTTAAATCGCCTATTCACCCCCCCCCCCTCTAGGCGACATCCTTGTACTTTCAGCCGTCGTCAAGGACTTGGCGAACAGCGCCGGCGTCGGTCTGATCAACCGATCTGACGCACGTCTCTGCCAAGTACGTCCTCGAGTATGCGCCTACCCTTCTACATGGTATCAGAGCATCGGGCTGCCGCTGTGTCGCCCCTTCGGGCCGTAGCGTCGCTGCCTTTGGTCCCCGCCGCCGGCTACCAACGTGCCTTCTCTGGCATGTACGTTGCTGGTTGTTCTCACGCCGCTGCACCGACTCGCGCCCTGCAGCCGTGCCGTCCCATCGGGCTGTTGCGTCGCTGCACGCGGTCATCGCCGTCACCTCGCGAGGACGTCGCCGACTTCCCTCGCGCCACCTCCCTCGGCGCGGGATGTGGCCGTCCGCGCATGGTCTTCGTCGCGCCGCTGGGTTCTTCCTCGCCCACTTCGAGTACCGCCGCCGCATCTCCACAGGCAACCTGAATGGCCACTCCTAGCCGCCGCAGGTCCCGCCGACTACCCCTTCGCCTGTCTAGGCATCCAGCATGGCCACTCTTGGTCGTCGTTGGTTCGCCGCCTTCTACGTCTACGTCCAGCACGACTTCATCGTCAGCGTCATCGCCTCGTTCTCGACTACACCTGCTCGTCTACTCCGACAACCGCGGACTGCATCGGCACCTTTTGCTGTTGTGCGTCTCGCAACCATCGTGGAGGCCTTCTCTGCTAGTCTCCTCTCCGACATGGCGTGAAGTTGTTTCTACTGGTCCCGTTCTTCGCACGCCCGGTACTGGCAACACCGGCGCGTGCATTCATCCCCGACGCGTTCCCGAGTCTGGCAAGCTTGGTCGCAGCGCCTCGTCCCCGTGTTCATCTTCGCGTACTCGGTTTTGGCACAACCGGAGTATGCCTTCGCCCCCGACGTGCGCCTGGTTCTGGCAAAGCCATGGCCGCACCTCGTCCTCGACGGCTCAGACTGCATCGACTTCGACATCGCTCTCCTTGACGACTGCCTCGACGCGTCTCTGTCCTTCTACGGCGCCCTACGCGCCTGCGGCTTCATCTGCGGCTACCTCGTCATCGGCACTCGCCACGACATCGACCACGGCAACCCCTCGCACGGCTACCTCGACCAAGGTTGCAACACCCACCGCTCTCGGCTCCCTCGACATCGGCACAAGGGCTACCACCTCGCCTGAGCTCCTCACCAGCATTCTCTACAGTTCAAGCTTTTGTGATGTGACACCGTCCACGACGTTCCTGCTACCACTGCGGGGGCATGTCTGCGCACTGGTCTACTTCGGTTTCTCTCCAGTGTGACCGTTCGCGACGCTCCAGTTGTTCACGACGCTACCGCTACGACTGCGGGGGGATGTTAGTGTATACATGTTTGTACACTGCTAGGTTAGGATAGAGATAAGATACGTGTCTTGTACTCCAAGTCTAGGTCTTGTCTTGTACTCCAAGACAGTCTATTGTACGCCTATATATACTCGCCCGAGAGGCTCAATAATACATCCACCATATTCCGCCAATCTCTCTCTCCCTCTACCCTTCAACACAGTGCAATCGAGCAGTCGCGTCCCTAGGAACCGATCTACGTGGGCATGTCTCACAAAGGGCAACAAGCCAATAAGTCCAAGGTGACTTTGACGAGCAGGTCAAAGTCAAACAGGTAAACCGTTGGTCAGCTGTTAGTCCACTGTTAGGCACGTACAGCTTGCGAGTCAACATTTTCTCTCTCTCATATTTTGTCTCCTTTTCTCTACCTTCTGAGACGACGCAGATTAATTAGTTCAAGCATCTTAAAACGTCTCTTCTCAAAAAGCAAAACACTGGTACTTCCTCCAACCTATATTACTCTTCATTAATACAAGCATATCTATCACACTAAAATATATCTAGATACATCTAAATTAACGATGAGTATTATGGATCGGAGAGAGTAAAAAGCACAACAGAATCAGCGCCGGATTTTGAGGCTGACAGAATTCAAGGTGAACAGCTAAACCATTTCGAGGGTATGTCGATTGAGGCTCGTCAGCCATGATGAGAGGACTTTGAACCGCCGCAAGATGGAGTTAGGGATGGCACCCGCAGGGTATGGGTGCGGGTGGAACCACCCCATACCCGTACCCATCTCCCTTGATCTTACCCATCACCCGTACCCATACCCGTCAACGGGTACAAATTTTTCTCATACCCGTTACCCGCCAGGGTAAATGGGTACCCGTGGGTAAAAATACCCGCATTTACAACACTTCAATTTGAGCAAAAAAATAGTCATAAACAACATATAACCATAATTTAAAAACAACATATTATAAGCGACAACACATACTTGTGAACAACAACATATTCTCATAAATAACCACACTTGCGCATAATAGCACCGTATTAATTTAGTACGCTGATACTCTAGAGGCCCACATGTCAAACTATTAGATGGGTATCTGGGTATATGGGTATGGGTTTTAGGATCCTATACCCATACCCGCTCTACCCGATGGGTATAAATTTTTCTCATTTGTATACCCATGGGTATTTTTTTTGTCCCATACCCGTACGTCTAATGGGTATTTACCCGGCGGGTACGCGGGTGATGGGTACCCATTGCCATCCCTAGATGGAGTTCTAGTAAGTTCTAACTTCAACCAGTGTATGACTATGACCCTAAAAAGGCAGCGATCTGACTACTTAATCAAATTTGGCCAACGATTTACCTGTTTGACCTGTTTAATCAACTACGAACACAGAAACAGGCGATGAGATGGCGTCGCTGACAGAAGCATCCGGGCCGGGTCCAATATTTCAGCACCGCCGCATACGGCGATCGCCGCTCGTCGTCAGCCATGATGAGCCAGAGCCGGTTGCTATTCCACTGATTGCTTTTGCACCGAACCGGCCACTTCCTGACACAACCCCCATATCGCATCCACCCGCAGCCATACAGTGCTGGGAATTTCGTTTAAAAAATCGGATAATGGTTTTCAGTTACAGGTGAGGAAATATAATCTGAGTCAGCAATTTTAGTCAAATTTAAACATAACCGAGACATTACACTTCAATATGAAAAAATCACTCAAAATATGAAATAAATTATTTTTTATATCATTTATCTTGATTACTACAGTGGTAAAGTGCTTTGTGGTTGTTTGATAGGTTTGGAGTTCAAATCTTGATAACCTTTTCTTATTTTAAAAACTAATGTGAACGCTTGGTTTCAAATCTCAATGAAACTTTTGAAAACTCTATGCAATTTCATAGATTTCTCAAAATTTGCGAACCCCAGTCAGGTGCAAAAAAAAATATGAAAACAAAATGTCAAACCCTGGTTTGCGCAACCTGACGATCCAATCCAATCTAGCATCCATGCCTCTAGTAGATAATTTCTTATAGTCAGTACCATTGTATTTCCATATGCTTCTCATTCTAAATATTTTGTCAATATAGGAGAGAGTGCTCCGAATAAAATGCATACAACAGGAAAGCAAGAACATGGCCTCTGCCTAGCATATATGAAGGTACTTCATGGCAATCGAGATATAAAGTTGGGAGGGGTGGTGAGGAGTAGTAAAGGGAAGTTATGCTAAGGGAAAGATTTGGTTGAACAATGGAGATGTTGGATGTGGGAGTGGTGGGATTTAGCAAGGTTTGACATCTTGCAAAGAAGAAGGCAAGTGGCATATGGCGGTGGTGCTCCGGAAATGGTCGAGGTGTTACTCCGACAGTGGTGGATGAGGTGGTGTTGCCTACAGTGCTCTTGGCGGTGGAGGAGGTGGTGGTGGAGGAAATGCTGATGCATACGGTGGTCTTGACGAAGGAGGTGGTGGTGATGGAGGAGATGGTGATGCCTACGGTGCTGCTCCGGTTGATGGTGGTCACGGCGGTGATTCCTCCAACATGGTTTATTTTGATGCTTGATCTACCTTCATTCCCCGCGTCTTCGATATCTTTTTGGTTCCTTGATCAAGCTTGATCTTGCATTGTGCTAGGAGGAGGTGATGCCCTAGTGTTGTTCATGTGTCCGGCATGGCCGGATATTTAAAACATTGTCATTTGTCGTTGTCTATAGACCGATGCCAAAACACCAAGGTCCCCACCCCCTCTCATCACTGGAGCGGCCGATGCAGGAGGCAAGGATTGGGGGCAGAAGTGTTTGCAGCCCAGATTGCTATTCTTGGAAGCGGTTCCTGGGTGGGCGGAAAACTGTCTGAACCATGGGTTTGGACCAGACATGGAAAATCTTTTGTGCGAAAAATGGACGTTCCCGAAAGTTCATAGACACAAACTAAAGAAAAATTTAAGCTACTCCCCCGATCCATAATAATTGTCTGTAACTTAGTACAAATTCAGTACAAAATCATCTAAACTTATTATGGATTGGAGAGAGTAGGATACATTAATTATAGATCAACCACAGTGTGGTGTAAAAGCGACGCATAGGAGAGTTTTTTTTTTGTGAACCAAGGAGAGTTAGAACCGATTCAATACACTGCCCAGCATCGATTCAATTGCCCTGACACAAAAAGCGAACCAAGTTGTAGCTTCGCTTCTTTACATGCAGTTGTGGGACATGCTGGTAAGTTTGTGAGAGAAAGCAAGAATACATTCATACAAGGGGATCTGAATAGTGGGGCCTACAACCAATTCATACACTGCAGCACAACCATAGCGATTCATAGCTCTGACACGTTTTGCTATGAATCGGCGTCAAGTTGTGGATGGTCTAAGTATCAATAACCTGATGATTTTTGTCTCCACATTTTTACTCCACAAAATCGAGAAGGGAAAACTACAAGGACTTTTGCTCCTGTGGACCCCCACCCCCCAAATGGCACACACTGACACACAGCGTCCCAGATCTCGTCGGCCGTGATGAGATGAGCGGCCACAATACGACTTCTACAGCAGTGTATTACTATGAATCTGTGACCCGAGCGAAAAGCCAGCAATCTGACTAGTTTCGTAGTTCGTTATCCATACATTGATCAAAGCAAGAGAACACTATTATAGACAGACATACCAAACTGGTCTAATGGTCGCTAGTCAGGAACAGACAGCCGGTTGCTATTCCACTCATTGGTGTTTCACCCAACCCGCTCCCCGACCCGATCACATCTTTCCCCGAACAGTCCCGGCGCCGCTCGCAACAGGCCAATCCGGCTCAAGACATACTCACCGATACCTTTTGTCACTCGGTACCATAGTATTTCCAGATGCTTCTTATTCCAAACTTTTGTGGAGATAGAAGGAAATACTCTAAATAAAATGCATACACAAGGAAAGCAAGAAGATGACCCCTGCCTATAATCTTTTGAAGTCTTTTCGCGGCAGCCGAGCCGAGATATAAACAACGTGTTGCAGCCTTGAAGGGGTGGTGAGGAGTAGTTAAGGCACGCTATGGGAAAGGGAATGATTTGTTTTTCTTTCGAGCTCTAAGATTTGTTGGGATAATGGACAATGTTATATGTTTGGTAGTAAGCAAGCCACACCAAAAGGATTTAACTCAAGAAAAGAAAATCAATGCAGTGTCCCCATGTGTACGATGTAAAACCAAAGGCATAGCAAGATTTCCAACAACATGAGGCAAATTTATATCTCATGTGTCTTTATAATAAGTACACTTTACTAAAACCGCACTACCATTTTGAAAACCTAAAACCACACTAATCTTAATACCACTCCGGCACTCCTTATTCTTAGACTGAGTCACTGAGATAAATATTGTGGTTATATAAGATAAACATACACAAACTAAAAATGGGAGTAATAAAATGCAGGATTTTTTTAACCTATACGGACCATTCTATGAAAAGCTGGAATCCTAGTTTGCTGAGGTGTTCAGTATTCTTTCCATGGGTTCTGAAGTTTGGTAATTTTAGAATAAAATGGCTATTTTGGAGTTCTGTTTTTTCATAGATCCATTTATCACTGAGAATGAGTGATGTGAATCAAAAAATATTTTTTATGTACAACTATTTATTTCACATTTATAGATCCGTTAAATAGAAAAGACATCAAAAATACCTAAAACTTGTCAAAATTTCAAGATTTATTGCATGGACCCATAATTTAGTTATAAAAGCTTGGGATATTTGTACAAGCGAATTTACAAATCTAAATGGTATTCCCAGAAAGTTTTTTCGCATTTACTATACACATTATTCTTTTTGAAACACCCAAACAAAGGTGCCTTATAAGCCTTGTTTTCACTTGATGTTGACCATAAGTGTTCCGTTAACATTAAGAGTGAGTGATTTAAATAATAATAATATGTGTAATAACACTTGCTTCATAAACTAGACTGTCTTCTACAAAGGCTCTTGACTTAGCTAAAGAACAAACTTCATACTTCGTAGCACGCAAACAAAATTTAAAATAATTTTGACTCTTTATTATTTGATATTGTGTTTATTTAACCTTTAACACACTTACAATGAGTACTGCAAATTGTAACATACTCCCTCCGATCGGAAATAACTGTCGGTAATTTTGTACTAACATAGAACAAAGTTTGTACTAAGTCACCGACAGTTATTTCCGATCGGAGGGAGTATTATTTAATATACGAAATTTATGTTAACCCTTTTGTTGAGCCGTTTGATAGGCAATATACAAAATATCCAAATCTTGTAAGTAACTATATTTTTGAATGGCCATATATTTTCACTATAGATCATTCGAATAAATAGGAAAATTCCATACACAATTTGAAAATGGCACTTGCTTCACATCTGGACAATCTCCTAGTCCCGTTCTTGACTTAGAAGGCAAACCTCCGACTTTCCAGCACCCAATCGAAGTTTTACTTGATGCATGAATTCCGAGACAATATGCTAGAATACTGTGTGTACCATTTCGGCTTGTACATTGTTGTAACAGGTGTACAGAAGACCAGCAAAGTTTCTATTGGACGAATATAACGTGTATTCTAGTCCCATTTACAAAAAAAAATGTCGTAGCGAACATCTATATAGTATACTTGAAACGTTAATTAAACTAACTTCTTACAAATTTGAAATGTTTCTCGTATATGATCAAACAAAGCACACCATTTTAAGTCATGCAATTTTCCTGTTATGTGAGTTTCTAGGTTCTTGGTTCTGAGTTGATACATGTCCATTCTTACATCAAGAGATTCCACTGGTATTATATGACATCCCTATATAAAAATTAACGAGCATACACAACATGGGCCGCAACCTATGGATTAAGATTTTGAGAAGAGTACAAAAGATGATGACACGTCAATGCAAGTATGCAACTGAGATGAGAACCCCACCAAAGCAGACTAGCAGAGCATCTTGATTATGAGGTGAGAAAATCAACCATTCTTGTTAGGCGATGTGAGTATCTTGTACAAATGAGATAGGGAAATGCACATTTGATCTAGGGTGCATATGCTCCCTTTATTTAAATAACACATTTGAAAATGTGAAAATTTTCTGAACAAAAATTTCGCGTGTACATCTCGACATTCTACATACGCATGACCAAGTTTCGCGGTAAACCGATCTTTGTAGTGTTGTGAGTAAAAAAGACAAAAAAAAAGTCTCGTACAAACCCTTATTTTACCACCAAATTTTATCTTTTTTGCTTAGCTCACGGGAAGAGTCGGTTTTTCGTGAAACAACTTGGCTCATGCATAGGTTGTAAAGATGTACGTGCAACATTTTTTTCAATTTTTTTTGACAATTCAAAATATGTTTAAATTATATTTAAAATAAAGGGAGCATTTGCACCCTAGAACCAAAAAAAGTCTCTCCGATGATATACATCTATCTATTATAGTATATACTAAAACCAAGATATGGGAGACTAAAATAGAATGACCACATCAATTCACATTAGCTGGAAATAAATATAATGTCGCTTTACTACTAAAGGTTGAGAAAATTTAATTGATCGAAGAGTTATGTAAAATTATAGACAGGTGGCAAGTCTATAATTATAGGCACGTGTCAAATCCGTTGCACATTTACACAGTGCATACCAGCATGTCTTCAAAATGACACATGCAACATGTACGTGGATTTTCTTTTACAAGACGTACATGTTTTTTTCTTTGATATTTACATGGGCAGATATGTAATGCCTCCCAGATAAACAAGAGACGTGTGGCAATAGGCTTAGCAACATATTATTTTCCCATGCTTCCTATTTCAAATTTGTTGTGCGATAGGGGAAAAAGCTTAGTACAAAAATGCATATGACTAGTTAGAGCAAAAGCAAGACATGACCTCTATATAGCTTGGTTGAAACTTTTCCATTACAGCCGACATATAAATAGTCAGCTAACAGCGGGGAGCGGAAAAGCGACCCTATGGTACAGAACAAGATTGGTTTAAATACTGGAACCATGTTAGGTGCTTCATAAGAGAGCCACATCGAAATGGTTGAACCAAAATAGGGAATTATAACGTTTCGATGCCAAGGACTATGTAAAACTTTCATCCGTGGTAGGCAAAATCCTTTCTCATTTGTCTTTGTTGTGTACACAGAACACATTAATTTGAAAACCACTGCTTATTCTCAGAACACATCTTTTAATTTCATGTCCATTTGCGAGATCCATCTAGAGAGTTATTTATTTTACTTTTAATATAATTCCTCTCGTTAATATCACTAATATATTTGTTAATTGGATAAACAGAATTGATAAGAAAGTTAAAGCTAGAATTCGTGTGGGAGTTTGCGCTTTTACTTGGACAATTTAGAATTATCGTAATGATGTTGTCTTTTTATAAGATCAATTCTCATAATTTGTTGCAAGTTATTCATTGAGCTACTTACTAGATACATAGGTGGTCCTTTCTTCTGCCTGCTAATCAGCAGAAATATTTGGATCTGGATGCACTCGGTTGATGGTCGCCGTTCAGGCTATCTTCAACCACTCTAGCTAGTGGCAGCCCATTAGATTACAAGATTCGTAGATTGTTTTTGTATGCCTTATTCTGCCGGTTAATTCTTGTCACATTAAGTGATCTGTGATTTGTAAACTTTGAAATAAATAAGTAAGTGTGTACATCATTTTGATGCAGAGGTTGGAGCTATGTTCTGCATTTTTTTTAAAACTCATTATTTGTGAGAAAAAAGTAGCAGGCATGAGAGGCATGATAGAAGAGACAACATATAATCAAACCGAGTTGTACAATAGATCTCAAATTTAGTTGACACTTCTGAATTTCATTCATCCAACAAAGCGAGTTTCTTTGATTATTTATTTCTAAATAACAAGACACCTCGGGTCTTTGAACATATATCTTACTCCCTTTGAACAAAATAGAATGTTGGATGATTTAGTAAAATTTAATATAAATTTGTAATAGCGTATTGACATTTTTTTCGATCAGAGGGAGTTACAGCTATAGCAATAGGCACCAAATGGAAGACGTATAAATCATATCCTAACCCGTCGACTCGTGCTCTTTGCGGTGGCTAGTTTTCCATTCGAGCGTCCAAAACATCGATTCAATCTCCAGTTGTCTCGTTTAATTTTGGTGTCGGTTGGCGCGAGTCGGGCAGCGGCGTGTGTAGAATCGCGGCTGCCTTATTTTTTGCTTGGGAAGACGAGGGAGATGAAGGAAAAGATAGACGTGCCATTTTGGTTGATTCGGCCACTTGTCGGTGGTTAATGTAATCCAGCCTCTACGGGATTCTCCATTCAGTGGATCCCACAGATACTCTGGAGGCTGATCCGTGCATTCATGTTAGATCCATGAAGCTGCAGGCATGTATACCGTTAGTCAACTTTTAGTCCACTGTCAGGCATGTAGACCTGCAGGTCAAAAAATTCTCTCTCTCATAGTATATGTACCCTCCCACTTTACATTCTCACACAAAACCCATGAATTCAAACAGCTTAACAAGTCCCTTCAAAAAGCAGAACACTTAGGGTCTTTTTGTTTGGGCTGCTGCTGTTGAGAAGCAGCTGTACCTGGTGAGCTGTTAGAAAGCAGCTGTAGGAAGTAGCTGCTGGAAGCTGAGATTTGATGTTTGGCAGAACTGCTTTTGATGACTGCTGTTCCTGATTTGAAGGATGAAATGTCTGGAATACCCCTGAATGCTGAAGATGTTGTATAAATACTGATTCGAGCTGAATTAGCTAATTCTAACCATTTCTGAACACAACTGTGATCATTAATGGAAATTACCACAATATAAATTTATAAGTATTCATAAACAATTTTTATTGAAATAATTTGGGAGTTCTTTATTTGAATTTTGGCTTTTAGCTTTTGGCTTTTGGCTTTTGGCTTTTAAGTAAAAATTTATGCGGCAATTATATTACAAGACTGTCATATTACATAAAACATAAACCATCACATTTATATTACAAGACATTTCAATACGAATCCAAAAGAGCTAGAAGTTTGTCACATGCACACATATATTACAAAACTTACATTAACCGAAAAGCGCTACAAGCTTTCTCTCATCTAGACACCTCCCCTTGACGCAAAAAAAGCATTAGCTATGTTATCACGAATGTTGTTCATGCTAACATGGTCCTCTCCCAAATCATCGCCTACATTGCCTCCTGATGTGGAACTAACATGCCCTGGCGGCATATAGTTCTCATCATTATCGCAACGATAGAAGTGAAGATCAAACAACTGACTATCACGAATGAAGTTATGGAGTGCTAGACATGCAATGATAATCTATGTCTGCTTCTCTAACGGGTAACTGGATATACCATGCAAGATGCGCCATTTCTGCTTCAATACCCCAAATGCTCTCTCAATAGCATTCCTCAAAGATGAATGGGCATGGTTGAATATTTCTTGCTTTCCAGTAGGCGCTCCAGCTAGCCTAAATTCAGGTAGGTGATACTTGGTTCCTGTATACGGTGAGAGATACCCAACCTGATTGGGGTAACCCGAATCAACTAGATAGTACCTTCCTGCATGACAGTATTAGACACAAGTGTAGTGCATATATGACACAGATATCACATGATAAAAGTATATGACACAGATATATGACACAAGTTAGTCCATATACCTGGAGGAGGGTGAGAAAAATTTGCTTCAAACTTAAGCAATGTATCTTTGAATATCCTCGTGTCATGCACGGAACCGGGCCATCCTGCAACTATGGAGGTGAACCGCAAGTCAAAATCACAAACAGCCATAACATTCTGTGTGGAATATCCAAGGCGACCAACATGGTTCACCATATCAGCAGCTGGCACAATAACTGGTATGTGTGTCCCATCAATTGCACCAATTGCACCATTGAAATGAGGTGTAAATCTAGAGTCCCGTAGCCTCTCATGCACCGTTGGGAACTGTGGATCAATAGGCTTGATGATATCTCCAGCTAACAGATTCACGTAGTATAGCACCTCAGCAAACTTCCTATTGATTGTCTCCTTGGATCTCTTGAATCGGTTATGAACTTGACTCACAGATTGTGGACTACCAAGAGTCCACAAAAACATTCCAAGTGCCTCCTCAGAACACATGCGGGTTGACCCCTTGAAGCCATAGTTGTCAACCAAAGTGTCATGCAAAGCATCAAAACATGGCCTATGCATTCTGAACATGGCATAGCAATCCTTCGAGTTGCCCAAGTTATCAAATACCCATTGTTGTCCAGTTACTCTTGGTTCTACCCTCTGTTTCTTCGTAAGATGCTTCTCGGAGTGTTCAAGCACATGATACATCATTTGTGTATATCGTCGCCGACGACGCCTTCTTGAATCCATAAGTGCGGACTCAATGCTATCCTCATTGTCACTTTCATCGGTACTCTGACTTGTGCTCATCTAAAAACAACAACATACAGTAATATTAGAACCAAATCAGTAATATTAGAACCAAAACAGCGCCAAACAGCAATATATATGACCAAAACAGCAACATATATGATCAAAACAGCAACATATATGATCAAAAATATGACCAAACAGCACCTTATATGACCAAACAGCAACATATATGATCAAAAATATGACCAAACAGCACCTTATATAGATAAAGGTAACACTTCCATCCATAAATAGATATTCCAAGTCTTATGGGTACATAACATAGTACTTAACATAACATGGTTCCATAAGGATACAATCTCAAAGTATATTATGAGATGGGCATACAAATGCATATAAAGACTCTAATTTCTCTTCCGGTCCTCATATTGCATCTTCAACCAACGGAGCCGACCGTCCTTAGTTTTCATGGTATAGAAGAAAGCTCGATTTTCAAGTTTGCCAAATATTTTTGTTGCAATGTAATGCTCAACACTACCCTCCTCGGCTCCACATTCCACAACTTCTTTCATTATGGCTTCAATATCATCAACCACTTTGCTTGGAGATGACATTCCACGATCTTCATTAATGCAATGGTCAACCCAACGCTTGAAGTCTTGTTGCATGGGATTCTTCTTTTTCTTCCCCGGGCTACATGCAATCCTAGCAGCCCCACGCTTTCTATTAACACTAGGAGGTGTTGGCGTCGAGCCTTCTTCTTCAAGAAGATCAACCAAATCTGCGGGCACTCCTCTTGGCACTCCCGGCATGACCGCCGATGTTCCATCAACATGAGCATCCTCAAACATGACCTCCATCAACTCCAAGTTGTCCGGGGGACCTTTCCGGAAACCCGCAATAAGCTTGTTAGCCTACATAAGATTTGCATCATGCCAAGTTAATAGCTACAATTGTGCATCATCACAAGTTAATAGACATAAACATTGGCATATTTCATACCTTGATCAATTCATCCCATTGTGCATCATCTGCTGTTATTGTATTCTTTACCGGATCCCAACCAAGTCCGGTTGCTTTGGTGGTGTAGTACACCCATGCTTGGTACAATGCTTTGGTTGAATCCCACTTATTTTTAAATTGTGTCTTGGTGTAGTTTCTTCCCGTCTTAAGACCAAACTCTCTGCCTAGATTCTTGTAACCCTCCGGACTAAGGAAAGCGGTTGGCCTATTTCCTGCCCTTTTTTGATTCATGCATATTTCACAAAATATTGTTGTTGAAGATGAATCCCAATGTGCCTTAGGTGCCTTATCTTTTTCCATCTAAATGCATAAGTAAATTATTTAACTCCTACTTCACATATCAAATGGAAATCCAACAATATATGTATGCAAAATATCACACAATCTGAAACAATAGGGACATATACATCACAGATCATCACCTCAAAACAATCCAAACATCACAGAGATAGCTCAATCTTGCAGGATGTTACTATGGCAGGAGGGAGGCAGAGAATAAAGAGGAGGGCTCACCTTGCTGGACGGGGAGAAGAGCAGGGAGCAGTAGGGAGGCGGCGGCCGATGGGGACGACCTCCTCGTCTGCCCGTGCGAGGTGCCGAGGTAGGGGAGAAGAGCAGGGAGCAGTAGGGAGAGGCGCTAGCAGGCCGGCGGCTGGGCGGAGGCAGGCCGGCGGCGGCTGGGCGGAGACAGGCCGGCGGCTGGGCGGAGGCAGGCCGGCGGCTGGGCGGGGCCGACGGCTGGGCGGCGGCGTGCCGGCGGCTGGGCGGAGGCAGGCCGGCGGCTGGGCGGGGCCGACGGCTGGGCGGCGGCGTGCCGGCGGCTGGGCGGCGGCTGGGCGGGGCCGACGGCTGGGCGGCGGCGGGCCGACGGCTGGGCGGCGGCTTGGCGGCGGCTGGGCGGCGGGGTCAAACCCTAGCCGCCATGGACAGAGAGAACGGGGAGGGGAAAATGCGACTCGGGGTGTCGGCTGGGATACCGATTCGTGTGTGGAGCGCGGTATATATATCCAGTGGCAGTTTTTTTGTAAATAGTTCAAAGTAGTATGGATAGTGATGTCTTTTCCAACTCGGGAAGCTCGGGAAGCAGCTAAAAGCAGCTCGCGGCTAGCTTCCTCTCGACAGCAGCCGTGTAGTGTGTTTCGGTGGAGCGCTTGTACGCAGCGCTTTACAAAATTTGGTTGTTTGTTTGGGCTTCCACTTTTGGACCCTAAAAGCAGAAGTAGAAAATTAAGCCGCCGAATTTTCTAGGACAGAAAGAGGATTAAACGTCTCTGCGCCGGCGCGTACTTCAGTCGGCGGCTCGTCGTGTCAGCCATGATGAGCTGACCTGAACGGAACGGCCGAAGGGCCGCAAGATATTTCGAGTTCTAACTTCAACCACAGTGCTTGACTATGACCCGAAAAGGCATCGATCTGACTAGACTAGTTAGTTATCCATACATGAATACATCGATCAAATTAAGCAGCAGCTGTAGCACACTTGTTGTACTACTAGTAGCTTGGTTCTACTGGTCGCTAGGCGGGCAAAGGCTGTGGCCATTCCACTCATCAGCTGTCTACCGTTCTCGCTAACGCGCGCATTAATTTTGGTGTTCATGATCATGGAGAAAGATTTCCTCTCTTGGCTATTAGATAGATGAGACCTCTTTAGCAGTAAATTTATACACACTAGATAACATCCTGTTTTAATTCGGTCCTTTTGGAACTTAAACCCGGATGAGCTACAGCGCATCCGCAAGCCTTGCCGTACTATTTTAGCTAAGATACAACCCTTATATGTTGCTATAGAAAAAAAAAAGTTGGCTAGACCAATCATATTGATGCTATAGCCTAAACACATTAAATATAGATACAACCTCTAAAAAACAATGCATTGGAGTATTCGTTTCTTAGATTATACTACCACCTAGGATAACTCGATAAGATACAATGTATTGTAGAAGGCCTGAGTGTTTGTACGGCACGGTTGTAATGTAGTCTGAATATAAATTTCAGCGATGAACGCTAAGAATTTCTGCAAAATTACTTATATATTTCTACAAAATTACTTATATTGGTGACTTATGGATTTCCCACAGTAGGTGTTTTGAGATTTTAAAAGCATGTTGTAATTAATTAGTACTACTTTATCGAAAAAAATTAATTAGTACTAATTTTGAATACTTTCTCTTTCTCAAAAAATTTGGGATTTTAAATTAATAAAAGGGTGTGGATATTGAAATATTCTAGAACTTGTTTCATCTATATTCCAGAACTTAATACGCCTTCAATATTTTTTTTTGCATGTTTTGGTGGACGCGGTAGTGGCATGCAGAATCTCCAACTGTGCCCTACTTGAGAACCAATGAGTAATGAGTGATTGATATTACAAAGCGATGTAATATTATTATTTTCGTGTTTGAAATGAGAAAGTTCAGTTGAGGGAGAATATTTTGTGAGAATTTTTGTCCTATCTCCTTTGTATTTAGCAGTATGTCCATTATTATTTGTAGCAATTCAATTTCTGGGAGCTTTAAACTTTCCTCTTTCCAAAAGGACTGGTATTTCATAATCTTAAATGATGGATGCAAATTTTGAATACGATTTATGAAAGCAATTGATTTTTAATATGGATACATTAGAAAAATACTTCAAATTTATATTTTTTGTTCCCGAGCTGCGGTCATTGCAAATTTCCATTCCTTCAGATTTATTCTGATAACAATAATTCTGGGTTTGAGTTTTAAAAAAATATCTGGATTTGGTTAGTTAACCTGCTGGTAATGCCTGGAAATGAGTGTACTGACGCGATGTAGGATATGGTAAGCACAATTCCATCCTCGCCTGGCACCCCGTTCCACTGAATATTTTTCAGGGCACGGTTATGCTATAACTTTGTCCTGATAATAAACAAGTATGCACCCTTCCTTTGCCATGCGGGAAGCGGCGCAGCCTGGTCGCATGTCGTCGGTCTGCAGCACCACTTCGTTAGGTTGACCTGAATGACCAAAAAATGAACCATTCTTCGATAAGCTGTGCTATACCTCCGATGAATATGGTCGGAGGCATGTATGATGCACTACATTATGTTAACCGTACAGCTCTATTGGCTAGCCGTCTGCGCTCGTTTCATCTGTGTGTATCGGACGCTTGACAAGCAAAGTTAGCAGACCCACTCCATTCTGTTAGGAATAAATTACAACCGCTCTAGGCGGTTACTAGTATGCCCAAAGCACCCTTTCTGTACAGACATGTCTCTTGTGTATAGACACCTCTTCTCTCTCTCCCTCAGCAGTTGCATCTCTTGTAAACAGTTATGTCTCTTGTAACAGGCACCTCTTCGGAGGCACCCCAAAATCCTTGTATAAATAGGGCTTTGCCCACAAGCAATAAACACAAGTTTTCACTCTCAATCCTCTGAGTTCTAACACGTTATCAGCACGCTCGACAATCTGAGCGATTTCGAGAACAACGAGATCAAAGAACAAAAGAGGAAGCGCACGGGCGTCTGCCTCCATCCTTGGAAGAACAAGGCATACACCCTATTGCTAATCGGTAAGAACATTATAGAATCGAAGGCCTCGACTAAGAAGGTAAGCAACATCTTAGCCTTCTTCAATAAAAGTCCGCGGTCGCCGACTCCCTCACGCCCCGCGGCTCTCGTCGCCGACCTCGTCGCCCTCGGGCTGCCGCTTCGCATCCCGCCGTCGAGCGGCAGCGAACGTCGCGTCGGCAGTTGGAGCCCGGCCGCGCTGGGGCTCGCAGACGGCGGCACGTCGCTCGGGGACATGGAGCCCGGCCGCGCTCGAGCTCCCGAACGACCGCGCGGACGGCGTTGCGCCCGGCGCCCGCCCCCGTGGTGACTCCTCCGGCGAGTTCATCCGCGACGGAAACATCTCCGTCCGCAGGTGAAGGCAGCCGATGCAGCTCGCAGAGGCGCTTGGGCTGTGTTTCGTGGAATCGGGTGCTCTACCATGGTCGATACGGGGGAGTTGATTTGGGGATAAGGAACTGACGCAATGAAATATATGTTGTCCACTCCTCCCTTATCCTCTCGTATGGCCTAGAAGCCTGTTGGACCGCTTACTGCCTAACTCTCCGTCCATGTGCACTGGCTAACTAGATTACATTACTGGCTAACTACATTACATTACGTATTTCAGTTTTAGCTTACCAGTGATCTAGCAGTAGTTTTAACTCTGTTTTAGATTCTGTAAATTATAGCTTATTAGTTTCTGTAATTTATTTCAGTTAGAGTACTAAGTATTCCTGAAAATATATGTGATGTAATATATTTCCATGTGTGCACATGTTGAAATAGATTACGTTCATTATTTGCAATTGAGATTTTAATTTCTTGCAAATAAATTGATTCATCTTAATTGAGCTATTTTGGTTCAATACGAGCAAGAATTGATATGCAAAATTAAATATCAATTTACCATCAATTAAGTCTAAAATGCCTTAAAAGCACAAAATTGACTTAATTCGAACTGAATTGATATGCAAAATCAAAAAAAAAAGTGACTACTTCAAATTTATATATGGGATCACAAGGTAATGTGGCATCTACTGCATGGTGTGCAGATTATCCACAATATTGTGAGGTCTACATTTTGTCAAAATTGACACAATGACTACCTTCAATGTGCTCTCCCATATATTTAAATCAAATCATAACATAAGGTACTAAGAAAAAAAAAGCATCTACTGACTTGGGTCAGACTATGCTTCTTGGTGCTGAGAGATGTACTCCATAAAAATGGTGATTATCTACAATGTGTTATGATAAATGATTTGAGGCCTACACTAAAACCCAAGTGTTCACTTGAGTTTACAAGATTTTGCAAATTTTATTACAACACAATCAAGATGACTTTAATTTACATACATGTAAATTAATCAAATCTATGGTTCTCGTTCATGTAGGACAACATGGCCGCTAAAGATTTTGAAGAGCTTGCGCTCGATGGGCATAACTACCCTACATGGGCAATGGATGTTAAGATTAGTCTTTCATCCCGTGGCATTGCAGGTGCACTCATACCACCTGAGAATCCTCCTCAAGAGGGAGATGCACAAGTAACTGAGCAACAGAAATATACTGCCTTATCCCTTATAAGGCAACATATTCACCCAGATTTGAAATCTGAATATTTGATGGAGGAATCTCCAAGCAATATGTGGCAATCACTTAAAACAAGATATGAACAGCAAAAGGTCGTCATACTGCCTGAAGCTAGTCATGAATGGACCCATTTAAGACTCCAGGATTTCAAATCCGTTGGAGCTTATAACCATGAAGTCCATAAGATTTGTTCTAAATTGCGGTTTTGTGAGAAGGAACCTTCAGAACTGGAGAAGATAGAAAAGACTCTATCAACTATGATCCCCGCTGACAGGATCCTACAGCAACAATATCGTGCCAGGAATTACCAAGTTTATTCTGAACTTATACATGTACTCCTCCAGGCTGAGAAACATGATGAACTTCTTTTAAAGAATAGTCATCAACGCCCGGTTGGGGCTGCACCTCTCCCTGAAGTACATGCAAATTTTCAGAAAAAACAATAAGTTCAATGGCTCATTTAAAGGCCAAACTAAGAACTTCAAGGGTAAATTCAACCGCAACCGCAACAAGAAGAACAAGCCACATAATTCAGATAAGGGGAAGGGCAAAGCAAAGAATAAGTTTGATAAGACAATTCTTTGCCAGAAATGTGGATGCTACAAGCATGTCACCAAGAAATGCCGCACCCCAAGACATCTGGTAAACCTCTACCTGCAATCCATGGGACGTAACGGACATGCCCAAGGAGCAAGATATGAATCTCACTTCAATCTTCAACCTGATAATAACATGGAAGCGGGATGTTCGCAAGATGTTCAAGGAACACCAAGCAACACCAAAGAATTCCATCAACCATAGGACTCCATGGACAAGGAGAATATGATGATAGAATACGCCTCAAACGACATGTTCGGGGACTTTGACTAGTCAATCAACTCCATTAAATAATATATTTATTTACATCCATTGGATTGTCGTAATAAATTAATAATAATAATATGTAAAGCACAATATGTATTGTATCAAACATATTATTAGTGTTGTTGGTATCATCACCCTATATTGTAAAGCACAATATGTATTGTATTAGCACTTTGATATTAAGAAAGTTGTATGTATTCTATATATTCAATAGAAGTCTTTTCATCACTGAAAATTCTACATTTTAATATATAGATTTCTACGGGAGTCAATCCAAATGGAGGAGGAAATATGCCTTGTGGACAGTGGTACCACAAACTCTATACTTAGGGAAATAAAATATTTTCAAACTCTCAAAAAGTTGAATGGAAATATTTTAACAATCGCTGGACGCGATGCGGTAATTGTTGGCACAGGACGTGCCATATTTACCCTCCCTATGGGTACGCAGATTATAATTGAGGATGCTTTATTATATCCCGATTCAACTCGTACCCTCATCGGCTACAGAGATATCCGCAAAAATGGATTTCACATTGAAACCCATGAGGACAACAAAGAGGAATATCTCCTCTTTACCAAAGACAATGGATATGGCAAACAAATATTTGAGAAAATTCCTTCTTTATCATCAGGATTGTACTACACATACATAAAACCCGTAGCACATGTTGCGTATAAGGTAATTTTTCAAAATGTCAATGCATTTCAAACTTGGCATGATCGCCTAGGTCATCCTGGTATCGGGATGATGAGAAAAATTATCTGCAATTCCAATGGTCATGACTTAAATGAAGCTAAATTCCCACAATCTTCGGATTTCATGTGCACTGCATGTGCTACTGGGAAACTTATTTTAAGACCTTCTCGTCTTAAAATCCAAGCGGAACCACTCCAATTCCTTGAAAGAATTCAAGGCGATATTTGTGGTCCTATCCAACCATTGTCTGGACCTTTTAGGTATTTCATGGTTCTTATAGATGCATCTACACGATGGTCCCATGTGTGTCTATTATCCACACGAAACCATGCATTTGCTAAAATAATGAGACAAGTTATTAAATTACAAGCTCATTATCCTGAGAATCGAATCAAATCAATTCGAATGGACAACGCTGCTGAGTTTTCCTCGCGAGCCTTCAATGATTATTGCATGGCACTAGGAATTGAAGTTCAGCACTCGGTCCCATATGTCCACACTCAAAATGGTTTGGCCGAATCTCTAATTAAGAGAACTAAGCTCATAGCACGACCTTTGCTAATGAATTGCAACTTATCAACTTCATGTTGGGGTCATGCAGTTTTACATGCTGCTGACTTAATTCAATTGCGACCAACTGCATATCACAGCACTTCCCCTCTGCAATTAGTACGTGGAAATCTACCTAATATTTCCCATCTGCGTAAATTTGGATGCGCCACATATGTGCCAATCTCACCACCGCAGCGTACATCCATGGGCCCACACAGGAAACTGGGGATCTATGTGGGGTACAAATCACCGTCAATAATCAAGTACCTTGAACCCCTCACAGGGGATCTATTCACAGCTCGTCACGCTGATTGCATCTTTAATGAGGACCATTTCCCGGCATTAGGGGGAGATATCAAGTACCAAAAAGAATGCCCGGAAATCGATTGGAATGCCCAAGGCATTTCCTCCTCTGACCCACGTACTCAAGAAACTGAACTTCAAGTTCGGAAGATAATTAATTTGCAACATATAGCAAATAATCTGCCAGATTCATTTACTGACTATAAAGGTGTCACTAAATCCTACAATCCTGCAATAAATGCGCCTGAAAGAGTGGAGGTACCAACACAAACCACTCAACCCCCTATTCAAAATAAGAGGGGGAGAAGTACGGCCATAAAACAGGATTCAGCTCCTCGCAAGCAACAAAGGAAACAGGGGAAGAAACCCTCTGAACAAGTAAATATAAAACAGGATTCAGCTCCTCGCAAGCAACAAAGGAAACAGAGGAAGAAACCCTCTGAAGAAGTAAATGTAAATCAACCTAGCGTTGATAATCCAGTGGAAGGACAACCTCCACAACCCAGCTCAGTTGTGCACTCAATGACTGGGACATCGGAAAACCCAGACTCAACCGTATTGGGAAATCACGACGAGTCAACAAGGGTAAATGAAATTTCCACAAACTATATAGACTCTGGAGAATCTTACAACCGTAAGTCTACAATTGTCGACATAAATTTCTCTACTACAATTGCAAACAACCTTCTAAATGATCATGATCCAAAGACCATGGCAGAGTGTGAGAAACGCTCCGACTGGCCTAAATGGAAGGATGCAATCCAAGTAGAATTAGCCTCGCTCAATAAACGAAAGGTATTCACTGAAGCAATACCTACACCTCCCAAAGTTTTCCCTGTGGGATTTAAATGGGTTTTCGTTCGTAAGCGGAACGATAACAATGAGGTGGTGAGATATAAAGCAAGGCTTGTAGCCCAAGGTTTCACGCAGAGACCAGGCATTGATTTCAATGAAACTTATTCTCCGGTAATGAGTGGTATTACATTCCGATACCTCATATCTATGGCAGTACAAAATCGTCTATCTATGCAGTTGATGGACGTAGTGACCGCTTACCTTTACGGATCACTTGATTCGGACATCTATATGAAGGTTCCTGATGGAATCCCAATTCCGAATCCAAATGCAAACCGCAACGTATATTGTGTAAAACTAAATAAGTTTTTATATGGCTTAAAACAGTCGGGACACATGTGGTACAACCGACTTAGTGAGTTCCTATTGAAAAAGGGATACTCCAACAATGATGATTGTCCATGTGTCTTCATCAAAAAGTCTGAAACAGGATTTTGCATTATTTCAGTGTATGTTGATGACCTTAATATCATTGGCAACACACAAGATATTGATGAAGCACGCAATCACCTAAAGACGGAATTTGAGATGAAGGATTTGGGTAAAACCTAATTTTGCTTAGGATTACAACTTGAGCACCTTCCCTCAGGTATTTTGGTTCATCAAACCGCCTATATCCAGAAAATATTGGAGAAATTCAATATGGACAAATCCTATCCATCCAAAACTCCCATGGTTGTTCGATCTCTAGACGTAGAGAAAGATCAATTCAGACCAAGGGATAATGGAGAAGAGATACTGGGATCCGAAGTTCCATATCTCAGTGCTATTGGAGCGCTTATGTATCTTGCAAATTGCACCAGGCCTGATATTGCATTTGCAGTAAATTTACTAGCTAGACATAGCGCAGCTCCTACTAAACGACATTGGACGGGAGCTAAGAATATCTTTCGATATCTCCAAGGCACAAAGGATCTTGGCCTATTCTTTCAATTTCAGAGAAATCTGGACATTGATATGATTGGGTATACCGATGCTGGCTACTTATCAGACCCCCATAATGCCAGATCGCAAACCGGTTTTGTGTTCCTACATGGTGGGACAGCCATCTCATGGAAGTCTTCTAAGCAAACCTTAGTGGCTACATCCACCAATCATTCTGAAATAATTGCATTATATGAGGCATCACGTGAATGTGTATGGCTTCGCAGAATGATAAACCACATACAACAATCATGTGGAAAAGGTTCTATCGAATCTCCGACCATTATTTATGAAGATAATGCTGCTTGTGTTGCTCAAATGCAAACGGGTTACATAAAGAGCAATATCACTAAACATATTGCACCCAAATTGTTTTATCCCCATGAATTACAGAAAAGTGGAGATATAAACATTTTGCAAGTCAAATCATGTGATAATCTTGCTGATCTATTCACGAAGTCACTACCAACTTCAACATTTGAAAAGTATGTTCATGGAATTGGTATGAGACGACTTCGAGATTTGAAAGGATCAGGGGGAGTATCCCTCTGAACCATAACCCATTCAAACATTATATTACACTCTTTTTCCTTTATGAGTTTACTCTCATGGTTCTCATCGAGGTTTTTAATGAGGTAATATCAACACAAGAATATATGTCATACCTCCTATTTTCCCCACCGGGGTTTTTAACAGATGTATACAAGACATATTAATTGTTCTCTAAACTTACCAATGAATTTTATCCTTCCAAGGTTTTCTCATATAAGTTATCAAAGAGACAATAATCATTATATGTTGTACTATTTTCTCCTTACTTTTCCCACTGGGTTTTAAAGGAGTTTTTGACAACATATCAAATTCTAGTCTCCTCATATTTTTCCCACAGGGTTTTTGGGGGAGTTTATTCAAGAAAATTTATCGCTTGTGATCAAGGTCATTACATTCAAGATTATACAAGGAATACAAGACATACAAGAAGAATCTTTGTGCAAGGGGGAGTGTTAGGAATAAATTACAACCGCTCTAGGCGGTTACTAGTATGCCCAAAGCACCCTTTCTGTACAGACATGTCTCTTGTGTATAGACACCTCTTCTCTCTCTCCCTCAGCAGTTGCATCTCTTGTAAACAGTCATGTCTCTTGTAACAGGCACCTCTTCGGAGGCACCCCAAAATCCTTGTATAAATAGGGCTTTGCCCACAAGCAATAAACAAGTTTTCACTCTCAATCCTCTGAGTTCTAACACATTCTTCGGTTACATAGTATTTCCTGACACTTCCTATTCCGAACAGCAATTCTCTGAGTAAAACGCATATGACTGGTGATAGAGAAAAGCAGAAAATGACCTCTGCGTAGCATGACTGCATTTTTTCCACTACAGCAGACATATAAATAGTCAGTTGAGGAGAAGTTAAGAAGTAGAAAAGGGGCTCCATGTGAATGGGGGAAAATTGGTTTGAATAGTGTAACCACGCTAGATGTCTGGTAAGCGTGCCATGTCGAAACGATTTAACTGAAGTACGAAAAAAGAACAGAGAAAAGCTTTCAACCGCAGTTGGTGAAATCAGTTGTCGCGTGTTTTCTTTATTCTCTGTGGGAAACAAAAAATCACACGTCACATACATGAGAAACTATATAATGAAGTGACTTGTACTATAGATACTTGATTTAGTTTTTATTTTATTCTGCAGTTGGCAACTTATGAATTTTAGCGAACCCAATCAAATGGTTCTGGCTTCATCTATTTTATTTCAAGAAAAGAAGGGACCCATTGGCCTTTGCATCGATTTATGCATGTAACCTATTTTTATTAAATATATTAATTCTTACAAAGCATAATGTCTTATAAGCTACTTTTTTTTGAAATGTGGCAAAAGAATTGGTATTCATTGATAAAGAAGAATAGAGTTGGCCGGTTCATACTAAAAAAATTGTCGAAAACTAATACAACGGACAATTTCACACCCTGGCCCTAATGCCACTCTCCAAATAAGCGGACTCGTCATCCATGCAAGCGAAGGTGGCCGACACCCCACACCTCAACACACGAGAGGCTAAATTCTGGAACCGCCGCTCGGACTTCCGTGTTGGCCCTTGGTCAGCGCACCTGCCTAGCCGCAAACAAAGATTCTAGACAGAGCCAACAATGACATCTATCGACAGGCATAACCGACCTTAGTGATGAATATGGGCTTCACAAGAGATGCCTCCAATGAGGGCAATAACGTCCTAGAGCACCGCTGACGAAGGAATGCCAAATAGGCCCTCGATATTCGCCTACCTGGTTTTCGGCCCAGGAGGGATAACCGTTGAAGGAATTACAAGGCCCATGAAGATATCAGCTTGGCGCGGCGCAGGGACATAACTTGACGTACAAGATGAAGACTCGAAGAAGGAGACCTAGTCGAATTAGGACTCATCTAGGGTTTATTCAAACCGATTCTATCTGTAATCAACTTGGAGAACAATCCCGGGACCCAACCTTCACATATAAAAGGTTGGGAGGGAGATCGTAGCGCCTCTCTAGACACTTTTTCACCACCTCACGCCGGAGCGCTCGAAACATCAAGAGCTCTCTGCCTTTGGCTAGATCCAATTTACGCCTCCATTGTAACACCTCCACTGTAGCCACCCCATCAATAAAGTCAGATAAGCAGGACGTAGGTTTTTACCCTACCAAGGGGGCCGAACCTGGGTAAAACTTGTGTCCCTCTGCTTTCGTCTGATCGCCGTCGAGTTCGCCGGATCCCACTAGCGCTCCATGTCTCGAAAGCCCACAAACATGGGCATTGCCGGGGTTGAACCTCGTCAATTGGCGCCGACCGTGGGGACGACGGGATCTGGATCTACGGATTCGCCGGCTCCTTCACCAACCATTGCCAACCTCACCACATCGACAAGGTTCGGCGGCTCGTCATCAGCCATAGCCGTCGATTCCGCGTCGCCGTTCGACATCGACATCAACCCGCTCACCATCAACTTCGACACCAACGACAAGATCGACATCGACACCGCATCAACAATCAACGTCGGCATCGCTGTGCCAACCGTCATCGACACCATCCCATCGAAGACTAAGGTCAGCTTCGCTAGATCGGCCATCATCGACACTGCATCGCCTAGCGTCACCGATCTCACTCCGGCTGCGACCATCATCGACCCTACCTCAAGCCCGGCAGGAGCAGTATCGACGGTGACCGGAGGCTTCGACATGGCCTTCGGACTGTTCAACTTCCACGTGGATAATGACGGAGTCGCTGAGTTGATCTCCATCAGCAATTCGACGCTGCCCGCAGCAGATCCAAGCGCGTCACCAACTATCGAGGGCAACCCCTCGACGACCATGCCGCTGGCGCCATCGGAGGAGGGACCAAGGCTGGAAACTTCGACCCCGTTAGTTGGGTTGAACGACTTTCAAGATCCAACTCCATCCCTAACCACTGCCTATTGCGTCGAGTGCGACGCTTACCACTTCGTGGGCGCCAGAGATTTCTCGTCCCACGAGATCGCCGGCTGTGAAGATCCTCGGGGAGGTATTGCTGCTATCTACCCGATGATATCCGAGTGCGAACGGGCTCTCAACACCCTCACGCTCCGTCCTACGCCCTACGACCCTGATTATGTCAAAGGGCTGTACTCGGACTATACATGCTTAGACGATGACGTCGTCTACCCCGAGGCTAAGGGAAAGATTGGCAATTCGGCTAGCTCATATTCGAGCGAATCTGCCTCATCAAGTGATGGATACATGGCCGATTACGAATCCGACATCATGATCGAGGTTGGATCGTACATCAAAGACGACGATATCTACCCTCCCGCGCTGGGCGAAATCAGCGATGACTCGATCCCACCGTTCAGAGGACACTGCATGATGGCATCGCACGGAGACGGGAGACAGGAACGAGCACAGATCCAATGATGGTCAAAACTGGTCAAACACCGGTCGTCAATTCATAACACAAGACCAGATCCGGCACGCAAGGAGAGTATACTCGGGCGAAGCAAATATGGGCCCTAATCCGAGCCCGCAGGAGCTAGCTGCGCTCCGATTCGTCCTCCAAGAGCAGAAGGACCAGATTAGTACCGATAGGCGCATCCTAGAGCGGCGCAGAGATGAGGCCGACGCGTCCAGCAGAAGACGGGCCGAACGATCGTCTCATTACTCATCGAGTGTCCAGCATAGGACGCGGTCGCACATCTAGCCCGGGGCCGATGTGCACAACATCACCCGGAATTTAGAAGCGGAATTTAACGAAGCTGAGCTACTGCCCAAGACCAAGGAAGCTGCAATTATGGCTGCAGCAGCATATATTGCTGCGAACGCTCCCAACGACGACGAGCATATGCGGCATGTGCGGAACCTGGCACTCGAAGGAGTTAGGGTGCTTCAAGGCACAACTAACCAAGGGTGCGAAACGATGCCAAGAACAACTATCCCGCCAGTAGGGCAGTCCAGGCACCCAGCAGCGGAGCCAACAGTCGCGCCCAGGACTCAACTGGTGGAACCTATCAACGGGGAACTTCGACACGGCCTGGCTCAGAACAGAGTCGATTCAGCACGTGCACGACGCGATGCGCGTCGCTTCGAGGAGGAACGTGAGCTGGAAACATTTGGCGGTAATCACGATGGATTGTGTGGAGCGGAATGCTTTAGCCTCCTGATTCGTTCCATGCCACTGCCGAAAGGGATCAAGCTTAGCGACAGCGTAGTCAAGTTCAATGGGCAGCAGGACCCCCGAATTTTGCTCGATGACTTCATCACCGCCGTCACCATTGGCGGCGGATCTAGAGATAACGCTCTCCAGTTACTGTCGTTGCACTTGAAAGACAACGCAAGGGCGTGGCTGAACAACCTTGCTCCTGACAGCATTCGCTCTTGGGAGGAGTTTCAGCAAGCATTTATTGCGAACTTTCGAGGCACCTCACAACGGCCCACGTCGTTCGAAGAGTTGCGCCTGTGCGTACAGAGGACCGGGGAGAACCTGAGGTCATACATCTCATGATGGATCAGCCTCCACAACACGGCGGAAAATATTTTGCCCGAGAGAGCCATCGACGCTTTTCGGGACGGTCTTATCCGACGCGACTTCAAGGAAGAGCTAGGACGTTGCAAGCCAAAGACCATCGACCATCTTATGAGCTTGGCAAACGAGTGGGCTGATGGATAAGACTCCATCGCGGCCCCTAGGAGCCGCCGACGATCAGCGGAACATGATGTCGACGCAAAAGATCAATTTCACCCCAACTCTCGAAATAAGGGTCGCCGAAGCCGCTACGATGACGCGGATACGATGGATATGGTAGCAGCAGGCTACATGAATAACGACCACGACGACAATCACGACGGACCAAGACGGGGGAACAACTACTACGAAAGCAGTAGCAGAAGCGCTGGCCGCGATTCGAGGCCAAAAACGGAGTGGCGCCAATGTCGTGATCAGCCACCGCCATCGGCGGAGGAAATGCTCAATGGGGGGTGCACAAGGCACACCTACATCGACAAAGATGGAGTGCGAAGACCTGCTCATCTCCTCATCGAGTGCAGGGAATTCCTTCGCCTTAGTCAAGAACTCTAGGAGAGGATGCAAACAGAGCAGCCGGTGGTAGGTGCGATAGCTTACAACGCTCCACCACCACCACCTAACCCGCCGGCAAATGTGGTGCAACAGGGCCACCAGGCCGCCACGATCCAACAAGTCGAGCCACGACAGCCAGCCGTCGAATAAGAGGCGTTCCCGCCACCATGAGGCTTCGTGCCCATGATCCAGAGAGGACGCCCGACGAATAAAGTCCAGCGAAAGCGCGAAAGAGAGGTTTTTCACGCTGAGCATGCACCGCCAGCTACGCCCGAATATCTGAACTGGTCAGAGCATCCGATCGGCTTCGACCGGTCGGACCACCCACCGAAGATCCCGCACCCTGGACACCACGCCTTGGTCCTCAAAGCGCAGATAGGGGGTTATACCTCCAAAAAAGTGTTCATGGATGGAGGGAGCAGCTTAAACCTCATTTATGCGGACACGCTGCGGAAGATCAAGATCCCGATGGACAACCTCCTACCGACAGAGACATCCTTTCATGGAATCGTTCCAGGCAAGCCGACATATCCACTGGGGGCAATACACCTGGACGTCATCTTCGGCACTCCAGCAAACTTCAGGAAGGAGAAGATCGAGTTTGAGGTCGTCGACTGGCCCTCGCAGTACCACGCTATCCTCGGGCGACCAGCATTTGCCCGATTCATGGCGGTGCCGCACTATGCTTACCTCAAGCTGCGGATGCCCGCAAACAGAGGGCCACTGATGATCAGCGGAACTTTTGCCCGCTCGAAAAACTGCGACAAGGACTTCAACAGCATGTCCCAGACATTTGGAGTGCACGAAGAGCTCAACCACATCAGGGAGAGCACCAACATGGACGTCGACCCACTGGCGCAGCAGAACGCCCCAGAACTATCATTCGACGCCAGCAAAGACACCCGAGAGCACCAGATCCACCCGATGGATCCAACCAAGACTGCGCGGGTGTCGAATTCTCTCTCTCCCGCATAGGAAAGCGCGCTCGTCGAGTTCCTCTGTGAGCACTGGAGGATGTTCGCCTGGTGTCCAGCAGATATGCCAGGCATCCCCGGGGAACTCGCCGAGAATGAGCTAAAAAAAATTCCTAACGCAAAGCCGGTCAAGCAGTCAATGCACCGGTACAACCCACAGAAGGCCCGATCAATGGACGAGGAAATAAATCGTCTCCTCGAGGCAAAATTTATCATAGAGATAAAGGAAGCCACATGGCTTTCACCACCGGTCATGGTAGAGAAGAAGGACACCAAGATCTACAGGATGTGCATCGACTTCACGGCGCTGAATAAACACTGCCCGAAAGATTACTTTCCTCTACCTCAAATCGACCAAATCATCGATTCTACCACTGGCTGCGAGCGCCTCTCATTTCTCGACGCGTACTCCAGGTACAACCAGATAAGGCTAAAGGTCGAAGACGAGGACAAGATGGCATTCATTACCCCGCACGGGGTATATTGCTACATGACGATGCCCTTCGGGCTCAAAAATGCTGGAGCCACCTATCAACGGTGCATGCAGGCGTGCCTGAAGGAGCAAATCGGCCACAACATTGAGGTCTACGTCGACGACATCGTCATCAAATCCACAAAAGCAGATAGCCTACTCGACGACCTGCGAGAAACCTTCGCCAACCTCGACCGCTACAGCATCAAGCTCAACCCGAAGAAGTGTTCCTTCGGGGTGCCTACAGGCCAGCTACTGGGCTACCTCATCCCTGAGAGAGGAATCGAGGGCAACCCAGAGAAGATTCAAGCCATCATCAACATGCAGCCGCCGAAGATGCTTCGACATGTCCAGCAGCTGACAGGTCGACTAGCAGCACTTAGCACTTTATAAGCAAGCTCGGCGAAAAGGCTCACCCTTTCTATCGGCTACTCCGGAAGACGAACAACTTCACGTGGACAAAAGAGGCGCAGGCCGCGTTCGACGACCTTAAGCGTCGCCTTTGGACGTCACCGGTCCTAGTCACCCCTCGAGAGAAAGAGTCGATGTTGCTGTACATAGCCGCTATGAATCAAGTTGTTAGTTCGGCTTTGGTGGTCGAGCGTGCAGAGGATGGCAAAGAGCACGGAGTACAAAGACCGGTATACTATCTCAGCGAGGTCCTGTCTCCAACCAAGCAAAGGTACCCCCATTACCAGAAGCTGGTATACGCCATTTACATGACAGGGAAGAAGCTGCCGCACTACATCGAGTGCCACTCCATCATAGTAGTGGCTTCGAATCCAGTATCCATCATCCTCAACAACCCCGATGCCACGGGGCGTGTGTCGCTATGGGGAATCACCCCGGGGCCCTGGGAGATCACGTACCAGTGCCAGTCAGCGATCAAGTCACAAGTCCTACCAGATTTCATAGCCTAATGGACAAACGCACAGATGCCCAAACTCCCAGACCTATCAAATTGCTGGACTATATATGTCGACGGGTCTAAACGAGTTTCAGGAGCAGGAGCAGGAGTGGTCCTCGTGTCACCACAGGGGGACAAGATGCGCTATGTCCTACGTATGCGCTTCGCGAACCCCTCAAATAATGAGGCGGAGTACGAAGCTGTTCTGCACGGTATGCGTATGGCGAAAGCCTGTGGTGCCACTCGCATCAAGATCCACGAAGACTCGAACCTCATCGCCCAGCAAGTCATGAAGGAGTCCGACACGACCTGCGCAAACATGATCACATATCGCGCAATGTATGACAAGCTCGAAGGCGATTTCGAAGGGTGCGAGGTGACGCATATTGGCAGGGAAAGCAACGAAGAGGCGGATAACTTGGTCAACATTGGTTCCAAGTGCTTGCCGATACCGCCAGGAGTCTTCTTCGAGGAGATATTCGAGCGCTCCATCAAGATCAAGCCAGTCATCGACCCGGTGTTGGCAACATGCTCGGGGGCTAAATAGTCAGGTCCCACCCCAGCAGCGGGAATAGAAGACCTGTCTGAAAAAACGGCCAAAGTCCTGCTCGTCGAAGCAGTCTAGACGAAGCCGTACCTGGCCTACCTGATACGAGGCGAACTCCTAGAAGACACTATCCATCGTCGACAGATCATGCGACGCTCCAAGGCCTTCACGATTATCAACGGAGAACTCTACAAGCGTGATACGTCTCAAACGTATCTATAATTTTTGATGCTCCATGCTTGTTTTTACACCATTTGCCTATTGTTTCGTTACACTTAGTGGCACTTTTATGCATTTTCCGGAACTAACCTATTAACAAGTTGCCACAGTGCCAGTTTCCTGTTTTCTGCTGTTTTTGTGTTTCAGAGTGATACACAGGAAATATTCTCGGAATTGGACGAAACAAGTTCCTGAAGTCTTATTTTACCCGGAAGCTTCCAGAGATCCAAAGGAGAGTAGGAGGTGAGGCACCAGGGGCCCACACATAGGGGTGGCGCGGCCAGCCCCTGGCCTGTGCCACCACCGTGTGAGGCCACCTGGCCCCTCCTCTGACATCGCCCCTTCGCCTATAAAGACCCCCCGACGGAAAAAACCTAAGTACCCGATCAGATTTCCAGAACACATCGCGATCCGCCGCCACCGTCGACCCGAAGATCGGGAGGGTCCAGAAGCTCTTCCCGGCACCCTGCCGGAGAGGGGAATCGCCACCGGAGGTCTTCTTCATCGCCATGCTTGCCTCCGGAGCGATGAGTGAGTAGTCTACCTTGGACTATGGGTCCATAGCAGTAGCTAGATGGTTGTCTTCTCCACCATGTGCTTCATGTTTAGATCTCATGAGCTGCCCTACATGATTGAGATCACCGTTATGTAATTCTACATGTTTGGTTTGTTGGGATCCGATGAATATTGGTGTTTATGATTAAGTTGTTGTACTGAATTATATCTTTTGTTATCTCTATGTTGTTTATGATCTTGCATGCTCTCCGTTGTTAGTAGCTATCTTGGCCGAGTAGTTGCTAGTGACTCCAAGAGGGGGTATTTATGCTCGATAGTGGGTTCATGCCTCTATTTCACCTGGGGGAGTGACAGAAACCTCTAAGGTGGTAGATGTGCTGTTGCTACTAGGGAGAAAACAACATTCATATGCTCAAGGGCATATGCTTTGTTTACATTACACACTTTTCTTAATGCAATTATCTGTTGTTCGCAACTTAATACTTCTAGGGTGTTCGGATTGATATCCCCGGGAGTGGATTATTAGTCATAGATGCAGTTGGATGGCGGTCTATGTATTTTGGTGTAATGCCCAGAGTAAATCTCATAGTGATCTTCTTGACATATCACGTTTATCTTTATTCTATCAATTGCCCAACTATAATTTGTTTACCCAGCATGTGTTATTTTATCTATGGAGAGACACCACTAGTGAACTGTGGATCCCGGTCCTATTTCCATCATATTGTTATCACCTGTTTACTTTACTCGCACTGTTTACTTTTCTCGCATACTATATTGTTTTCCACTTGATACACTTATAATCTTTGTTTCAAGCAAACCGGTGAGATTGACAACCTCATCGCAAGTTGGGAACAAAGTACTTGTTTGTGTGTGTGCAGGTTCCGCATCACCTTCAGTCGTCATTGTCTCTCCTCTCCTGATCGATAAACCTTGGTATCTTAACTGAGGGAAAACTAGCCGCTACACTCATCATACCTTCCTCTTGGGGTTCCCAACGGGCTGGTCATTCACCACACACAAGGACATTCTGCTCGCACGTCAACCACACGCCATCAGCTTATTTTCTGGCACCATCAACCGGTAGCAGCTACTTTTCTGGCGCCGTTGCCGGGGAGGAAGAGAAGACTTCTGCGAGGAGAGTTTTTCGCACACACATTCTTTACTTTGTTTTATTGTTTTGCTTACTTTATTTATTTTACCTGCATTGCTTTTATATCAAAAACCCAAAAAAATTAGAATCCTTGGTAGTTGTTTCTTTACTTTAGTTTATCATGCTGTTCCCTAAGTTTGTTCTGGAGGACCTCTCTGTAGGTAGTGGTTCGATTATTGGCAAAAGTAACATTGAGGAGTTCTTTAATCACGTTAGTATGCATGAGGAAGTTGAGGAAAAGTCTTGGGTTGAGCTTGCTCCTAGTATTGAAGTTGCTTCTGTTTATTTAGTTGACATGTTGGAAACTAGGTTTGCTAGTCTTAATCCTTTAATGCAATATATGTTCCTTAAGCTTCATGAAATTGAGGATCCCGAAAAGAAAGCTTTTATCTTGGAAACTTTGCGCCTAGAATTTAAGGATGTCGTTATTGAAGCTAGGAAAGTTCTTAAACGTTTTAATAAACTCGGTTCACCCATAACGGTTATTAGTACAAATGATGAAGGGGCCGAGATACCTATACCTTGCAAGCTTTTGGGATTGAGTGAAGCTTTCGAAAATAATTTTGACTGGATTTGTCCTGAAAATCTTTTTGATGAGAATAGTGTACCAAAGCATGATCAGAAAGGGTCTTCAAAAACTTATGTGGATGAAATACAATGCCTTATTGATAAGACCTCTGCAGTTGATCTTAATGCTTCTGCTGAAAATACTTGATTCGCAATTTTCTGCGCCTAGCTCAAAGGCGTTAAAGAAAAGCACTCTTGGGAGATAACCCAATGTTCTCTTTTCAGTACTTTTTCTTTTATTTGAGTATTGGAAGTCATTACTACTGTAATGACCACTCCTTATCTTGTTTATTTTGTTTTTGTGCCAAGAGAAGCCTCTAATTTGAGTGAGGTAAAGATTTGGGGATGTTGCTGTCCTGAAACTGTTTTCGGTGCTGCACCGTAAAAATTCGTGAAAATTCTCTGTTTATCTTTTGGACCTGAGATTTCTTGTGCATATGCCCCAGGTTATATCCAAACTTTTGTTAGTTGAACACTTTTTAATTTGAGCAACAGAAAATCCCTCAAAAATTCGACCTTTGTCAGCTGTTCAGTTTTGACAGATTTCTGCCAATATTTGTGGTTGCCACTTTATCGCTTTCTTTTGAGTTCTTTTGATCACGGAACTTTTTGGGAGGTTGCTACAGTAGTATTTGCTATATATGTGGTGGTTTTGAGTTGAAACCTGAAGCTAAAAGAGGATTGATTATATGTTATGCTTGCACTAATGTTGCTAATAGAATTGTGTTTAGTTTTGTATGAAGGAAGTTTTCAAGTGTAGGGATTGGAGAATGATGAGATGAGTAGAAGAATGGACAAAAGCTCAAGCTTGGGGATGCCCATGCATCACCCCAAGAAATATCCAAGAAGTACAAGCGTCAAAGCTTGGGGATGCCCCCGAGGCACCCCTTCTTCATCGGCAAAAATCAGGTCACCTTTCAAAACACTATATTTTTATTGCTTTATGCACTATGTGTTTTTCTTGGAGCGTCAGTAGTTTTAGTTTTCTTAGTTGGTTTAGTTTGTTTGTTTGCTGCAATAAATGGTTGGACCCCAACAAATTTCTTTTGGAGGAGATGTACTCGTTTTCATTTGCAAAGAACGCTCAGTTTTTCACTCTTATCGTTCATCGATGCGTTCTTCTTTTTCTGCTACTGCTTTTGGTTTTCGTTTTCGCCTTGATTTGCGTTCAGATCTTGTCATATCTTTTCATCAAGGTGTATTTTTGCCTCTGATCTTTATTGGTTTTCATCAAAAGAGGTGTTTATAAAAATTTTAAATGGTGTTGGAAAAGAGAAAAAGCTTTGTGCAAAATAGTGGTACAAGAAAGAGCTTGTGTAGACTGCGGCTTAGGCTTTTTTTTCATGTCATGCTTGATGTCTTTTTGATAGTATGCTTAGTGGTTTTGCTGTAGCATGACTTGTCTCAAATAACTGAGATTGCTTAATGAGCCTTTGAAAAAAATCATGCGTTGTTTTTATTATATGGAAGCATTATTTTGGTTTTCTCCTTGATGCTTTATTTGGGTTGACTTGGCGCATGCTCACACATGTTAGACTCTTACAAAGTCGCCAATAGCCTTCATGATCATTTAGTTTTTGACTTTTGATGCCATCGTATGCTTCTTTTAATGTCGCTTTGTCGCTTTGCATGATTATGGCCATTATTGCTCTCTTAGTTGGTCGCTCCCAGTCTTTTGCTAGCCCTCGCCTTGTACTGAGTATGAGCTCTACTCGTGCATCCAACTCCTAAAAGCCAAAGTTTTTCCAAAGTGTCCACCATACATACCTACTAGCAATTTGCTGTTCCAAGTAAATTTGACTTGCTTTTATTTTCTCTTCAAATTAAACTCTTACCAGTGTTATGCGAAATTCGGTCAGTAAAGCTCTCACGAACCGGAAGGCACACTTTACTTTTTCCTATTCTTAAAAATTTGACATTGTGGTCTCTTATATTGAGTTGTTATGCTTGCAAGTTGTAAGTTGGATTCTAGCCCAGCCATGCTGTCATGGGGCAAGCTTTCAACATTGCACTTCTTATTTGAGTTGATATCGTGATCTTTTGTTTATGGATGCCCGCGGTGTGAAATGAATTGGGAATCTTGTAGGGATCATGGAGCTTGTATATGTGTTAGGGAAACGCCGGGCCGCCAATCTAAGCCATGCATAATTCATGGTGGAAATTTGCAGCATACCCATGGTGAACATTCGACGACGCATCTCACAATAAAAAGCTAAACAAAAGGCAAATAAAAGAGACGTCGAGGTGTTCATTGTCTGCTTGTCCTGTCATTTTGGTGTGGGCTTGTTCCATGTCATCGGGCACGGAGGTACCCCATTGGCGGTTCTCAATGATATGCATATACTTACAATGACAAGAGCCTTGCTTGGGACTCTAAGTAAAGTAGCATGAGGTTTGGGTACTCGTATTCACGGGGCACGAGGTTTTCAACTTATGATTTGTCAAGCATATGCATCATAATTGTTCTCGCATTAACTTTAACCATTCAAGATGCTTATGATGGGGGCAATGAGAGCTCAAAGCCGGTAAGTACCATAATTTTTGAAGGTTATAAAACTTGCAATCACTGCTTCCCTCTGCGATGGGCCTTTCTTTTACTTTTATGTTGAGTCACCACCTTCTTTCTTTATGCACCATTAAGAGAGCATAGTTGTCATTCTTAGTGTGATATGCATTGTCCCAAAGTTCATTGATTGATTCATATTGTTGGTTTCAGTTGTTCTTAAATTATTTGTATCTAGTCGCCCTCTTAAACTTGAAGGTGTCCTATGCATTTATGTTTTGCTCTCTTTGAAGGACAAGCTGAAAACCATTTGTATGTTTTTCCTTATGATTTGAACACACATTTGACTTTCATTGTTTCATTTTCATGATCTTTTGTTTGTGTTCATTTACATGTTTACAACATGGTTGCTAAGTTCTTATTGTCATGATTATATCTTCATGCCCATGTTTTAAGTTCATATGATCCCAGCTCACAAATGCTTACATATATGATCAAGATTGTGTAGGTGCATGTCACCTCAAAAATTATTCTTTTGCTATCACTTACCTACTCGAGGACGAGCAGGAGTTAAGCTTGGGGATGCTT
The DNA here is from genome assembly GCA_007115705.1 of Dactylis glomerata. Lineage (NCBI taxonomy): Eukaryota > Viridiplantae > Streptophyta > Magnoliopsida > Poales > Poaceae > Dactylis > Dactylis glomerata. The sequence goes on along the minus strand of QXEO01000044.1, from coordinate 2,459,985 downwards.
GATACGTCTCAAACGTATCTATAATTTTTGATGCTCCATGCTTGTTTTTACACCATTTGCCTATTGTTTCGTTACACTTAGTGGCACTTTTATGCATTTTCCGGAACTAACCTATTAATAAGTTGCCACAGTGCTAGTTTCCTGTTTTCTGCTGTTTTTGTGTTTCAGAGTGATACATAGGAAATATTCTCGGAATTGGACGAAACAAGTTCCTGAAGTCTTATTTTACCCGGAAGCTTCCAGAGATCCGAAGGAGAGTAGGAGGCGAGGCACCAGGGGCCCACACACAGGGGTGGCGCGGCCAGCCCCTGGCCCGCGCCACCACCGTGTGAGGCCACCTGGCCCCTCCTCTGACATCGCCCCTTCGCCTATAAAGACCCCCCGACGGAAAAAACCTAAGTACCCGATCAGATTTCCAGAACACATCGCGATCCGCCGCCACCGTCGACCCGAAGATCGGGAGGGTCCAGAAGCTCTTCCCGGCACCCTGTCGGAGAGGGGAATCGCCACCGGAGGTCTTCTTCATCGCCATGCTTGCCTCCGGAGCGATGAGTGAGTAGTCTACCTTGGACTATGGGTCCATAGCAGTAGCTAGATGGTTGTCTTCTCCACCATGTGCTTCATGTTTAGATCTCATGAGCTTCCCTACATGATTGAGATCACCGTTATGTAATTCTACATGTTTGGTTTGTTGGGATCCGATGAATATTGGTGTTTATGATTAAGTTGCTGTACTGAATTATATCTTTTGTTATCTCTATGTTGTTTATGATCTTGCATGCTCTCCGTTGTTAGTAGCTATCTTGGCCGAGTAGTTGCTAGTGACTCCAAGAGGGTGTATTTATGCTCGATAGTGGGTTCATGCCTCTATTTCACCTGGGGGAGTGACAGAAACCTCTAAGGTGGTAGATGTGCTGTTGCTAGTAGGGAGAAAACAACATTCATATGCTCAAGGGCATATGCTTTGTTTACATTACACACTTTGCTTAATGCAATTATCTGTTGTTCGCAACTTAATACTTCTAGGGTGTTCGGATTGATATCCCCGGGAGTGGATTATTAGTCATAGATGCAGTTGGATGGCGGTCTATGTATTTTGTTGTAATGCCCAGAGTAAATCTCATAGTGATCTTCTTGACATATCACGTTTATCTTTATTTTATCAATTGCCCAACTGTAATTTGTTTACCCAGCATGTGTTATTTTATCTATGGAGAGACACCACTAGTGAACTGTGGATCCCGGTCCTATTTCCATCATATTGTTATCACCTGTTCACTTTACTCGCACTGTTTATTTTACTCGCATACTATATTGTTTTTCACTCGATACGCTTATAATCTTTGTTTCAAGCAAACCGGTGAGATTGACAACCTCATCGCAAGTTGGGAACAAAGTACTTGTTTGTGTGTGTGTGCAGGTTCCGCATCACCTTCAGTCGTCATTGTCTCTCCTCTCCTGATCGATAAACCTTGGTATCTTAACTGAGGGAAAACTAGCCGCTACACTCATCATACCTTACTCTTGGGGTTCCCAACGGGCTGGTCATTCACCACGCACAAGGACATTCTGCTCCCACGTGAACCACACGCCAGCAGCTTATTTTCTGGCGCCATCAACCGGTAGCAAGGCGCAGCACCACAGGGGTTCTCCAACGGTGCATAGCACCTGAAGACGGAATCGCCCTCCTCCGAGATATTCACGAAGGAACCTGCGGGCATCATGCCAGCAGCCGAACCCTCATCGCTAAGGCTTTTCGATCGGGGTTCTACTGGCTTTCAGCCACCACGACGCCAGGAACATTGTCCAGCATTGTGAAGCATGCCAGCGATTCGCCACGAAACCTCACGCGCCCGTGTCAGAACTGCACACCATACCCGTCGCCTGGCCCTTCACACAATGGGGGCTCGATCAAGTAGGGCCTCTGCCCAAATCGTCTCGAGGAAGCCACACTTACATGCTGGTCGCCGTCGACAAGTTCTCCAAATGGATCAAAGTTGTCCCTGTCACCAATCAAGAGGCAACCATGGCAATCAAGTTCTTCGAGTCCATCGTCTACCGGTACGGCATACCGAACAGCATCATCACCGACAACGGCACCAACTTCACCTCGGGCGAATTTCAAGAGTTTGCCAAAGAGCTCGGCATCAAGATCAAGTACGCCTCAGTGGCGTATCCCAAGTCCAATGGCCAAGTCAAAAAGGCCAACGGGCTCGTCTACGCAGGCCTGAAGAAGCGACTCCTTTGACCTCTCAAACGCGCGATAGGCGCTTGGGTCGAAGAACTACCGTCGGTCCTATGGAGCCTGCGAATAACACCCAACTCTTCCACCGGCTACACGCCGTTCTTCCTGCTTTTTGGAGCAGAGGCAGTGCTTCCTAAGGATGTGCGCTACTGTGCACCCCGCGTGATCGCCTACGTCGAAGAAGACGCACAAAAAGCACTAGCAGACGCCCAAGACCTACTGGATGAAGCTCGAGACGTCGCTCTCACCCGCTCAGTAGTCTATCAAAAAAGCCTCCGCAATTACCACAGCAGACGGGTACGTGGATGGTCCTTCGAGCCTGGCAACCTCGTGCTTCGCCTCAAGCAAACAAGCACGTCAAAGCTGGAACCACCATGGGAAGGCCCATACCTCATACACGAGGTCATCCCGGGAGGAGCATATCGACTACGCAACCCCAAGACAGGGGTGGATGATACGTCTCCAACGTATCTATAATTTTTGATGCTCCATGCTTGTTTTTACACCATTTGCCTATTGTTTCGTTACACTTAGTGGCACTTTTATGCATTTTCCGGTACTGACCTATTAACAAGTTGCCACAGTGCCAGTTTCCTGTTTTCTGCTATTTTTGTGTTTCAGAAGTGATACACAGGAAATATTCTCGGAATTGGACGAAACAAGTTCCTGAAGTCTTATTTTACCCGGAAGCTTCCAGAGATCCGAAGAGAAGTAGGAGGGGGGCCACCAGGGCCCCACACACAGGGGCGGCGCGGCCAGGCCCCTGGCCGCGCGGGCCCCGTGTGAGGGCGCCTGGCCCCTCCTCTGACATCGCCCCTTTGCCTATAAAGACCCCCCGACAGAAAAAAACCTGAGTACCCGATCAGATTTCCAGAACACATCGTGATCCGCCGCCGCCGTCGACCCAAAGATCGGGAGGGTCCAGAAGCTCTTCCCGGCACCCTGCCAGAGAGGGGAATCGCCACCGGAGGTCTTCTTCATCGCCATGCTTGCCTCCGGAGCGATGAGTGAGTAGTCTACCTTGGACTATGGGTCCATAGCAGTAGCTAGATGGTTGTCTTCTCCACCATGTACTTCATGTTTAGATCTCATGAGCTGCCCTACATGATTGAGATCACCGTTATGTAATTCTACATGTTTGGTTTGTTGGTATCCGATGAATATTGGTGTTTATGATTAAGTTGCTGTACTGAATTATATCTTTTGTTATCTCTATGTTGTTTATGATCTTGCATGCTCTCCGTTGTTAGTAGCTATCTTGGCCGAGTAGTTGCTAGTGACTCCAAGAGGGGGTATTTATGCTCGATAGTGGGTTCATGCCTCTATTTCATCTGGGGGAGTGACAGAAACCTCTAAGGTGGTAGATGTGCTGTTGCTACTAGGGAGAAAACAACATTCATATGCTCAAGGGCATAAGCTTTGTTTACATTACACACTTTGCTTAATGCAATTATCTGTTGTTCGCAACTTAATACTACTGGGGTGTTCGGATTGATATCCCCGGGAGTGGATTATTAGTCATAGATGCAGTTGGATGGCGGTCTATGTATTTTGTTGTAATGCCCAGAGTAAATCTCATAGTGATCTTCTTGACATATCACGTTATCTTTATTCTATCAATTGCCCAACTGTAATTTATTTACCCAGCATGTGTTATTTTATCTATGGAGAGACACCACTAGTGAACTGTGGTCCCCGGTCCTATTTACATCATATTGCTATCACATGTTTACTTTACTCGTACTGTTTACTTTACTCACATACTATATTATTTTCCACTCGATACGCTCATAACCTTTGTTTCAAGCAAACCGGTGAGATTGACAACCTTATCGTAAGTTGGAAGCAAAGTACTTGGTTGTGTTGTGTGCAGGTTCCGCGTTGCTACTGGCCGAAGATGAGTCAACAAGTATCGTTCAACGGCGCCCTTGTTGGAGTGTTATTAAGCCAGTCTGCATCACCTTTAGTCGTCGATGTCTCTCCTCTCCTGATCGATAAACCTTGGTATCTTAACTGAGGGAAAACTAGCTGCTATACTCATCATACCTTCCTCTTGGGGTTCCCAACGGGCTGGTCATTCACCACGCACAAGGACTTACTGCTCCACGCCAGCAGCCTCTTTTCTGGCGCCATCAACAAGTAGCAGCTCCTTTTCTGGCGCCGTTGCCGGGGAGGAAGAGAAGACTTCTGCGAGGGGAGTTTTTCGCACACACATCCTTTACTTTGTTTTATTGTTTTGCTTTACTTTATTTATTTTACCTGGATCGCTTTTTATCAAAAACCCAAAAAAAATTAGAATCTTTGGTAGTTGCTATTTCTTTACTTTTAGTTTATTATGTCTAGTTCAGTTGCTACTACTATGTCGCCCGAGGACATGATTTTTACTTTTAAGCAGAAAGATGAGGAAAGCTTTAAAGAAGCTTGGTCTAGAATTTACGATTGGCATGAAAAAACTGAACCTAAAATGACTTTGAGTTTGCTTATTAGTAGCTTTTACTTTGGACTTTCTCTTCGTTATAGATATGCTTTGGATGCTACTGCAGAAGGAGATTTCCTTCATTGTGATGGAGATCAAGCCTTCAATATTATAAAAAAGTTGATTACAATTTATAGCATGCCAACCTATTTTGATTCCTCTCTTGTGTGCATTTTTAATAGACTTAATACTCTTGAGACTCGCACTGCTAGTTTGAATTCTTGCTACAATACTTTGCGCCAGCATTTTGATTATGTGCCAACAAATACTGAACCTTCGAGTTGGTATCCTACGATAAAAATCACCATTAGTGGTGAAACTTTTCATGCTCGTTGTGATATTATGTCTGGATTTTGTTTCATGCCAAAGGATGTTTATGAATCTTTGAGCCTTTGGAAGCTTTCTGAGGGAGGAGAAGAATTTTCTCTTACTAACAATGCCACTATATTTCCCCTTGGAATAGCTGAAGGAGTCTTTACAAAAGTCCTAGGAAGAATGATATCTACTGATTATCTTGTTATTGAATGCGTAGGAAAAGGACAAATCACACTTGGAAGATCCATTCTGAAGCTCCTGGGCGCCGTCATCGATGTGGGAAAAGGCAATATAACATTTACCTCTCCACCTTGCAATAACCATGTCTTTCCTAGAGTCAAGAGCAAAGGTAAGAAAGGGAGACGTAAGGCACGTGCTGATCCTAGTGCTTCATCACTTGATATTACTTGATTCGCAATTTTCTGCGGCTAGCTCAAAGGCGTTAAAGAAAAGCACTCTTGGGAGATAACCCAATGTTTTCATTTCAGTAATTTTTCTTTTATTTGAGTCTTGGAAGTCATTACTACTGTAATGACCGCTCCTTATCTTGTTTATTTCGTTTTTGTGCCAAGAGAAGCCTCTAATTTGAGTGAGGTAAAGATTTGGGGATGTTGCTGTCCTGAAACTGTTTTTGGTGCTGTACCGTAAAAATTCGTATAAATTCTCTGTTTATCTTTTGAACCTGCGATTTCTTGTGCATATGCCCCAGGTTATATCCAAACTTTTGTTAGTTGAACACTTTTTGATTTGAGTAACAGAAAATCCCTAAAAAATTGGACCTTTTCAGCTGTTCAGTTTTGACAGATTTCTGCCAATATTTGTGTTTGCCACTTTATCGCTTTCTTTTGAGTTCTTTTGATCACGGAACTTTTGGGGATGTGCTACAGTAGTATTTGCTATATATGTGGTGGTTTTGAGTTGAAACCTGAAGCAAATAGAGGTTGATTATATGTTATGCTAGCACTAATGTTGCTAATAGAATTGTGTTTAGTTTTGTATGAAGGAAGTTTTCAAGTGTAGGGATTGGAGAATGATGAGATGAGTTGAAGAATGGACAAAAGCTCAAGCTTGGGGATGCCCATGCATCACCCCAAGAAATATCCAGGAAGTACAACCGTCAAAGCTTGGGGATGCCCCCGAGGCACCCCTTCTTCATCGGCAAAAATCAGGTCACCTTTCAAAACACTATATTTTTATTGCTTCATGCACTATGTGTTTTTCTTGGAGCGTCAGTTGTTTTAGTTTTCTTAGTTGGTTAGGTTTGTTTGTTTGCTGCAATAAATGGTTGGACCCCAGCAAATTTCCTTTGGAGGAGATGTACTTGTTTTCATTTGCCAAGAACACTCAGTTTTTCACTCTTATCGTTCATCGAGTGTTCTTCTTTTTCTGCTACTGCTTTTGGTTTTCGTTTTCGCCTTGATTTGCGTTCAGACCTTGTCATATCTTTTCATCAAGGTGTATTTTTGCCTCTGATCTTTATTGGTTTTCATCAAAAGAGGTGTTTATAAAAATTTCAAATGGTGTTGGAAAAGAGAAAAAGCTTTGTGCAAAATAGTGGTACAAGAAGGAGCTTGTGTAGACTGCGGCTTAGGCTTTTTCATATCATGCTTGATGTCTTTTTGATAGTATGCTTAGTGGTTTTGCTGTAGCATGACTTGTCTCAAATAACTGAGATTGCTTAATGAGCCTTTGAAAAAATCATGCGTTATTTTTATTGTATGGATGCATTATTTTGGTTTTCTCCTTGATGCTTTATTTGGGTTGACTTGGCGCATGCTCACACATGTTAGACTCTTACAAAGTCACCAATAGCCTTCATGATCATTTAGTTTTTGACTTTTGATGCCATCGTATGCTTCTTTTAATGTCGCTTTATCACTTTGCATGATTATGGCCATTATTGCTCTCTTAGTTGGTCGCTCCCAGTCTTTTGCTAGCCCTCGCCTTGTACTGAGTATGAGCTCTACTCGTGCATCCAACTCCTAAAAGCCAAAGTTTTCCAAAGTGTCCACCATACATACCTACTAGCAATTTGCTATTCCAAGTAAATTTGACTTGCTTTTATTTTCTCTTCAAATTAAACTCTTACCAGTGTTATGCGAAATTCGGTCAGTAAAGCTCTCACGAACCGGAAGGCACACTTTACTTTTTCCTGTTCTTAAAAATTTGACATTGTGGTCTCTTATGTTGAGTTGTTATGCTTGCAAGTTTTAAGTTGGATTCTAGCCCATCCATGCTGTCATGGGGCAAGCTTTCAACATTGCACTTCTTATTTGAGTTGATATCGTGATCTTTTGTCTATGGATGCCCGCGGTGTGAAATGAATTGGGAATCTTGTGGGGGTCATGGAGTTTGTATATGTGTTAGGGAAACGCCGGACCGCCAATCTAAGCCATGCATAATTCATGGTGGAAATTTGCAGCATACCCATGGTGAACATACGACGACGCATCTCACAATAAAAATCTAAATAAAAGGCAAATAAAAGAGATGTCGAGGTGTTCATTGTCTGCTTGTCCTGTCATTTTGGTGTGGGCTTGTTCCATGTCATCGGGCACGGAGGTACCCCATTGGCAGTTCTCAATGATATGCATATACTTACAATGACAAGAGCCTTGCTTAGGACTCTAAGTAAAGTAGCATGAGGTTTGGGTAGTCGTATTCACGGGGCACGAGGTCTTCAACTTATGATTTGTCAAGCATATGCGTCATAATTGTTCTCGCATTAACTTTAACCATTCAAGATGCTTATGATGGGGGCAATGAGAGCTCAAAGCCGGTAAGTACCATAATTTTTGAAGGTTATAAATCTTGCAATCACTGCTTCCCTCTGCGAAGGGCCTTTCTTCTACTTTTATGTTGAGTCACCACCTTCTTTCTTTATGCACCATTAAGAGAGCATAGTTGTCATTCTTAGTGTGATATGCATTGTCCAAAAGTTCATTGATTGACTCATATTGTTGGTTTCACTTGTTCTTAAATTATTTGTATCTAGTCACCCTCGTAAACTTGAAGGTGTCCTATGCATTTATGTTTTGCTCTCTTTGAAGGACACGCTGAAAACCTTTTGTATGTTTTTCCTTATGATTTGAACACACGTTTGAATTTCATTGTTTCATTTTCATGATCTTTTGTTTGTGTTCATTTGCATGTTTAAAACATGGTTGCTGAGTTCTTATTGTCATGATTATATCTTCATGCCCATGTTTTAAGTTCTTTTGATCCCAGCTCACAAATGCTTACATATATGATCAAGATTGTGTAGGTGCATGTCACCTCAAAAATTATTCTTTTGTTATCACTTACCTACTCGAGGACGAGCAGGAGTTAAGCTTGGGGATGCTTGATACGTCTCCAATGTATCTATAATTTTTTATGCTCCATGCTTGTTTTTACACCATTTGCCTATTGTTTCGTTACACTTAGTGGCACTTTTATGCATTTTCCGGAACTGACCTATTAACAAGTTGCCACAGTGCCAGTTTCCTGTTTTCTGCTGTTTTTGTGTTTCAGAAGTGATACACAGGAAATATTCTCGGAATTGGACAAAACAAGTTCCTGAAGTCTTATTTTACCCGGAAGCTTCCAGAGATCCGAAGAGAAGTAGGAGGGGGGCCACCAGGGCCCCACACACAGGGGCGGCGCGGCCAGGCCCCTGGCCACGCAGGCCCCGTGTGAGGGCGCCTGGCCCCTCCTCTGACATCGCCCCTTCGCCTATAAAGACCCCCCGACGGAAAAAAACCTGAGTACCCGATCAGATTTCCAGAACACATCGCGATCCGCCGCCGTCGTCGACCCGAAGATCGGGAGGGTCCAGAAGCTCTTCCCGGCACCCTGCGGGAGAGGGGAATCACCACCGGAGGTCTTCTTCATCACCATGCTTGCCTCCGGAGCGATGAGTGAGTAGCCTACCTTGGACTATGGGTACATAGCAGTAGCTAGATGGTTGTCTTCTCCACCATGTACTTCATGTTTAGATCTCATGAGCTGCCCTACATGATTGAGATCACCGTTATGTAATTCTACATGTTTGGTTTGTTGGGATCCGATGAATATTGGTGTTTATGATTAAGTTGCTGTACTGAATTATATCTTTTGTTATCTCTATGTTGTTTATGATCTTGCATGCTCTCCGTTGTTAGTTGCTATCTTGGCCGAGTAGTTGCTAGTGATTCCAAGAGGGGGTATTTATGCTCGATAGTGGGTTCATGCCTCTATTTCATCTGGGGTTGTGACAGAAACCTCTAAGGTGGTAGATGTGTTGTTGCTACTAGGGAGAAAACAACATTCATATGCTCAAGGGCATATGCTTTGTTTACATTACACACTTTGCTTAATGCAATTATCTGTTGTTCGCAACTTAATACTACTGGGGTGTTCGGATTGATATCCCCGGGAGTGGATTATTAGTCATAGATGCAGTTGGATGGCGGTCTATGTATTTTGTTGTAATGCCCAGAGTAAATCTCATAGTGATCTTCTTGACATATCACGTTATCTTTATTCTATCAATTGCCCAACTGTAATTTGTTTACCCAGCATGTGTTGTTTTATCTATGGAGAGACACCACTAGTGAACTGTGGACCCCGGTCCTATTTACATCATATTGCTATCACCTGTTTACTTTACTCGTACTGTTTACTTTACTCGCATACTATATTATTTTCCACTCGATACACTCATAACCTTTGTTTCAAGCAAACCGGTGAGATTGACAACCTCATCGTAAGTTGGGAGCAAAGTACTTGGTTGTGTTGTGTGCAGGTTCCGCGTTGCTACTGGCCGAAGACGAGTCAACAAGTATCGTTAAACGGCGCCCTTGTTGGAGTGTTATTAAGCCAGTCTGCATCACCTTCAGTCGTCGCTGTCTCTCCTCTCCTGATCGATAAACCTTGGTATCTTAACTGAGGGAAAACTAGCTGCTATACTCATCACACCTTCCCCTTGGGATTCCCAACGGGCTGGTCATTCACCACGCACAAGGACTTACTGCTCCACGCCAGCAGCCTCTTTTCTGGCGCCATCAACAAGTAGCAGTGGACGTCGAGAACCCGTGGAACGCCACGCAGCTGCGGCGATTCTATCCTTAGAGTGGATAGACTCTCTCCCTCTCCCTCTATAATTAAGCATTGGCAGCAGACCACGCTCAACCATCGCGCATTCGGCGCCAAGCAATAAAGTGTGATTCCTCATGTCATTTTTTTTTGACCCATACTCGGGGGCTTCGCTTTAAAAAGTATTCGACCCATACTCGGGGGCTTTGCCTTAAAAAGTATTCGACCCATAATCGGGGGCTTCGCCTTAAAAATAATTCGACCCATACTTGGGGGCTTCGCCTTAAAAAGTATTCGCCCCATACTCGGGGGCTTCGCCTTAAAAATTATTCGACCCATACTCGGGGGCTTTGCCTTAAAAAAATTCGACCTACGCTCGGGGACTCCGCCCTTCGACCTACGCTCGGGGGCTCCGACCCTCGACCTACGCTCGGGGGCTCCGACCCTCGACCTACGCTCGGGGGCTCCAACCTTCGACCTATGCTCGGGGGCTCCGCCCTTCGACTTACGCTCGGGGGCTCTGCCTTTCGATCGTGCAATTCAACAAAGACACACAAGACAACACACCATCCGTAGAGGATAATACATCGATTAATTTTGCAGAAGCGCACACAAGAAACACACAATATGTACACATGCGACCAAGTCATTGCACTACATCATCTCGATTCGCCCTCTGACGATTGATGTCTACGCACGCGTCTGTTCTTGTAGACAGTATTGGGCCTCCAAGTGCAGAGGTTTGTAGAGCAGCAACAAGTTTCCCTTAAGTGGATCACCCAAGGTTTATCGAACTCATGGAGGAAGAGGTCAAAGCTATCCCTCTCAAACAACCCTGCAATTACGATACAGAAAGTCTCTTGTGTCCCCAACACACCCAATACACTTGTTAGATGTATAGGCGCACTAGTTCGGCGAAGAGATAGTGAAATACAAGTGGTATATATGATTATAAGTAGTAAATACAATCTGGAATAAAAATGGCAGCAAGCAAACAAGTAACAAAACAGCAAGTAAACGGTGTGCAAAGCTTGGAAACAAGGCCTAGGGATCATACTTTCACTAGTGGACACACTCCCAACAAATATAACATAATTGAACCAATAGATGCTATCATCAATATGCAACTCAAACAATTCTCCAATGGAAAACATACAATAATCATGCGTAGGGCTACGAAGCACTCCTCAAAGTTCGTATGTACCCAAACTAGATTGTCCCACACTATCACCGTGAACGCACTAGATGGTTCCAACAAACACCACATTCATACAGATATTAACTAAAAAGATACACATGATGCACACACTAGTCACCTTTACACCATGATACGAGGTATCTCCGGAGAGTATACTAATAAAGCATAGGAGTAGCATAATATCTGAATAATAACATCTACCAATTCAACTAGATACAAAGCTCACGATCACATAAAGATCACATCATGGGAGAGAGAGGTGAACCACATAGCTACCGGTAGAGCCCTCGGCCCCGGGGATGAACTACTCCCTCCTCATCATAGGAGACAGCAAGGTTGATGGAGATGGCGGTGAGGTCGATGGACACGGCGGAGACGGCGATGGAGACCGATGGAGATGGCTCCGGGGGCACTTCCCCATCCCGGCAGGGTGCCGGAACAGAGACTTCTGTCCCCCGAAATTTGGCTTCGACGGCGGCGGCGCTGCGGAACTGTTCTGGAAATTTCGCCGACTCCCCTAGGGTTTTCCGTCCCGAGGCTTCTTATAGGCGAAGGGGCGTCGTCAGGGGGCTGCCAGGGCGCTCTCACACCTAGGCGGCAAGGCCAGGGCCTAGGCCGCGCCGGCCTGGCGTGAGGGCCCCTCGTGGCCCCACTCCTACTCCTCTTCGGTTCTCTGGAAGTTTCCGGGAAAAATAAGACTTCAGAAACTTGTTTCGTCCAATTCCGAGAATATTTCCTGTATATCACTTCTGAAACACAAAAACAGCAGAAAACAGGGAACTGACACTGTGGCGACTTGTTAATAGGTTAGTTCCAGAAAATGCATAAAAGTGCCACGAAGTGTAACGAAACACAAGGCAAATGGTGTAAAAACAAGCATGGAGCATCAAAAATTATAGATACGTTGGAGACGTATCAGCATCCCCAAGCTTAACTCCTGCTCGTCCTCGAGTAGGTAAGTGAGAACAAAAGAAATAATTTTTGAGGTGACATGCACCATCACAATCTTGATCATCTATGAAAACATTGAGTGCTGGGATCATAAGAACTTAAAACATGGGCATGAAAGACATAATCTTGATAGAAGAAACTTAGCAACCATCTTATAAACATGAAAATGAACACAAACAAAAGATCATGAAAATGAAACAATGAAAGTCAAACGTGTGTTCAAATCATATGGAAAAACATAGTAAATGGTTTTCAGCCTGTCCCTCATCGAATAGCAAAACATAAATGCATAGGACACCTTCAAGTTTAAGAGGGCGACTAGATACAAATAATTTAGGAGCAAGTGAAACCAACAATATGAATCAATCAATAAAACCTTTGGGACAATGCACATTATACTCAGAATGACAACTATGCTCTCCTAATGGTGCATAAAGATAGATGGTGGTGACTCAACATAGAAGTAAAAGAAAGGCCCTTCGCAGAGGGAAGCAGTGATTAAATATGTGCTAGAGCTTGTCATTTGTAAAACAGAGAGATAAAAATTGGTTTTGAGAGGTGGTTGCTTTTGTCAATGACTGGCAATGGGGTTCTTACTATCTTCCATACAAAAATGAAGCAAGTTTTTGAGAGAGAGATTGGCACTTTTGTGCTCTTTTATAAAGCTTGGCACTCATCCCCACCTTTTTCCTTTCTCAAACCATGGCTAACCGATTCCATCGGGTGCCCACCAACATTCACATACCATGGAGGAGTGCCTTTTTTCTTTCGTTTTCCTCTTTTTTCTTCTTTTTGGAATAAGCAATATGGATGATAGCAAATCCGACCACTACATCCCCATGAGCTAAAAACAGTGTCACAAAACAAGAAGTGTTTTGAAGGTTTTTTCAAAGGTAGCACATGAAAATTTACTTGGAATGGCTTACAAATACCATGCATAGGAATTTATAGTGGAAACAATGGCAAACTTGGTTTTTAGGAGTTGGATGCACGAGTAGAGCTCATACTCAGTACAAGGCGAGGGCTAGCAAAAGACTGGGAGCGACCAACTAAGAGAGCAATAACGGCCATAATCATGCAAAGCGACAAAGCAATATTAAAAGAAGCATAAGATGGCATCAAAAGTCAAAAACTAAATGATCATAGAGGCAATGGCGACTTTGTATGAGTCAAACATGTGTGAGCATGCGCCAAGTCAACCCAAATAAAGCATCAAGGAGAAAACCAAATAAATGCTTCCATATAATAAAAACAACGCATGATTTTTTCAAAGGCTCATTAAGCAATCTCAGTTATTTGAGACAAGTCATGCTACAGCAAAACCACTAAGCATACTATCAAAAAGACATCAACCACGACATGCAAAAGCCTAGGCCGCAGTCTACACAAGCTCCTTTTTGTACCACTTTTTTGCATAAAGCTTTTTCTCTTTTCCAACACTATTTGAACTTTTTAAATCCAACTCTTTTGAGGAAAACCAACATGGTCCAGAGGTCAAAATACACCTTGATGCAAAGATAAAACAAGATCTGAACAAAAATCAAGGCGAAAAATACAAGCTAAATGCAGTAGCAGAAAAAGAGAGCACTCGTTGAAATGATAAGAGTGAAAAACGGAGTGTTCTTGGCAAATGAAAAACAAGTTCATATCCTCCAAAAGAAACATGATGTGATCTGACCATTTATTGCAGCAAACAAAGTAAAAGAAAACTGAAAACAAAAACAACTAACGCTCCAAGAAAAACGCATAATGCGTGAAGCTATAAAAATATAGTGTCTTGAAAGGTGACCTGATTTTGGCCGATGAAGAAAGAGGTGCCTCGGGGGCATCCCCAAGCTTTGACGCTTGTACTTCTTGGATATTTCTTGGGGTGATGGGCATCCCCAAGCTTGAGCTTTTGTCCATTCTTCATCTCATCTCATCATTCTCCAATCCCTAGACTTGAAAACTTCCTTCATACAAAACTAAACACAATTCTATTAGCAACATTAGTGTAGCATAACATATAATCAACCTCTTTTTGCTTCAGGTTTCAACCCAAAACCACCACATATATAGCATATACTACTGTAGCAACTTCCCCAAAAGTTCCATGATCAAAATAACTCAAAAGAAAGCGATAAAGCGGCAAACATAAATATTGGCAGAAATCTGTCAAAACAGAACAACTGACAAAGGTCGAATTTTTGAGGGGTTTTCTGTTGCTTAAATCAAAAAGTGTTCAACTAACGAAAGTTTGGATATAACCTGGGGCATATGCACAAGAAATCTCAGGTCCAAAAGATATAGAGAGAATTTTCACGAATTTTTATGGTGCAGCACCGAAAACAGTTTCAGGACAGCAACATCCCCAAATCTTACCTCACTCAAATTAGAGGTTTCTCTTGGCACAAAAACAAAATAAAAAGGATAAGGAACGGTTATTACATTAGTAATAACTTCCAAGACTCAAATAAAAGAAAAAGTACTGAAAATAAACAATGGGTTATCTCCCAAGAGTGCTTTTCTTTAACGCCTTTGAGCTAGGCACAGTAATTTGCAAAGATGCTCATGTGGGCGCCATATAAGAACTTGAGGCAAAGGCACCATATAGGAACTTAAAGCAATAGAGAGCATCAAAAAGCAAATGTGAAAGACATTTAAATCTGAACCACTTCCTATGAAAAATAGTCTTGTAAAGAGACAAGTCATAAAAGCGCAAAGCAAAAAGCATAGGAAGGCAAAACAAGTACAACTTCAAGAATTGCAACATAAAGAGGGGAAACTCAATATTATTGAGATCCATCAAATCATGTTTCCCTCTCTCATAGTAACTTTCAGTAGCATCATGAATAGAATTAACAATATAACTATCACGTAAAGCATCCCTATCATGAGCCACATGCATAAAAGGATTAATACTCCCCACATGAACAATAGTAGTAGGAGCAGATTCAACAGAATAATTATTCTCATCACCATAATCATCAAAGACAGGAGGCATATTGTAATCATAACTATTTTTCTCATCAAAAGTAGGTGAATTGAAAACATTATAATCATCATCATAAACTAGAGGCTTAGTATCATCACAAGATAGAGAACTACTATGTCGCAAAGCATATTCATCAAACTTATCATCATAAGAAGGAACATGGATAGCACTAATAGTACAACAATTATTAACCTTATAATTGGTACCAAAAAGATTTTCAATATCAAAAGTAGAGTGATTTTCCCAATCATGATCACTAACATAAGTAATAGGCATAGGAACATCATCCCAATCAGAATTATCATAATCTATAGCAGGATCATAACGCTTAGGGGAAGGTATCGTGTCCTCTCCCCTTTTGCTCTTCTTCTTCTTCTTCTTCTTTATACTCTTCTTACTCTCCCCTTTAGGAGGGAGAGACTGGAAGGGCATCCTCTCCACATATTCTTTAGGAGGGAAAGGCATCTTCTCCACATAATCTGGTTTGCTGACAGAAACAACAGAAGAAACTTTGGAGGATTCCTCCTCTCTATTAATAAGATCGAAACATCTATTAGTCCTGTCATAGCTTGGCAAAACATCATGTTTTATAAGATCTTGTAAGTAAGTATTTGTGAGGCAATCTTTAGCACAATAGAGACGACAACCACGAAGGGTGCTATTAATATCAACATCATTCATGTCTACCAAAGCAATCTTTCTAGATATCTCTTCACAATTCAAAAACAAAGTAAGCTCATCATACTGATTGAAAGTAATCTTGTCATCACAATACAAATCTGCGGTACTCGTTCGATTATTTGGGCATTGAAAATTAAAGTGACCATTTTCACCGCAAAATTCACAAAGAAAAGGATAAAGCTCACAAACCCTTTCACCAAGCACATCTAGATCCTTGAGCCACATACTGGTTTCTTCATTTGCGTGGGTGATGCAATAATCTTCCTTGTTGTAACTTTGTTCACAAGGTCTATGTACTCCACAAAAATTAACATGCTTATAAGAAATAGGACTTTTAGAAGTTTGAGCATGTTTATTGCAATCATCAATAACAATATCACTTTCTATGCAAGTGTCCTTAAAAGGTTCATGATACACGTCCCCATTTCCTTTAGGAACATTCATATGGGAAGCAAAGGCTTTAAAGCAATCAACCATAATTTGAGGATCAAGACCATATTTAGTACTAAGCTCTTGAAAATTAGCAGTTTCAGCGAAAGACTTAATGCAATCAAACTCGTAATTCATACCTGATCCTTTACCTTTGTCGCTATCCCAACCTTCAATATTGTTTTGAATTGTTTCAAGCAGATCCCACTTGGTGTCAACATCCTTGCTTGTGAAAGACCCATCAAAGCATGCATCTAGATAGTCCTTGTAATATCCTGAAAGCCTTGCATAAAAATTATTAATAACAATATTACGGGGAAGATCATGAATAGGACATTTGTGCATTAGTAACTTCAATCTTCCCCACGCTTGGGCAATGCTTTCTCCCTCATGAGGCCAAAAGTTATATATCCGATTACGATCTTTATGAATTTCACTTGGAGGATAAAACTTGGAATAAAAGAGAGGCACCAATTCCTCCCATGCAATAGATGGACCATCTTCAAGCAGCCGATACCATTCCTCAGCTCTGCCTTTCAGTGATAAAGAGAATAGCTTCTTCTTAACTTGGTTCATTGAAATACCTGCACACTGGAACAACTCGCATAATTCATGTATAAAAAGCAAATGGTCACCAGGATGGACAGCTCCATCTCCTAAATAGCAGTTATCCCTAACACATTCAACAATCTTCATAGGTATTTTAAAAGGATGAGGAGCACAAGCATCACTAGAAACATCACATATGGGAGATAAAATATTATCAGAACAAACCTTCTCCACTAAAGCTGGGGGACTAAAAATATCATACTTAACAAAACCAGCTTCCCCAAGCTTAGACTTTTCTATAGCATTAGCAATAACGGGATTCAAAGCATTCGTACTAATAACATTGCTATGCGAAATAAGCTCCAAAGGTTTTTCAATTTTCTCTTCAAACACTTCATATCTAAACTCAGAAAAAAGACTAAAGAACTCTTTGTTTTCCATTAAGCCTAACTAGTGAAAATAAAAACAAGAAACAAAAAGATGTAATTGCATAATCTAAAGGAAATAACTCTGAGCACTCACACAGGAGGATGCGAGTACCTTTTATCTTACCTCCCCGGCAACGGCGCCAGAAAAAGAGCTTGACGTCTACGCACGCGTCTGTTCTTGTAGACAGTGTTGCACCTCCAAGTACAGAGGTTTGTAGAGCAGCAGCAAGTTTCCCTTAAGTGAATCACCCAAGGTTTATCGAACTCAGGGAGGAAGAGGTCAAAGCTATCCCTCTCAAATAACCCTGCAATTACGATATAGAAAGTCTCTTGTGTCCCCAACACACCCAATACACTTGTCAGATGTATAGGTGCACTAGTTCGGCGAAGAGATAGTGAAATACAAGTGGTATAGATGATTATAAGTAGTAAATACAATCTGGAATAAAAATGGCAGCAAGCAAACAAGTAACAAAACAGCAAGTTAACGGTGTGTAAAGCTTGGAAACAAGGCCTAGGGATCATACTTTCACTAGTGGACACACTTCCAACAAATATAACATAATTGAACCAATAGATGCTATCATCAATATGCAACTCAAACAATTCTCCAATGGAAAACATACAATAATCATGCGTAGGGCTACGAAGCACTCCTCAAAGTCCGTATGTACCCAAACTAGATTGTCCCACACTATCACCGTGAACGCACTAGATGGTTCCAACAAACACCACATTCATAGAGATATTAACCAAAAAGATACACATGATGCACACACTAGTCACCTTTACACCATGATACGAGGTATCTCCGGAGAGTATAATAATAAAGCATAGGAGTAGCATAATATCTGAATAATAACATCTACCAATTCAACTAGATACAAAGCTCACGATCACATAAAGATCACATCATGGGAGAGAGAGGTGAACCACATAACTACCGGTAGAGCCCCTCTGCCCCGGGGATGAACTACTCCCTCCTCATCATAGGAGACAACAAGGTTGATGGAGATGGCGGTGAGGTCAATGGAGACGGCGGAGACGGCAATGGAGACCGATGGAGATGGCTCCAGGGGCACCTCCCCGTCCCGGCAGGGTGCCGGAACAGAGACTTCTGTCCCCCGAAATTTGGCTTCGATGGCGGCGGCGCTGTGGAACTGTTCTGGAAATTTTGCCGACTCCCCAAGGGTTTTCCGTCCCGAGGCTTCTTATAGGCGAAGGGGCGTCGTCAGGGGGCTGCCAGGCGCTCTCACACCTAGGCGGCACGGCCAGGGCCTGGGCCGCGCCGGCCTAGCGTGAGGGCCCCTCGTGGCCCCACTCCTACTCCTCTTCGGTTCTCTGGAAGCTTCCGGGGAAAATAAGACTTCAGGAACTTGTTTCATCCAATTCTGAGAATATTTCCTGTGTATCACTTCCGAAACACAAAAATAGCAGAAAACAGGGAACTGGCACTATGGCGACTTGTTAATAGGTTAGTTCCGGAAAATGCATAAAAGTGTCATGAAGTGTAACGAAACACAAGGCAAATGGTGTAAAAACAAGCATGGAGCATCAAAAATTATAGATACGTTAGAGACGTATCAACGATCACTCTTGGTGATGATCTGTCTCGCAATACAATCGGCAGTTTCCCTACAAGCAGCATAGAGTGCATCCATATCAACACGACCACTGGGAGTCGGAGGCAGCATCTTCACCAGTTCCAGGTCGACCCCGGGATAATGAGCGCGCACAAATGAGAGGGCGACCAGAGCCCCGCAGCGCAGATGCTCGCGGACGAAGCGATAAACAACATTGCCATTTTTGTAGCGATCAAGCAATGCAGGGAGGCCATTGGGCTGATTGTTCAAAGGAAACATCGCCTCATGCACAAGCGCGAGTGCGGCGCGGCTTGTTTCGGCTAAGACTCCAGCTTGGGCGATTCGATCTTGGATTATAGTCAGCTTCATCGCCTTCGATTGGTCAGCCCAGAAGTTATCAGCGATCGAATTCGCATGAGTTTGAGCTGCACGAAGATGCGCGTTCATGCACCGAGCTTCGGCTTCGCTGTCGAGACATACATCTGCAGAAAAAGAAGGAAAATTACACACGGTTAACCAGGAGCAAAACAGATCAAGAGCTCGAAAGACTCACATTTCATAGCTTTCCTAAGGTTTTTGATCTCTTCAAGAAGGAACTTTTCGGCGTCCGTTGCCCGCAAAGCTTTGGAGAGAGCAACATCGACCTTGACAGTGACTGTCTTCAACTCCTGCTGGGTACCCTTAAGCTGGTCGCGCAGGGAGCGGATCAAAGAAAGTTCACTCATGGAAGGTGCTCGCCTCTCAACGGCACGGGAAGAACTACCAACTGTTTCATATGAAACAGGCCAGGCATCAGAGCCCGCGTACGAGCCCTGCACATGAGGCCCCCAGTCACAAACAGTCATCGATAATCAAGACGCAAACAAGTATAAAATACATCGAGAGAAGGTAACAATTAACAGAGGTAGTTTCACAACACGCAATATTCAAAGGTTGGCCACAAACACCAAAGTGGCAACGCATCATCCATTAGAAAAGCAACCAGTTCATCGGTCAGACTACGTCGAACTGCCGGCGGCCTTGCTGGACGGTGCACCTGATGCACTACGCTTTCGAGCCTTGGCAACCGCCCTCTTGGCATTCATGTCTGCTAAAAAGCTCGTCATCCGGGCAGACAAAGTGCAGGCACGCTCAATGAAGGCCTTGGGAGCAACGTCGCACCCGTCTTTGTCCTTCGAGTAGGTGCTCGTGACCTTGTCAGCGTCGAATTCAACCCCGTGCATCATCAGCATAGAGAAGACGGACTCGGATCCGGTAGTTACCTGTCGGCGAACCGCAGCAACTGAAGGATCCTCGCCGTCCTCCTTCACTGCCAAGGCTTCGAGGATGCCGACCATGGTGAGTGTCAACCGCATCTTTGCCAGGAGATCGCGCACTTCCCGACAGAGGCGTTCGGCATTACCAATGCTGGACTCGAGTCCAGCGTGCTCCTTCGTCGCCGCAGCATCCAATTCGGCAGCAACTTCATTAGAAAACAAGATCTCCAGTCAGGATTAGAGGTAATCGACACGAATCATTCTAAAACCTAAAGGGCGCTAGCCTACCCGGCTCCTCACGCCATCCTCATATTATTTCGTTCGAGGACCGTTCGATCTTACCAAAACAGTAACTTTTTTCACCCCGCGTCAACCACAGCCGCTGGATGCGGTAATTTTTTCTTTACCTTCTTGCTGCCTGTTTTACTCTATGACATGTGGGGGCACGCGATTACAGGTCCCAGATGCAGTCGCACGAAGAGCTTCTCGTCGGCGTCGCAAAATATGTTGCTTTCTTTGACTACGTATAAAAGCCCGGGGTGAAAACCTAGCTCGCCAATCCGCCGCCCCTCCTCTCGTGGACAGAGATCCGGTGCCTCGCTGTAGGCAAGGCACCAATGAACAGTACCGTGCCTTGCAAACTGAGCCGTTGGATCGAAATAGATGATCAGGATTAAACACTGTAGCAGAGCACTGTACACAGTACTGTACTGGGCTCACTATAGACAAATCACGGTACCACGTGCACTGTAGCCGGACACTGTAGCGCTGGACTGTTGATATCATCTGGACCATCAATTCTCGATCCAACGGCTAAAATAGAGGTGCAAGGCACAGTACTGTTCATTGGTGCCTTGCCCACTGCGAGGCACCGGATCTCAGTCCCCTCTCGTTCCCCCACCCCCCAATCAGCCGCCACCCTACTCCGTCTCCCCCAATCAGCCGTCTCCTGCCCTCTTCCTCGCCCCCAATTAGCAGAGGATGCTGGCGGAGATAGCATGGTGCCGCGGCTCAAAACTGAGCGCGGGGAGAAAGATGGCGCCCGCGGCGACGGCCGAGAGCACGCGAGCAGCGGATCTGAGGCATGGGTTCTTGCTCATGAAGATATAGCACATCTCCCTCTTCATCCCTTCCGTTTGGCCTCCCAAAGCTGAGATATTACTTCGGACTCGTGGTAGGCTGCAAGGTAGGCAATCAATTCCTCTCCTTCTCCTCTCTATTTCTTCAATTTTAGAAGGGTGCATCTCAGTTTGACCAGCACACAAGAGACAACGAGATCCGCCGATGCCTATAAACCATGGTCTTGCTTGTCTAATTTTAATTTGTTGTTCGGCGTCGCTCGCTGCTGCGCGTGGAGAGGCACTTCTCGTGGTGGGAGTCCAGGGGCGTGGATTGCATGGGGCGGTTATGGGGCACCGCTGCCAGAGGTGCTCGGGCAGGCCTCCTCCGCCTCTGACCCATCCTCCTCTGGGGCAAGGAAATGGTCCTCCTCAGGTCGGCCAACTACCATGGACTTTCTCTTCTTTTGTTTCTCTCCTCTATCTCTTCTATTGTCCATTGATGACTGCCGCTGATTTACTGGATTTGCTAGATTTGTTTCAAGCTCTGCACGACTGCACGGCAGGTCGGCAGCAGGGGCGGCGAGATATGCAGATGGTAGAAAGAGAGCAGCCTGACGAGGCAGCAAAGGCGGTAGGATATGCAGATGGTTAATGAAGTCGAGAAGAATTAAGATCGGATGGGTTCTACATGCGTCAGGTGACTTTCTCTTGATCTAAAGGTTCTTTTACTCTTATTTTGTCTCTTCTCTCTACATAGCCAACATCTAGAGCAGTGACCGACAGATCAAGGACACTCGCACAGTCCAGTCTAGGCACAAACCTATGCACACCCGTAGCCATGCCCAGTCACACATATATGCTTCCTCTAATCTATTCCCACTCACAGTTTACAGGCCAGTAGAATAAATCTTGATTGTAAAACAGAATGTTTTGTTGTTGCCTTCCATCCCCTCTAACTTTGTTTCCTTCTGTGGTTTCCATGAGAGTCTAGGACAGTAATTTTAATTGTTTGGGAATAATTTATATGTAAAATCATTGTCAATCAATAGTTTAACATTGAAAAATCGATTATTATATGCAACTACACCTCTTGATATTTTACAAGGACATAAATTTATGTACTAATGTCTCGATGGTTTTGACCATGCTTCTCTTGCTTGTTTCGGCAGGTTAACGATAGGTCCCAGGTCAGCTGGACATTTGGATTTGTTTTGTAAACTGAAGAGTCGACAGGTGATAATTTTTCGTAAACTGAAAGTCCATAGCTGATATTTGTTTCATAAACTAAAAATTCCATGATTGAGTTTAATTTGTGAACTAAAGTTATGCAAATAGATCTGAAAGACTAGAAGTTCAAGCAATGCTTATATTTCTGCTAAATTGCCCTTTTTCCACTGTTGAAATAGATGACTAGCTTCTATTAAAAACGGCCATCATGGTAAAGCACTTTAACCTGCAAGGCAAACCATCATATGCTTGCCATGCTGTAAGTTTCAAGATACTTCAATTATGCATCAGAAGCATCGATGCTCCTTTGTTTGGATTAATTCTCCCCATGAAGTTGCCAAGTTTTGTATTTCACATTTGTTCTTCAGTAATGCATGTCGCACCTTCTGTCCCATTCTAACTCGATGGAGCAGTGACTGAGAGTATTAAACATGCAATACTATACAGAAGTACTAATTTAAACATTATGCTTTCCTGCTACCTGTTTCTCTGTCACCTCGCCAGCCAAGTGGTAATGCAGAGCTGTAGCTGTTGGAAATTGTTTTGGTACTGTGAGAATCCCATGTTATACCCTCTCTCTCTCTCCCAGTTCTGATCTCATTTTTTTGAATCATTGATGCTTGTCATATGGTTCTCTTAACTGCCAATCTTCCCCAGATCAAATCAGCCTGCACATCCCAGGGCTGCGTGTGGAGCATGTTGACATCTCCGACCTGCCGCTGCTCAACTCCGACCTCGAGACGCCCAACGGGGGTTCCGCCCGCTGTCGAGGCCTTCCGCGACCGGGTCCGCAGCGCCGGCTGCTTCCTCTTTGGCTCGTCCGAGTACAACTACTCCATCAGAAGTACGTGCTCCCCTGCTCCTCCCCCTTCTCAATTTTCTTCTTACCCTGTCATCCCGTGCTGCGGGATTGGTTACTTGACCAGCAGTGGAAGTGTGCGAGGAGTCCATCCCGGGGCTACCCGTGGAGCACGCTGACATCTCCGATCTGCCCGTTTGCATTTGATTGTAAAATTGGTGGGCTCCTATTTGATTCCCACGATGGAGAGTTTGTGGATTTAATTGCCATCCCGTTGTCATGATGCTCTGTCAGTGGAGTCATGTCTTGCTTGTGTATATTGGAAACATGACCCAGATAATGGCAGGAGCACTTCCTCTGAGTTAAGTAGATGTAGAAGCAATGTACGCCTGTAAGATTTATGCTTGCTGGTGCACACCATTGAGCATTATTTTCCTACTTGCATGCTAAACGTTATTGAAATATTAGGTTTAGTAGTAACATCTGCAAATACCAAATCAAAATACTTCTGTCAGTGTTTTAGAAGTTTTAATGTATGCACTATTACCACCCGCAAAATAATGGAGTACTAGATTAAACAACTAATGCATTAGGAAAGGTTTACTTGGATTCTTACCTCCGTCTGTTGCTGTTTTATTTTAAAAGCTCAGTTGTGGGGCTTGCTATTTATATTGGGAGAGCTTGTCACATCTATAGAGTACATGTACTGTCGTGGCGTGTCTTGCTCTATACTTTCACCTCCAGGAGTTGATAACTATTGTGGTGATGGAGGTAGGAGCAATAAGGTTTATTATGACATTTTTCAGTGGTTAGATTGGGTAACCATGAACTATCTCCTTGAGAGATTGTAATTCTATGATTGCAGTTTTTTTCTTGTAAAAATAATAATGATCTCGTTTTCTTTTTTAACGGGCTTGCTGCTTGTTTCATTCACTGTTGAATGATGCTAATTATGCTTGCCATGTTTTTGTACCTAGGCACCTAATGGAGTTGCATAGAATCTGTGCGGGGAGCTATTCCTCTGCTGAAGCCTGAGGTGAGTTTGTAGGAGTTCGAGTCTTCGTCTGCCAAGGTGCTCACCGAGTAGTTTACATAGCAGTCTACTGAGTGGTGAGTAGAATTACTCTTGCAAATGAATTTGTCCCTGCGTGATTTGAGGAAGATACACGGTTCTCTGGCTATACTTCGTTAGTAGCTCTCAGTTTACACTTATTATCTTACAGTGTGGTATTATCTGGCTTACAGTCTTGATATCAAGTACTATTTTATAGTGTACTCATGATGCCCAATCCCTTTCCCTCATCCTTTGTTGATTATTCAATGCGCTTGGTTCTTTTTTGAGCGAGAGCGTCGTTTTGGTGGACGGGCTCAGTGGAGCCCGTTTTTTGAACCACAAAAAAAAATTCAAATTTCAAAGTTTCAAAAAAATTAAACAAAAATACCTGGTTGTAGACAACTTCATACATTACAATTGTACAAAATTTTAATTCAAAATACATTGTATTGTGTCCTCGATAAAAATAACAAAAAACCAGATCTGGGAGCATGAACAGTATAGATTTTTTTTCCTTTCAAATTTTGACCACTTTATCTTTTTTGCTGAGCCTACATGACAAGGTATTTCATATTGAAAAGTTGCACAATCATAGTGTATACAGTTGGGTATATCCAGATATTTTTTTTGAATTTTTTTAAAGATTTAAAATTTGAACTTTTTGGCATTTAAATAAAAGGGCTTCATGGTGCCCGGGTCCTAATAGCATTTTCTGAGCATCAAGGGCATTCTCCGAGCAGCCATAATTTGCACCAATTATCCATTTCACCTATATATGGTTTGTGTGCTGAAACTTTGGATACCTTTTGCAGGCAAAGCAATAGCTCGCTTCATCTCTCTGACCTTGGCACTAAATTGAATGACATAAAGTGCTCTCTAAATGGCTTCTGGTAATTAGTTACCAGTTTAATGGACCTCTACACATGGAAATGATAGGTGGTATTCTACGGAAAATTGTTTGGTCATATGATTCTCAGTTCATGTCAGGCTTGCAAGGTGAGGTGAATGAACTTTGATTTTTTTCAAGTGTTTCTGTTTGATTATATACCGCAAGTCACTGATTTATTGCGTACTTAGTGATGTCGATTGCTATGGACTATGCTGGAGGTGAACATGACTGCATTATTTTTTTAGAACCTTCCACCTCCAGTATCAGGTTATTACTAGGCTTGATGACATTCTTTTTTATTGTAGTTTGGTTCACGTAATCTGGATCAGTTCTCCTATGAAAGGAGCAGCACTTCAGGCTATGTATGTCTGACACGTAGTTAATACATTTCTAGGAGGCGAGGTAATCTCAATCTGAATTCAAGTTTAAGCTTATAAGAGTGAGCAAAAATATGCAGGTTTGCATGGATTCTGATGTATGTTAGTTATGGATGCGATTTCACACAGTTTATAGGTTAGATGACGCAGGACTATCATCGTGGACGGTGGCCTCAACCAGGATACATCTAGGTCTCAGTTTATTGGTGAGTGGCATCTTCGGATGATCTTTTCCGATGCGAACTTAGCAGTGATAAATTTTCTTTTCTTTTTTCGATGTGTAGACGCTCTAATGATCACTGGCTCTGTTTGCCATGGTACATTTTCTCGTCATTCTTGGTTATTTACTCTAACTCTAGCACTTTGTAAAAGGTTGAATAAAGTTATTAATTTCAGTGCACGGTTGTATCATTTTGGTGGCACTCCACTTGCTGCATAGAGTGATACTTATGTAAGAAAAATTGCACAACCTACAGATCTTGAATGCATGGTTGCAACAGATTAGTAGGATTTGAACTGGGTATGTCAATAGATAAAATTGGATGATAGTCGGTCTGATATGGTTAATGTTCTGCTTTATATGGGAGCTACATGCTTTATTTTTCTTCCCTTTCATATGCATTTATGATATAATTACCTTCAGCATATAGTATGTGCTTTTTCAGGCGTAGTCCTGAGTTCCAGATCGAAAAGAGATTGGAAGTGTATTCTTTCTTCCTATATATTTAGTTGAGTGGTTTAAACAATTATGTTACGTTCAAATAAGCCTCTTTGTTAGTTTGCAGCCACCTGATCACTAACATAATATAGGATGTAAAAATGGACATTATTAATGATGGAATTGCTCTCTTTCATGTTTTCATGGATGAACTGAGTTTTCAATCAGTCCTATGTATTTTACGACAATGCGTACAATAGTAGACGACCTCCAAAGCACATAAGATTTCTGTAGTTTTTGTACCTCGGTCCTCTGTCTTGGACTCCTATACTTGCTACATTTTGTTTTTCCTATTTTACATGGCCTCAGGAATAATTACGAACTTTAACTAATCTTTGTATATGAGATAGTCTAATGTTCTCCATATTTGTTTTGCTAGCTTTCAAGTGAATGTGTCATTGAGGCTCCAACCTCCATTTTTTTTTGATTAATCGAGGGTAGTTTGCCATATGATGTATTCTGATAGTAGCTGCTGATAGGCCAGGAGAGGTTCATATATAATTTCATTTAGATAGTTAGCTACTTGCTTAGGTGTATATTAAGCTATTTGGTGTGTCATTCTTGAGCTAAATAACTTGCTTATGTGTATATTAAGCTATTTGGTGCGCTATTCTTGAGCTAAATAGCATGTCTGCAACTATGCAGTTGAAATAAACAGTGGGTGATGAAAGCAAAAAATTATTTGAGCTGTAGATGATGTTTGTATGTTGCAAGGCTATTGAAAAGGGTCTACATGGTTACGTATGAGTTATGACGGCAGCTGGATGGGCTTTGAGATGAGAGACAAGGCTTGATGGGGATGTGTGGCTTGTTAAGTAATCTCATATAACAAGGCTAGCTGCGCCAACATCATCAGGTGTCCACCAAAAGAGAGAACCTTTAGGATTATAGACATCTATGTGCTCTCAGCAAACCTTTCTCATTGTGCTGTCAGCAAGCCTTTCTCATCATTAATAATTAATTTCTGAATTTGCAGTGGCATAGGAAGAACTCCACACAACCCAACTAGCTTAACATGCGAGCATTCTTCACCTTTGATATTCTCTTCTCGAATAGAACTATCATCTTTTATTTCTTGATATATGACAGATTACATGATGTGCTGTTTAGAGTGACCAAAAGAGAGAACCTTTAGGATTATAGACATCCATGTGTCCGTAAGCATGTCACTACTGATGTCAGATTGGAGCAATTAAGATCATGTGTGCTGATAGTGAAGGCTATGTCTTCATATTAGTGTTTAACGATTGTGCATGTTGTTGTCAACAAATGTTCTTCTTTGAGTCACTGCAAATTTTGATAGGCCATGTCATTTACTTATGGTTACAAAAAATGTCCCTCATTCTCGAATAAATTCATGCCTGATTCCGGCTTTTGCGCCAGTGGTGCACCATAGTCTATATTAAACAGATAACAACATGGATAACTATTGTTCTGCTTTTAGCCTTTGCGCCAGGGGATTCAGTTAACCACACTTAGGGGATTCAGTTAACCATACTGAGATTCTTAAATTCTTTCTTCACGGATGAACAAAAAACCATCCGTGAAATCGAGAAATCGAGGTGCTTGGACATGTATCTAAGAACTTATATAGCATTAGGTTTTCAAAACTACTATTTTAATTTAAATTAGAACAATTTACTCTTTATGGTTACAGTGCCGCTTTGGATTTGTTTTTGCGCCAGTGGCGCAACGGGTCATATAGTATACTATAATGAGAACAAGGTTTACCGTGCAAGGAATCGAGGGCGGTCTGCAAGTGCTGGTGCAGGTCTTTTTTCCTTCGACTCAGCCTCCATTCGATGCTTATTGGCAAGCTCTTGAGCCTTTGCCAAATCAGTTTTAAGTTGGGAAACCTCGTCGGCCAGCCCATCAGCTTTCGCCTTCAGCACAGAATTGTCGGCCGCAAGATCGTCTATTTGTGCTTTCAGTGACGTCTTGTCGGCGGCAGCTTGAGTAGCAATTCCTGATTATTCGAGAAACTGCAGAGTAAGAAAATAAAGGGCGTCGAAACAAGAGTTCAGGACAAATAGAAGAGGAAATCACTTACGGCGCACATCTTCTAGCTGGACGGATAACCGCTGGTTCTCCTCCTCTAATGCAAGATAGTTCTTGCATATTTTCGTTAAGTCTCTGACGACAGCTAAACCAGCAGAAACAAGGATGAGTCTCGAAGAATTCTGTTTTGGAGGGCAAGCCCAAGTGTAAACACTTAGACTCACCCTCGAGGGCTACTGATGGGAAAATATTAGAGTCGTAAAACCAGGATTTTCGGACTCACATGGTGTTTGGGACCGGAAGGTTCGCCGGAGGAAGAAACTAGGACAAGTTCGGGCTCGACCGTATTCTTCTTCTGAGGGGGTGACGACTTCGGGATGTCTTCCAGTGCGGCCTCCCGCACGTTCTTCTCTTGCGACTTACGAGTCAGCGGTCTGCTCGAGAGTAGAGTCATGGGGTCGAAACTAGAATCATTCACGATCACCCAAGCTAGCTAAAGTTTCCTCAGTCGAAGATCTAAAGTATGCAACGCGATCAGAAAGAGACAATATCATCCAGGAAAGAAGTTCAAAAGTGAAATCTTACGATGTATCAAGGCCGAAGTTGGGGAGAGCCCTCTTCCCCGTTCGCGGAGGAGGGCGGACATCTAGAGGTTTGGTAGGAATCACCGCGCCATCGTCATCGCCTGATGAAGGAGAGCGGGCATCAGGATCCTCCGAA
Organism: Dactylis glomerata; assembly: GCA_007115705.1. Lineage (NCBI taxonomy): Eukaryota > Viridiplantae > Streptophyta > Magnoliopsida > Poales > Poaceae > Dactylis > Dactylis glomerata. The sequence continues at coordinate 2,431,002 of QXEO01000044.1, read as the reverse complement.
TCTTCGACCTGGTCGACATTCGCGTGCCTCGTCGAAGCGCGTGAAGTCGTGGGCGCGGTGGATCCTGACTCTTCTGGAACTTCGACGAAATCGCACTCAGGATATTCTCCATCTTCGGGTTGGGGCGGATAGCATCAGACTACATTAAGAATCTGGGCAGAACACTTTCGATCAAATCTCATTGCACTACAAGAAATTCATCACAAAATTAGAGACATTCAGTCGAAAGACACAGGTAACGTACCTCGGTTCGGGGGTGTGACTTGCTAAAGGCTAATGCGCCGAAAATCTTTGGCACAGTCGATTTCTTCTTGAAGTTGGTGACGGCGCGAACACCATCATCGATCTCGACTTCCTTCAGCTCGTCGGAGCGCGTTGGGTCCCGGTGATCGGTGTAATCCCACATGCAGTGGGCCCGAGCGGCAAGCGGCTGGACCCGGCGCTCGATGAAGGTGCAGATGAGCTGGATGCCCGACAGCTCCTTGGGTGTAGCCCGAAGCTGCTGGATTTTCTCCGTCAATGGCTGCGTGATCTTCATCTCTTCCTCGGATAGTTCGTGCACCCACGATGCTCGAGGCCGAATGACGATGGTTGGCTGAAACTCTTCATGCCCGAAGTTTTGGCCAGCAGAGGGTTTGTCCCTGGCATAAAACCACTTCGTCCTCCACCCAGGATTGTTTTTTGGAGTCTGGAGATTGAAGTAGTCGACGTCTTAGCGCACCTGGTAGCTGAAACCACCAGTCTGGTAATGCAGGGGGCGCCTGATGATGAAGATTCGGCGCCACAACGCCCAGTGGGGCTCAATCCCCAGGAAGCACTCACAAAGCGTGACGAAGCACGCGATATGGAGAATGGTGTTGGGATTCAGGTCATGGAACTGAATCCCGTACGCAAACAGAAGGCCGCGAAGAAAAGGATGAAGGGGAAATGAGAGTCCCCAGAGGAGGAATGCGAGGAAGATTACCCATAAGCTTGTAGGTGGCCGGGGGATGATTTCTGGGCCGGCGATGAGAATTTCCGCCGGATCGTTCTTCAGTAGACCGATCTTCTCAGCGCTTGCCAGTTCTTTGTCTCTGAACTTGGTTTGGACCCAGTTCCCGATGGTGGGCGGGTCAGCGTCAGCGGTCTTGGCCTTCTTAGCGGCGCCGCCGGCGGCGCCAGTTGCAGTCAAGCTTCTCTTGCCCATGTCGGCGGCGCTCAGCAAGAATTTCGCGGGAGAGGAGGAAGGAGAGATGCGTTGCAGGAGAAGTGCGCAGGGAAGAAGATGATGGCGGCGGAGTGGGGTAAACAGTTACTCCTCCGCTGCCATTTTTATCTTGTCCCTAGAAATCGCTGGTCCATTCTAGCCGCACATTGCGAAGGGGAAGCGGCTGGGTGGATCTGGCCGTCCACGTGTCAGCCCCACGCATGCCGCGGCCTCCACTACGCACGGTAATTGAGGAGACATGGTGGTCTTTTTTACCCACGCGCGGGACATGCGGTCAAACACGGTCAACAGCCGAGGCGCGCGGCTGCTGGGCCCACCGGGCGTCTAGTCTTGTCAATGTCAGGTTATCCTTGCAGAGGATGGCGTGACCGCTCGAAGGAATCAAGCGTCATTACTGACGTCATTTCCTATGGGGCGATTTCCTTTCGACCCAATGGATAAGCTCAGCCTCAGATTCTCATGTTTTCGAGGTATGTACTCTTGAAATCCAAACTTCTTCGGTGCTGGGTTTTCCTCGAGGTTTTTTGCTTTGTTTGTGCTATTCGGACCCAAGTATCGCCTTTTGAGCGGTCTTGTTCTTTACTCGAGGCTTGAATTTGAGTCGCTCGAGAGCTCTTCGAGTTGGGTTTTCTGCGTACTTACCCGAAAAGATCTTCTTGCTTTGATTGACATTGTTTTGGCATTCGAGTTGCGGATTCTCATCCCTCAAATTATTTATTACGGGCCAGCAATGCCTCTATGCTCCACGAATCAGAGGTATCGATCCTCCCCGCTTACCGTATTTGAGCGGGTCATGCTGCTTCGATCTTCGAGTTGTGGATCTTAATCCCTCGAATTGTCCTCTGGCTGGCAATGCCTTCTTATCATTCAAGTCATGACTGTTGATCCCTTGACCTTTTCTTTATTTTGGCCTGCAGTGCTGCAAGTTTACTCAAAGAATGACGTTTTCCGTCTAGGTAGTCAGAACCGCTATTGCATCTAACCATGGGCTTCAGTCCCCAGGTTATTTCTAATTCATGGCCAGCACTGCCTCAATGTCGATTCGGGAGCAGATTTTAGCCCCCTGGAATCCAACTCTATGCTTATGCTTACACTTAATGCCCGAATTTTGGTGGCAATATACCAATTCAGATGCCGTATGTCAAATACCAAGGTAAGTCCACAGTTGGCAACACTAGATGGCCCGGTATTCGTATCAAGCGCGCTCTGCCGAGAAATTTTCCATACCTACGGTATGAAGTTTTGCATCGATCGACGCATCGAGTGCCTCACACTGAACTGGGCTTCGACCTGATAAGTCCATACACGGCTTGGGTCGAAGTAGCGCTAGCCCACGCGGGTTTGAGTCATGGGACTCGAATCTGAGTAAGCTAACCGATGTTTTTGCGGCTATGTAATTAACTGGGACCCGGCGTGAGTCTCAGACCGGTTATGCCAATCCCCCTAGCAACCAAACTAAGCATTTTCGAGGCTCAGGATGAGTATTATTCGAATTGGCAACTTTACTAGACAGATCATTTATATGCTCGCTATGCCTTTGTGTTTTTACAGGTAAGGCGAATGCGGTTTGTGCAATCAAGAAGGATCTCGAATTAGAGTCCCTGCCATAGTCTTCGACTATCCTAGGCACTCGGGGGCTACTGACGAAGGAATGCCAAATAGGCCCTCGATATTCGCCTACCTGGTTTTCGGGCCAGGAGGGATAACCGTCGAAGGAATTACAAGACCCACGAAGATATCAGCTTGGCGCGGCCCAGGGACATAACTTGATGTACAAGATGAAGACTCGAAGAAGGAGACCTAGTCAAATTAGGACTCGTCTAGGGTTTATTCAAACCGATTCTATCCGTAATCAACTTGGAGAACAATCCCGAGACCCAACCTTCGCATATAAAAGGTTGGGAGGGATATCGTAGCGCCTCTCTAGACACTTTTTCACCACCTCACACCGGAGCGCTCGAAACATCAAGAGCTCTCCGCCTTCGGCTAGATCCAATCTACGCCTCCATTGTAACACCTCCACTGTAGCCACCCCATCAATAAAGTCAGACAAGCAGGACGTAGGTTTTTACCCTACCAAGGGGGCCGAACCTGGGTAAAACTTGTATCCCTCTGCTTTCGTCTGATCGCCGTCGAGTTCGCCGGATCCCACTAGCGCTCCATGTCTCAAAAGCCCACAAATATGGGCATTGCCGGGTTGAACCTCGTCAACCGCCATTGTCGGCATCGACTAAGGTCATTGCACCAAGCCGAAGTCAAATCCACCTATCCGCCAAAGGTCACTGAAAGGATCGATGCAATGCAACTCGCCGTTGTCAACCACCACCAGCACATTCCCACAGCCCCTCAAGCCGGCGGATCATCCAAGGAGGCATGCGACGAAGTAACGGAGCCCGACTGAGAGAGCCAAACTGACGCGCCCGACAATATAGGGCCACCAACGGAACTAGGAGCCGGGGCCTAGATCCACCACATGATGAGCCACCTCCTAGCACACAGACCTACAACGCCTACATCCGCAACGGCAGACCCCAGCCTGAAGAGAACCCACCATGGTTGTTACTAGAGTTGACAATTAATTGGCATGGGCGGTACATGTGAATCCCGCATGGGCGCTATGGGCTTGTTTGGATGGTAACCCGATACAGTCCAGCCAATTTTTTGGCGTTGACCAGTAGCGTGCGCAGACGTTTGGATGGAACCCGATGCCCTCGTCTACGCCAATTTTTTGGCTACTACGTTCAAATTTGCACCCACGACCTGGCGAACTGGCGGCGGCCGAAACGATCACCGAAGTATTGGCGCGCCCTGATTTGGTAGGGCCTGCCGCGGGCGCTATCCAAACGACCCCTACATCAATAATATGTGAATCACATATCCTATTACCAGACCGTTGTCCATGTCCAATAATTTTTTTAGTTTATATACCATCTGAATTCTCCAAAATGGCTGTATCCACATACGAAGCATCCAAACCCTTTACACACTACATTAAGAATCAGGTTCGACATCAGTGGATAGCTATATGAATGACCCGTAAGAAGCAAAATTTTCCCTTTGCTAAACCCAATACCCATCTTGAGCTTCACATCGCCCCAACATAAAATGCACTTTAAAAAGACTTTTTTTTTAAACAGAAGGCATAAATGCCCAGCTTTAAATTAATAAAGCCATACGGCCAACGGTACAAGGGTGCTGAAAACAGCTTACAACACCACGCACAACTCAAGCACACAAAATCGAAAGAAAAAGTTCCGCTTGAAGAAGACGAAGACCTTCTCGCTCGACGCCAAGACAGAAGCAAGCAACCGCAGGAGACGTCCACCGACAAGGTAGGAAACACTAGATGATTAGCTTCAGGTGACACAGAAACACCATCCTCCTCCCATGCCGAAGAGGGACCCTACCCTCTCGCCCTGGATCGAAGGGCGCCGCACCGTCAAGCATGGAAACGTTCACCCTAGAACAAGAGGAGGTATTGCCCGACATACCACCGGGGAAGACCAAACCATGCAGAGCACCACCCAACGACGAGCACTCCAATGCAACAAACAGCTTCAGTCAAAGAGGCGCAGAACAGAGGAGGGAAAGCTTGCGAGTGGCCGTTGAAATCGAAGAGACTAACTTTCCACAGTTAGGTAACCCTCGCCGGCTACCACGGACCCCAGACGGCGCCTCCAAGAAGGGAGCGGCGCCGGAAGCGCCGCCGCCGTCCAATCCGAAAGGATTTTGGGCTTTCACCCGGGTCGAGGTAGGGGTGGGGAACAGGTCCGCAGCGGCGCCTCCAAGAAGGCAAACGGCGCCAGGCGTCGCCGTGGCGTCGCCGCCGCTGTGGTCAGAAGACCAGGGATTTCTCCCGGACCAGAGACGCCCCACCGGCTCCCTAGCCGGAATCCATGCCGGCGAACACCAGCAGCAAGAATCCTGCAGGGAGGAGGGAACCAAGGAAAAGCAGACCTTCGGGATCTTGCAGCAGGCAGACGAATCCGCCACCACCGGCCACCTCCGCCGTCGCCCAGCCGCCCACGCGACCAGAGCCCCGGTCAACACACCCGCGAACGTCACCGGCCGCGCGGACGACGCCGCCTCTCCACCCAGGGCCGCCGCCCCGGCGTTCCCGGACCCCGCTAGATCCGCCGATGACGGCATCCCCGCCACCGCCCACAGCCTCCAAGCGCCGGCGAGGCCGCGCTGGAGAGGAGGACGGGAAGGCAGACCGAGACAGCCAAGCAGGCCTAGCAGAGACCAGCCCCCCGCGTGGCCGCCTTCCTCCATGCAGCCGCGCCAGGAGAGCTCCGCGCGCAGATCCCCGCCGCCCCCATCACCGGCGCTGCGGGGCGTCGCCGGCAGCAGCCTCAGGGGACGGCGAGGGAGGGGAGATCAGGGGAGGGAGGCGGCGGCGGCGGGGGTTAGGGTTTCGCCCCCCGGTCGCCTTAGAGGAGGCGACGCGAGGGGATCAAGACTTACAAAATGGAAGTACTTACTATAGAGAAACTAGGGCCACACACTTCCTTAGAAGTGAAAAAACAGCTGGCCTGGAGTTGAAGATCGGACATCGCCAATGTTTAGTAAAGCAGGTTTTTTTATTGTACAAGATTAACTTTTGGAGGCAAAAAATCTCGGAACATGGTTGAAACCAGACCCATATATATGTGCTCACCGAGAATAACCGGAGCTCCATTGGTCAATTATCAACTCTAATACACGCTGCTTACTTCAAAAATTGAAGAAAATTGCCTAAGTTTGCTCTGCCACGCCACAAGCACTAGCAGCAACCTCGCGGCTTCTCAATTCTCATCGACCTCCACCACCGCTGCAACTGGTACCGGTGCGATCGGGCAGCCGCGTTCCTAGGATCGGATCCGCATAGGCATGTCTCGCATAGGGCAACAAAGCTAATAAGTCCAAGGGGACTTTGACAAGCAGGTCAAAAAGGCAAATCGTTGGTCAGCTCTTAGGCCACTGTTAGGCACGTACAGCTGCGAGTCAACATTTTTTCTGTCACAAACCTTTTCTCACTTTTACCTTAAGAGACGACGCAGATTAATTAGTTCAAACAGCTTAAAAGGTCTCTTCAAAAAGCAGAACATTGGTAGAAAAGCACAACAGAACCAGCGTCGGGTTTTGGAGGCCGTGTGACAGCGTTGCCGACAGAATCCATGACAAACTATCTCGCCGTGTACGTCGATTGCGGCTCGTCAGCCATGAGGAGATGACCTGAAGTCCTAAACCACCGCAACATGGAGTTCTAGTAAGTTCTAACTTCAACCAGTGTATGACTATGACCCCCAAAAAGGCAGCGATCTGACTAGTTGATCAAATTTGCGGGCCAACGGTTTACGTGTTTGACCTGCCTAAACAACTACGAGCACAACAAAAACAGTCGCCGAGATGTTTAGGGCGTTTAGGCCATGTGACGGCCGGCGTCGCTGACAGTCGACAGAAAGCACCCAGGGTAAAATGTTTCAGCAGTCGTCCGCCATGATGAACCAGAGCCGGTTGCTATTCCAGTGATTGCTTCTGCACCCAACCGGCCACTCCCTGACACAATCAACATATCACATCCGTCCGCAACCATACAGTGCTGGGAAATTCGGTTAAAATATGCGAAATAAATGGTTTTCGGTTACAGGCAAGGAAATATAATCTGAGTCGACAATATCAGTCAAAATTAAACAAATCCGAGACTTTACATTTCAGTATGAAATAAATCATTTTTATACCATTCATCTGGCTGTGGTGCACTGGTTAGGCGCTTAGTGGTCGGTTGATAGGTTCGGACTTCAAACCTTGGTCGTCTTTCTAAATTTTCAAAAATGATTGGAACGCTTGGTTTCAAATCGCCACAAAACTTTTGAAAACTCTCTACGAAATTTTGTCAATTTCTCAAAATTCATGAATCACATTTCGGCCTGAAAAATAATATGTAAACGAGATGTTGAACCTAGGTTTGGGCAACCGGCCGATCTAATCCAATTCAGCGTCAACTCTTCAGTTAGTACCATAGTATCTCCAGATGCTTCTTATTCCAAAGTTTTGACAAGATAGGGAATACACCAGGAAAGCAAGAACATGTCCTCTGCCTAATGTACTCGAAGTTTTTTTCGTGCCAGATATAAAGCTGTGAGTTGCTGTGAGGGGTGGTGAGGAGTCGTAAAGGGAGGTAATGGTAAAGGGGAAGTTTGGTTAAATAATGGAGCATGTTAGATGTTTTGTAAGAGAGACACATCAAAAGGATTTTACTCAAGTTAGAAAAAGAAATAAACTGTTTCCATGTGTACAATGTAAAACCAAAGGCAAAGTAAAAAAAAATCAACCACAATAGATCATAGGTGAACCATATCTGACCGATTGTTAGCACCACATAAGAACATCCCCCCTAGCTGTTAATACCAATAACAGAGATCACTACTCCCTCCGACCCATATTATCCTTCGCTAATATAGATGTATCTAAACATATTTTAGTGATAGATACATTCGTATTAGCGAAGAGTAATATGGGTCGAAGGGAGTAGTAGAAAAATTGGATTTAGTCCCGGTTTCAGATGGCTACAGCCGGGACTACAGAATCGGGTCTAAAGCGCACCCCCCCCCCCGCGCCTTAGTCCCGATTGGCCACAAACTGGGACTAAAGGTCCGGTGTAATTTTTTGGAATTTATTTCTCAGATTTTTTTGAATTTCCCTATTTTTGGATATTTGATTTGTTTGACAGTTTCCACTCCAACCTCTAAATACTTCCATTCTCATGTCAAAGTACATGCTCGTGGTCAAATCCTGATCGATCACCGATCCTCACACTGCTCCATTCTCAGCACACTTAACTTCTTTGTTCCTTCCCTATTTGCTTTCAAGACCACACGGTAACTTTTTTTTAATAATAGTATGATATGAATTCTATTAACCCTTAGACTTTGATAACATATGATTTTACTTTTTAAATTCCAATTTTTTTAAAAAACCACCAATGATTAAGTAATAATAAGCAACAATGAATTTCAAATAATCTTTATGCATAATTTAATTACTAATAAAAACTTGAAATTTTCAAAAAAAAACCTAAAAAATCGAAAATTCCTAAATAATATGAAAACTTCAAAACAATTAAAAAGTAAAAGAAACAACAAAAGAAATTCAAAAATTCAAAAAAATCAATTTTTCTCATTTTTTGGCAAAATCTAATATCTTTCTGCTTTCATATTTTCCTCGGATGTAACTTTTTGCGTAGATAGTTTTTCATATATTACACATTTTTTTCGAGTCCGTACGCAAAAATTATGGCCATTTTAATTCGGAACAACCTTTTTTAAAAAATATCAAATTTCAAATAACATAATTTTCCCTAAAAGTTGGTTACGTGAGTACATGCATGTCAAAGGATTTTGAAATTTAAAGTTTTTATCATTTTGTTTATCTTTTTAGAGGTTTTTTCTGCATGCTGGGGGGTGGGGGTAGGCATGAGAGGAAAAAAGTAGGCGTCTACTCTTTAGTCCGGGTTGGTATCTCCAACCGGAACTAAAGAGGGGGGGGGGGGGGGGGGTGGCTTTAGTTCCGGTTGGAGACACCAACCGGGACTAAAGATTACTATCCTTTAGTCCCGACTGGTATCTTTAACTGGAACTAAAGATGTTGTTTGAACCGGGACTAAAGTTGGCTGCCCCACATAGCATTTTGAATCGGGACTAATGTGAGCATTAGTCTTGAACCAAAACACGACCGAGACTAAAGCTCAAATCAGCCCTGAACATTAGGTGTGTTTTCTACTAATGAATGCTGTTATAGCCATCGTCTTTAAAGTTAAAAAACTTATACTATTCAAAACATTACTTTTAAGACCCCTCCTTATTTTCTTTGGGAAAAAGTAGGAAATCGTGGTAGACATGCTACAAAAGATAGATACATGAGTTGTACTATCATACCCGGCATTCTTGCTTTTGTTTTTTACATTTCTGACGTCTTATACTATTTCAGCATGAAAGAATACCCCGGTCTTACAATGGGCAACAAGCCAACAAGTCTAAGGTGAATTCGACAAGATGGTAAAACAGGTAAGAGCATCTCCACTCGCCCCCTCTAAAGGCCCCCAAATGGTATTTGGGGGCGCTGGCGCAGCAAATCTCGCCTAGTCGTGCCCCCCAAACTGAAATTCCATCCAGCGCGACACATATTTTCATCCGGCGCACCTGATCCAAACCCTGCCCACGGCGGGGCGAGCGGGGGTGCCGGCTACGCGCGTGACTCTCCGCGTGGCCCACTGTCAGCGACTGCCCCGCCGCTTCGTCATCCCCACTCGCCTGTCCCCTCGCCTCCTCGCCTCCCGCACCGAATAACTGCATCGGCGGTAGCTTTGCCCAACCGCAGCGAGACGTCGCTTCGGAGCATGAGCCAGCGTTAATGCCCGCCATGCGTTCGACGCGCACCGCTCACGGCGGCTATAAAAAGCACCACCGGCGCCATTGCCACCCATTCTTGCCACTGCATAGAGCTTCTCTCCCTCGCCACACTCGCAACCTTCTCCCACATCGCCGAGATGCAACCCACAGGCCACGAGGCGAACAGGTTCGGCCGCCGCTACTGATACGTCTCAAACGTATCTATAATTTTTGATGCTCCATGCTTATTTTTACACCATTTGCCTTGTGTTTCGTTACACTTCGTGGCGTTTTTATGCGATTTCTGGAACTAACCTATTGACAAGATGCCACAGTGACAGTTCCCTGTTTTCTGCTGTTTTTGTGTTTTAGAAAAGCTACACAAGAAATATTCTCGGAATTGGACGAAACAAGTTCCAGAAGTCTTATTTTTCCCGGAAGCTTCCCAAAGACCGAAAGAGAGCCGGAGGGGGGCCAAAAGCCATCCTCACACGTAGGGGGTGCGGCCCAGCCCCTGGCCACGCCCACCTGGTGTGAGGATCCCCTGGTTGCCTCCTGACGATGCCCCTTCGCCTATATAAAGCCTCGGGACGGAAAACCCTAGAGGAGTCGGCAATTTTCTAGAAAGAGTTCCGCAGTTCTGCCACCGCCACCGGCGAATTTTGGGGGACAGAAGTCTCTGTTCCGGCACCCTGCCGGGATGGGGAAGTGCCCCCGGAGCCATCTCCATCGGTCTCCATCGCCGTCTCTGTCGTCTCCATCGACCTCACCGCCATCTCCATCAACCTTGTTGTCTCCTATGATGAGGAGGGAGTAGTTCATCCCCAGGGCTGAGGGCTCTACCGGTAGCTATGTGGTTCACCTCTCTCTCCCATGATGTGATCTTTATGTGATCGTGAGCTTTGTATCATGTTGAATAAGTATATGTTACTCTTCTTCATTATGTGTACTCTAGTGTGTTATTAAAGTAATCTATTCCTCCTGCCATGGTGTAATGGTGACAGTGCGTGCATCATGGTGGTATTTGGTCTAGGCTACGATTGTGATCTCTTATGGATTATGAGAATAATTGTCACTATGATAGTATTGAAGTGATCTATTCCTCCTTTTATCGTGTAATGTTGACAGTGTATGCACCGTGTTAGTACTTGGTCTAAGTTGCAATAATATCTATCTTGAGTTGTGATTTGATTTGGATATCTCTATGAGTGGTGTTTGTCAAGTACTTGATAAACTTTGAGGAGTGCTTCGTAGCCCTACGCAATGATTAGTGTTATTCAATAGGAGAGTAATTCAGAGTACCATAGTGAAGAGAAGTTATTTATTTATTCAATTATGTTATATTTATTGGGAGTGTGTCCACTAGTGAAAGTATGATCCCTAGGCCTTGTTTCCAAGCTTTACACACCGTTTACTCGCTGTTTTGTTACTTATTTGCTTGCTGTCATTTTTATTCCAGATTGTATTTACTACTTATAATCATCTATACCACTTGTATTTCACTATCTCTTCGCCGAACTAGTGCACCTATACATCTGACAAGTGTATTGGGTGTGTTGGGGACACAAGAGACTTTCTGTATCGTAATTGCAGGGTTGTTTGAGAGGGATAGCTTTGACCTCTTCCTCCCTGAGTTAGATAAACCTTGGGTGATCCACTTAAGGGAAACTTGCTGCTGCTCTACAAACCTCTGCACTTGGAGGCCCAACACTGTCTACAAGAACAGACGCGTGCGTAGACATCAAGCTCTTTTCTGGCGCCGTTGCCGGGGAGGTAAGGTAAAAGGTACTCACATTCTTTGGCTACTAAGTATTTTAGTTGCTAGTGAGTGCTCGAAGTTATTTCCTTTAGATTCTGCAATTATATCTTTTTGTTTCTTGTTTTTATTTTCACTAGTTAGGCTTAATGGAAAACAAAGAGTTATGTAGTCTTTTTCCTGAGTTTAGATATGAAGTGTTTGAAGAGAAAATTGAAAAACCTTTGGAGCTTTATTTGCATGCTAATCGTGTTTTTAGTATGAATGCTTTGAACACCGTTATTGCTAATGCTATAGAAAAGTCTAAGCTTGGGGAAGCTGGTTTTATTAAGCATGATATTTTAAGTTCCCCAGCTTTAGTGGAGAAAGTTTGCTCTGATGATATTTTATCTCCCCTATGTGATGTTCCTATGCCTGTTACCTATGTTAGTGATCATGATTGGGAAAAGTACTCTACTTTTGATATTGAAAATCTTTTTGGTACCAATTCTAAGGTTAATAATTGTTGTACCATTAGTACTATCCATGTTCCTTCTTATGATGATATGTTTGATGAGTATGCTTTGCGACATAGTAGTTCTCTAGCTTGTGATGATACTGAACCTCTAGTTTATGATGGTTATGATGATGAGAGTATAATATTTTCAGTTCACCTACTGTTGAGAAGAAAAATAGTTATAATTACAATATGCCTCCTATTTTTGATGATTATGGTGATGAGAATAATTATTCTATTGAATCTGCTCCTTCTACGATTGTTCATGTGGGGAGTATTCATTCTTTTATGCATGTAGCTCATGATAAGGATGCTTTAAATGATAGTTATATTATTAGTTCTATTCATGATGCTACTGAAAGTTATTATAAGAGAGGGAAACATGGTTTGATGGATCTCAACAATATTGAGTTTCCCCTCTTTATGTTGCAATTCTTGAAGTTGTACTTGTTTTGCCTTCCTATGCTTTTTGCTTTGCGCTTTTATGACTTATCTCTTTACAAGACTATTTTCCATAGAAAGTGGTTTAGATTTAAATGTGTTTCATACTTGCTTTTTGATGCTCTCTTTTGCTTTAAGTTCCTATATGGCGCCTTTGCCTCAAGCTCTTATATGGCGCCCACATGAGCATCTTTGCAAATTACTGCGCCTAGCTCAAAGGCGTTAAAGAAAAGCACTCTTGGGAGATAACCCAATGTTTTTACTTTTAGTACTTTTTCTTTTATTTGAGTCTTGGAAGTTATTACTACTATAATAACCGCTCTTTATCCTTTTTATTTCGTTGTTGTGCCAAGAGAAGCCTCTAATTTTAGTGAGGTAAGATTTGGGGACCTTGCTGTCCTAAAACTGTTTTTGGTGCTGCACCGTAAAAAATCGTGAAAATTCTCTGTATATCTTTTGGACCTGCTATTTCTTCTGCATATGCCCCAGGTTATATCCAAACTTTCATTAGTTGAACACTTTTTGAGTTGAGCAACAGAAAACCCTCTAAAAATTCGACCTTTGTCAGCTGTTCTGTTTTGACAGATTTCTACCAATATTTGTGTTTGCCGCTCGATCGCTTTCTTTTTGAGTTCTTTTGATCACGGAACTTTTTGGGAAGTTGCTACAGTAGTATATACTTTATATGTGGTGGTTTAGAGTTGAAACCTGAAGCAAAAAGGGTTGATTCATTACTATGCTTACACTAATGTTGCTAATAGAATTGTGTTTAGTTTTGTATGAAGGAAGTTTTCAAGTGTAGGGATTGGAGAATGATGAGATGAGATGAAGAATGGACAAAAGCTCAAGCTTGGGTATGCCCATGAAACCCCCAAGAAATATCCAAGAAGTACAAGCGTCAAAGATTGGGGATGCCCCCGAGGTACCCCTTCTTCATCGGCAAAAATCAGGTCACCTTTCAAGACACTATATTTTTATTGCTTTATGCATTATGCGTTTTTCTTGGAGCGTCAGTTGTTTTAGTTTTCATTATTAGTTTTGTTTTGTTTGCTGCAATAAATGGTTAGATCACATCAGGTTTCTTTTGGAGGAGATGAACTCCCTTTTCATTTGCCAAGAACACTCTAGTTTTCACTCTTATCGTTCAATGAGTGTTCTCTTTTTTGCTACTGCGTTTAGCTTGCATTTTTTGCCTTGATTTTTGTTCAGATCTTGTTTTATCTTTGCATCAAGGTGTATTTGGACCTCTGGTATATGTTGGTTTTCCTCAAAAGAGTTTCCTCAAAAAGGTTTTAATGGCGTTGGAAAAGAGAAAAAGCTTTATGCAAAAAAGTGGTACAAGTAGGAGCTTGTGTAGACTGCGGCCTAGGCTTTTTCATGTCATGCTTGATGTCTTTTTGATAGTATGCTTAGTGGTTTTGCTATAGCATGACTTATCTCAAATAACTGAGATTGCTTAATGAGCCTTTGAAAAAAACCATGCGTTGTTTTAATTATTTGGAAGCATTATTTTGGTTATCTCCTTTGATGCTTTATTTGGGTTGACTTGGCGCATGCTCACACATGTTAGACTCATACAAAGTTTCCAATAGCCTCTATGATCATTTAGTTTTTGACTTTTGATGCCATCTTATGCTTCTTTTAATATCGCTTTGTCGCTTTGCATGATTATGGCCGTTATTGCTCTCTTAGTTGGTCGCTCCCAGTCTTTTGCTAGCCCTTGCCTTGTACTGAGTATGAGCTCTACTCGTGCATCCAACTCCTAAAAACTAAAGTTTTCCAAAGTGTCCACCATACATACCTACTAGCAATTTACTATTCCAAGTAAATTTGACTTGCTTTTATTTACTCTTCAAATTAAACTCTTACCAGTGTTATGCAAAAATTGGTCAGTAAAGCTCTCACGAACCGGAAGGCACACTTTACTTTTTCCTGTTCTTAAAAATTTGACATTGTGGTCTCTTATATTGAGTTGTTATGCTTGCAAGTTGTAAGTTGGATACTAGCCTAACCATGCTGTCATGGGGCAAGCTTTCAACATTGCACTTCTTACTTGAGTTGATATCGTGATCTTTTGTTTATGGATGCCCGCGGTGTGAAATAAATTGGGAATCTTGTGAGGATCATGGAGTTTGTTTATGTGTTAGGGAAATGCCTGGGCCGCCAATCTAAGCCATGCATAATTCATGGTGGAAATTTGCAGCATACCCATGGTGGACATTCGATGACGCATCTCACAATAAAACGCTAAACAAATGGTAAATAAAAGAGATGTCGAGGTGTTCATTGTCTGCTTGTCCTATCATTTTGATGTGGGCTTGTTCCATGTCATCGGGCATAGAGGTACCCCGTTGGTGGTTCTCGATGATACATATATACTTACAATGACAAGAGCCTTGCTTGGGACTCTAAGTTGAGTAGCATGAGGTTTGGGTACTCGTATTCACGGGACACGAGGTTTTCAACTTATGATTTGTCAAGCATATGCATCATAATTGTTCTCGCATTAACTTTAACCATTCAAGATGCTTATGATGGGGGCAATGAGAGCTCAAAGCTGGTAAGTAACATAATTTTGGAATGTCTATAAAACTTGCAATCACTGCTTCCCTCCGCGAAGGGCCTTTCTTTTACTTTTATGTTGAGTCACCACCTTCTACCTTTATGCACCATTAAGAGAACATAGTTGTCATTCTTAGTATAATATGCATTGTCCCAAAGTTTTCATTAATTGATTCATATTGTTGGTTTCACTTGTTCTGAAATTATTTGTATCTAGTCGCCCTCTTAAACTTGAAGGTGTCCTATGCATTTATGTTTTTCTCTCCATGAAGGACAAGCTAAAAACCATTTGTATGTTTTTCCTTATGATTTGAACACATGTTTGACTTTCATTGTTTCATTTTCATGATCTTTTATTTATGTTCATTTTCATGTTATAACATGGTTGCTAAATTTCTATTATCAAGATTATGTCTTCCATGCCCATGTTTTAAGTTCTATGATCCCAGCACTCAATGCTTTCATCGATGATCAAGATTGTGTAGGTGCATGTCACCTCAAAAATTATTTCTTTTGTTATCACTTACCTACTCGAGGACGAGCAAGAGCTAAGCTTGGGGATGCTGATACGTCTCAAACGTATCTATAATTTTTAATGCTCCATGCTTATTTTTACACCATTTGCCTTATGTTTCGTTACACTTCGTGGCGTTTTTATGCGATTTCTAGAACTAACCTATTAACAAGATGCCACAGTGCCAGTTCCCTGTTTTCTGCTATTTTTATGTTTCAGAAAAGCTACATAGGAAATATTCTCGGAATTGGACAAAACAAGTTCTAGAAGTCTTATTTTTCCCGGAAGCTTCCCAAAGACTGAAAGAGAGCCGGAGGGGGGCCAGAAGCCACCCTCACACGTAGGGGGCGCGGCCCAGCCCCTGGCCGTACCCACCTGGTGTGAGGATCCCCTGGTTGCCTCCTGACGATGCCCCTTCGCCTATATAAAGCCTCGGGATGGATAACCCTAGAGGAGTCGGTAATTTTCCAGAAAGAGTTCTGCAGTTCCGCCGCCGCCACCGATGAATTTCGGGGGACAAAAGTCTCTGTTTCGGCACCCTACTGGGACAAGGAAGTGCTCCCGGAGCCATCTCCATCGGTCTCCATTGCCATCTCCGCCATCTCCATCGACCTCACCGCCATCTCCATCAACCTTGCTGTCTCCTATGATGAGGAGGGAGTAGTTCATCCCCGGGGCTGAGGGCTCTACCGGTAGCTATGTGGTTCACCTCTCTCTCCTATGATGTGATCTTTATGTGATCGTGAGCTTTGTATCATATTGAATAAGTAGATATTACTCTTCTTCATTATGTGTACTCTAGTGTGTTATTAAAGTAATCTATTCCTCCTGCCATGGTGTAACGGTGACAGTGCGTGCATCATGGTGGTACTTGGTCTAGGCTACGATTGTGATCTCTTATGGATTATGAGAATAATTATCACTATGATAGTATTGAAGTGATCTATTCCACCTTTCATGGTGTAATGTTGACAGTGTGTGCACCGTGTTAGTACTTGGTCTAAGTTGCAATAATATCTATCTTGAGTTGTGATTTGATTTGGATATCTCTATGAGTGGTGTTTGTCAAGTACTTGATGAACTTTGAGGAGTGCTTCGTAGCCCTACGCAATGATTAGTGTTATTCAATAGGAGAGTAATTCAGAGTACCATAGTGAAGAGAAGTTATTTATTTGTTCAATTATATTATATTTGTTGGGAGTGTGTCCACTAGTGAAAGTATGATCCCTAGGCCTTGTTTCCAAGCTTTGCACACCGTTTACTCGCTGTTTTGTTACTTGTTTGCTTGCTGCCATTTTTATTCCAGATTGTATTTACTACTTATAATCATCTATACCACTTGTATTTCACTATCTCTTCACCGAACTAGTGCACCTATACATCTGACAAGTGTATTGGGTGTGTTGGGGACACAAGAGACTTTCTGTATCGTAATTGCAGGGTTGTTTGAGAGGGATAGCTTTGACCTCTTCCTCCCTGAGTTCGATAAACCTTGGGTGATCCACTTAAGGGAAACTTGCTGCTGCTCTACAAACCTCTGCACTTGGAGGCCCAACACTGTCTACAAGAACCGACGCGTGCGTAGACATCAGCTACCTCCACAAGCACGAGGTGCGCATCCTGTACGAGGCGCGATACATGGCGCCACCCGACTTTCGGTGTCCAGGGACATGGCGGCTGAGCGCTGGCGGGATTCTAATCCCACCGGTGCCCCATGGCGAGGCGCGGCAAGCCGCCATCCACAGGCACTACTATGAGGTGCTGACGCCGGAGGAGCGCAACGATCCTCTTTGGGATCCTGAAAATGATGACCACTGGACCACCGTCTTCACGCAGCGGCATCTCGCGGAGCTGGCGCACCACGAGGGCAGCGGCCCTCCGTCGGCCAACAAGAACGCCGCCACGAGGAAGATTTGGTGGGTCATCCCAGGCCGCACCCTCGCCTGGGTCCTCGACCACATCGCCGCGGGCAACTACCCGCGGCTGACGATGCCGATGTGGCACTAGCTGCCGCGAAGGATGGATGGCCCAATGTCGTCCTCCTTGAGCTCGTCATCGTCCATGCCAAGTTCCGGCATCGTCATCGGGATGCTGCCATCGGCGCCTGATACGTCACAAATGTATCTATAATTTTTGATGCTCCATGCTTGTTTTACACCATTTGCTTCATGTTTTGTTTACACTATGTGGCGTTTTTATGCGATTTCTGGAACTAACCTATTGATAAGATGTCACAGTGCTAGTTTCCTATTTTCTGCTATTTTTGTGTTTTAGAAAAGCTACATAGGAAATATTTTCGGAATTGGACAAAATAAAAGCCGAAACTCCTATTTTTTCCGGACGAATGATGAGGACCGAAACAGAGCCAGAGGGGGCCAGAGGGCAGGCTCACCATGAGGTGGCGCCCCCCTTAGCCCGCGCTGCCACATGGTGAGGTGGCCATGGTCCACTTATGACGACGCCTCTTCGCCTATAAAGAGCCTCCCGACGGAAAACCCTAAAACAATCGGCAAATTTCCAGAAAGTGTTCCGCAGCTCTGTCGCTGTCGCTGACAAATTTTGGGGGATAGAAGTCTCTATTCTGGCACCCTACCGGGACAAGGAAGTGTCCCCGGAGCCATCTCCATCGGTCTCTATCATTATCACCGCCATCTCCATCGACCTCACCGCCATCTCCATCGCCGTTGCTGCCTCCGATGATGAGGAGGGAGTAGTTCTTCCCCGGGGCTAAGGGCTCTACCGGTAGCTATGTGGTTCACCTATCTCTCCAATGATATGATCTTTATGTGATCGTGAGCTTTGTATCTAGTTGAATTGGTAGATGCTATTATTCAGATATTATGCTACTCCCGTGCTTTATTATTATAATCTCCAGGGACACCTTGTATCATGATGTGAAGGTGACAGTGTGCGCATTATGTGTGTCTCTTTGGCTAGTGTCTCTGTGATTGTTGGCGTTTGTTGAAACCATCTAGTGCGCTCATGGTGACAGTGAGGGGCAATCTAGTTTGGGGAAATGCAAACTTTGAGGAGTGCTTCGTAGCCCTATGCATGATTAGTGTTTGTTATCCATTGGAGAATAGTTTAGAGTGGCATAGTAAAGTTAGTTGAGAGTGTCCACTAGTGAAAGTATGATCCCTAGGCCTTATTTCCAAGCATTGAACACCGTTTACATTCAGTTTTGTTACATGTTTGCTCGCAGCGATATTTATTTCAGATTATATTTACTACTTATAATAATCACTACTACTTGTATTTCACTATCTCTTCGCCAAACTAGTGCACCTATACATCTAACAAGTGTATTGGGTGTGCTGGGGACACAAGAGACTTTCTGTATCGTAATTGCAGGGTTGCTTGAGAGGGATAGCTTTGACCTCCTCCTCCCTGAGTTTAATAAACCTTGGGTGATCCACTTAAGGGAAACTTGCTGCTGCTCTACAAACCTCTGCACTTGGAGGCCCAACACTGTCTACAAGAATAGATGCGTGCGTAGACATCAGCACCCACCCGTCTCCTTCGCTCGAAGAAGGAGCCGGGATCATCCGGCGCTTCCAGCGCCCGGGTGAAGAAGGTGGCCACGCTTCAGCTGGAGTACCAGGCTTCGAACGATCCGGAAGAATTCCCTGGCCTGAAGGCTGTGGAGCTCGCCTCCTTTAACAAGGTCTAGATGGGGACCCTGGACTTCGTCCTCGCCTGGTCCAGGCAGGACGCAAAGAAGGCCGACACAGAGCGGGAGCTTCGCCTCGGCTTCTGCATCAACCTGGACGACGACCACGACGCCGGTCCGAGCCAGGCACGACGGCAACGATGACCAGGGCTGCAGCGCCTGGGTGGCGAAGGACGAAGCGCCATCCGATGATGACGATAGCGGCAACTACAACGTCTTCTACCAGCGCCTGGGCATGCAGTAGTTTAGGTTTTTTTTTGTTTTTAGTTAAATTTCGTCTACCTTTATACAAAACCGCCGAGTTTTAATGAATTTATTTAAATTTTGCTGAAATTCACCAAATGTAGCCTACATTTACATTTGGGATGGGGGGCACGGCTGGGAAACCGCCGCCCCCCATACCAAAATCAGCGCCGTGCCCCTGCCCCAAAATGGCCTCAATTTTGCTTGCGTCGATCACCGTTTGGGGGGGCCGAGTGGAGATGCTCTAAGCCGGCAAGTCTTGAGACTCCAAAACACATCTTCTTTGGGTGTCCATTCGCCGGCGCGTTTGGCGCACTCTGGGTGCTGCTGTTGTTCCCCCCTCTCCGACATTGCCAACGCGCATGCATGCCCTCTGCCGCCCTTGACGCCCACCCACTCTGCTGCAATGCAATGGCTCCTCTGTCTCTGGAATCACTGGAAACACTGTAACAGGGTGGTCATCAACGGCAGGTCGCCGTCCCTGTGTCTCCTCCAGAAAAACTGCCACGACGACGTGGTTCTCTGGCATGGCAGGCTACCCCCTAAGCAACATCAAGATGTTGATCGTATTCTTAAAAAAAGGTATTGATTGGTGGCTCTCTTACCTCGGCCCCACTCCCCTATAAAATTTGGACGCTGAGCTCACCCCCATGCATTGGGTGCAATCTCCTTCCCCTGTGATTCGTCTCAGATGTATCTATAATTTTTAATGCTCCATGCTTATTTATACACCATTTGCTTTGTGTTTTGTTAAACTTCATGGCATTTTTATGCATTTTCTGGAACTAACCTATTAACGAGATGCCACAATGTCAGTTCCCTATGTTCTGCTGTTTTTGTGTTTCAGAAAAGCTATACAGGAAATATTCTCGGAATTGGATGAAACAAAAGCCAAACCTTCTATTTTTCCCGAAGCATCACGAAGTCCAAAGATGAGACGGAGGGGAGCCAGGGGCTCGCCACACCCTAGGGTGGCGCAGCCCAGCCCCTGGACGTGCCACCTGGGGGTGAGGCCACCTGGCCCACTTCTTGACGCTGCCCTTTCACCTATATATTCCCCTCGACAGGAAAAACCTAAAGGACGGATCTCTTTTCCACGAAACATATTGCAAGCCGCCGCTGTCATCGTCATGAGATCGGGAGGATCCAGGAGCTCTTCCAGGCACCCTGCCGGAGAGGGGAATCCCTACCGGAGGCCTTCTCCACCACCATGGTCACCTCCGAAGTGATGTGTGAGTAGTCTACCTTGGACTATGGGTCCATAGCAGTAGCTAGATGGTTGTCTCCTCTGCCATGTACTTCATGTTTAGATTTTGTGAGCTGCCCTACATGATCAAGATCATCTTTATGTAATTCTGCATGTTGTGTTTGTTGGGATCCGATGAGTATTGGTACTATGTTAAGTTGATGTTCTGAATTATATATCTTATGTTATCTCTATGTTGTTTATGATCTTGCATGCTTTCTGTTGCTAGTAGATATATTGGCCGAGTAGATGCTAGTGACTCCAAGAGGGAGTATTTATGCTCGATATTGGGTTTATGCCTCTAGTAATCTGGGGGAGTGACAGAAACCTCTAAGGTTGTAGATGTGTTATTGCCACTAGGGAGAAAACAACATTCTTGTGTCTAAGGACATTTTCTTTGTTCACATTACGCACTTTGCTTAATGCAATTATCTGTTATTCGCAACTTAATACTCAAGGGGTACTCGGATGACTCCCCGCGAGTGGATTTTTAGTCATAGATGCAGTTGGATGGTGGTCTATATAGTTTGTCGTAATGCCCAGAGTGAATCTCATAGTGATCCTCATGTCATACGTACGTTATCTTTATTCTATCAATTGCCCAGCTGTAATATGTTTACCTAGCATGTTGTTATTTATCTTATGGAGAGACACCACTAGTGAACTATGGACCCCGGTCCAATTTCCTTTATATTGCTATTACCGTTTTACTTTTACTCACTCTGTTGACATTCTTGCCTACTATTACCTTTTACCACTCGATACGCTTAATCCTTTGTTTACAGCAAACCGGTGAGATTGGCAACCTCATTGTAAGTTGGGGATAAAGTTCTTGGTTGTGTTGTGTGTAGGTTCCATGTTGCTGCTAGGTGAAGAAGCTCCTATGTCAACTACGCACCAGTATTCTTCTGGCGCTGTTGTTCGAAGTGTCATGAAGCTAGCTAGCATCACCTTTTGAAGTTTGCCTTTTTCCTACTGGTTCGATAAACCTTGGTTTCACAACTGAGGGAAACTTGCTGTTGTGCTCCTCATACCTTCCTCTTGGGGTTCCCAACGGGTGCCTTAACACCACACCATCAAGCATTTTTTTGGCGCCGTTGCCGGGGAGAAAGAAGATTCTACAAGGGGAGTCTCTCACGCTCAATCTTTTACTTTGTTATTTGTTTTGCTTTACTTTATTTTTACTTGCATCGTTTTATCAAAAATACAAAAAAATTAGCTTCCTTTATAGTTGCTTTTACTTGCTTGCTTTTAGTTTTGCTAGAATGGGTACTCCTGAGAACACCAAGTTGTGTGATTTTACTAGCACCAAAAACAATGATTTTATTTGCACTCCTATTGCGCCACCTGCTCCTGAGGCAAATTTTTATGAGATCAAACCTGCTTTGTTGAACCTTGTTATGAAAGAGCAATTTTCTGGTGCCAGTTCTGATGATGCTGCAGTTCATCTCAACAATTTTGTTGAGCTATGTGAGATGCAAAAGTATAAGGATGTAGATGGTAATATTATTAAGCTTAAGTTGTTTCCTTTCTCTTTAAGAGGAAGAGCTAAGGATTGGTTGCTATCTTTGCCTAGAAATAGTATTGATTCTTGGGATAAGTGTAAGGATGCTTTTATTGGAAAATGCTATCCTCCTGCCAAGATTATAGCTTTGTGTAGTGATATTATGAAGTTTAGACAGTTTGATAATGAACATGTTGCTCAGTCTTGGGAAAGAATGAAATCTATGATAAAGAATTATCCCACTCATGGACTGACTACTTGGATGATTATCCAAAAAAAATATGTAGGACTGAATTTTTCTTCAAGGAACCTATTGGATTCTGCTGCTGCAGGCACTTTTATGTCCCTTACCTTGGGCACCGCAATGAAGCTTCTCGACAACATGATGGTAAGTTATTCTGAGTGGCACACCGAGAGAGCTCCACAAGGTAAGAAGGTAAATTCTATTGAGGAAACCCCTTCCCTCAGTGATAAGATTGATGCTATTATGCTTATGCTTTCTAATGATAGAGCTCATGTTGATCCTAATAATGTTCCTTTGGCCTCTTTGGTTGCTCAAGAAGAGCATGTTGATGTAAACTTCATTAGAAATAATAATTTCAACAATAGTGCTTATAGGAACAATTTTGCTAGCAATAATTATAGGCCATATCCTTCTACCAATGGTAATGGTTATGGTAACTCTTATGGTAATTCCTCCAACAACACTAGGGGTGCGCCCTCCGATCTTGAGGTAATGCTCAAGGACTTCATCGGTAAGCAAACTGCTTTTAACAAGTCTATTGAGAAAAAGTTGGGTAAAATTGATATTCTTGCTTCTAAAGTTGATAGCCTTGCTCTTGATGTTGAACTTCTGAAACTAAAAGTGTTGCCTAATGATGTGAAAGAAAGCAATATTTTTGCTGCTACTAATGCCATCCAAGTTAGAATTGATAAAAATGTTAGGATATTAGCAGAATTGCATGCCAGGTGGGAAATAAAAGATGAGATGGCTAGAAAGACAAAGGTATGTAATATTACTACCTCTAATGATGTTTTTCCAAATGCTAGCAATCCTCTTACTTTGATTGGTGTAGAGAAAACTCCTCCTTGTGCAAAAAAGCCCAAAACAGCAAAAACTTTTTCGGAAAAGAGTGCTGAAATTTTTTGGAGTATGGGAGATGATAGCTCTATTTCTTTTAATGATTTTGATATTGATGGCTGCAATATATCTGAAGTTATTTTGTTCTTACAAAAGCTTTCTTTGAGTCCTAATGCTAGTTCTTTGAATGTTACTTTTATAAATCATATTACAAATGCTCTCATGAAAATTAGGGAGGAAAAGTTGAAACAAAAAGCTTCTATTCCCAAGAAGTTAGAAGATGGTTGGGAGCCTAATACGTCCATTTTACATCACTATTTTGTATCATAATTTACTGTTATTCATCAATATATTTTATATTTAGAGATGATACTTATGTTGTTTCCTCTGCTTTTGCATGATCGATAATATTTGGAGGACTTGCTGCCGGAGTCAGGATTCTGCTAGAAAAAGGACCGTCAAGACACCATGTTTTGGAAGATCAGGAAATTCCAGAAAAATACCATAAAATTATATTTTTCCAGAAGATGGAGGTAGCCAGAAGGAGGAGACGGGAGGAGCAGCAGGGTGGGCTCACCACCAGGTGGCGCGGGCCCACCCCTGACCGTGTCACCCTATTGTGAGGCCACCCTAGCCCACTATTGCCATCGCCCCTTCGCGTATATCATCATCCCCGAAAACCTAAGTATGGGGGGATCAGAGATAGACTTCGCTGCCTCTGCGGGGCGGAAAACACCAGAGAGAGAAAAGTTCTCTGGCAGGCAGGAATCTGCCGGGGAAATTCCTTCCCAGAGAGGGGAGATCATCGCCATCGTTATCACCATCGCACCTGTTATTCATCAATATATTTCATATTTAGAGATGATACTTATATTGTTTCCTCTGCTTTTGCATGATCGATAATATTTGGAGGACTTGCTGCCGGAGTCAGGATTCTGCTAGAAAAAGGACTGTCAAGACACCATGTTCTGGAAGATTAGTAAATTCCAGAAAAATACCATAAAATTATATTTTTCCAGAAGATGGAGGTAGCCAAAAGGAGGAGACGGGAGGAGCAGCAGGGTGGGCTCACCACCAGGTGGCGCGGGCCCACCCCTGACTGTGCCACCCTATTGTGAGGCCACCCTGGCCCACTATTGCCATCGCCCCTTCGCGTATATTATCATCCCCAAAAACCTAAGTATGGGGGGATCAGAGATAGACTTCGCTGCCTCTGCGGGGCGGAAAACACCAGAGAGAGAAAAGTTCTCTGGCAGGCAGGAATCTGCCGGGGAAATTCCTTCCCAGAGAGGGGAGATCATCGCCATCATTATCACCATCGCACCGAACTTCATCAGGATCATCATCATCATCATCACCATCACCAGAACCTTCATCTCCACCATCACCACGCCATCCCGCTGTAACATCTTGAGTTGAATCTTGTCAAATTCTTAGGGGAAACTTTCCCGGTGTTGATTACTCTTGTGGTTGATGCTATTGAGTGGAACCATTGAATTAAGGTTTATGTTTAGATTGTTATTTACCATTATTTCACCTCTAATCATGATCCTTATGATGTCTTGTGAGTAGCTCGTTTAGTTCTTGAAGACATGGGAGAAGTCGAGTTGTTAGTAGTGGAATTATGTTGAGTAATATTTAATGGTTTGATATTTATATGTTGTGGTGTTATTTCACTAGTGGTGTCATGTGAACGTCGACTACATGATACTTCACCATTTATGGGCCTAGTGGAATGCATTGTGTATTTGGCTACTAATTATGGGTTTGCTGGAGTGACAGAAATCTAAACCTCCGTTAGGAAACCATTGCACCAGGGAGCATAGGATCTTAGAGTTTAAGGCTGTGGTTAGATTTATCTTAATTACTTTATTGTATTTGTGGATGCTCGCAAGGGGTATAATCACAAGTGTGTATTAATCCTAGTAAGGGGAGTGCGCTAGCACAGATTCACCCCCATAACACTTATCAAACCAATAAAGATTATTTAGCGGCATGAAGCAAAAGCACTTGACAGAAACTCCCGTGTGTCCTCGAGAACGTTTGGTCATTATAAGTTACACCACCGGCTTGTCCTTTGCTCTAGAAAGGATTGGGCCACTCGCTACAATTATTATTACAGTCTTTAATTTACTCGTACTTAATTTATTTGCATTACCAAATACCCCTGAAAACCTGTTTGCTAGTATTTACAGTGAATCCTTGATCAAAACTGCTTGTCAATACCTTCTGCTCATTGTTGGGTTCGACACTCTTATTTATCAAAAGTACTACAATACACCCCCTATACTTGTGGGTCATCAAGACTATTTTCTGGCGCCATTGCCGAGGAGTGAAGCGCTATTGAAGAGTGGAATTGTAAAGGTAATCTTTGCGGTGAGTATTATTTTTATTTCTACCTTTTATTTTATTTTGCTATGGAGAGTTCTCCATTTGGTTTTCTATTTGGGAACACTACTACCACTGTTGCGGTAGTGGATGAACCACCACCCGCTCAATTGTATCCTTTTAAAATACCTATGAAAATTGTTGAACGTGTTATGAATAACTGCTATTCAGGAGATGGAACTGTCCATCCGGGTGATCATTTACTCTTTATACATGAATTATGCGAGTTGTTCAAGTGTGCAGGCATTTCATCAAGCCAGGTTAAGAGGAAGCTGTTCTCTTTATCATTGAAAGGCAGAGCTGAGGAATGGTATAGGTTGCTTAAGGATGGTCCATCTATTGCTTGGGAGGAAATTGTACCTCTCTTTTATTCCAAATTTTATCCCCCAAGTGAGATTCGTAAAGATCATAATCGAATATATAATTTTTGGCCTCATGATGGAGAGAGTATTGCCCAAGCGTGGGGGAGATTGAAGTCACTAATGCTCAAATACCCCACTCATGAGCTCCCCAGTAATATTGTTATTAATAATTTTTATGCAAGGCTCACTCTTCACGATAAGGATTTATTGGATGCTTCCTGCTCTGGATCATTTACACGCATGAAATAAGAAGCTAAATGGGGTCTTCTTGATCGTATTCAAGAAAATACTGAAGGATGGGAAAACGACAAAGGTAGGAAGTTAGGTATAAATTATGATTATGATTGCATTAAGGCTTTTATGGGAACCGATGACTTTCATAATGTTAGCACTATTTATGGTCTTGATTCTCAAATACTTGCTAACTGTTTTAAGGCCTTTGCCTCTTATCTTGATGTTCCAAAGAAAGATTGGAACAAGTATCATGCGCCTCATAAAGATTCTATTAGTTGTATTCCTGCTAAAACTACTGAGGTTTGCACTGTTGATTGCATTTTGCCTGAGCCTTATTTTGAGAAAATGCCTTTCCGTGCTAAGGTAAAGGAGCATTCCACTTTGATAAGCGTGCTTGATAAAAGTACCAAGAAAGCTGTAGAACCTGATGAGCAAATTACTATTAAGTCTCCTGTAGCTATAGTGAAAGACCTTGTTACTAAAAATGTAGGAGGTGAACATATTGTCTTTTGTGAAGATGCTTCTAACATTGTTTTTCATCCTAGTAAACCTAGGAAAACAAGTGTTCCTGTGGTTTCTTTCATGATTGGTGATCATTGCTATTATGGTTTATGTGACATCGGTGCAAGTTCAAGTGCTATTCCTTTCGAGCTTTATAGAGAAATTATGCATGAAATTAGTCCTTGTGAACTAGATGAGATTGATGTGGTTATTTAGCTTGCTAATAGACAAACTATCTCTCCAATTGGTATTATTAGAGACGTGGAAGTTTTATGCGGTAAGACTAAATACCCTACTGATTTTCTTATACTTGGTACTGAAGCTAGTAAAACTTGTCCTATTATTTTTGGTAGACCCTTTTTGAATGCTTGTAGTGCTGTGATAGATTGTAAGAAGGAGGAAATTGTGACTAAGTTTGATAGAGAATTTTATGAGTTTAATTTTTCTAAGTTCGCTAAAACTCCTTATGAAAATGAATTGCCTAATAAAAAATTTTGAGTTGAACAGCTTGCCTCTATTGCTCTTGCTCCTAACAATGCTTTGCAGCAATTTATGGAGGATCATGAAAGTGATATTTTCAAGGAAGAAAGAGAAGAGATTGACGATATTCTTCTTTGTCAACCAGCATTGATTAAACACAATTTACCTGTGGAGGATCTTGGTACCACTTTGCCACCTAAGGAAGATCCAGTTTTTGATTTAAAACCTTTACCTGATGATCTTAAGTATGCTTATATAGATGATAAGAAAATATATAATGTTATTATCAGTTCTAAACTTTCAAGAAAGGAAGAAGAAAGGTTATTGGAAATATTGAGGAAACATCGAGGAGCTATGGGGTATACTCTTGATGATTTAAAAGGGATCTCTCCTGCTATATATGTCAGCATGCTATTAATATGGAGCCAGATGCAAAACCAGTTGTCGAACACCAATGCCGTTTAATTCCTAAGATGAAGAAAGTGGTAAGAAATGAGGTATTGAAACTTTTAGATGCTAGTATAATATATCCTATTGCTGATAGTAGATGGGTTAGTCCTGTTCATTGTGTCCTAAGAAAGGAGGAGTTATTGTTGTGCCTAATGAAAATAATGAGCTGATTCCTCAAAGGGTAGTAGTTGGTTATAGGATGTGCATTGATTTTAGAAAGGTTAACAAATTTACTAAGAAAGATCATTATCCTTTACCGTTTATAGATCAAATGTTAGAGAGGTTATCTAAGAAAACTCATTTTTGTTTTCTTGATGGTTATTCTAGTTTCTCTCAGATTGCTATTAGAAAGCAAGATCAAGAGAAAACCACTTTTACTTGTCCTTATGGAACTTATGCTTATAGGCGTATGCCTTTTGGTTTGTGCAATGCTCCTGCTACTTTTCAAAGATGCATGTCTGCTATTTTTTATGGATTTTGTGAAGAAATTGTGGAGGTTTTCATGGATGATTTCTCCGTCTATGGAACTTCTTTTGATAATTGTTTGCACAATCTTAATAAAGTTTTGCAGAGGTGTGAAGAAACTAATCTTGTTCTTAATTGGGAGAAATGCCACTTTATGGTGAATGAAGAAATTGTTCTTGGACATAAAATTTCTGGAAGAGGTATTGAAGTTGACAGAGCAAAGGACGAAGCAATCGAGAAAATGCCCTGTCCTAGGGATGTTAAAGGTATTCGTAGTATTCTTGGTCATGCTGGTTTCTATAGGAGGTTTATTAAAGATTTCTCTAAGATTTCAAAGCCTCTTACTAATCTTCTTCAAAAAGATGTACCATTTGTTTTTGATGATGATTGTAAGGAAGCTCTTGAAACTCTTAAGAAGGCTTTAACCACAGCTCCTATTGTCCAACCACCTGATTGGAATTTACCCTTTGAAATTATGTGCGATTCTAGTGATTATGCTGTGGGTGCTGTTCTTGGACAGCGTGTAGATAAGAAGTTAAATGTTATTCATTATGCTAGTAAGACTCTTGATGCTGCTCAGAAGAATTATGCTACTACTGAGAAGGATTTTCTTGCTGTTGTTTTTGCATGTGATAAGTTTAGACCTTACATTGTTTATTCTAAAGTTACTATTCATACTGATCACGCTGCTATTAGATATCTTATGTCAAAGAAGGATGCTAAGCCTAGACTTATTAGGTGGGTGCTGCTTTTACAAGAGTTTGATTTGCATATTGTAGATAGGAAAGGTGCTGAAAATCCTATTGCTGACAATTTGTCTAGATTGGAAATCATTTCTTTTGATCATATTCCTGTTAATGATAGTTTTCCAAATGAACAGTTGGCTTCAATAAATGTAACTTCGCGAGACCTTCCCTGGTATGCTGATTATGCTAACTTTATTGTTTCCAAGTATTTGCCTCCAACCTTTACAGCTCAGCAAAGAAGAAAATTCTTTTATGACTTGAGGCATTATTTTTGGGATGACCCACACTTATATAAAGAAGGAGTAGATGGTATTATGCAAAGATGTGTTCCAGAATATGAACAAAAAGAAATATTAACAAAATGTCATGGTAGCGCTTATGGAGGACATCATTATGGAGATAGAACCGCACAAAAGGTTCTACAATCAGGTTTTTATTGGCCTACCCTTTTTAAAGATGCTAAAAAATTTGTTTTATCTTGTGATGAATGCCAAAGAGTTGGTAATATTTCTAGACGTAATGAAATGCCTATGAGTTATTCTCTTGTTTTTGAACCATTTGATTGTTGGGGCTTTGACTTTATGGGTCCTTTTCCTCCTTCAGAAGGGTATACTCATATATTTGTTGCTGTTGATTATGTTACTAAATGGGTAGAAGCCATACCTACAAAGAGTGCTGATGGTGAGACCTCATTAAAAATGCTTAAGGATATAATTTTTCCTAGGTTTAGTGTACCTAGATATCTTATGACTGATGGAGGTTCTCATTTTATTCATGGTGGTTTTAGGAAAACTCTTGCTAGATATGACGTTAATCATAGGATTGCTTCTGCTTATCATCCGCAAACTAGTGGGCAGGTAGAGCTATCAAATAGAGATATCAAGTCTATCTTACAGAAGACTATCCATAGATAGGAAAAACTGGGCTAGCAAGTTAAACGATGCTTTATGGGCTTATAGAACTGCTTATAAGAACCCCATGAGCATGTCTCCTTACAAAATGGTTTATGGAAAAGTGTGTCACTTGCCTTTAGAATTAGAACACAAAGCTTTTTGGGCAGTGAAAGAGCTTAATAGGGATTTTAAACTTGCCGGTAAGAAAAGGTTGCTTGATTTGAGTTCTTTAGAGGAGTGGAGAAATGAAGATTATGAGAATGCTAGACTTTTCAAAGAGAAAGTAAAACAATGGCATGATAGGAGAATTCTTAAGAGAGAGTTTCATGTTGGTGAGAAAGTTCTTTTGTATAGGTCTCGTCTCAGATTTTTTATAGGAAAATTACTCTCGAAATGGGAAGGACCCTTTATTATTGAAGAAGTGTATTGTGCAGGTGCTATAAAAATTGCTTCACTTAAAGATAACACTACACAAGTGGTGAATGGGCAAAGACTCAAGCATTATATTTCTGGAGATTCTTATAATGAAGATGTTAATGTTATTCAAATGGTGACTCTGGAAGAATTCATCCAGGACAATATGCAGGAACCTACAGAGTTTGTTTTCGAAAAGGTAACAGTTCTATTCAGAAAAGGTTCATGTTAAACTTTTCCATTAATATTTTTGCTGTTTTTACTAAATATGAAAAATCACGAGACAAAAATGAGTTGGAAACGGAGACCTGAGGCCCCACACCACCAGGTGGCGCGGTCCCCCTCCAGGCCACGCCACCCTATGGTGAGTCCGCCTCGGAACTCCTTTTCGTCCCGTTTTCCTCCTGTGACTTCATTTTGATGTTTAATTTTTGCCTATATAACCCCCCGGATTACCCGAGGTTTGTATATCATGTTTTTGTCATGTTTTCATTTCGAGTTGTTTTTGTCAGGAGTTGTTCTCAGTTTTGGAGCCGCTATGTCTTCGTCTAGTTTGTCCGAGGAGAACCCTCTTGCGGACATCATTAATCCATACATGAGGGAGCTGAAGATGCATCCAAAGGAGATGTCGCTCAAGGATGGGAAGTTGCAGATAGAAGATGTTCAGGGGCCTACAGGAAAAGAAAGTCTCGAAGCCAGGATGGAAGCGCTGGAACAAGAAGTTTTTAAATACAAGAAGATGGCAGAATGCGAGGTGGATATCATCTATAGGATAAATCAAGAGCTTATCGCCAAGCACAAGAAGGAGACTGCAGAGCTCTGGGATGACATCTTGTCACTCCATGAGACCACCAACAAATTACAAGCACAACTCTACGATTTGCAAAACCAAAACTGTGAGTATGAGGCCAGGTTTAAACAAATGTGTGTTGCTGCCAGTTTCAAGATATTGGAGACCGAGTCGTCTTTTCTTGATGGGGAACCTTTGCCTTGGAAGTCTGATGATGACAAAGACTCACCACCACCGCCGAAGGAGTAATTCGTCATTGGTATAGGCATCCCCTTGGCTTGTTCCAAGCTTGGGGGAGTGCCGCGGTATCACACATTATCTTTTATCCATTTACTTTTCAAGTAGAGTCATATCATGAATAGAGAAGTTATCTTACAGAATAGTTTGCAGTGTGGAAGTATCCTCCTTTATTTAGTTATCTATGTATCCCTTGGTGTGAGTTGCGGTTAAGAAATATTAATGAGAAGTTTTATCTTTTACTTTCCGCACACTTTATTTTAGTTTGCAATCTTTCTTATATAATTAGTCTTGTTGATTAGTATTGGTATCATTTTGGGAGCATGAGTAAATCTAGTTGGTTTTGGCAAACTTAGCAATGGTCAATAGCATATTACCTTGAAGTTTGAATAGGAAGAAGGAAATACTAGTAGATACATCATTTCAGCTTTACTTCATGATTGACTCATAAGCATTAGTATTCTCAAGTTAAAATCATTTGTGCCTTCAAGGAAGTTTGCATGATTGTTTTCTATTATATATATGTTTGTTTGTTTCATGCAACTCTTATGCTTGCTATACAGCCTTGCTAGCCAAAAACTTTTAGTGAGAGGAAATACTTCTTGTGCATTCAATTCCCAAAAACCAAGTTACTTCCAAAGAGTCCACTATAAATTCCTATGTATGGTATTTCAAGCCATTCCAAGTAAATTTTCATGTGCTACCTTTCAAAAACCTTCCAATACTTCTCATTTCGTGCCACTGTTTTTAGCTCATGAGGACGTAGTGGTTGGGTTTGTTATCTTCCATACTAAATTAAGTACCCTTCGACTAGGCAGCTTCATTTGCTCGTCATTAATTTTGCAAGGGAGCTAGTCAGACCATTGTAATCTAAAAAAAAGAGATAAAGAAAGAAAAAAGGCACTCCTCCATGGTATGTGAAAGTTGGTGGGCACCCGATGGAATCGGTTAGCCATGGTTTGAGAAAAGGAAAAAATGTGGGGAGGAGTGCCAAGCTATAAAAGAGCACAATTGTGCCAATTAATCAATATCTCGGAACCGCTCTCACTTGTTTAGTATCAAGGACTCCGTTGCTAGTCATTGACATAAACAACCACCTCTCAAAACAACTTCTACCTCTGCGAAGGCCTGCCTTTTACTTTTATGTTGAGTCAACCTATTTCCCTCTATCTCGAGCAAGCATCTGAATTATTATGTTTCATTCACTCATATGTTGATTTGTTCAATCATGTTTACTGTCTTCCTTTGTTTAGTGCAATGCTTTTACCTGAAAGAATATATCTTTGAAAGCTTTCTATGATTGTAAAGAGATTGTTATGATTGAGTTTGTGATTTTTGCTTTATAAGCTCTGATATAAAAAGACTTCGTTCAAAATATAAGTGCAGTTAGTTCATTGTTCTCTGACCAAGAACAAAGGTTTGCCATAACCAATCATGATTTACCTTGTGCATTTTTATTGTGATTCCCGTTGCTTATTGCAAGTCAAATTATATGTAGGGAAGTTGCTGTCTATTATGATTTGTGCCTTGGTAAGTGTGATGCTTCTTGTCCATATTTTATTTATCGACACTTCAGTCCATAAACCTGTGGTCATATTTACCGAGTTTAGTTTTCGCTTGGGGACAAGCGAGGTCTAAGCTTGGGGGGGGGGGGGTTGATACGTCCATTTTGCATCACTATTTTGTATCATAATTTACTATTTTTTATTGATATATTTCATATTTAGAGATGATACTTATGTTGTTTCCTCTGCTTTTGCATGATCGATGATATTTGGAGGACTTGCTGCCGGAGTCAGGATTCTACTGGAAAAAGGACCATCAAGACACCATGTTTCAGAAGATTAGGAAATTCTAGAAAAATACTAGAAAATTATATTTTTCTAGAAGACGGAGGTAGCCAAAAGGATGAGACGGGAGGAGCAGCAGGGTGGGCTCACCACCAGGTGGCGCGGGCCCACCCCTAACTGTGCCACCCTATTGTGAGGCCACCCTGGCCCACTACTGACATCGTCCCTTCATGTATATCATCGTCCCCAAAAACCTAAGTATGGGGGGGCATCAGAGATAGACTCTGCCGCCTCTGCGGGGCGGAAAACACCAGAGAGAGAAAAGCTCTCTGGCAGGTAGGAATCTGCCGAGGAAATTCCTTCCCGGAGAGGGGAGATCGTCGCCATCGTTATCACCATCGCACCAGACTTCATCGGGATCATCATCATCATCCGCAGCACCTTCATCTCCACCATCACCATGCCATCCCGCTGTAACATCTTGAGTTGAATCTTGTCAAATTCTTAGGGGAAACTTTCCCGGTGTTGATTACTCTTGTGGTTGATGCTATTGAGTGGAACCATTGAATTAAGGTTTATGTTCAGATTGTTATTTACCATTATTTCACCTCTGATCATGATCCATATGATGTCTTGTGAGTAGTTCGTTTAGTTCTTGAGGACATGGGAGAAGTCGAGTTGTTAGTAGTGGAATTATGTTGAGTAATATTAAATGGTTTGATATTTATATGTTGTGGTGCTATTTCACTAGTGGTGTCATGTGAACGTTGACTACATGATACTTCACCATTTATGTATTGTGTATTTGGCTACTAATTATGGGGTTGCTGGAGTGACAGAAACCTAAACCTCCATTAGGAAACCATTGCACCAGGGAGCGCAGGATCTTAGAGTTTAAGGCTGTAGTTAGATTTATCTTAATTACTTTATTGTATTTGCGGATGCTTGCAAGGGGTATAATCACAAGTGTGTATTAATCCTAGTAAGGGTAGTGCGCTAGCACAGGTTCACCCCCATAACACTTATCAAACCAATAAAGATTATTTAGCGGCATGAAGCGAAAGCACTTGACAGAAACTCCCGTGTGTCCTCGAGAACGTTTGGTCATCATAAGTTACACCACTGGCTTGTCCTTTGCTCTAGAAAGAATTGGGCCACTCGCTGCAATTATTATTACTGTCTTTTATTTACTCGTACTTAATTTATTTGCATTACCAAATACCCCTAAAAACTTGTTTGCTAGTATTTACAGTGAATTCTTGATCAAAACTGCTTGTCAATACCTTCTGCTCCTTGTTGGGTTCGACACTCTTATTTATCGAAAGTACTACGATACACACCCTATACTTGTGGGTCATCAGAGCCCATCATTGATATGCATGTTAATATTTTTGATTGACATGCGTTATGTGATCTAGGTGCTAGTATTTCTATTATGCCTAGAAAGATTTATGACATGCTTGGTTTACCACCGCTTGAAAAGTGTTATTTTGATGTTCCTCTTGCTGATGTTGCTAAGAAGAAACCTTTGGGAAGGATTAATGGTGTTCTTATTATGGTTAACAATAACCTTGTTCCTGTTGATTTCCTTGTTATGGATGTTGAATGCAATGCTTCATGTCCTATTATTTTGGGATGACCTTTTCTTCGAACTGTAGGTGCCATCAATGATATGAAGGAAGGCACCATCAAATATCAATTCCCATTCAAGAAAGGTATGGAACACTTCCCTAGAAGAAGGAAGAAATTACTTTTTGACTCTATTCTTAGAGCAAATTATGAACTTGATGCTTCATCGCTTGATATTACTTGATTTCCACTTTCTGCGCCTAGCTCAAAGGTGTTAAAGAAAAGCACTCTTGGGAGATAACCCAATGTTTTCTTTTCATTACCTTTTCTTTTATTTGAGTCTTGGAAGTTATTACTACTGTAATTACCTCTCCTTATCCTTTTTATTTTGTTGTTGTGCCAAGAAGAACCTCTAATTTGAGGGAGGTAAGATTTGGGGAAGTTGCTGTTCTGAAATAGATTTCGGTGCTGCACCATATAAATTCGTGAAAATTCTTAGAATATCTTTTTGACCTGCGATTTCTTGTGCATATGCCCCAGGTTATATCCAAACTTTCATTAGTTTTGCACTTTTCAATTTGAGCAACATAAGGTCCTCGAAAAAATCAACCTTTGTCAGCTGTTCTATTTTGATAGATTTCTGCCACTATTTGTGTTTGCCTCTCGATCACTTTCTTTTTGAGTTCTTTTGATCACGGGACTTTTGAGGAAGTTGCTACAGTACTATATGCTTTATTTGTGGTGTTTTTGAGTTGAAACCTGAACCAAAAGGGTTGATTTACTATTATGCTTATGCTAACATTGCTAATAGAATTGTGTGAAGTTTTGTATGAAGGAAGTTTTCAAGTGTAGGGATTGGAGAGTGATGAGATGAGATGAAATATGGACAAAAGCTCAATCTTGGGGATGCCCATGTAACCCCAAGAAATATCCAAGAGGTACAAGCATCAAAGCTTGGGGATGCCCCCGAGGCACCCCTTCTTCATCGGCAAAAATTAGGTCACCTTTCAACACACTATATTTTTATTGCTTCATGCACTATGCATTTTTCTTGGAGCGTCTTTACTTTTTTTTCAGTTTTGTTTTGTTTGCTGCAATAAATGGTTGGACCCCAACAAATTTCTTTTGGAGGAGATGTACTTTGTTTTTCATTTGCCAAGAACACTCTAGTTTTCACTCTTATCGTTCAACGAGTGTTCTCTTTTTCTAGAATTGCGTTTAGTTTTCATTTTTTGCCTTGATTTTTATTCAGATCTTGTTATATATTTGCATCAAGGCGTATTTGGACCTCTGGTCTATGTTGGTATTCATCAAAAGAGTTGTTTCAAAAAGGTTTGAATGGTGTCGGAAAAGAGAAAAAGTTTCATGCAAAAAAGTGGTACAAAAAGGAGCTTGTTTAGACTGCGGCTTAGACTTTTGCATGCCATGCCTGATGTCGTTCTGATATTATGCTTAGTGATTTTTGCTGTAGCATGACTTGTCTCAAATGACTGAGATTGTTTAATGAGCCTTTGAAAAAAATCATGCGTTGTTTTTATTATATGGAAGCATTTATTTGGTTTTCTCCTTTGATGTTTTATTTGGGTTGACTTGGCGCATGCTTACAACATGTTTGACTCTAACAAGTTGCCATAAGCCTCTATGATCATTTTTTTTTGACTTGTGATGCCATTTTATGCTTCTTTTAATGATGTTTTATCGCTATGCATGATT
Source organism: Dactylis glomerata (assembly GCA_007115705.1). Classification (NCBI taxonomy): domain Eukaryota; kingdom Viridiplantae; phylum Streptophyta; class Magnoliopsida; order Poales; family Poaceae; genus Dactylis; species Dactylis glomerata. The sequence goes on along the minus strand of QXEO01000044.1, from coordinate 2,394,878 downwards.
ATGGCCGTTATTGCTCTCTTAGTTGGTCGCTCCCAGTCTTTTGCCAGCCTTCATTTTGTATTGAGTATGAGCTCTACTCGTGCATCCAACTCCCAAAAACCAAGTTATTCCAATGTATCCACCATATATACCTATTAGCAATTTGCTATCCAAAGTACATTTGGCTTGCTTTTATCTATCCTTCGAATTAAACTCTTTTTGGTGTTATGCGAAAATTAGTCAGTAAAGCTCTCATGAACCTGATGGCACACTTCACTTTTCTCGCTTTTAAAATTTTGACATTGTGGCTCTCTTATGTTGACGTTATGCTTGCAAGTTGGAAGTTGGGAATTAGCCAAACCATGCCATTATGGGGAACGCTTTCAACATTGCACTTCTCTTATTTGAGTTGATATCGTGATCTTTTGTTTATGGATACTCGTGATGTGAAATATGTTGGGATCTTGCGAGATCATGGAGTTTGTATATGTGTTAGAGAAACGCCTGGGCCGCTAATCTAATCCATGCATCATTCATGGTGGAAATTTACAGCATGCCCATAGTAGACATTCGATGACGCATCTCGCAATAAAAAGCTATACCAATGGTAAATAAAAGAGATGCCGAGATGTTCATTGTCGGTTTGTCTTGTCATTTTGATGTGGGCTTGTTCCATGTCATCGGGCAGGAGGTACCCCATTGGCGGTTCTCGATGATACGTGTATACTTACAATGACAAGAGCTTGCTTGGGGCCTAAGTCGAGTAGCATGAGGTTTGGGTATTCGTACTTCACGGGGCACGAGGTTTTCAACTTATGATTTGTTAAGCATATGCTTCATAATTGTACTCGCATTAACTTTAACCATTCAAGATGCCTATGATGGAGGTAATGAGAGCTCAAAGCTAGTAAGTACCATAATTTTTGAAGGTTTATAAAACTTGCAATCTCTGCTTCCCTCTGTGAAGGGCCTTTCTTTTACTTTTATGTTGAGTCTTCACCTTCTACCTTTATGCACCGTCTAAGAGAGCATAGTTGCCATTCTGAGTTTAATGTGCATAGTCCCAAAATTTGTCATTGATTGATTCATGATTATGGTTTTGCTTGTTCTTAAATTATTTGTATCTAGTTGCCTTCTTAAACTTGAAGGTTTCCTATGCATTTATGTTTTGCTATTCCATGAAGGACAAGTTGAAAACCACTTGATATGTTTTTCCTTATGATTTGAACACATGTTTGACTTTCATTGTTTCATTATTCATGATCTTTCGTTTGTGTTTCTTTTCATGTTTTAACATGGTTGCTAAGTTTTTATTGTCAAGATTATGTCTTTCATGCCCATGTTTTAAGTTCTTTGATCCCAGCACTCAATGCTTTACATAGTTGATCAAGATTGTGATGGTGCATGTCACCTAAAAAATTATTCCTTTGTTATCACTTACCTACTCGAGGACGAGCAGGAGTTAAGCTTGGGGATGCTTGATATGTTTCAAACGTATCTATAATTTTTGATGCTCCATGCTTGTTTATGCACCATTTGCTTTGTGTTTTGTTACACTTTGTGGCATTTTTATGCATTTTCCGGAACTAACCTATTAACGAGATGCCACAGTGCCAGTTCCTTGTTTTCTGTTATTTTTGTGTTTCAGAAAAGCTACACAGGAAATATTATCGGAATTGGATGAAATAAAAGCCAAACCTTCTATTTTTCCCGAAGCATCACGAAGTCCGAAGATGAGACGGAGGGGAGCCAGGGGCTCGCCACACCCTAGGGTGGCGCGGCCCAACCCCTAGCCGCGCCACCAGGGGTGAGGCCACCTGGCCCACCTCCTGACGCTGCCCTTTCGCCTATGTATTCCCCTCGACGGAAAAAACCTAAAGGACGGATCTCTTTTCCACGAAACATACTACAAGCCGCCGCCGTCGTCGTCGCGAGATCGGGAGGATCCAAGAGCTCTTCCCGGCACCCTGCCGGAGAGGGGAATCCCTACCGGAGGCCTTCTCCACCACCATGGTCGCCTCTGGAGTGATGTGTGAGTAGTCTACCTTGGACTACGGGTCCATAGCAGTAGCTAGATGGTTGTCTCCTCCGCCATGTGCTTCATGTTTAGATCTTGTGAGCTGCCCTACATGATCAAGATTATCTTTATGTAATTCTATATGTTGTGTTTGTTCGGATCCAATGAGTATTGGTACCATATTAAGTTGATGTTCTAAATTATATATCTTATGTTATCTCTATGTTGTTTATGATCTTGCATGCTTTCGGTTGCTAGTAGATATCTTGGCCGAGTAGATGCTAGTAACTCCAAGAGGGAGTATTTATGCTTGATAGTTGGGTTCATGCCTAATCTGGGGGAGTGACAGAAACCTCTAAGGTTGTAGATGTGTTGTTGTCACTAGGGAGAAAACAACATTCTTGTGTCCAAGGACATTTGCTTTGTTTACATTACGCACTTTGCTTAATGCAATTATCTGTTGTTCGGAACTTAATACTCAAGGGATACTCGGATGACTCCCCGCGAGTGGATTTTTAGTCATAGATGCAGTTGGATGGAGGTCTATGTATTTTGTCGTAATGCCCAGAGTGAATCTCATAGTGATCCTCATGACATACGTATATTATCTTTATTCTATCAATTGCCCAACTGTAATTTGCTTACCCAGCATGTTGTTATTTATTTTATGGAGAGACACCACTAGTGAACTGTGTACCCCGGTCCAATTTCCTTTACATTGCTATTGCCGTTTTACTTTTACTCGCTCTGTTTATATTCTTGCCTACTATTACCTTTTACCACTCGATACGCTTAATCCTTTGTTTACAGCAAACCAGTGAGATTGACAACCTCACCGTAAGTTGGGGACAAAGTTCTTGGTTGTGTTATGTGCAGGTTCCACGTTGCTGCTAGTTGAAGAAGCTGCTACGTCAACTACGCACCAGTATTCTTCTGGCGCCGTTGTTCGGAGTGTCGCGAAGCTAGCAAGCATCACCTTCTGAAGTTTGGCTTTCTCCTACTAGTTCGATAAACCTTGGTTTCACAAATGAGGGAAACTTGCTGTTGTGCTCCTCATACCTTCCTCTTGGGGTTCCCAACGGATGCCTTAACACCGACCCATCACCCTGTACATTTGTACCGGGGATTTCACCCCTTCTTTTTGATGAAATGATAAAATTCAGGTGAGAGCCTTCATGCTCTTTCCGGTGAAAACTAAAAAAAAATAGGTAAGCCGTCGGTCAACTAGAGACATTGTTTTTGTCTGATATCTTCTCTCATTTTTTACTTGCAAAGATGACGCAAGGTCATTTGGTGATACAACACTCGAGACAGGAGAGAGAAAAAAAAAAGGTGTTTCCTCTCGCATCGCTCTCGTGGACGGCCGAGAGGAACCCTAGCCGCCGCCGGTCGTAACACCCCTCCCCAGCCTTTCTCCTCCTTGCCGCCGCCGAAGGCGCTGCCGGTGAAGCCCGGTTGGCGTTGGCGGTGTCGAGGTGGCCCTTCCCATCCACGCGGTGGTGTTTGGCATGGGACAACACTGCCGGCGGAGGCGCGATGCTCGGTGTGGGGTGGCAGCAAAGCTCCACGCGTCCCTGGATTCCTCAAAGATGCGGCGACGTCGCGGTGGCTGCGCGGCAATCAAGATGATGGCGCGGCGGGGCTTCTCCTCCGTTTGGTGGCGGTGCTTTTCTCCTTGTGGTGGCGACGCGTATCTGGCGGTTCTTGTCGGCGTGGTGCTGTGAAGCCCGGCGGCGAGCGCGGTGCGGCGACATCGGTGGAGACGCGGCCTCCCCGTGGCGGCAGTGGCGCCCCTGCTGTGGCAGCAAGCTCCAACCTCGCTTAGCTCAGATGGGCCTGGGCTGGCCTGGCCGGCCTTGCTTGCGACAGCAGGCTGCATGTGGTACCTGGTCGGCTGCTGGGCATCGTGGTGGCGCTGGTGTCTAGCCAGGTGACGACAGCGGCTGGATCCCCTCCGTCCAGCCCTGTCTCGATGGATCGAGGTAGGACGGTGTCAGCCCTCCTGCTCCACGACGTCATCTCCGGCTCTCCTCTCTCCGTTGGTGAGCCCAAAGGCAACTCCTTGCAGCGTGCCTGATGGCGTTAGGGTCGACGGCAGGGCCGGGTGAAAGCCCTGCGTAATGCGGATAACGGCGACGCCCGTGGGTGCCGTCACCTCCTTGGAGGCGTCGTCATGGCGCTGCTCGTTCTTCCCCGCCTCGACCAACGGGAGGGGGGAACCCTAGAGCCGGACTTCGATTCGGGCGGTGACGGCGCGCTTGTGTCGTTTTCTCCTTGGGGGCATCGCCTAGGTGGTTCGTGGAGTCCTTGCTGCATGTGTTGGAGTCGATTGTGGCCGCCGCTCAGAGCGTGGGCTTTCGGGACGTTATGTACACCGTCGTTGGCGCTCCATGGTCGGCGATTTCTCTAGTCTGGTTCGGCCCCGCCGCTCACTCGCCGACTCTTAGGCGCTAATGGGCGGGCGGTGCGTTGGCTTGCGCCTTCCTGGGTTTGAATCAGTCTCTTGAAGCTTCCTTCTTCGGTTGTGACGCGGCCTAGAAGTCCGGTGTATCGCCTTCTCGCCACTCTTGGCTGAAAACGGTGCAAGGCGAGTCCTTGTCATTTGGTCGGTGTGGGTTATGTTGTAAACCGTGTGGCGTTATGTTTGTATCGGGTAGTCTTTTGGCGTTGTATCAGCCGTTTTGGTCTCTTCTTCTATGAAACCGATATACCTCCCAAGGTGTATCCTTGAAAAAAAAAACCACACTGATTGATTAATTCAAACAGCTTAAAACCAAAAGGCAAGACACGGTAGAGAGGAGCGCTAGATTTGGAGGCTATTTAACTCCGTCGTTTGCATACTTCGATTGCGGCTCGTAAGCCATTATTGAAATGGAATTTTTTTTAAAAAAGCTAATATTGAGATGACCTGAAGTCAAGAGAGCAAGTACAATAAGATACAGTTAACAGGCTATAAAACTTAAAATAATATAGGTTTGATGAGTGGATAAGAGAGAAGAGAAGCGGGCCGTAGGATAAGAGCTAGCTGCCTACTAGACGCTTTGTGAGAGTGAAAGGTATGCCATGTACTAATAAAATAATCCATATTTATATTTAATTATTGTATATGCTGGCTATTAGATTGTCTCTAGATGAGATGGCAATAACATATAGCCAGTTCTCTTCTATTGCTTTTGCTCTGAAACGCCGCAAGATGGAGTTCTAGTAAGTTATAACTTCAACCAGAGTGTCTGACCATGACCCAATCGAAAAGGAAGCGATCTGACCAGTTAGTTCTACATACAGCACGCCTGAAGTTCTACTAGAGTAGCTTGGTCCGTCTGCGGGCAGAGGCGGTGGCTATACCACTCATCACCTGTTTACCCCAAACCCTCTCGCCCGACTCTATCGGATCAAGTATAGTGCCCAACTTGCATTACCGTGAAGCTTCCCCGCGCCGCGCGCGTGCCGACCCGATCAACAGCTCAATCAAATCTGATCGGTACCTTTTATCAATCGCTCTGTCTCCATCTGTGTGCAAACCAAGGGAAGCTTTTTCCGTGCAAAATCTTTCATGTGAACATGAGCGTACCCTATACTGTACAGTTTGGGCAAAACATGAACCTGTGTTGTAAAAAATGGACCCGAAGTTCATCAATGTCAATGTGTCATAATTGTACAAGGAAAACTTTGTAAGAAAGTATCACCTCTCTCCCACCCATGATCTACATTCAGAAAAACCCAGGTTAGCCATCACCCAAGCAGAGATTGGACCCGTGTGCTAGAACTTTCACAAGAAAATATCTTTATGTTTCCTCATTAAGTACCACTGTTGTGCTTCAGTATATCTTGTACATACATTTGATAAGAGTAACATGTTAACCTTACAACAAGATGTACAATTGTCACGGTGCAATCAAGAGCTTTCGTAATGCAGTATACAGAGTACGGACAATGAGGAGATGACCCCTCAATCGTACATCACACTCACCAAAAGAGTCAAAACTACACAAATTTTACAACCTTCATCCAAATAGCACATATGATGCTGTAGCATGCTGAGGCTCATCTAAGTCTAAATACCATGGACACTTTGTATAAACATTGCAGCTAACTTACGTCACCCTTGGTAGCAAGATAAGCCCACACCATGACACCACCTCCTTAACACCAAACAACCATTACAACTGGAAACTACTGATAACTTTACTTTAAAATGCAAGGAGGCTTGCAATCACAAGAACTCCAACCATGAGGAGCAGGGCTTTCAGGTAGACGTCTGCCTGCTGCTGTTGTCCAAGAGGTCCTTGGCGGGGAACACCATGGGCAGGCCCCATATGACCTCCATGGAACCCATGACCATGGCCATACCCATAGTGAAACCCAGCAGGCTGCGCGTAAGCGGTTGGATCTGGAATTCCATGCATTTGGAAGCTAAGCATCGGAAATAGACCCCCGAATGCGGCCGAGAACGCATAGTTACCCCACCGTGCGTTCGCCAATGGGACTCCCGCGCCCATGCCCATGAACCATGGATTCGCATGGGCATTAGGGAAATTGTTGTTAGGATCAGGCTGTTGGGCTGTCGCGGGCCTCTGGCCAGCTGGGCGCTGAGGAATATCAGCTCCAGGTGTGTTCTTTGATCTCGGGTCCACACGGTCCTTGCCACGGCCATAAAGAGGAACAAGCTTGTCTTCTTCAACAATGGCTTTGCACACGGGGCACTCTGGTGTGTGCGCGTGCATGTGCAGCCACCTATAGAGGCATGGCCAGCAGAAGAGGTGGCCACAGAGAGTTACTATTGGCTCTTGTGGCAACTCGAAGCAGATATTGCACTCGAAGCTCCCCCCAGCAGAATCACCACTGCTGCCAACGCTTGTAGATTCCCCAACGTTGGTAGCCATCTTGCAGTTCTTGGAGGTGAAACAAGCTGCAATTTCCAGTGATACCAAAATCAGAAACACTGCCAGAAGTAGTCATGGCAAAAGAAGAGAAATACATTGTTAAAACACCACAAGCAGTTCAGAAATGTGTTGGGTTAGGAGGTACTTTCTGAAAAACAGAATTTACTTAACACAACAGACAGACTGTTATTCTTTACATAGACTGCAAGTACACCACCCAAAACCAAAAGGGTCTAAATTCTGAGCGAAAGTGAAAATCACATCAACCATGTTCATATATAGAATAAAGTACCTACCCTAACAAGCAGACAACTAAGAAATATTCCATTCTTTTGAAGCTTAATACTGTAAAAAAGAACAGCTGCCTTGATAACAAAAATAAATGACAGTTTATTATGAAAAAATTAGTATCTACACAATTGGTCAGGCCAGGACATTCAGCTATCTCCTATGATAAACATGTTATCTGATGATTAGAAACTATCCCAAAGACGACACTGCTTTATTTCTGAAAATGAACATATTTTCTGGAATAATAAATTAACCAATCCACTAACATACAAATTACAATTGGCAGAAACAAAAAATTAGGTATAATAAAATGGGACTCGATGAAATGGAATTATCGAACGAATCGATCTATTGCAAGAAGAAGATTCCAGACTGTTCTCCTCAAAAGATCTAATTTCCCCCAAAGTAAAATAAGAGACACACACAGCCGCGCCAGCGGATCCGATTTTTACAACCAAATCACAACCCCGAAACCTCCTTCCTACCTCCGCTCGATTCAGAGTAGCCCGACGAATCGACCGCCAGAGGGAGCGGGAAATCCCTTCGAACGAATCAGTTTCCCCCAACGACACACCTAGGCCCTAAATCAAGGCAGAATCTAACGCGGAATCTAACGGGGGAGGAATCACCATTACCTCCGGCGAGCCGAGCGAGGACCGACCGGCGACCGGGGCGAGGGAGCAAGGGGTGGATGGAAATACTCGATCCGACGGCGAAACCACGGTCGATTACCTGGACGACGGAACCCCGCCCGTATTAAAATTAGGAAAGCGCTGACAATCCCCCGGGGGATGTTTACTAAACAACCTCCTGGTCGGCGACCGTTGGATGCACTTAATTTCCACCGTCCGATCAGCTGCTGTGTCCCTCCATCCCGCACGTTGCTTCCGTAGCAAGTTTGCATCCAGCTCGCAGCAAAAGGTGGCAGCGACCGCACGTGATACAGGCCACCTCCGCCGCGGCGATAGGGCGGGCGGCGCGCCGTCATCGTCCTCCCAACGGAGCAAAATCATGGCGCATATACTCAGACCCGTGCTGTACCCACCACCAGGCCACCCTAACCACCTAAATCCTCCACCAATTGTTGCTTCAAGCTCTGCTTCTAACAATACCCCGGCGCGGCGTCACGGGGTTGATCCAGCGGGAAGCAGAGCCGGAGATCCGATGCAGCAACGAACTGGTCGTGTATGGAACAATCCTCCGGTGTTCTTCACGCACGACCCCGAGATTGAGCAGCCAGCTCATGCGGTACTGATCTCACTTCATTACAGCAAAAATTGTTGTGTTGACAGCATGTTTTCAAATAATTTGTATGCTTTCCTTCTGATGATTACATAGAGAAGTAATCTCTGGTAGATGTTTTGCTTAGTAGCGAAAAAAAATGCTGTACTGAAAACTGGTTCTCTGCAAATTATTGCAAAAATACCTGAAGGAAAGCATTGTACAGAGCACTAGCACCAAAAAAATGCTGAAAAATCATTGCTGCAATTTGTTATTGTACGAAATTTGTCTGTTCTTTTGTCATTTCAACATGCTGCACACAAATCACATGTTGACGCAGCATTTTGTTGCTCTGTTAAATGATTTTTTAACTGAATAACTATCTGAACATGTTATTTGCTGACAGGGGTTTGAAGCAGATAGGGTTCTCCGTGGTTTTGACCTAAATGAGAATCCACATGTAGGAGGAGAATTTAATGCTGGCACACAAAATGATCATGAGAATTTTGTACCAGGACCAGAGAGTGCTACTAGTGGCAATGTGCCAAGTAAAACGGAAGAAACAGGAGAAGAAATTTGCTCACAACCTGTTGTTCCGTATGTTGGCATGATCTTTGATGACCTTGAAGAAGCACAAAAAGTTTACAATGAATATGCCTGGAAACTAGGTTTTGGTACTCGCATCGGGAACACAAAGTTCAGTACAACAAAAAATGTACCAAGCGATACAATTCTGAGCAGGGTGTTTGAGTGTGTGCATACCGGGAAGCCTGCAGCGGAATCTAGTGGAGACATTAGCAAAAAGAAAGGAGGCAGCAACAACCTAGAAACTGCTAATGATGTTACTGGTTTCAGTACTGAAGAGGCACACAGCAAACAGCCTGTTGAGCAAGTTGAATCTAAAGACAAAAGGAAGCGAAACAGGCTGCTCCGACATGAGTGCAAAGCACATATGCTGGTGGGAAGAAGGAATGGACTCTGGACAGTGACAGTTTTTACTGAAGAACACACGCATCCTATGGTGAATCAACTTGGTAGGAGAAGATACTATCGCTCACACAGGAAAGTGCCTGAAGAGGACTTCCAATTCCTGCAAACTTTGCATAACCAAAATATTAGCACAGCAAAGATAATGGGTTGTTTAGGTAGTGTGCATGGAGGTGACCCGAGATGTCTTCCCTACGTGAAGAAAGATGTGTCCAATATACGAACCATGCTGCGAGCAGATGTGTCAGAGCGTGATATGAGCATGACCATTGAATATTTCGAGAAAAGACAAGCAGAAAGCCCACATTTCTTCTATGCTACGCAACTGGATGCAACAAAAGCTGTCAGAGCAATTTTCTGGGTTGATGGCAGAACAAGATCCTTGTACCCTAAATACAAGGATTGTGTCTTCTTTGACACTACCTTTTGCACCAACAAATACAACCTTCCTTTTGCTCCAATTGTGGGAATTAATAACCACCTTCACACTGTAGTGCTAGGATGTGCTTTGCTGCCGAATGAGACCATAGAAACATTTAGCTGGGTGTTTCGGAAGTGGTTGCTTGCAATGGACAATTTGCACCCAGACCACATAATGACAGACCAGGATGGGGCAATAGACACTGCAATTTCAAATATATTTCCAAATGCAATACACCGGTGCTGCATGTTCCATATATTGCGACTAGCTAGGACAAAACTTGGTCCACTACTGGTGGAAGGAAACCCATTTGCTGAAGCATTTTATGCTTGTATATATGGAACAGATACAGTGGAGCAGTTTGAGGTGTGCTGGGAGCATATGCTGCAACAATTTGGAATGAAGGACAACACCCACATTTGCAACATGTGGAAAACTCGGAAATCTTGGGCACCCGTGTACTTCCGGAACTGCTTCTTTCCTTTCACAAGCACAACAGGAAGATTAGAAGGCCTGAACTCTTACTTCAAGAACTTGGTTCAACCTAGCGACTCCGTGTTCAATTTCGTGCAGCAGTACGAATTGTGCCAGAACATGATGCTTGATCGTGAAGACAATGCAGGTTTCACAATGGAGACTACAACCAAAGCACTTTGGGGAAGGTTAGTATGCTGTCTTTTTGTAACCCTAAAAAAAACTTAAAAAAGTAAAGTAGCAATTTACTACTGTCCTTTTCTGCAAATCTTATAGCAAAAAAGTAACCTGTATGCAATATCTTGCTTACATTTTGCAGCTACAACATTGAAAAACAAGGTCTGCAATTCTACACAAGAGAGGTTTTTGGTAGATTCCAGAAGATGATAATTGCTTCAACAAGGTTTCACCCAATTCAAGCAGACGGAGAAGGAACTCTATTTGATCTTGTTTCAAATCCTGAGTATGATCTGAAGACATACCGTGTGCAGATGTTACTTGGTGAAGGTTTGTATTCGTGCAGTTGCTCTCAATTTGATATGTGTGGTTTGTTTTGCCCACACATCATCAGGGTGATGGTGCACCTAAACATACAGCAAATCCCACCAAGGTATCTCCTCCAGCGATGGGCTGCTGCAGCAACAACCCCAACACCAGATCCAGGAGCAAACAGCATGAGGTTTGGGGTTCCGCCAACCAACACACTCCGTTACAATTCTTTGTGCAGAAAGATGAATGACTTAGCATCAGATGCTTGCTACAATGATGAGACATATGTTGTAGTATCTGGGATGGTTGATGAAGCTAGGAAGCTAATTGCTGCAATGAGACGAGCTCAAAATGAAGATAAACATAAGGGAAAAGATCCTGTGCCAGATGACAATCAGCCTGCTGCAGTTCTGCCAGAAGATGGTGATGCTCCCCCTAGTAGCTCACTGAAAAACCCACCAAGGACAAAACCAAAAGGACGTCCCAAAGAGAAAGAAAAACGCCGGAAGCCACTAATTGAATTACGTGAGGAAGCAAACGAGAAGAGGAGGAAGCAAAAGATGGAGCCAAAGAAACCAAAGGAGCCAAAACCAAAAAGGGCAGCAAGGACAAAAAAATGTCCGTACTGTGGAGAGGAAGGGCATACAGTGCAAGAATGCAAGTACATGGCAGCAGCAATAGCAAGGGAAGTAGATAGAGCTAGATGATTTGATTTGAGGCTGTAGATCTCCCTACCTTTCAATACATTTGTGTTCGGTGCATTCAAACCCTGTAATAGCATACAACATTGACATGATACATTGCAAAGATATTATGGTAGCATGTTTAGCTAAATCTTAGTATCTTTGTGCAAAACTTATGATGTTCAGGACATCAGCAAAAAATTTGACCTATGGACACAAATCTCTCTGGAGTAATGGAGCAAACTTATCTGTGTTCTTTATGTATGTAAACATTTTGCTTTCTACATATTTTTAACTCTGTTATAAATAGTGGTGTGTGTATGTGAAGAATGTTTTCATGTTCTTAAACAAAAAAGGTTGGTATAAAAGTGGTTCCGAGAGTGATAAGTCCTTCCAGCATGATGGTAGCAATATTTTTGAAATATGACAGCATTTTGTGTTATCAATTGGAGCATGATTTTTTTAATTTCTGTCAACATGACAGCATGGTGCACAAAAATTACAGTTTTGCTTTAAAAATACAAATAGCACTGCAACGTTTACGACAAAAGATGTGAATATTTAGCTTCAGACAGCAAGTACAAGACATTGAAAACTAGTTAACGCACATCATTTTGTGCTTCATTCTTGAACATATCACCTCAGTGCCCCCAAAAAGCAGCCATAACCCTACTGGAAGTTTTGGACAAGTAATTATACCATTACAAAATGCCATTCCATCGAATGGAGCATAGGTCTAACAAACACTACTGATATCTAAAGAAGCTACGAAGCATCTAGCTACTAGCCATTAGCTCCTCATTCATTAGTTGCTCCATGTCTTCTAGGTGGTTATCCCGTCCATTGATAAGAGTGGCTGCAAGAGACTTGCGCAACAGAGGAATGGAATCGCTGTCGAAAAGCGTCATTCCTTTTGCGTTGTAGTACTCCATGTACAAGATAGAGTGGAAACCACAGTCAAAGCTGCAGCATAAAAAGAACCAAAGGAAATATAAATAAGAATGTAGCACTAAAAATTTATGTCTGCTACGGTATTTCACAGCAAAAAGGGAATATAGCATACATACTTTGTTTTCTGCTGTGGGTGCGCAGGGGTTGTGTGCTTGAATGACGACCAGTCAATACTGCAAACTTTTGCTTCAATAACTGTTCGGACGAAGTTTGAAAACTACACAAAATAAAGCAAAAAAACATGATAGGTTAACTCAGCATACTACAATATATTGGAAAGTAAAACATAAGGTTGCTTTCAAGTGCTAACCACATTGTTAGCAAGCCTGTCCAACTTGCTGACACCTTCAGCAGACTGCATTGAATCAAAAGTGTTGAACTGCTTGCAGAGAAGATTGATGCAAGGGACAATCCAATGATTTTCCGCTACAAGAGGGAAATAAATCTACAGATGGAGCATAAAAATAATGTATTAACACAAGAAAGCATGAAACATAAAAGGAACAAAACAGCAATGTGTTAGGATGGTAATTTAGACAGCATGCAGCAAAAATTAGGATACTAAGAAAAACAAGGTTTGGACTCACCAAGTCGCCCTTCAAGATTTTGAATTTGCTGCAAACTTTCTTGAACTCTGACATGCAATCATCAGGTTTGAACAAAGCAGGGTCTACAGCAAGCTTGGCCTGTATTAGGGAATACCAGAAAAAGTCAAAAAAGTATATAAAGGTGCAACACAAAAAATAGTAACAAAACACATGAAAAAAGCAAGTTATCGTACCGTGAAATATGGTGTGAAGGCAAACTTCTTCTTAAGACGTGCGTTCTTGTCATGGCAAGCTTTTGCAACATGGTTGAAGTACTCACACCATACGCTCATCACCTCGTTGTGCAGGCATTGACGGGGCTTCAATGATTCCAGAAAATGCTTGTAGGAGCAAAATTGCTGACCTATCTTGATGAAGCATTTGCTGCAATTAGTGAGTACAAAACACAATATCAGAACACATATACAGCAAAAAAAGGATCAAAGATAAAAAGCAATTATGTTTGAGCAACTATAGTATGTGAAAAATGCTTCAGTACATGAAAAAGAAAAAAAGCATGATAGAGAACTAACAGGTCTTCGGTTGCTTTCTGTCCTCTCTTTGCTCTCTTCAATTTCCGACCATGCACGACAAACTTGTCGTAAAGCTCAACCTGCTCTTGAGAAACCTTGATCCTTTTAACCTTAGGAGGTGATGGCTCCTCTTTTGCTGCCCTTTTATGCCTAGTTTTCTTCTCCATTGTTTCAATGCCAGTTGTAGCATCTTTTGGAGTAGCATCACCAACGTGAACTTCTGCATATTATAAGATGAAGTTATCTCATTGCAAAAACACAAAAAATAGAAACTGAAGCTTCACAATATAAAAGTATGTGTTGGACAGCAAAAATATGTGCACCACTGCAGCAACAAAAACTAGTTATGTAACCTAACCTGCATTGCTCTGTTGTTGATGCGGTGTAACTGGAGCTTGAGTTTCATCATCTGCTTCTTGAGTTATAACTAGTAAAGGTAAAGGTGCTGTGACCTTAAGTGGGTTGTCCGTTTCCGAAATCTTCTCTGGAGCATCTGGTACCGTTGTGCAACGATCTGATGATGGATCAATAGATTTATTTGCATCTTCAGGGTTGATCTCAGGGGACTTTGGCAACAGCATAACTTGAAGATTGCAACGTGCATCAAAATCCTGAGAGCACAGCTCAAATGATGGAGCGTCAGGTGCATTTCTCCAAGCTTCTTCAGATATACCCCTTGGTGGGCTTGACGAGTGCAAAGACCTAGATGGACTATTGACAGCACCCTGCTCATCAGCAACACATGAAGCTAGCAGTGGTTCAAGGATTTCTGCCGTCTGTGGTACATCCCTCTGGGAGATGTGTTTAAGCACCTGGAACTGATTTGCTGCCTCAGCCAAGTCATCATCATCTTCAGTTTCCTCGGAGTCTTCTGCAAGTTGCACGTTTGGTGCTTCGTCATCTTCTTCATCATCATTTGTTGCTGCATTTGCATCACCAGGTGCACCTTGAGCATTGCTCTGCTTCTCAGCTCCCTGCTCCTCAGATTCTTCATCTTCAGGGATAGGAGCATCTTTAGCTTTCTTAGTTCCAGCAGGGAACTCAACACTGACAACATCTTCCTCTTTAATTGTTGTTTCCACATCAACTAGTAACCTAGCAATCCGATGCGAGTGCATGTTTTTCAGTCCTGCTGCAAGATTCTTCATGCTTCTGTCAACATCAGTAGCAAAAATAGCTTTGTGTTTGTCATGCAAATGCTTGAATCGAGCTGGGACCTACCAAAATACAAAAACAAATACAACTGAGGCACTGAGTAATTGAAAAAAGGAAGCATATAATAATAGAACCATGGTTGCATACAACAAGTCAAGCTTTGAAGCAAAAAATTAGGGTGGATAGGTTAGCAATTCCAGTTACAAAAAAACAGCAAACCTAGAAGCAGAAATGTAGCACATAGCATGCATAAAGGACAATGCAACTAGACAAAAAGTAGCAATAAACTTACTATATTGGAGCATATTTAATAAGACTACAACTAGACAGAATAGAATTTATCTATTATAGCAAAGTTTTGTGTACATATAGCAAAAAAAATTATCTATTATAGCAAAGTTTTGTGTACATACTACAACTAGCAGTGGAAGCAATAAAATTTATCTATTATAGCAAAGTTTTGTGTACATATAGCAAAAAAAATTATCTATTGTAGCAAAGTTTTGTGTACATACTACAACTAGCAGTGGAAGCAATAAAATTTATCTATTATAGCAAAGTTTTGTGTACATATAGCAAAAAAAAAACAATTGCAGCATAAGGGCAAACCTCAAGGTTCTCTGTACTGGGGAAAACGAGCCAATCATTGAGCGACGCAGACTGATTGGCATCCACTTGTTCAACAGGTGCTTCCACTCCTGCTGCTTGAGGAAGTGCGTCAGCTTCACCTCCATAGGGGGTATCAGCGATTTTGAGGAACTACAACAACAAAACATCATATATAAAGGAACATAAGAACATGTATGAAATAAAAATGAGCACAATGAACAACAGAAAGAAATACAGAGAACAAGAACATGTACCGGACGCCTCCCAAAAACAGTCTTGTTGTTCAGTATCTTCCTATCAAGATCAACCTCAGCAGCAAACTTGAAGTCTTTTGATGTTACATGGCAAACTCTAGGCGTAGAATAGTTGATAACATGAGAATTAGGTGCAAACTCCAAGTGGTCCATGTACACAATCTGTTCATAAGCAGCAAAAAAACATAGAAAAGTAAACAACTAATGAAGCAAAAACAAAGAACAATAGTATCAGTGAAGCAAAAAACAGAAGCATAGTTGCGAAGAATTTACACCAAGCATAGCATAAGGTCCGGTGATCCAAAACTCAGATTTCTGAGGAACAACTGGCTCTCCCATCTTTTTCTGCATTTTCTGAACTTCCACCATAGCGAGCTCAAGTAAATACTCATCCCATGCATACTCATGAGTCCTTAAAGGGTTAGCCATGGTGCCAATATACTCTAATCCAAGCATGTTGCCACTGCCAGGATCAACAACAGTTGCCAAACAGATGAGATCCCATGTCCTGACAATTGTATCCACATCAGTGATATCACAATCCTTCAGTAAGGTGATTGCAACATGAAGGTCAGGCCTGGAGTTAGGCCCTTTATAAACCTCACGCAGCTCACAATTGTCACTCTTCTTCAAAAGCTGCACTGGCCTGTCACCGCAGCGAATACCAAATACCTTCCTCACCATATATTTGTTGAACACAATCCGGTTCCTGTGGTACTTGAACTCACGCAGCGACGGTGTAATGTGCCGAGCAACAAAATCAATGAGGTTGTTGGGTATGTTGAATGGTGAAACATTCAGAAGTGCACTGAAAGCACTATTAGCTGCAATAACTTCTTTCTTCTCAGGTTGTAGTTCATTAGACAAAGAACGCAACCGCTTCGCAGCAAAACGGTCCTTCGAACACCACATAACACCCTGCAAAAAAAGGAAATCACATAAGATACCAGTGAGAACACAGCAGCACCAGATTATTAAAGAAAACTGATGCAAAAAATCAACCAACAAGCTGCTACACTGAAGTTATATGAGTATGAAGCAAATATGAGCTTGAAGCAATATGAGTATGAAGAAAATTAAATAAGAAGAAGCAATATGAGTATGATGCAAAAAAAAAAACCTAAGTGATAACTACAACATTACCATGCAGCAAAAAAATTATCCTAAACATCTGAAGTTATAACTATATCATTACAATGCAGCAATAAAAAAACCTAAGTGAAAACTACAACATTACCCATGCAGCAAAAAAAATATTTCTAACCAATCTGAAGTTATAACAAAACAGCATTACCATGCAGCAAACAAAAATTATTCTAAACACTAGCACAACCTGAACATGAAATCAAAGCAATTATATATAAATTACAGCAAAAACAAATGAACCTATACACATGCACACTAGAACACATCATGGACAGCAAAAACAAATAAATTCTAAGATACAACCCTTGCACACATGGAAAACCCTGACCACAACACTAAAAACATAGATTCAGAACAGAGTAAACCCTTGCACACATGTAAAACCCTGACCACAGCACTAAAAACAGAGATTCTGAGCAGAGAATTAACACGTTTACAGCACGAAAAAAGCTGGAGTAAGGGGATGAACTCACCACCATTGTCACAGCAAGGAATTGCTAAACTAAACACACCAACAGTTAACCTGACCAACTTCGAACCTGCAGAGGAAATACACATCAATTAGGCCAAAATCCAGAGGGCGCGCGAGGGGAAAAGGGAGAGGCGAAGAGGACCGGTATTCTACTCACCACCGTGCCGGCAAACGGGACGAAGGTGGTCGACAACGCTGCAATCGGTCGCCGGAAACCCTAGTCAACCTGCAGAAAAGAGCATGAGAACGACGACGGCGAGCGAGGGCGGATGAGCAGAAGATCTAGCGCGCGAGGTAGGGAGGCAGGATGACAGCGTACCAGGAGGAGACGACGACGGTCGCCGGCGGTCGGAAACCCTATCGGCGCGCCGCGAGGTCAAGCGGCGTCAACCTGCAAAAAGGCGCATGAAACCACTGCGGCGAGCGAGGGCGGTTGTGCAGCAACTCTGGCGCACGAGGTAGGGAGGAACGCCGAGAGCGTACCAGGAGGAGACGACGACGGTGGCCGGCGGCGGAATCCCTACCGGCGCGCCGCGAGAACGAACGGCGCCGACGCCAACGCCCCTGCCGTTCGGCGTGAATGCTCGGTCTGAGAGGAGACGTTGCGCATGAATGCGGGTCTTAACTCTGTCTGCATCCGCTCGGGTAAGAAGGTGACGTGGCCGAAATCTAACCAACCGCTGCCGCGCGATCCTACGGCTCGCGACCAGGAGGCTGGCAACGCCGCAGCCCCCGGGGTAATAGAAGCATTTTCCTTAAAATTAGGGGAGACGCGCGCCACGCCTGGAAGATTCCAGAAGAGTAAACCGCACCAGCGGTCCTAATTCTTTTCCGGTACCTTCACTTTGGTCCTAGTTCTTTGAAATTGCACATCTAAGTCCTAAATCTTTCATAAGTGATTCACGTCAGGTCCTAAACCGGTCTGACTCGTGTTGACCGGTGCCACGTTGATAGTGGAATCTTGGAGGAATACCGATCACCCTGCATATTTGCAAATAGGTCCCCTAGATTGTATTTATTCCAAAACTCGGTCCCTAATTCTATCTTCTTCACCGTGTCTGGCACCGGATGACGATGTTGCTGATGCTTCTCCAAAATAAATAGTAAACCTTACCTTGGACTCGTTGCGGTAATGTAGTGGTTACGAATGTAGCAGTCGTATCTGCATTAGAGGACTTTGCGGGATGGGATGCAGCCGCAGACACATGATGCATTAGAGGGAGGGGCACCGATACGGGTGCACGGAGAGACGCTAGTGGTGCTGGAGCATGAGGAAGCTAGCGACACAGGGGGCGGGCGTGAGATCGATCACGTCGCAACATCGATGGGAGTCAAGGAATACAAGGGATGGGTAGGGACGAACAGGGCGAGTCCGATTTCCTAGGGACTAACTTTTGGAAGAACTACAATCTTGGGGGTCTATTTGCAAATATATAGGTGACCGGTATTCCACCAAGGTTCCACTGTCGGCATGGTACTGGTCAAAACTAGTCAAACCAGTTTAGGACCTAGCGTGAATCACTTATGCAAGATTTAGGACCTAGACGTGCAATTTCAAAGAACTAGAACCAAAGTGAAGGTGCGAGAAAAAAATTAGGACCGCCCATGCGGTTTACTCATTCCAGAATCTGGACGCCTTCGCGGCGGTTTACGCCGCTGAAATCTCGCCCGGAATACGTTTTCCGTGAAAAGACACGGAAACGTCGTGGCAACTGCGGCGCACGCAACGAATTTTGGGGTCTTGGTGTCGTGGAGCGGAAGAGGCTGCAAATCATGGCCAGGTATATTTCGTTCTTCATCGTTCAGTAATAAGCTAAGTCGGTAACAAAAATGTCTACAGGATTTCAGAATGGATCATGGGCGTCTCAGAGACATCCGACTCTTGGGAGGAATGTAGCATCATGTGCTCGCCATTACAGTACTTCTGTATCTGACTCCGCAGCGGGCAGAGCTTATCATAGCTCTCAAATAATTCCTGAAGCCTCCCATTTCCATTCAAAAGTCTAAAAATCCTTGTGGACACGACTGCCAATGAAAATTCTGAGTGTAAAATATTCAATGGATCGATATGAGAACCACATGCATGTTCGTTCCTTGGCAAGAGCATCTTCCATCTCCTCTCTTATGATTTGTGCTACTAGATTCTCCAGCGTACATCGCTTTGTAAGAGAGTACTAGCTTTTTTTTGATTTGATTTGTAGAGAAAGGGCTGCCACACGCAACTGGCTCGTCATCTTCTATTTATAATGGACCATATTCAAATAGGGTAGGAACATCGACATGATTGCGATTGATAAATGTGGGCAATTCCACTAATGGAGCTTGAGTAGTACTCCCTCCGTTCAAGAATATAGGACGTTTTAGGTTTAAGAAAGTAGTGTATCTAGAACCGTTTTAGTGTTAGGATCACTTTGAATCTAATACTAAAAGAGATCTAGATACACTATTTTGATAAAACTAAAACGTCTTATATTGTTGAACGGAGGGAGTACTATCTGTTCATTCAAGAAAGTGTATGTTTCTGGTACGTCTCTTTTCTTCCTTGCTTTATATTGTTCTTTTGTGACATGCTCCATTATTCAGGTGATATGTGCAAACTATGATAGACAAAGTGTGAAACAATGGCTACTATAGATCAATGGGTAAATAATGACTTAGCAAGTAGAAATGAACAAGTATCTTTGCTCAAATCCTGTCAAAAAAGAAGTATCTTTGCTAGCAGTTCCCTTTTTTCTTAAGTTATTTGAGTTATTTAGTATCCACTTACCCATGGTGCCTTTATCGGGTAACCTTGCTTCACGGAAGCATTTACATGTAGATTTAGCATATCCCGGATTTTGTATGTGCTAACAAAATTTACAGGAGGAAGCAAACCATATCTCATATGGTTAGTTACAATATATGGCACCATTTTTTAGATATGGTCACCTTACTTTTTAAAGTGCTATTCAAATTTGTTTATATGCTTTTACATCAGTTATATTTCCAATACTGCTTTCTGTTACTATAACAAAGAGCATCTCTATTGAAGAGATGTCTTTCATGGATGTATGTTTCTTCGTAACAAGAGTCTTCAGTTAGCAATGTAGGGGAATGCCACATATCTGGAATAATTGTATGGCATTTGACCAAAAACCGGTCTATTTGTAATATTGAGTCAGATTCCAAAGGTTGTCTTATATATGTTGTGTAATTATATGGGATTTATTGCAGCTTTTGGCAATCTACTTAGCAATATAAATATACTTTTAGTTTGGCTCATAGCCTTTCTTACTTATTTTACATGACCACTTTTGTTCCTCTAATTCTCTAAAGAATTACTAACGTATTACCGCAGCAACGCGCGGGGCATCATCTAGTTTTAACTTGTGCTGCGATAACAAGGCTACATACACACATACATCCCTTAAAATAGCTTATCATTATCTGCAAGCGTACCAACAGCAGTATGCCAGTAAAAAATAACCAAACAACATGATCAATGTCATGAGAGCCAAAAAGTATAAATCACCATTATTGAGAACGTAGCAGTCGGGATAAATATTGCGAGTATAATTTTTGCAACTACCATGAAAAAAGAAATAAAATAAAAACAGTTATACGATAGGGTCTTTTGACGGTGTAAGGAAGTTTTTAATATGGAAGTCAAAATGTAGCTCTCGATACAGTAAGGATTGATATGGTCAATGGACTACATAATACTTTCCTTACATTTATGAAGGGACTATATCAATTCCTTGGAAAGTACTAGTAAGTGTGCACGTGCGTTGCACGTCTCATAATCTCCAATAATATTTTTCGTGTAAACTTCTTTCTCTTTTAGCAAGATACCATGCGGATAGCAAACTCGCTATTATTTTTGCAAAAATTCCAAAATATATTAAGATGTCCACCAAACTTTCCACATCCTAGTGGATGTAGAAGGGCACAAACTATCCTGACAAAATATTTTGAGAAGCTCAAGGAATTGCAAAAAGGTACAAATAAAAATAATGCTCCAAATGCTACAGAAACAATGCAAGTTTCCGACAAGTACCCATAATCACAATAAACCTTTATAAATTATTAGGACACATCGGTAGGAGTTGGCAAACTCATGCATGGTTATTAGCATACACATAAAATAAGAGTGAAATTTTTATATTAAAATCCAAGTCATAGAGTATTCTGAACAGCTAAAATCCAAATCACAGAATATTCTAAACAGCAGGTTGATCAACAATGCAGTGAATGACACCTCCTTGTTGCTCTAATGGTGAAGATCATCACAACCTGGAGAATCATAGGCTGTGTACCTGGCACACTGACAATGCCAATAAATTTTCTGAATATTTTCCGCTCCCTTGCTGCAGGGTGAACTGGCACATATAATTATGAGAATAACAATAATTGGTACAACACATTCTTGAGAGCCGGTGCATGCAACGTAAGACAATAAGCAACACTATTATGTGCGACTTGAATCAGCATAGCATGAGTCTGTATGAACTAATTAGTACTTGCACTATGAAGTGCACAATTATGAAGTACCTGCACAATGTTCCCCTTAGTTTATCTTCTACTGAACAATAGCTTGTTGCAGGGTAAACCAGGCAGCAAATGGGCACACTGGACAATGTATTTTGATAGTAAAATAAAGTGTCAAATTCAGTAGGTTTGTTGCCATTGGTTACTGATATATAAAAACAATATTAATCTGATGAATATCAATTATTCGTTTGGATCTTCAACCAAAAAATTTCAGTCTAATAGGGAACCAGTAGGTGAACTGCATCTACAAAGTCTATTTAATAAATAAAATATGTACAAGTTAAGAAGAAGATTTATACAAGTAGATTTTCAATCACATCTTACGTTCTGGTTTATGTACATTTCTACACCACATACCAAGATTTCCAGATTTTTGTTATGTGTCGATGTATACATTGCAAGACGCTTCGAGAATGGGTGTTGTGCTCTGATTCAGTGGTCCCAAATATTTTAAGGGAACTTACATCGTTCTTTCATTCTTTTGCACTTTTCTGCTTCTCCATTTGGTTTTGGAGGTGAGTTTATGTGCAATCCAAAGGTAGTAGGTTTACACATTCAGTGATGGATATATATACCAGCCTGGAGCTCTGATCCGACCTATCCTGGATGTGTGAGATTATTGTGTGGACTTCGCACAAACTGAACTAATCTTAGATGAGACAAATGCTATTACCCCAGACCAAGAAAAATGATACTATCCATATTTTTATCTACCTCCGGAACTGGTCTTTGGTACAAAAATAAGATAACCAGTGAATACCACATATAATCAGTAGATGAATGTAAAATCCTGTCAATGGAAAATATGAGCTCACTGTAAGTCTAAAACAATGGAAGGAACTTACCACAAACTTGTAATCAAATATTTCCTCTTTTGTCTCTAATAAATTGTCGGCATCATCCATCATCTCAAAAGTCATCTAAAAAATCCTATAAACAACACATTATTCATGTACCGAACAGTGACTCTTGTTGGAGATGACGTCACCTACTCGCGTGACAATACAAAATTCAGCGAGACATACCTTATTCAGTAATACATGTTCTCTCACTATATTCTTCGCGGCTATCTTCTGAAGTTGAACCTAAATCGGTGGGGACCTGACTGAAAATATTCCACTCATAGCATAAGAAACATATATGTGATCAGGAAATCTCGACTTTACCTAACAAGAAGAATTTGTGATTAACTTTGTCCATTGAAAGTGCAACGGCATCACAATTTCTGAGTCTAAAAATGATGCTTATTCAGACTGAAGTTAATGAAAATTACTTGCACTGCTTGTGCTGGTTAGGTCATGGACAATACCACAAGATGCAGGAAAATAAAACCATCCAATTTTCACCTTGATGCAGACAAGGGGATCTAATACATCGTGGCTACATCAAGGTAGGAGTGCTTCAACGATGCACTTTCAAATCAAGCGACACCAATAACCTACAATTCCCAAAGAACAACATGCAGATCTAATTGATAGCAACAGAGGGGCAGATTTATTAACAATTTGTTTGCTGCCATTCACCTTGAATACTTTGGCATCTTCCCTTCGGTTGAGTGGAAGCCACAGACCGGCAGGGGTGCCCAAGGCTGGTGCGACCGGAGCATGGGGAGGCCAGCTCGAGTCGGTCAGAGACGCAGGGCGACTAAGGAGCACATCAGTAGCACCATGGAGGCCATGGGGTTGATGGCGGTTCCCTCTGCGTCTCACCGGGATCCGGGCGGATCCGCATCATTGGCCGAGAAGGGGCAGTAGGTGCTCTGGTCAGATGCCAGTCTCATGGAACGGAGCCGTCGTATGGGGAGGCAGCACAGCGCGTGGAACGACGGCCTGGTGTGGAGAGGAGGCGGCGGGCATGGGGGCTGGGGCGTCGCTGCGTTGGGTGGAAAGGAATCGGGATATGGCTATCTGGATCGTGCGAGGCAGTCAAAGTTTTTTTTTTCGTAGACGGAGGTGGGGAGAACAAGTGAATCTGGACCATTTGATCGATGTATATGCACGGTCGAGATCTAATTTTCCTACCAAGTTCTCTCTTTTATAAGTAGTAGAGATAGAGATAGAGATAGAGATAGAGATAGAGATAGAGATAGAGATAGAGATTAAAAGGCGAACAAGTTAAGTGATTTTCAATTCCCTCATGCATTGGAATAGATCAGCTCGGAGTAAAAATGGCAGAACATTACATGTGTAGATTAAGAGGCGCGGATTTCAAAACAATGCAGTGATTAGGAGGAGGAAGAAAGATTAAGAGGCGATCCACCTAATTAGGAAAAGATGGATGAGAGGGCCGGCTGTTTTTATCGGATCAGTACATCCGTCTTTTCTAAGGAATATTCTCTTAAGTGTATGGTACCATCCCTCCAAATTTGAAACCAAACGCTTGCAAAAGAAGGACCATCCCATCCCATCCCATCTTTGGTCTAGAACCAAACACACGCTAAGTGGATATCCACATGCAAGCATCAAAATTAAAAGGGATAAATGGGCTATCCCACTTTCCACATCATCCCACATATTTTCGTCTAGATTGCGATATGGCGTGAATAAAAAAGTTGTGGAACGCCGCCGACTATATCCATCATAACATTTGCTAAAATTAAAATGACGTATTTACAGGCATATGTGGACATATATAGGATAGTGAGCAACCGTATAAATTTAGCAGGCTCCCACAAAACACCCACTTAACATGTGTGAGACTATGCGGATATAAACAGGCCTCCCGCGAATAGCCCCACGTGCATCCCAGGGCGCATACGCTCCTGCACAGGCGCATCACGGCGAGGACATACGGCCATAATATGCAGCGAAGAGCGGGGCTCGCGGCGAGGAGATATGCCCTGCCGCAGTGCTTCCTTGTCTCTGATTGATCAGGCCCATGTTTCTGTTAACCTAAGCTGCACCCTCAGGCGCTCGATTCGACGGATTATGCAGCGCTGTCTGGACGTGTACCATGGACGCTTGGTTGGCAAGGCCGTTGTGGCACCGACGTGCTATAGCGTCACGTATGGTCACTCACCAGCAAAGGAGTAAATTACATAAAACTATCATATTTAGGGCATAGCATACGGGTCAGTACCACTTTTTTAATTTTTTGCTAAAATCTACCAGTTTTGGGGCGTGGTGTTACAAATTGGACTGATACTCGTTTAACCGTGTCTTAAGAGCAGGTCTGACCAATGGGGCCTATTTGTAAGCGCTGAGTTGGCAGCACACATGGAGAAGACGATGACATGGCAGTGGGGCCTATCTGTCAGTCCATTAAAAATAAAAAATAAAGAAGAAAAAATATTTTTATGGCATGACCGGGCTAAAATACTTTTCTACAAACTTGAATACCTCATTTTTTTGAAAAATATTTTTTTAGAGAATACATATACATGATCAGTATACATGTGCAAATTTTCCGTAAAAAACTCATTTTATTTTAGGCTATAAAAAAGAAAAAAATCTAACAGTTTATAGAACTAAAATACATATTATTTGTTAGAAAGTTGTCTTTTTTGTATCTCCCAAAATATATGGTATTAGCAAGATTTCTAGCGTACGTTTCTCACATAGATATCTAACTATGTATTGTTTGGCAAAAAAAATTGAGACTAAAAAATACATATTTTGAAAATTACAAAATTTTGCTGCGTGAATTCATGTTCGCCAATCGCCGAATTATATCAATGTATTCCTGCAAGATATAAATAAAAGAAAACAAAAAACTGTCGAATATTATCTTTTTTACGTATGTTCTGCGGGACAAAATAAAACTCTGCACCACGTATTCCGCAAAATTTATGTCACCTAGAGCACACGTGAATACATAAATAAGATATATTTTAGACGTGAATGTGTGGTGCACATATACATAAATAAGATATATTTTGTACATAAATGTTTACTTCTAAATACCATGTATTTTGAAAGATACAAAAAGACAAATTTCTGACAAATAATATGTATTTCGGTTCTATAAACTGTTAGATCTTTTTATTTTTTTACAGCTCAAAATAAAATGAGTTTTTGGCAGAAAATTTGCACGTGTATACTGACCATGTATATATCTTCTCTAAAAAATATTTTTCATGAAAATTAGGTATTCAGGTTTGTAAGAAAAAATTTAGCCCGAGTCATGCCATAAAAATATTTGTTTGTCTTTATTTTTTATTTTTAATGGACTGACAGGTGGGCCCCATTGCCATCTCATCATCTTCTCCACGTATGCCGCCAACTCAGTGCTTACAAATGGGCCCTATTGGTCAGATCTGCTGTTAAAACGCGGTTAGACAAATATCAGTCCAATTTGTAACGCCACGCCCCAAAACTGGTAGATTTTAGCAAAAAATTAAAAAAGTGGTACTGACCCCTATGCTATGCCCCAAATGTAGTAGTTTTATGTAATTTACTCCCAGCAGCAAAGCAAACTGCAGGCATAAGTAGCTGGATCGCATTCTTTTGTAAAGAAAACGCATTGTGCTCCTCACTCATCGTTCCCGAGGCCTCCCATTTCCATAAATTAAGCCCCTCTCTGTCGCAACGAATGTAAAATCCCTAAGCATATATATGAAATCTTAATGAACCTCCAGGAGGGAAACACTATGGTGTACTCCTACTTGTGTAGAAGTAGGGAGCTATCATATGTACTACCGGCGCGGTTGCTCGCCTTCTATTTATGGAGTGTGTCTTTTGTACTCGAGAAATGGAGTACTACTCATATATATTTATGTCCTTTTTAGCCTATCTAAACGTCATAAAATGAATACCGTTTTTACAATATACATCTTTTGACGATGTCAGAAAATTTTCGATGTGGATGGTGCACTATTGGTCTCACAACCAAATGTCGTGTATCTAGCCTTTTGCCGACTGCTTATCATCGAGGCATGAAAGTAGCGGTGTTGGATAGTGTTGCACCCCGCCAGTACTTACGTTATTATCGGCATACGAAAATATTGGTGGCCACGTGGCACTATTTAGGACGATGGACATTTTGTCTCTCTCTCTCTCGGGCGCTCTCACGCGTCGCACAGGCGCGTGGCCATGGCGGGCCACCTGGAGCTTCTCGTGAGCACACAGGAACGCCCGTGAGCTCGCGTGGGGGGGGGGGGGGGGGGGGGAGGTTTCTGTGCCCGCACCGCATCTTCATGGAGGCGCTCAGGTACTTTCTCGTTTCCCCGACCTGGATCCACTCGGCGTGTGTGATGGAGGGCGAGAGGAGATCGGCGCAGGAGCTCCTGGAGGAGGCGAATCGGGAGGTGCGGCGTATGGAGTGGCTGGCGGAGATGGAGCGGCCTCCGGCTCGGGTGGTCATGGCGTTGGGTGCTCCGCGGCCCCAGATGCTTCCACCCGTTCCCTATCCGCGGTGGGGAGTCAGACCGGAGGATCAACTGGTGAGATTCAACCACCGGATAGATCCGATGCAGCGAATCCCACCAGCTCCGGTCCAGGATGTGACGGCGGCGGCGACGTTGGCTCGACTTCGACAGGATGCAGAAGTGGAGGCAGAGAGCCAGCTTCTGGTTCTGGCGGAGGCGGGGGATCACTGCGTCAGGCGAGGGGAGGAGATGTGGAACCACCGCCATGGAAATGGTCGGTGACTTACACCACCTCGCTCGACTGTGTGGTGAAGCAGATCTACTCCGGTGAGATTTGGTTGCGGAGGTGGGCACAGAGGTTAGTTCTGATGAATGAATCTGGCGAGGTTGTTGATGCTCGGTGTCTCCGGGAAGGAGAGGAAATGCGTGGGATGATTGAGGTTCAATTTCCTTGTCATTTGGCGAGAATTCAAAGTAGATTGGATCCGTATCATCTCCTGATGGCTTCGATGCCTCAGATGGGGATGATTCGATCACCGGCTAATTGGTGGTTGTACAGATCGCCGGCGGACGCCGAGGATCTGAAGATGGATTCAGAGTTTCATTTTCAGAAGACAGTTGGTACCGTTTCATCAGGCGAGAAGGCTGTTGGGCCGGCCCAGCCCGATAAGATTAGGGATAAAAGGGAGGTGGAACCGGCTTCTCCTTCCCAAACCCTAATCCACCCCGATCCATTGAGAGAGGCGGTGGTGGGGCGACGGTCGTACAAGGAGGTGCTGCTGACGCCGGTGAAGGAGGTGCGTGTTGGGAAGAAGAAGAAGAGGTGGAAAACCAGACGCAAGATGGCGCATAGAGGTCATGAGAGGTTTGGTGAGGAGAGATTCAGGCGAGATGATAGAGTTGACCGCGAAAGGAACTGGGACACGCGCCGAGATGCGGCAGGAGGAGGGATGTCTAGAGGTATCATCAATCCCGCGAGATCCTCTCCTCCACCTCCGTTTCCAAGGCAGCCAATGCAGTGGCAGCGCAAATCTTCTTCCTCAACAACTCAGAGCTCGGGGCAATCGTCTGCGCCAAAGGTAACACCACAAAATTCTTCTTCTCAAGGTGCTCCAAAGCCAGCTTCAAATTCAAACAAGACGGTTGTGTGCTACAAGTGTGATGTTGAAGGTCATAATTCCAAGGAATGTTTTCTGCAAGTTACCTGTCTGGTTTGTGAGAAGGACACTCATAAAACAAGAAGGTGTATTTGGCCAAATCAGCCTAAACCAGTAATGCCGGCTGTTGGCTTGGCTGATCCTGATTTAGGTTTTTTCTCTGCTCAGCAAGTCAGAGCTGAGAAGAAAAATGCCAAAGAATCTGCCCTTGGTTTGATCCAAGTGGTGAGTGGCTACCTGACTGCCACTACTCTCTATGCTGGCTTGATTGAGCAATTTCAATGGCAGTGGACTTGGAAGGTGGTTGAGAAAGGGAAAGATTTTGTTGTTCAATTCCCAAGTGTGGAAAAATTAAAGATGATGATGGAATTTGATGAGTTCAAGTTGAAAGGCACTGGAGCTTACATTAAAGTTTCCTCAGTCACCAAAAAAGTGGTACCAGTTGGCAGGTTTTATTCAGTTTGGGCTAGAGCAGAAGGTGTTCCAGATGAAGTCAAGCACTACAAAGGGATTTGTGTAGTTGGATCTTTGATTGGGGCTGTTGATGACGTAGATATGCAGATATTGGCTGATTTGGATGTGGTAAGGTTTCAGGTTGATGTGAGGAGCATAAAGAAATTTCCTATGGTGAAGCAATTTGCTATTACACCTTGGATGTATAATATCACATTCTCTATTGAAAGAATCCTTGAAGAAGGGACTTTAGATGAGGTGGTGACTGTGACAAGTGAAGCACAAAAATCCAGTGATGTACAAATGGTTGATGAAGAAGAGCAGGCCAGAGCAGCTAAGAAACTCAAGGCCTCAACTGAGGAGAGCAAAAAATGTCAATAAAAGTGCTGACAGAGGAGATAGTGAAAAGAAGAAAGATGAAGGAATGGATGGTGATAAAGGCAGATCTGACGGGAAACTGACAGAAGAAAAGGAAGTGACCAATAGAGTGGAAGCTGATAAGATACAGATGGGACCAGTGGAAGCTGAGAAGGAAGAAGAAGAAAGGGAAGAAGAACTTGTTGATTTTGAGGACAGCCAGGATAAACTGGGTGATCAGGAGGAAGATGATGTGCTTGAGTCACAGGAGTCGTTCACAACGAAAGTGAACAAGATCACTGCTGTTTCCAAGACAAGTGAGGAGTTGATTGCTGTAAAGTTGGAGCATGAAAAATCCAAGAACAAAACCACATTGGAGGAGCCCATGCGATGCTCAAGACTGAAAGAACAAGAAGATGCTGATAGGACTGAGTTGGCTATGAAGAGGACTGCAAAGAAGAATGAAATCACAGGTAATGATACTACTCTGACTGTCTTAAATTCTTCTGATGATGTTCTCCTTGATATAAATAGTAAGCTTGGAGTAATCTCTAGTAAAGATGGAGAGGATTATTCCATTGTTTCTGTTATTAAAAATCTTGAGAACACTAGGAAAATTATCTATGATGAGAGTTTAAAAAAGAAAGAATTAGTTCCACCAGCAAATCTTGATATGTTCACTCAAGTAACTGAAATGGTGGATGACATGGATGTGGATAGTAATGATGAGTTGGAGATGCATACTGGTCCTAGTAGGACTCAGTTAAGCATACCAGCTAACAAGATTGTTAAACTGTGCTCCCCTATTTTTAGGGTAGAGCTGGTAAAAAAGAGAAGGGGTAGACCCCCCAAAGGTTATTAAATGACAGGATGCTTTGTTAATATCAGGGGAGTGGAACACCCTGACAAACAAAGGTTCCTGAGAGAAACAATTAGGGAAGAGGGAGTCTGTTTCATTGGTCTATGTGCGACCATAAAAAGCAGCTTTACTCCTAATTGGCTTAAAAAAATATCTGGTAATAGAAGTTTTGTGTGGGAAAGTATACCTCCAGTTGGAAGATCTGGTGGGTTATTACTGGGTGTGGACTCTGATTTGCATGAGGTGGTGGAAATTGAGACTGGCAAGCATTTTATCAGGATGCAGTTGTCTGACAAAGTGTCTAGACTAGGCTGGCATCTGGTAGTTGTTTATGGGCCAGCTCAGGTGGAACATAAAGATGATTTCCTGGCAGAATTTGCACAATTGTGTAATAAATGTACAGGAGCTGCTGTTATTGGAGGTGATTTTAATATCATCAGGAAAACATCTGAGAAAAACAAACCATGTGTATTACCCAGGTGGAGTCACATCTTTAATTCCATCATTGAGGTGAATGGATTGAAAGAGATTAAACTTCTGGGTAGGCAATATACTTGGGCAAATAATTTACCTGATCCAACATTTGAGAAACTAGACAGAGTTCTAGTTACTTCTGAGTGGGATCAATCTTTTCCTTTGGCAGTGGTTACAGGTATGAATAGGGATATTTCAGACCATGTACCTCTGTTGCTAAAGTATGGAGCTACACCTCCTCACAGTAAATCATTTCGATGTGAAAATTGCTGGATGGAGAGAGAAGGGTTTGAGGAGATTGTTAAGGAAAGCTGGACTGCTAATACATATCATAATTTTGATACTGACAAATGGCAGGAAAAAATGAGAAGATTGAGAAGACATATTAAAGGCTGGCATATAAATGTGGAAGGAGCTTATAGAAAAGAGAAGAAAATGCTGTTAGAGAAGATGGATATTTTGGACAAAAAGGAGGAACACACTGCTCTTAGTGTGCAGGAGAAAGAGTTGCAGATTGATATGCACAAGAGAATTAAGAAACTCTTGAGAGATGAAGAAATAAAGTGGAGACAGAGAGCAAAAGAAAAAGATTTGAGAGAGGGAGATGGCAACACAAAATATTTCCACCTGAAAGCTAGTGGCAGAAAGAAGAAGAATCATATTTCAGTACTTCATCATAATGGAGAGGAGATTTTGGGGGGAGACTGAGCTAGTTAAGCATGTAACAGAGTTCTATAAAAAGCTCTTTGGACCTTCTCCTATTACCTATCTGAGATTGGATGGGGTAGTTTGTAACCAACTTAGTGAAGAGGATAGACAGAGTCTGATCAAACCGTTTTCTTTGGAGGAGATCAAGGAAATTGTAGATGAGCTAAAACATGATAAAGCAGCTGGCCCTGATGGTTTTCCAGCTGAGTTCTATCAGAAGTTTTGGGAATATATCAAATATGATTTGAAAGAAATGTTGGATAAGTTCCATTCTGGACAGTTGAACATAGAGAGATTAAATCATGGGGTTATCTCTCTCATTCCAAAAGTCCCTGATGCAGATGTGATTCAGAAATTTAGACCAATATGTCTGCTAAATGTTAGTTACAAGATACTAACAAAAATCTTGGCAGTCAGATTGGGACTAATAATTCAGCAAGTAATTGCTAATACTCAGACATCTTTTATTAGAGATAGATTCATTATGGAAGGGATTGTGATTCTTCATGAAACAATTCATGAGATACATCACAAGAAAATGTCTGGTGTCCTCTTCAAAATTGATTTTGAGAAGGCATATGACAAAGTAAATTGGGTTTTTCTTTATCAGATGATGCAACTGAAAGGTTTTGGTGATACTTTCTGTGATTGGGTAATGAAAGTGGTCAAAGGAGGAAGAGTGGCGATTAGAGTTAACAATGAAATTGGACCATACTTCCCTACTTTTGCTGGTGTTAGGCAAGGGGACCCTTTATCTCCACTACTGTTTGATGTGGTTGGAGATGGGCTTGCTCTGCTAATGAAGAAAGGACAAGAGGAGGGTTTGGTTAAAGGGCTGGTTCCTCATCTGATAGATGGAGGTATTTCTATTCTCCAGTATGCAGATGATACAATTTTATTGCTGGAAGATGATCTTGAAAATGCTAGAAATGTTAAGTATATATTGTGCCTTTTTGAGCAAATCTCAGGACTTAAGATCAATTTTCACAAAAGTGAAATTTTCTGTCTGGGGGATGCTAAAGAAAGAGCACAAAGGTATAGTGAAATCTTTACCTGTCCTACTGCTGAGCTGCCCATGAAATACTTGGGAATGCCTGTAGATGAGAAAAAGCTTGCAGTTTCACAGTGGGTGCCAATTGAGGAGAAGTTTGCTAAAAGGATTGCTGGTTGGAAGGGTAATATGTTATCAATAGGAGATAGAGTTACTCTGGTAAATGCATGCCTGACTAGTATATGCCTTTATATGCTTTCCTTTCTGGAAGCTCCAAAAGGGTTTATACATAGAGCAGATATTCACAGGAAGAGGATGGTCTGGCAGGAAATTGATGGCAGGAAGAGATATCACTTAGTTAATTGGCACACTGTGTGCTTACCCAAGGATTGTGGTGGTTTAGGTGTGTTGGATTTAACTACAATGAATAAGAGCTTGCTGTGCAAATGGCTTTGGAAACTTGAGAATACAGAAGGGACTTGGCAAACAATGCTGAGTAGGAAATACTTGGCTAATCAGGTTTTGTCCCAGGCTAAAATGGGGCCTGGGTGCTCTCATTTTTGGCAAAGTTTGCTTTCTATGAATGATATTTTTCAGCAATTTAGTGAAAGGGTAATAGTTAATGAAGAGAAGACTCTTTTCTGGGAGGACAAATGGGTGAATAATGCACCACTGGCAGTGCAGTTTCCCAGATTATATCAGTTGTCTTTTCAGAAAGGATTCACTGTTAAAGATTTGAAGCAGCAGGGGTGGAGCATGATTCAGTTTAGAA
Source organism: Dactylis glomerata (assembly GCA_007115705.1). Taxonomy (NCBI): domain Eukaryota; kingdom Viridiplantae; phylum Streptophyta; class Magnoliopsida; order Poales; family Poaceae; genus Dactylis; species Dactylis glomerata. Next base: position 2,362,120 of record QXEO01000044.1, on the reverse strand, counting down.
GAACTTTACTTGGTGACACTTTGCAACAGTGGCATTCTTTGAAGAACATGGTTGATGATATTCAGCTGTCTGAAGGTAAAGATAGGGTGAAGTGGAAAATTGGTACTTCTGGTCAATTCAGAGTCAATGACTTGTATCTTCAAATGAGAGCTGAAGGGAGTTTCCCCCAAAAATTCATGTGGAAGATAAAAATTCCCATGAAAGTCAGAATCTTCCTCTGGCTAATGATAAAATGTAGTGTGTTGACAAAAGATAATTTGCTGAGGAGAGGTTGGACTGGTGATTCTCACTATCATTTCTGTAGCAAAAATGAAAGCATTGATCATCTTTTATTCACTTGTGCCTTAGCCAAGTTGATATGGTAGGTGATCATGTGTGCTTTCCAATTAGTGAGACCTCCAGAAAGTACTTCAGATTTGTTTGGGAATTGGATAAAATCCTTTCCCAAAGACCAGAGACATCTGGTTTTGTGTGGAGCGTCAGCTGTTTGCTGGGTGCTCTGGAAAACTAGAAATGATGTGTGCTTCAACAGAGCTACTGTTAGTGACCCGGCAAACGTGGTTTACAGACTTTGTAATGTGCTTAACAGTTGGGCATTGTTGCAGAAAAATCAAGATCAAGGAAGGGTTGAGGAGGGCGTGTTAAAACTAAAGTTGGTGATTCGTGAAGCCTACGCCAAGACACATGGATGGGCGCCGACGGTGGCAAGAATTTGCTGAAACTATTTTTGCCTCTTTTCCCTTTCTCCTGTGTGATGCTGGTCTGTAATCCTTGGGTGCTGTGGTCGCGTCTAAACGATGCTCTGAGTGTTGAGGTATTCTGGATTTGGTGTGATGCATTGTCGAATTTGCTCCCTTGAATGCTGTAGGTAGTTGCCTAGGTTATTTTGGGAGCTTTCGATGTGCACTTAACTCTGTAATTTCTGTGGGCAGTTTCTTTATTGGAAATCGACGGGGGACCGTTGGCTCAAAAAAAAAACCACCAGTTTGTATGCTGTCTCAAGAGGCAACGGCGATCGAAGTCTTTGAACAACAAGGGTGATGATTGGGGCAAATTTTCTTCACCCGTAGTTCATGAATCCTCCCATTTCCATGAACCGAGTGGCATTAGCAATATTTTAGCGAAATGACACGCACATGAAAAGGCTTAAGCACACGTACATCAAATTGTAAATGGTCAGGCATGATTCCCTTGAACTCCACCGCGAATAAAATAAGGAAATTACGATATATTAAAATCTGAAAACATCAATCGTATCTCCAGATGCATTATTTGATAAAGGAAATATTCTCAAGATCCATTCACCTCTCGCTCGTTTAGTTACCAACCTTGCGGACTCTCATCCGCACTAGGCGCATGTAGGCTCTCAGAGAGGATGCTCTTGCAGAAACATAGTGTCAGAACTCAGAAGGAGCAATCTATTAAGGGTATGGAAAAAAATTCCATGAACTGTCCAATCAAACCGCTGGGACACAGACACGCCTTGCTAGGCGCATAACCAATATGTGGCCAAAAGTGCGCCTCCTCTCTGATTGATCACACTCAGGTTGTTGATAACCATTGAGGCCTCGTTCGGCATGCTGGTTTTGAAAGGTTTTATCGTGTAATTTACGGGCCCAGTACTATCTAACATGCTAAAACACTTCATGCGCCATTCGATACGCCAGTTTTGGACGGGCCAAGCCCGTTAATCCACCACGATGCACTCAAATACACGTCGGGTCAATAGGGATCGATGACGGCCCACCTACCTCGCGTTTCTTTTTCCGCTCGAAGTTGCTTGCTATGGAATTTTTTGTCGCTGAATTTGATCCTGTACGCCCTGCTAGTCCCCTCGGTGACCGGGTCCACTTCGCATTCCAGGTCTATAGGCCACTCCTAGCATTGCTAGCCCAGTTGCAGCGAGGACGTGCAAAATGGAGAGTTGGTTGGCAAGGTTACTGTGGCACTGTTGTGCTATAGCGCCACGTCTTGATTCTAAACCGCGAACTATCCAGACCTGAACAATCGGATTGACTGCCGCTTCAAGATGAATTTATGCATTGTGCGCCTCACTCGTCCTTCCGGAGGCCTCATATTCCCATAAACTGTGTCAGCTATGTTAAGCACCGTACTATCGAAACGAAGGCCAAAAGCCTTAAGCATACGATATATGTTAACGAACCTCCAGGAGGGAAGCACTATACTATAGCTAAGTCCATCTGTGTGGAAATAAGGAGCTATCACATACGTACCGGTGCGGCTACTCACCTTCTATTTATAAAGAGAGTAGCTTGTACTCAAGACGTAGAGTACTCCTCATATTTATGTCCTTTTTTTCCAATAAAAAAATAGAAAATGAAAACCCTTTTACTTTTGACAATCAATACCACTATACACTATGTGACACTAATTATCCTCTCAAGCTAAAACTTGTCTAGATTGCCCCTTTTAGAAGCTTTGGATCCTTTTTTTATGTGTGTCTATTGAGTAAGGTGTGTAGTGATGAGGGGGGGGGGGGGGGGGGGGGGTTGAAAATATCAGAATGATGACAAAAAACAGAACAAATTAATATGAGAAGTCTGGACAAGTTCATCAATGGTGAGCTCGATCTTTACACATTTTATCACACCACATCGAGGTAGCATAGCCCAGGTACTTGCAATTGGGCTACACTAACGCTTGGGCCGACATTGTTTCTTGATTTAGGCTCACGTCTGCAATGGTCTTTGTTGCTTCATCGACAAATCCTATCCTCCACCCTGATCGGCGCGCATGGGGTGCCGCACACCCCTTGTGGGTCGGCCCATTAGTAGCTGTCAAGGAAGAGCAACGGAGGTGAGGAAGAAGGAGGCCACTAGAGGTAAGGAAGAAGAGCCGCGTAGCCCCCACCGGGAGATGGAGACTTCGAAGAGAGCCTTAGGGCTGGGGTGCGGGGTAAGGTGGTTTTAGTGTTAGGATTCTTCCCCAGCGACGTGCTTAGGGTTAGGGTTTTAGGGGGTGCTGGCCAGCGAAGGAGGAGGAAGGTTAGAGGGAATGGATTTGGGTCCTGATAGCTAGCACCCCCCAAAACCCTAACCCTACACGAAGAAGAAGGCATTGTGCTCCTCCGTCATCCTGATGTTAACGAACCTACAGGAACAAAGCACTGTAGTTAGCTGAATGGATTCGTGTAGAAGTATGGAGCTATCACATATGTAGTGGCGCGGTTGCTTGTTTTCTATTTATGGAGAGAGTTCCTTGTTTCCTGTACTCAAGATGTCAACGAATCTCTACTGAGATGGCAGCTGGCCTCCACTCTTTGGCCTGAGCCAGCCTTGAAGACACTTGCAACCACTACAAATATGTAGGAGAGCTAGCACGAACCACTTTGCTAAGGATGGAACGGAAAGACGGCTTCGGCCGAGGCTTGACTGGGCTCTCCTTCGTCCTGTATGAATCCCGATCTTCTCCTCCATAGTTTCCCTGAATCATTACATTAATCTGAACCAGCTGGTAATTGAGTAGTAGTACTAGTGGGATCTTACACAAGACATGAAGTACTCTAGAAGGTTCCTAATTAATACTCAAAACTACGAAAACATAAAATCATATCTATGGAATTAAAACTAAAATAAAGTGGATCCAATAGAAAATCCGCTAAAACATTGTAAACATTTTTTTTGAAAGAAGGAATACGACGGCGTTTATCACACGTCGGGTAAATAGCGGCGTGGCCAGTCGTGCACACGCCACCTTTCTACCGAAAACTCTGGCATGCCATCCAACCACGTGATCACTGTCTGCGTGTCGGTGGGTTTGCAGATTACACGTTTCAGAACGCCACCACTAATACATATGAATCGTGCCTTTTGCCCCACTTAATAGTTGCGCTGTGGGTCGTAGAGGCATGTCACCTGTGCGCCCACAATGATGGCGTTGCATCACTATCACATATTCACATCCAAAGCCTCCCTCCCATTTCCATAAACTAAGTTGCATTAAGCAGTGGCATGCATTAAGAAAAACATCGATCATATCTTAAGATCAATATAGGGAGCTATCATATATGTACCGGCGCGATTGCTCGCCGACTATATATGGAGAGAGTATCTTGTAATCAAGACGTGGAGTAGTCCTTATATTTGTGTCCTCTTAAAACTATCTAAAAGATATAAAATGAAAACGCTTATAGGATATGCGTCTTTCTGGAGTATCAGACAATCATGAAAGTCAAAATTAAGGGTTTAGGGTCAATGGGCCGAAATCGAGAAACAGTCATGCTGCTTTAATTCTGCTTCATATTGATTTCCTCTTTGTATATGCAACATATGCCGATGTGCATTCATTGTCCTTATAAAGATTTCCATCGCGACATTTAGGCTACATAAGTTAAGGATAGCATGGTGGATGATCTTGCACATGCGTGCTAATAACTCGAGGTAAATACTATCTACCGGGGTCCGATATATAGCCAAACATCGGAACACCACGATGCCGTCGATCCCAATTTGAATCGGACGTTTCAGCTTGCATCAATATTTTTTCTAGTTATTACGGACGTCTGCCGGCTCCATTGATCCAGCAACTCCATTAATTACACGACTAACTGAAAACGCCTCCCCTAATCCAGCTCCACCGACCACCATACGCATATGCCATCACCGCTTCCATCCCCTTCCACGCACTGCTCCCATTCCACTGCACACCACCGCTCCGCTTCCCTCTGCACACCACCGCTCCGCTTCCCTCGCCATCCACGATTTGCTTCCGGCGGCGCACGCGCACAATAATCTCCGCTGGCCCGCATCCGTCCGGCGATAACACGATTTGAGAAAGAAGGTAACATCATCTGAAATTGATCCAATATGTGGAGCGTTTCTTTATTTTTTTTTGTTGTATTTATATCCACGTAATCCTGTATATATGCATTTGTGAAATTAATTTTTACTAGCTGATTCATATGATGTGATCATATCTTGCACATGCTAATGTTTTAGATCTCTGTGTAGTAATATTAGTAATGTTCTTGTATGAGAAGCTATTTTTTCTGCTTCCATGTAATCCTACTTTTGCTGTCTAAGATTTAGTTTCATGCTTCGTGTTTACAATGCCTTTCTCAATAATTATGCATTGATGAAGAAAATAAAATTGGGTACAGATCCAGAAACAATGGCGGCAACCATTATCTACTATTATTTTTGAAATATGTCTGCTTCTACAAATAACTAATCATGTTGCCTACAAACAAATTTGATGCTTCCGTGTCCTATGCTTCCATGTCAACAAGTACATGTTTCGTTACTAATGAGAGATTGCTTCACACATCTACAAAATGACCCAATGACCAAGGTACAAAGGCAGCAAAGTATGTCGATCAGGATTGTGTGCTCAAGAAACGTTTTTTGGCAGCTCGTTTAAAAGGGGGGGGGGGGGGGGGGGGGGTAAGGATTCTCAGAGAAATCTCATTATTTATTTAAGGTGGGGTGTTCTTCTGGATATAGGTGCTTTATCATTTTCCAAGGGCTTGCTTTCATAAAATTAATCCAGAGAAGCCATTCTCGAAAAAAAAATCCAGAGAAGCATACTGTTCAACAAAGGAATGGTAGTTAAAGCTCTCGGACTTCCTCGTGGAACTAGGCCGGTGGTGCTCACTGGTGAGCATGAAGATTCACCATACCATGAATTATGTAAAATTGTTTATCACACCACAGGAAGGAGGCACCTATTTACAATGCTGAAAAGATGCTTGAAAATGCAGCTCTGGATGACGAAACATGGTTTAGGACATTCTTCATGGTGGTGATCGGTACATATTTTTGTCCTGGAACCAACATTATATATGCTTCCTCTTGAATATCTTGGGAGCCTTGGTGATTATACACTAATTCATGTATACGCTTGGGCGGAACAGATATTGAAATCAAGTCTTTCCAAGTGAAAATGAGGAAGGCGGCAAGTCTTAGAGAATCTCTGTGTAGAAACATTAGCGATGTTCTTGTATGGGAAGCTGCATTTTTTCAGCTTCATTGTAATGCTAATTTTGCTGTCCTAGATTTAGTTTCATGCTTCGTGTTTTTACAATATTCTTGTATGGGAAACATGGTTATCCTTTTTTACATCCTGTACAAGGAACATGAAACAGGCTAAAAAACTTTGTGATTGCAGCTACTTCAGAATATGCTTCCACAGTGCATCTACATCCTCATTGATCTTTTCAACTGTGCTTCAACGGTTCATAATTTGGAAAACAAAACACTATGTCAATACCTTTTGATGCAACCTTTTAATCCTGCTTCATATGCAGGCCTTTTGTGCTTCTGATGCATAAATCTATAGCTACTAAATCTAAGAACCAAAACCACAAAAATAGCATTGACATTATGTTGCTGTCGGATGCACCTTATCAAACCTAAAAATGTAATATTGCGAAGCAAAGCTACATTACCCAGAACCATTAAATTGGAGTAACACAAAAACAATGCTTCCACACCTGATATCATATATTACAATATATCAATTAGGTCCCATAGCTTCATGCGGTTAAGCTAAAAGCTTCCGGTGTACAAAAGTAAGCTTCTAAATCTAAAGACTTCTAGTATTCTTATAATAAAGCTTCATACTGATTGTTTAGTCACTTCAAGTTTTATGGAATAAAGCTTCGATGTTGCAGTCAGACACAACCAACCCAGATCCTACAGATGACTAACAATGTTTCGAACCAACGTACTCGAAGAAAATGAAGGATTACAGATAGTTTTTGGATCTTGGAACATCCATGGTTTACTACAGGAGGGTTCCCGAATTGTTTGGTAATTCGATTCATTCCATCATTTCCAGCTGCACCAACCTTCTCTTATAATGATGGATCAGTCACACACGAAGCAGACATGAAAAATAGAATTACATGAGGTGGACATTCGATGCTCCCTTTAGGTGCGTCATTTTTTATCAATGAAGGCTGGAAGCAACTAACGAGCCTCTGCTATGGTGAAGCGCATGTAGGAAGGGGAGAACGATATAAACGGAGACCATTTCATTAGCATTAAATATGGAAGCATGCAATCAGTGCCGTCTTGTACGAGCACTTTTTTTTCTTCTTAATAAACGCGGGCAGCGGGCGCTATCGGAAGATCGCACGGCACAGCTGCTTTTGATCGGACAGAAAATAAGGGGTCCGATGGGAAGCTCATATCAGGACCCGATTCCTAGTGGTGCCCATAACTCGATAATGGTGGCATTTTTTGAATGCACTTGCCCGTAACAGAGTCTGTACCATAATACTACCCTTACAGACAAGTTGTGCTACGGAAACAACTACAAACTAACATGGAGTGAATTTGTTGGCTGAGTTTGTGATTCCTCCTTGAAAAGGGGCCACGTTTGATTTTACCCCTGCATGCTACTCATCGTAAGAAAATTTTGTACTCCCTCCGACCACTAGTACCTATCTTTGACATGATGTATCTAGATATGTTTTAGTGTTTAGATACATCATATTAAAAACAAATATTGGTGGTCGGAGGGAGTAATAGTTTTCCGTAGATGTAGCATTAATCGCCTATTACTGAAAGATTGTCTTTGAATGTTGCAACAGTTTCCTTTTACATTTATTCTTTCCAAAGGATGCATGCATGCATGCGTCGCAACCTTTGGTGAAATAAGGAGACTTCTTATATATAGAGCAGACGAGATTGTCTGAGGGTAATGATGGACATATACAGAGTTATTCAAACAATTTCATAGCGTAATTCAAAAGGCTATAAAACGCACACATCCTGCTTGACTTGCCGGTGGCCTCTACCATCTTCCCCATAAAATACCTTGGGCTCCCCCTAACGGTTAAAAGGCTTAAAAGATTTAACTTTCAATACCTTGAAGAGAAAGCGGTGGCACGTATTGCTCATTTATACAGGAGATACTTCAACATCGCCAGTAGATTGACCCTTGTGAAATCGGTGCTCACCTCTCAAACAATATACCCGCTCACCGCTCTTCATGTGTCGGTCGAACCTCTCCAATCAGTTTTTAAATTTATTCGAAGCTTCTTTTGGGCGGGCACAGAGCAAGCCATAGACAAATTTTCTAGTCCTTTGCGTCTTCGGTGGTCTTGGCTTGCTTGGACTTTGCCGGATAGACCTTGTGTTGGCATAGAAAACCCTGCAACAAAGATGTCATGGAACTCTTCTATGCGTTCACTTCCGTGACCATCGAAAATGGTATCAAAGCTTATTTTTTGGGAAGCCTCATGGGCAGATGCATGGGATCAGCCCTAAGGTGTTGGGTCCTTCTATCTATGCTATCTCGCGCCAAAAACCTTAAAGTGTTTTACAAGGCCACCAACGATGATGCTTGGGTTTGTCAACATGACATTTCGACGGGTCTTTCAGTCCAACAACTTCAAATGTTCATCAACTAATCGGAACACACATCCAGCCTAACCTTACATGATGGCATTCTGGACTCCATTTCTTGGAAGCTCACTCATAGCGGAAATTATTCATGCTCCTCGGCTTATTTGGGGCAATTTGAGGGCACCAACCGTTGGCGCATGAATCAAGTGGTGTGAAAGATTTGGGCACCTCCAAAATGCAAGATCTTCTCATGGATCTTCTCATAGGGCAGGTATGCTCCGCCAAGATTGTTTCTAAGGCCAGCCACAATGTGGATGCGGTTCAAATAAAAAAGGTGTAATTCTTTGAACCGGTGGAGTTTTGCTGCAATTTGTAACACCGAATCATTGCAGATATGGGTCCTATTCAATATAAATAGAAAGTTCCTAGCTTCCACTCCGTGCATGCTGCCCATACTTGTGCCTGGCTTCGCATGTTGCATGTCAAGGAAGAAAAGCTTATTTGATTGATGGAAGCGATTCAGAAACGAACCACCTTATCGATTTGCTTTTCTGGACTGACACCATGCGTCGATACCCTGCAGTGTACAGAACCGGTTCTTAGAGCTCTTGGAATCGCTTTTTGCACACATTGTGGCTGGTCTAATGCCTCCCATTTCCATACACCGGCTGCATGAAAAGTAGTAAGCAGCTTAACTTTCAGACAAGGGAAGGTAGAACACCTTTCAGTACCAAAATATTTACCAAACCTCTGGTAGACATGTATGAAACGAAGGACACATGTAGCTAGCTCAGTGGATGTTGCTTAGGATCACTTGGGTAACAAAGTATCATTTCCCTTTTATACTACTCCTTTGAAGAGCTGGGAATAATGGCCTCACCGTTGGCTCCCAGGTCTATATGAATCTATTATAGAAAATACATAAAAACAAATTTCAAAATGTAAAAAAAATTCAAAAATCTATTTCGCATGTAGATCAGGATATTCACTGTCCTCACATAAGTTTTTGACAAAAAAGAACATTTTATGTGGCATCGGTAAAAAAGAGAAAAATATGTCCTATAAGTACTCGTATGTTCACTCAAAAATTTGTCTTTTTTATACGGGACCCAAAAAATATTCTTTCTTTCTGAAAATTTGTGTATGAACATAATATATCCGGATGTATATGCAAAAAATTTGTTCCGATTTTTTTGACATTTTGAAAAGTCGAAATGGATATCCGCTACAACACCATTATTATTATGTTTTGCTTTTAGAAATACTACAACATCTTTATTTGACTATTACATGGTTGTACTCTGGCTGCACATGTTTGGAGTTTGGGCAAAATCTGCATTATGGGCCTTGTCTTCTTTTTGTGAAACCCGTTACACACACTTACAAATATGTACATATGCTGGTCCCTAAAAACATAGGCACACAAACCCTCCCCCTCACTAGTGGGGACGGGGCCTCCAGTCCCGGCCCGTAAGGGGCTTTAGTCCCGGTTTGCAAACCGGGACCCCAGCCGCGGGACTAAAGGCTGAACCTTTAGTCCCGGCCCGCTTACCAGCCGGGACTGGAGGGTGTCCACGTGGGCACCTCGGAGCGAATCAGGGCCAGGACCTTTAGTCCCGGTTTGTAACACAGACCGGGACTAAAGGGCATCTGCAGTTTTTTGTTTTTTGCTTTAGGGTTTTAGGGTTTAGGGGTTTTAGGTGTTCGGGGGATTAACGTGATGCCTCGTTTGGTGCTTTGGTGTTCGGGAATTAGTTTATGCATATATATAAGATTAACTTATCTTACAAGCGGGCATATATATACAATTATATGGAGATCAGAATTATCGGGACAAGAGCCCGTCTATTCGATTACATGGACCAACATCAGTAATGGCCCCTAGCTACACTAAATCGTCCTTTGTCGTCTATAGCTTCTATCCTCAGAAAGGCCGCTAGCTCCTCTGCAACAGCAATCGCGCGTTGCTCTGGTAGGTACTTCTCCCGCATGGCCATGTACTATATAAGAAGAGGAGATGAATATGAATATCAATCATGATAACAAAGAATGACGAGTAAAAATAGAGGTGTGAATGTTTATTGCTTACATCGTATCTGTAATCCTTGTGCTCAGAGGTAAACGTGCGAATGGTCTCGCAAACATAGTATCCACATAGATGCGTCCCCTGTGGCTGCTGGTCGCACTTTACGAGAATAGAATATATATAATCAAAATAATAATCTAGCATTACAAATGTATTGAAAATAGAAGTATATCATACTACTACTTACCTGAGCCGCTCTAAAGGTCAGCTTCTCATCCCGGATACTGGGAGTCACGCACTTGAACCGCTTCCAAACCCTGCCCGACAAGGAAAATGATTTGCTAAGTTTTTCATTAATTGATATATCAGAAAATCATCGAAAGAGACCGATAGAGCGCAAGAATGATTGAAATTACCCTTGGAGCATGTACTGCAGGCTTTGGAACTGTTCCAAGGGTCTCGATAATGGGTCGAAGGCATCAACTCTTCCCTTATCAATTTGAATGTCCAACAGAATCCAGTGGAAGCTGCACATATATATATATATATATATATATATATATATATATATATATATATATATATGTGTCAGTAACTTATCAATAACACTCATAAGTGAATGGACACAACAGAGTAAGACCCTCACTTGAAGTTGTATGGAAACAGTATGTGGTCACAAAATTTTTGATCTGTTAGAAACCTTAGAAGGTTTTCCTCTGTCTCCTTGGGGTTATCAGTTAGCGTCTTTATATGTATTTTATCTGGGTCAATAAACCCAATATTTAGGATGTTCCTACTTTTACATTCCAGAATCTTCATTCTGCATAATAGAGTACAAGTCAGAACGGAACAAGTTATATGTAGACAATGAATTGAAATAACTGATCAAGTTATATGTAGACAACGAATTAAAAAACTTACAGACAATAGCAACTCATAAGCGATTTGTCGAGGGCGTCGGCATTGTACATCTGGAAGAGTTCATCAAAGTCGATATGGATGTCTTCGGGGCGGCCGTAGTACTCCCGTGGGACACGCGCCACGATCATCGTTCTCCCATTCTTTGATTCACTTAAGTACCATGTATGCAAGTAACGCATATTTGTTGGGAGATCATCCAACTTATCTTTGCTGACCAAAGGCGCTCCCATGACAAACTGTGGCTTAGGGGCTACCACAGCCTTGGGTAACCTATCGTCTTGGGAAGCCAGAACGTCTTCAACCGGGATACCCCATTCAGTCGCCCACTTCTTTGCTAATTCCAAATCTTGCCCCTGCACCAGAGAGGGAACATTCTCGGGTAACACCCTGAGGGGTGGGATCGACTGTTTGGCCTGTTGTCCAAGCTGAGGAACGTCTGATCTTTTTTTGCTTGTAGTTGAACTTGATTTGCTCCCACTTGCACTTGCACGTGACCTGCTCTTTTTCCCTTCCTTCTGCAATGTGCGTGTATAGTCGTCAGGCTTATGGTGTAAGTCATACTGTGATGGAAGGGTCATGAAGTATTTTGCATATGCTATTTGCTTCTCGGTGTATTCCGGGCGGGGCTCGGGTTCCTTCTTTTTCATCTGCGCCTCATAATGTTCCTTTGCTATCCTGGCGTTTTCCTCGTCGGTATGATCATAAGGTCTGATAGGAAGATTAGCATGAGGTACCTTTGGGAGGGGCGACAGTTTGCGCTTTGGGGAGCTCCGTCGCTTAGAACTCATCGACGGAGCGTTCTTGCTGGCACGCTTCCGCTTAGTATCCTTAGCGGGGGATGGCGGAGACGGCCGACCCAAGTCCGGCGGCGGTGATCGATCTGGACTCATGTTGTGGTGGCCGTCGTCATGTGGAGGGCTTGGAGGTGATGGAGGTGTAGGTGACCTGCGACGACTCGGAGGCGGTGTTGTCCTTGGGGCCGAGCCTGGAAGCTTGATGTAGTTCTTGTCCCATAGGATGACTCCACCCAGTAATTCTCCGAGTGTCCTCTCATCTTCGGGTCCAGCCATGTCGAGCTCCATATCATGAAACCCCGCCATGATTTCATCCACCCCGACTTTAGCAAAGCCAGCTGGAATCTCACGGCCATGCCAGCGTGCATCAGGGCCAGAAGGTAAAGCTTGTCCGACGGCCACCTTCATGGATATGTTCTTGAATTTCTGATGGAGTTCACATGATGTTGACTCCTTGATTCCATCCACGGGGTAGCCGGGACCGCCCTCTATCATTCTTCGTGCATCGTCGGGCGGGGCCTCAGATTCAGCCACGCTGCTTTTCCGCTTAGATGGGGCGCCGGTAATATCGAGTGCAGGATCTTCCTGGCGCGCTACTCCTCTAAGCTCGTCAATCTGCTTTTGTTGCTCGTTAAGCCTGGCAAGCAACTGGTTGAACTTGTCATTCTCCTCATCCTGCTGTCGCTTCTTTGCTCTCGCCCGGCTTTTGTAAGTGTCTTGGTCTCTGGCAAACCCAAGCCACCACGGGTAAGAAGGACCGAAGCCTCGTGTTCGTCCTCCATGTTCGTCATTGCCGAGGACCAGTGTGAGCAAATCTTTCTCTCTATCTGCAGTGAACTGTCTTTTTCCCTCTTTAATTTCTTTCACTATCTTTTTCCAATTCTCCCTGGGTATCCTAAGACCGTCACTGCAGATAAGGTCCCCTGTTTCTTCGTCGTACGAACCACCATGCGCAAGGAACCAATTCCTTGCTCTCATTTCCCACTCATCACGGATGGGTTCAGGTATGATGCCTTTAGCTAGCAAATCTTGCTCTTTCTTATCCCACTTTGGGATGGCAGTCTCATAGCCCCCTGGCCCCAGTGTGTGGTGATATTTCTTCTTGTCGGCATTTTTCTTATTCTTTTCTGATAATGCCTTGGCATCTTCTGACTGCTTGTACTCTTGAAATGCCTTCCAGTGATTCGCCTGCTTGGCTAGATACCCCTCGAATACTGGCACTTTCTTTGTCTTCAGATAGTCTTTCCATAGCTTCTTCTTCTAGCTACGGAACAGTTCGGCCATCTTCTTTAGAGTCCACTGCTTGACTTTGGCCCTCAGTTTTTTTGCGGCGTCTTCATTCTCACATTCTGGCAGGTTGAAATGTGACATGATATCATTCCAAAGATTATCTTTGTACCTTTCGGCGACATAGTCACTATCGGCTGCCCCTTTGCGCTTGTTCCACTCCCGAACGCTGATCGGGACGTGATCCCTAACGAGAACTCCGCATTGCTTCTTGAATGTGTCAGCAGCATTCTTAGGAAGCTTTGGTTCGCCCGTAGGCAATATCACCTCAAAGGTGTAATGCGTCCGTGCGTCCAACTTTTTAGTCGGGCCTCGTTTCGTAGCTTTGCTCGATGTGGAGGCCTAAGAGGGAGAAACATTCGTCAAATGAATGTATATGTATACAATATAGAGCTATCTCCAATATTATTCACATATTACAAGTGATTGTCGAACTTCATATGTATACCTCGCCAGACTTTATTATTTCTCCACCGGCTTCTCCACCGGCTTCTCCATCAGTGGAGCTATCACCTTCTCCGTCATTGGAGCTATCTCTGGCCCCATCGGCTTCATCTTCGTGTCGATCAACCTCCATTCCATCTCCGGAGGGGTTTAGATATGACGACGGAGATTCAGCAGGTTCAACGTCGGGGGCGTCTTTGATTATATCTTCGATAAGTTCTTCCTCTTCGAGGTTCCTGCTATGCGGATCCATAGTTCTGCAAAAAACGGACATTTGATTAACTAAATAATATTCTAACTAAATAATATTCTATTTGCAAATAAATTCTAACTAAATAATTCTAACTAAATAATTCTATTCTAACTAATTCTATAATTCTATTTCTATTTGCAAATAAATTCTAACTAAATAATTCTAACTATAACTAACTATTTCTATATCTAAAATAATTCTATCTCTAAAATAATTCTATATCTAACTATAACTATCTCTAAAATAATTCTATCTCTAAAATATTTCTATCTCTAAAATATTTCTATCTCTAAAATAATTCTATATCTAACTATAACTATATCTAAAATAATACTATCTCTAAAATATTTCTATCTCTAAAATATTTCTATCTCTAAAATATTTCTATCTCTAAAATATTTCTATATCTAACTATAAAATAATTCTATCTCTAAAATAATCCTATCTCTAAAATATTTCTATCTCTAAAATATTTCTATCTCTAAAATATTTCTATCTCTAAAATATTTCTATATCTATCTCTAAAATAATCCTATCTCTAAAATAATCCTATCTCTAAAATACCCTAACACTAACTAATTAACACATTAACTAATTAACACCCTAACCCTAATTAACAAAAATAACCTTGCAGGTTGGCGGGCGGCGCGGCTGGCTGGACGGCGGCACTGCGGCGGCGGCGGCTGGACGGCGGGCTGGACGGTGGGGACTGCGCGGCGGCGGCGGCTGGACGGCGGGCGGCGCGGGCAATGCGTGCGGCGGCGCGGTGGGCAGTACTGCGCGGCGGCGGCAGCGCGGTGGGCAGACGGCAGCGCGGTGGGCTCGCGAGCGCGGCAGCCTGGCGGCGTCCTCGGAGCTCCTCGCGCGCGAAACTGCAAAGTGTTGGGCGGCGCGGGGAAGACGAATGTTTTATACCCCGGGACCTTTAGTCCCGGTTTGAGCCACCGCCCGGGACTAAAGGCCCCGGGTGGGGGTTTCAGCAGCCAGGGCCTTTAGTCCCGGTCTGTGGCACGGACCGGGACTAAAGGCCTATTTTCTGTTTTTTCTTTTATTTGGTTTATAAATAGTTATCTGTTTGCATATTTGAGAATTTAACAAAACTATAAAAATGAAAAGTGTTTGAAATTGAATAAATAATTCAAAACTATTTTATATTTTAAAAATTAATTATTTTAACTATCCTAAGTATTAATTATTTTGCCATTTTCAATTAAAAACTATGTTTATTAATATTCTTTTTGCATATTTGAGAATTTGACAAAACTATAAAAATGAAAAGTGTTTGAAATTGAATAGATAATTCAAAACTATTTTCTATTTTACAAATTAATTATTTTAACTATCCTAAGTATTAATTATTTTGCCATTTTCAATTAAAAACTATGTTTATTAATATTCTTTTTGCATATTTGAGAATTTGACAAAACTATAAAAATGAAAAGTGTTTGAAATTGAATAGATAATTCAAAACTATTTTCTATTTTACAAATTAATTATTTTAACTATCCTAAGTATTAACTATTTTGCCATTTTCAATTAAAAACTATGTTTATTAATATTCTTTTTGCATATTTGAGAATTTGACAAAACTATAAAAATGAAAAGTGTTTGAAATTGAATAGATAATTCAAAACTATTTTCTATTTTACAAATTAATTATTTTAACTATCCTAAGTATTAACTATTTTGCCATTTTCAATTAAAAACTATGTTTATTAATATTCTTTTTGCATATTTGAGAATTTGACAAAACTATAAAAATGAAAAGTGTTTGAAATTGAATAGATAATTCAAAACTATTTTCTATTTTACAAATTAATTATTTTAACTATCCTAAGTATTAACTATTTTGCCATTTTCAATTAAAAACTATGTTTATTAATATTCTTTTTGCATATTTGAGAATTTGACAAAACTATAAAAATGAAAAGTGTTTGAAATTGAATAGATAATTTGACAAAACGGCGGCCATTGCTTTTGTTTTGGCTTTGAGGGGAGGGGCTTTAGGAAGACGCAGCACGGTGTGTAAAAAGAGCAGGACGTGAAAAGAACTAGTGAGAATCTTCATCATGCATTACATACAAGATTTAATACATTATTACATTATTGCACCAACAATCCTAACTATTATTTCTGTTTTCTTCTAGGTCGTAGCCATGGAGAATCTTCATCATTCAGTAGAATGCTTGGGTCAGTCTTCACTTTAAAGGGCGGAATTTCATGAAACTTATTATAATCTATTGACATGTCTGTCTTGTCATCTACTCCCACGATGTTTCTTTTCCCTGAAAGAACTATGTGGCGCTTTGGCTCATCGGACGATGTCTTCTTTTGCTGATTTCTTTTTCTCGTTTTTGTAGACATGTCCTTCACATAGAAAACCTGAGCGACATCGTTGGCTAGGACGAATGGTTCGTCCATGTATGCAAGATTGTTGAGATCCACTGTTGTCATGTCGTACTTTTGGTCTACAAATACCCCGCCACCTGTCAGCTTCACCCATTTGCACCGAAACAAAGGGATCTTAAAAGTAGGTCCATAGTCAAGTTCCCATATCTCCTCTATGTACCCGTAATATGTTTCCAAACAGTGCCCATTCTCGTCTGTTGCATCAAAGTGGACACCACTATTTTGGTTGGTGCTCTTTTTATCTTGGGCAACCATGTAAAATGTATTCCCATTTATCTCATACCCTTGGAAAGTACATATAGTCGAAGATGGTGGCCTGGCCAAACAGTATAGCTGATCTCCAATGGTGTCGTCATTCATGAGATGTATCGGCAACCAACTACCGAAAGTCTTCTCGTGTTCCCCTTTAATCCAAGAGTCAGCCTTCCCCGGGTTTTCGGAGCGTAGAATATTCTTGTGTCTCACGATATACGGTGCCACCACGGTGGAATTGTGTAGAACCGTGTAGTGTGCTTGCGAGAAAGAATGCCCGTCCATACATACTTTTGCTTTCCTTCCTAGTGTGCCTTTTCCTGTCAGCCTACCCTCATACCGAGATTCAGGAACACCAATCGACTTAAGGTCAGGAAGAAAGTCCACACAAAACTCAATGACCTCCTCTGTTCCATAGCCCTTGGAGATGCTTCCTTCTGGCCTAGCACGGTTACGAACATATTTCTTTAAGACTCCCATGAACCTCTCGAAGGGGAACATATTGTGTAGAAACACAGGACCGAGAATTCTAATCTCTTCGACTAGGTGAACTAGGAGGTGTGTCATTATATTGAAGAAGGATGGTGGGAACAACAACTCAAAGCTGACTAGACATTGGACCACATCAATCTGTAACCCTGATAGACTTTCTCGATCGATTACCTTCTGAGAAATTGCATTCAGGAATGCACATACCTTCACAATTGCCAGGCGAACATTTTCCGGTAGAATTCCCCTCAATGCAACCGGAAGCAATTGCGTCATAAGAACGTGGCAGTCATGAGACTTTAGGTTTTGGAATTTTTTGTCTTTCATATTTACGATACCCTTTATATTCGACGAGAAGCCAGTCGGGACCTTGATACTGAAAAGGACTTCAAAGAAGATTTCCTTCTCTTCCTTAGTAAGAGCGTAGCTGGCACGCCCTTGAAACTGCCCTGGATGCATACCATCTCTTCCTTTATGACGTTCCTGGTCCTCCCGTGCTTCCGGTGTATCTTTTGACTTCCCATACAAGCCCAGGAAACCTAGAATATTCACGCAGAGATTCTTCGTCAGGTGCATCACGTCGATTGCGGAGCGGACCTCATGGACTTCCCAATAGGGTAGCTCCCAAAATATAGATTTCTTCTTCCACATGGGTACGCCCTTATCAGGGCCGTTAGGAACAGGTTGGCTGCCAGGACCCTTTCCAAAGATTACTTTTAAATCTTTGACCATATCAAATACTTCAGCACCAGTACGGATGATAGGCTTCCCCCGGGGTTCTGCCTTGCCATTGAAATGCTTGCCTTTTTTCTTTAAGGGCTGCTTGGGCGGAAGAAAACGACGATTGTACGGGTACACATTCTTCCTACATTTGTCCAGATATATACTTTCTGTCTGATCTAAACAGTGCGTGCATGCATTGTATCCCTTATTTGACTGTCCTGAAATGTTACTAAGAGCAGGCCAATCATTGATGGTTACGAAAAGCAAGGCTCGAAGGTCAAATTCCTCTTGTTTGTGCTCGTCCCACACACGTACACCTGGTTTGGCCCACAGCTGTAAAAGTTCATCAACTAATGGCCTTAGGTACACATCAATGTCGTTGCCGGGTTGCTTTGGACCTTGGATAAGCACTGGCATCATAATGAACTTCCGCTTCATGCACAACCAAGGAGGAATGTTGTAGATACATAGAGTAACGGGCCAGGTGCTGTGACTGCAACTCTGCTCCCCAAAAGGATTCATGCCATCTGTACTCAGACCAAACCATAAGTTCCTTGCGTCACCTGCAAATCTCGGGAACTCTCTCTCGATTTTTCTCCACTGCCGAACATCAGCGGGGTGCCTCAACTTATCGTCTTTCATACGATCTTCCATATGCCATCGCAACAACTTCGCATGATCTTTATTTCTGAACAGACGTTTCAACCGTGGTATTATAGGAGCATACCACATCACCTTGGCAGGAACCCTCTTCCTGGGTGGCTCGCCCTCAATCTCACTAGGGTCATCTTTTCTGATCTTATACCGCAATGCAGTGCATACCAGGCATTTATCCATATTCTCATACTTCTCACCGCGGTAGAGGATGCAGTCATTAGGGCATGCATGTATCTTCTGTACGTCTAATCCTAGAGGGCAGACAAGCTTCTTTGCTTCGTACGTGCTGGCGGGCAATTCGTTCTTTCTTGGAAGCATCTTCTTCATCAGTACCAGCAACTTTTCGAATGACGAGTCAGTCACACCGGTCTCTGCCTTCCACTTCAGCAATTCCAGTGTGCTACCCAGCTTTTTCTGGCCATCTTCACAAGTTGGGTACAACAATTTGTTGTGGTCCTGTAACATCTGCTCGAACTGCAACCTCTCCTTTTCTGTGTCGCAGCCTCGCCGTGCTTCAGAAATGACCCGGCCAAGATCATCAGCGGGCTCATCTGGTTCCCGTTCTGCACCCTGATCTTCTTCTTCATTGTCTTCCATTGCGGTATCAGCATACTCAGGGAACATAGATCGGTAGTTGTCATCATCGTTCTCTTCTTCTTCATCGTCGTCTTCCATCATAACCCCTCTTTCTCCATGCTTGGTCCAAACATTATAGCCCGACATAAAACCGGACCGAAGCAGGTGGCTCTGAATGACTCTTGAGGAAGTGTAATCCTTCTCATTCCGACATTCAACACATGGACAAAACATATAGCCACCACCATGCTTGTTCGCATCGGCCGCATCTCGAAAAGAATGCACGCCTTCTCTGTAAGCGGCGGTGCGTCGATCACCGTACATCCATGGATGGCTCATCTGCGTCATGCAACAGTATATCAAACACAATCACGATCCTAAAAATTAGTACCGCACGGTCTAAACGAGGAAATATAGTTGCTAACCTTTTAGAATAAGTGGAAATAAAGAGGAAGAGGCTTAAGCGTGGCTCGGGCACCTCATATCGTAGTTGTGTTCGGTGAACTGAAGCGGCATCGCTCTAACACACATTTCAACAAACACCTCTAGTGCATCCAAGCAAAAAGGAGAGCTAGCACACACCCACACTCTTTCATCCAAAAAAATGCAAGGAAGAGGGGAGAGAGGGGCTGCAGCCATATATATAGGCAGAGGACTTTAGTCCCGGTTTGAGACACAAACCGGGACTAAAGGGTGCGCACATGCGGGCCGCTCAGCGCATGGCCCTTTAGTCCCGGTTTGTGTCTCAAACCGGGACTAAATGCACGTTACGGGCCGGGACCAAAGCCTCCCGGGCGTCCAGGCCATTTTGGGGCGACGTGGCCGGGCCTTTAGTCCCGGCCCAGATGGAGGCCGGGACTAAAGGGTCTAGGCCAAAGGCCCGTTTTCCACTAGTGCCTACTGTACGCTGTCAGGCTCCTTAGTGTTAAGCCTCTTTTCCACTCCACTGGTCTAGCCGCTAGTTTTCATTTCGCCCTATAACAAATATTTGTCTCCCGAACCCTGATTGGTTTTGTCCTGTCCTAATGACCATGGGTACGTAGTCCTTGTGTTACTCTCTCTATCGTCGCATTCCCGATGAACACTAGTGCTTTGTTTGTTACTCAAGTACCCTCCTGCCTGAAATATGTCACTGGTTTAGCTAACTCTACAAAGCCGTGGCCTAGTGGAACACTAGATAAAATTTTGCGTTGTCTTTTTGTCTCTAGAATAAAATAAAATAATAAATTTATAAATACTAAAAAAAAGTGTAAGCATATAACTCGCAATATTTCACAGAAATAATCCTGTGTTTTATATCTCATATTTGTCCTAACCTCACTTTACAAATTTAGCAATTTCTCATGTTTTAGTGCCACCAACAAACTTATGAATAAACTAAAATTTAACCTCAAATTTCCAAACAAATTCCTTTTGTTATGAATCCGTAGTTTTTCATAATTGTTTCATCTTTTTATGACCTTTGTGATCACTAAAAACCTCTTAAGAATCACTACCGCATCATTGTTTTTATGCCTATATAATGCCTTAAGGTTTCCCGAAGTTTTTGTTTTGCCACATTTAGACTTTTGAGATGATTATAGTTTTTAATAATACATTCTTTTTAAAGAAATTTATTAATACATTCTATACTTGAAGGAAACTTATTTGTTAGCTATTCATCTCTTATATGGTCAAATCTCACAAGGATGCATTTATATTATAGTCTATCTCCACGTTTAGTGTCTTAGATAATAACAACCGTCCAATTCTATTGTGTATCCATCCATTTTATGCATGCACATCCTAGCCTAGAGAGACTTTCATACAAATTTGACCCGTACAAGTGGTGTCATATATATTTTTTGCTTCAACAGAAATGAGCCTCATGTCATGACCAAATGAAATATTCTGAAAGGCCATTCTTTATGAATGCCAACTAAACAATTTATATTTTAAGTTTCACTTTTGTTCAGATTACGCCGTGTCGCACGAGAAAATTCATTTACATATAATTGCATACCTACATATACCTTCTTAGAGTTATGGGTAAACTAATACATTCATATAATTAGAAGATATATTATATTGCTATGAGATTTGCTCAAGTGTTTCAATTATATGGTCATATTATTTTGCTATCAGTAGCTTCATATTGAGGGGTTCAGAACCTGTACTCTACTCTTTGCACTTCGTAATATTTTGGCGTAGAAACTGGAATATTCTAGAGTGGATATTAGAGGAGTGCTTCTTAAGGAATATGGGATGATTTATCAAATAAAATCTCCAAATGCAACTGCAACATTAACTTCCTTCTGGAATCTAAGATAGAATCATTTGATAGTAATTATTTAAGGAACTTCTGTCCTAGAAGATTGAATCAATTTTGCGTACTCCCAATTTGTTAGTAACACTTGCGTTTAGTAATTATTTTGAATTGGTCAGCTCTCTCAAAAAGGGTTGTTAATCAGTCCTTCCATCATATCACTGTTGAATTTACCTGTACTTTTAGTGTTCAAATCTGGATCATTATTAATGTCTATGCACCTTGCAATCCTGAAGGAAGAAATGAATTTATTCAATGATTCTCAGACTTAAATTGCTCACCATATGACATATGGATCAAAATGGGTGACTTCAATCTAACTAGAAGAGTGAAAATAGAAACAAACCCTTTTGGCAATACAAATAACATGATGGTATTCAATTCCATAATATAACAATACAATCTAGAGGAATACCACTTAAAGGCAGAGAATATACATTGGAGTTACATGAAAAGTTCTCCTCTCTTGGATAATCTAGACTAGACTTTCAATTCTTCAACGCGGACAACTGAATTTCCACCCTTCTGGCTAGAATGCGCTCTGACTAGATTCTCATTCTTATACATATAGGAACAATAACTAAAATATCAGATATCTTCATATTTGAGGAATAGTGGCTTGATTTTGATGGCTTCAAAGATACTGTGGAATAATATACCAATATATAAAGGCATTTCACAAGATCTAGTGGCCAGATTCAAAACCCCGAGACGTCTTATCAAAAAATGCAGCAAAAATTGTCCAAATTGACTATGTTTATTAATAATTGCAACTATGCACTTTCTAAGATTGATGTATTAAAAGAATAGAGAGATTATCTATCTTTGAAAGAAACGTCAGAAATGATGTCAAGGAACATCGACCTAATCTTTTGGAAGCATAAAAGACTATACTCGAGAAAGAGAGCAAATATCAGATTAACCAATTTAGGTGATGGAAATGCAAAAAATATTCCATGCAATTGCTACCGGAAACTACATGTGGAATCGTATGCTTATGCTAAGATCAGAGGAGGGTATTGAGGTTACTAACATGATTAAAAGGTTGCCATCCTTTGAAATTCATTTAAAATTATATTAAGGAAAATTGGAGAATGTAAAATTATGTTTGATCTTGCAATCCTTATCGCTCCATCGGACTAATGTCGTCTAGAAGTACCCTTCTCATGTGAGGAAATCTACAATACTATCGACAACATGCGTAACGACAACACGCGCAGGCGCACCCACCCACCCACACACACACGACACACACACATCCACACACACACGCACACCCACGCACACACCCGCACACCCACACACGCACATGCACACCCACACACACCCACACACGCACATGCACACGCACACGCATGCCCATGCACACACATGCACGCGCACACATGCACACTCACGCACACATGCCCACACACGCGCGCACACACACAGACACACATACGCACACATGCACACACACACACGCACCCGTGCACACACACACACCCGCACACACACACACACACACGCACACCCCCCAACTGGCGGTTCTTACATCAGTTCTTCTTTGTTGGTAGATATTTTGTTATTTGATTTCTTATGATGATATGTTTGTTTGTGTATCTTACCGCAACAGTAAATCTAATGTATGTGCACTATCCTAGAGAGTCGTACGAAAATTTGACTCTATAAACTTGCTATATCATTCGCGAGGGCATTTTGCTTCCATGTAGAGAAGCTTCTCGGGGTATTTCATAAAAGTTTGCCAGATTACATTACGCAAAATCTATTTCTTGCCTGAGCACTGCAGTGTCTTACGCGGTACTCCCTCGTTGCGCGCGTTGGATCGAGATCAAGTGGCCGGAAGAAGCGGCGCTAACATCCAACCGCTTCGGGCAGGCGGGGCGTGGCGTCGCTTATCGCTTTGCGTGCCCAACCCCCACCACATCTCCTTCCATCCACATACCCATCCGACGAACTCGATGTTGAGCACACCATCGATGGATCCTGAGGTCGAAGGCAGGTCGCGCCCCCATCGAGAGATCCCGGGGTCGGCCGCGGAGGATCCGGAGGCGGTGGTGCTGGTCGCGCCCCTGTTCCCAAGGAGAAGGGCGGTGGCCATGGAGTTTGGGAGGGGAATCGAATGGCGCCGGCCCTCTAAAGGCAAATGCGACGACCATGGAGTTGGTGATTCTGCGGGGTGAGGCGGAATCACACGCCCTCCGCGCTCTAGAGGCGCAGTGCGGCAACCATGGTCGACAGGTGGGGGTGGCGGGGTGCTGGTGCGGGGGAATTACATAATGCCCGTGCTCCCGAGGCGGAACCTCTAAAGGCGGCATCCATGGCGGTTGTGAGGTAGCAGATGCGACAGTGGCTTGGATGGTGGAATGCCATGTTGCCATTGTTTTTAAAATATGAAATCTACATTCAGTGCAGCATAGGATACTACAATTGCTGAATCTCCTTTTTTTACTCCGTCTCTTCACAGATTAATTTTCGTGCTCCTGAATCAGCCGCCACCCGCCAGGGCAAGGTAAGCATCCTATACTGTGTTCTGTCGCAGAGCTTGTATGTACGATTGGTGAGAAATAGCCACTCTGTGATTTCTACATTGAAAAGTATAGAAGGATGTAACAATAATAGTCTTCCTCCCAATTCTGGCTGTAAATTTTGGAACTAGATGTACTTTCTATCTTTTTTACATTCAGGGTGATGATGGCTCATGGTGTATTTTCCCAATTTTGGTTGAAACGTATGCATCTGGATGTACTTTTTCTCCTTTTCTACATCTTAGACTGTTGAATGGGTCAATGTGTAAAGCACTAGTATGTTTGGCATCTCAGTTATGGTGAAGCTAGATGTATTTTTTGTCTTTCTTCTACATCTAGAATGTTGAATGGATCAAGGTGTACAACACTATTTGGATGTAATTTTGTATCCTTTTTTACATCCACCGCTGGCAATTAGATTTTTTTTACAAAATAATCGTATAGAGTTTCTCAGTGGTTCCTTTGAATAACACTCGAGTTTGCTTCTATTTAGATTTGGTTCAGTAGCTTCATACACGCATTAATCCATGAACGGCATTAATCTATGTAGATTTGGTTCAGTAGCTTCATACACGCATGAGTATTTGTATTGGGATGTAATTGATGTTGTTCGCATGTAGATTGTTAGATCATCATATACATTTGGCAACTGATTTTTGAGCAAGTAGGATGTAAATAATATTCAGGAAATACGCACTGCTTTTGAGTTTCCAATTGTAGTTTTGAACATTTTATATATTTTGTAGCCATTTTTGCCTTTAATCTCAGGGTGTAAAAAGCCTTCTATTTTTTGAAATACGCCTTGTTTTTAGCTATCAACTGTATTTTAGGATTATTTTATACATATATTGGTCTTTGTCTTTTATCCATAGGATGTAAATATCATTATACAGAAATAAAAATAGATTTTAGTTATCAAATGTATTATATATGGAGCATTTTATACATTTCTCTGTAGTTGTTTTTTATACCTAGGATGTAAATATCTTTTACCCTGAAAATATGATCTTGTTTTTAGCTATCAACTGTATTTTAGGGTTATTTTATACATCTATTAGTCTTTGTATTTTATCCCTAGGATGTAAATATCCATAGTAATAAAAATAATTTACGAACAGATTTTTTGTTATCAAATGTACTTTGGAGCATTTTATACATTCCTCTGTAGTTGTTTTTTATTCCTAGGATGTAAATATCCATAGTAATGAAATACGAACAGGTTTTTTGTTACCAAATGTATTTAGGGTTCTTTTATACATTCAACCAGATAGATATTATATGAATTCTTTTACAATCAATACATACTCTTCGCATATTTTCGCTTTCAGAATGATTGCTTTATTCTGTCCAATATTCTTTTGAACAATGATACCATTTGTACAATTGGTATGAATAATTTACTACATGTTTCTCTCCATCAACATCAGAGTTCCTTGAGGTACTAGACTTGATCGAAAAACCAGCTAGCTTAGCAGAGCTGTTGTAGTGCACTTTGCATCCTCCCATGTTTCAAACATCGTGCCAGGGCAGGGTTTCGGGATGTCAGTTTGGCTTGAGGGTGTCAACTGGACTTCATCATCGCCTCCTGAATCGTCATTTGACAATGTCTGACCTGTTCCGGACATAGTGTTAGCGGATGGTCAAGTGTTGTTCCCTAAAAAGTGCTTGTTGTGCTCACCAGACTTTAGTTACACCATCCATGTTATATGTCTCTGTGTGCTTGCAGTGAACATGCTTATCATGTGAAATGTTTTTGTTACATCTTCAATGAGAGTTTCATTCAGATCAAGCCCACCAGGAGGACTGTTTCTATCCATATCTTCAAGGAAATAATTTATTTAAAACTGTGATGTATTTTATTACATGAAAACTTTACTAAAATATGTAATTTGCTTTGACATAGCTATGCATGTGGTACTGTGCATTCTTTTCCTACAGCATGTAACAGAACTATTCCTATACGCACCTAATTGTGTGTTCTTGGCTTATTTTTGTCACAGTTCACACTGAAGGAATCTCCACAAGCACCCCCGCAAACCAATGGTGTCTACTGAAACCACAATCCTAGTGACATACATCCAGCTCTATGTATATTGCAACAATTTTTTCGTGATATTGTGGGTTCAGCAGCTTTCTTCAAGACAGGCTACTTTTTGCACCTTGTTTTGTTTGCTGGGTGTGTACTGATGGTTTCAGTAACACATCCCATGTAAATTTCCCACTTTTTGTGAATGGTTTTATGCAAGTTTATACATGCAGGTGTGCTCTGTTTTTTATGGTGCAATCCTTTGCCTTTTATTGGTTTCAGGAACAATATATGTCACTACATGTTTTTTTCTACATGCAGATCAAACATGCAAGACTACAGTTCCCCCCTTTCCCTAATAAATTACATGTAAATTCAGGTTACGGGTTAACATTTTTGCAGTTGTATGGTGCTAGTCCTAGTACCAGTGGTACACCCCACCCTGAATTTCGTACTAGTATCTACTAAAACTGGAATAGGGAAAATTACATCTTAGATCCGGGAGTTCTTGAGGAGGAGGAAGAAGAGAAAACATAGCTAGTTCCTGAAGATGATGTACTTGGTTCTTATAGATCGAATCCTTTTTATGCTGACTCAGTTTTCAGTTTGCATGTAAATTTGATGGAGTCTGCAACGTTGAATGAGGAGATCTGGACGCCGGCGGCTAGAGGAAGAAGACGGGTCAGGTAGGGATTAGGGGCAGGGACAGAATGGGGATGTATTTTTTGTCTGCAGAGATGTGTTACGTGAGGACGGGCCGCTCCGTCCGTCGCCAGTGAGCGCGCGCTCCCGTGCCAAACCAAATCGGGAGCGAGAAACACGGCCTGGGACCACCTTTTCTATTTCGGGAAAGTTTTAGTTTCAGACAGGGGGCACCGTGGAAGACAATCCAGTAACCGGGCACTACGTAGCAACGTCCATTACATTATCATGAACTGTAAATATGTCCTTGTATTATTAAAAAAACACCTAGAAGGTGCCAATGTGGCAACGTCGCATCGTGATGACAAACCCAGAACTATGTATATATCCAACTGTACCATCCTTATGATCAAGCTATGTGATCCTTGATCCATTGTCCATTGATATTTTTTAGTCTGAGAAATCACACTACGACTAATGCCATGAGCCTACAGATGTCATGTGGCTGTATCAGTTACTCCCTCCGATCGAAAATAAATGTCGATATTTACCGTCACCGACACTTATTTTCGATTGGAGGAAGTACTACTTACTACTAAGCATGTATCGCCGTAAATGTACGTCTCCCAGGTCAACCTCAGACTGGCCGCATGGCACGCATTGGCCGGCGTGGGCATTTGTTGCACTGATTTTACCGGCAGATGAGACCGTCTGTCACATGATTAATTTGTTTGTATATACGGACGGGCACGGGATATACACAGGTGTCCACGCTCTGTGGCAGTGCCGACGTACCTGAGGTGAGAAACTTATGGAGGCAGGTACGGCATGCATGCATTTACATTGGGATGTGCGTCTCATGTTTGGCTCCCTCTATTTCAACAAAAGAATTGCCGGTGCATCTCCTATGTCCTAACGCGTCGATGTGAACTGTTGTAACTTTCCTCTTAGTTGTTCATCATATCCCCACAGCACATGATGGATGCTGCTGTGGCATGGGATATAGAGTCCATGAAGACTTGAACAGCCAAGAATTGCCGGTGAACTTTAATAGTGGCAATGCACCTCCAAAGCCCGCTACGTATTTGCATATGGATGAAGCTCCTCAACTCTGAAAATCTGAATATATAGTTTCATTTGTGTATATATCAAATTTTAAGCGACTGATTCGGCCAGGGGCATGTTAGCAGACTATCCGATTTAGACTCTCTTAGAACATGGCTTTATTTTCTATTTTTACGTGAGTGATTCATGTATCAACACTTTGTGATATGTAAATTTCATATGCATCAATATTGATCTAGATGCATCCATAGTACCGATATGTAATATGGATGGGAGGGAGTAGCACATTTTATAGATAGAGTCCATGCATTATCGTTAAACAACTAGAAAATACCCTAACATCTACGATGCGTGGAAAAGATCGACCAAACTCGGTGAGCCATGCACTCCCTAAGTTGGTTCGTATAGAAGCCATGACCAATTTTCGGTTAAGTACGGATCCACTAGATACACCCCAACTATGCATCAAAGATTGTAATCCTGTTGGTTAAGTAATATATCTCAATTCACAAAAACAATTGTGTTGCTATCTGAATATGCACAATGATCCTTGTGATAGATAGTTCTTCAATCAAAAGTTTCATCGCGCATGTCTAATATGCACTTCTTTCCGTCAGCTTTATGCCACTACAAAGAGAAAAGTTAATTTGGTTCTCAACTTACCAGATTGGCTTTTAGTCCCTTAACTAAAGAACTTAACTCTTTGAAAAAAAATACAGAACTTAACAACTTAACCACTCAATTTATGAAGCCAGACAATTTGGGTCCATCCACTAGCTCGCATAAGCTGAGGTACTACTGAAGTGGTGTGGCTTGGAAGTTGGAACTTTGGATCCGACTTTAAATTATCCGCTTTCAACATCCTAGGAGATAACTCGGTTTAGTAGTTCAGGGGACCTAATGCGGCCAGGTCAATAAATTGAACGATGAAAAACATAAAAATGATCAACCTGACAAGTTGAAGATGAAAAACACATAACAACCATGCTAATCAAGCTAGTACACCTGAACTCATAGTCAACCGATCAATTTAATTACTCTTTTTTACTTTGTGAAATCTGACAGGGTGAAATACCTTGCGCGGTGGTGCATGAATGAATGTGCCTACATTTTTGGGAAGAAATTAACCGTTGACGCTATGGTGCAAGCTTATACTACAGTCTCATCTCCCAAGTCTATCTATAGTTCTTTACAACTGGCCGGCAAGACCGTCTCTATCTCGTGCATGCATGCATGGGTCGGCAAGGGCATTTTAGGGTGCTATATATGCATGCCGGCAAACGGTGGCCGTCACATGATTGACCTTGTGACAGGTAGTTCTTCTATCTAGTGCATGCATGCATGGGTCGGCAATGATATCCTTGTGACATATAGTTCTTCTATCAAAAGCTTCATCAGTAGACGTCTAATTATACTTCTTCGATAGGGTTTATACAAGTAGAAAAGAGAACAGAAAATTTTCGGCCCCCAACTTATATAGTAACTCTGGTCCCGCAACTAAAAACCGAACAACTTAATGTCTCAATAGTCAAAGCTCGACAATTTTGGTACCTCCATTCAATCGCTTGGGGATGTTTGGGTACACAGCTGAACTTTTTTTTTTAAAAAAGGAGACGGCCCCAGCCTCTGCATCGATAGATGCATACAGTCATTTATTAAAATTAATCCACAACGAACTTACAAAGATTATACATCCAAAAACCCCAAAGCCAGCACACAACACCTACATACCTGACCATGAGCGAAAAACATGCCAACAGGGCCTTATGCCCGGAAGACACACAAACCCCTCATGTACTAGAAACCGGGAAACATCGCATACCCCGAGACCCACTAAGTGAAACGGGAGCGCTCATCCGTGCTAGTAGACTCTTAGCGAGTGCCTCATGCACACGCTAGAGAAGCCGTCATCTCCAACGAACCGCCGAGTAATCTTTGGGATCAATATCCGCATAAACTTTGTAGTTCCAGCCATCGATGCCGCCATGGCACCAAACAGCCCCACCACCCTGCGCGCGCATCTTAGCTCATGTCCTCCGTCGAGACTCCGCGGCACCAAACCGCCAAGATGCATTGTCGACACGGAAAGCGACACGCCACTCCACCTGAGAGCCACCTCTAGCCAAGGTCTGCTCCAAAAACGATGCCCCTAGCAGGGAGAGCGGCGTCGTGTGTCGCCATCGTCCGATCCGGGAGACCCAAATCTAGGGTTTCCCCCAGAGCAACACCATCTCCAGCCGACGTCTGCTCCAAAAATGATGCCCACAGGGGTAACGACGCCGAGCGGCGCCATCATTCGATCCGGAAGCCCCGAATCTAGGGTTTTCCCCGGAGCAGCCTGAGTCGAACAACGATAACACCATAGACGATGCCTTCATGAAGGAAACGACATCCGAAGACACTGTCATCGTCCACCACGACCGACATCGAGGCTCGGTTTTCACCGGATGCCACGTCGCTCGAACACGTTGTCGGCTAGATCAACCACCGTCGGCCGGCCACCTCCGACGGAGGAGACGGCCACCACCACCATGTCCGGGGCAGATGCCCCAGATGCCCTAGTGCAGCGTGAAGGACCCAGGAGGACCGCCGCCAGAGCCGAAGATGTCAAGGAGGCAGAGTAGGATGAGGCCCATCCAAGCCCATCAGGCCCAGATCGGACCCGCCACTACTAGAAAAAAGCTTACCCGCAGCGCACCTAATATGGCTACCCGTAGCGCATATGTCGTGCGCTGCGGGTAGCACGCCACTGGTAAAAATATACCCGTAGCGCATGTCTGGTGCGCTATGGGTAATATGCTTACCCGTAGCGCATGTGTCTGGTGCGCTACGGGTAATATGCATACCGGTAGCACACCAGAAACATGCGCTATGGGTAAGCATATTACCCGTAGCGCACCAGGCACATGCGCTACGGGTATATTATTTTGATTTTCGAGAATACTGTATTTATGCTGCCAGATTACAGTTTTTTTTTACATAATACAGTACAGTATATGGAATATAATAGGTATACAGGATAATGCAATAGAAATAGCATAAAATGGGCATAGCATATGAATCACATTGTTTCGAAATGAAACGATCACATTCGTAGTCTAAGTCACCGACACCGACCAAGTATGCAAGTTCATCATCACATCTTACATGAATAAGATAGTCTCCTATACTACGATGAAGTACACTACAACCGCAATCACCGCGGTGAGCAAGACGGCAGTGCTGACGCCGAAGATCGTCCTCCTCTCCTCTCGCAGGTGGTTCCTCCACCTAGCTTCCGCCTCCGCCATGGTTTTGTACCCTTTGTAGCTATTGCCCTTGAACATGTTGACTTGCTTCAAGCAATCTTTCCAGTGGATGTAAACTCCAGGAACCCTACCCCTGTACAGCACGTACGACATCCCTACCTTCAAGACAAATAAGATTAGAGAACAGAAAGCAATAGTTCATCACATAATTAAATGACATAATTAACATCACATGATAGAATTAACATCAGTACGATCGATGAAATACACCACAACTAAGTTCATTACATGAAATGACAAATAGCAATGATCACAGCTAAGTTCAACGATTATCTACCAAACTTGCCGTGCTAGGCAAGTTAGGATGTACTTATTAAGTTTACAACTAGTGAATCAATATTTTGGTTTGCCAACATCAGGAACAAAGCGGAAGCCGCCTCCCGCCAGCAAGAACGGCCTGTCGTCGCCCTAAAGAAGCAGCCTCTTATCTATTTCACCATTTGACGGCTTCATAGCGGCAGTGTAGAACAAACCCCCTTTTCTGACGACATCTTGATAGATGATCGTCGCAAACTGCTCCTGGATGCGATAGAACTCTGCTCTTATATCCTTATCTTGGATCATCGCCAAGTGTTCGGCCCAGGATTTAAGTGAATTTGGCAGCGTCAAGTTATGGTGGTCGTGTACGTACGCCCGCATATTATATAAGGCGTAGTAGGCCTCCTTCTGGCTGCCCTCAGGCTGCTTGACATAGGGGAACGACTTTGTATGGATGAACGTGTGCATGCCTTGCTTGAGCGGCCGTTTAGTCTTCAATAAGCCTCCCAAACGGGCGTACTTGGTAAGAGCTTCATCCAAAACTGCCTTGATAGTCGTGTAGTTTTTCTTTGTTGCACTGCCCGAGTCCAAATACACGCATTGCGCATTTCTCACCGAGATGTTGATGAGCGTGCAGTATTCGTCGCTGCGCAAAATAATTCAAACAGAATGTTGGCAAAGAACGAGATGGAAATCTAAGAAAATATTACGGCGGTGAGCCAATGATCACTTACTTGGGAAAGTAGGCCATGAGCAAGTCCTTCCCAATGGCGCACACCACCGGCCGTCGTCGCCATGCCGATTCCCAGCCGTCGCCAAGCCGTTGCACCACCGGTCGATGTGAACGGGGCGGACACCGCCGCCGCCGACCGAACACCGGAAGAGGGAGGCCGCCGCCGTCGCTGCGCCCCATGGCTTTGTCCGGTGACGCCTCTGGCGGCGGCGGCGGAGGAGAGGAGCACGAGGAGGGAGGCCGAGGGAGGTGGGCAGGGCGGCGCCCTAGCGCGATGCGCCGCCACCGCGCGCGGGGCGGAGAGGGTCCAAACTTTTTCGAAAAGCCTAAATCGGGTACCGCTGAACTGGTGCGGTTAATTTGGTTCTGGGTTATTAACATGTGTTGGTTAATTTGGATCTGGGTTAACATGTGTCCGTTTGCAATAACCGACGAGCTGACTCGTGTGGTTTTGTAGTTCAGGGACCAAAAGTGATCACCCCAACAGATCAAACGGAAAAAAATTAATCCCTCCGATTGGAAATAAGTGTTGGTGATCACCAACACTTATGTCCAATTGGAGGGAGTAGTAAAAAGTGGTCAACCTGCTGGTAAGTTGAGATGAACAACTCACAAATAAAACAAGAAGCCATCTTCTCTAGCTGAGTAATCCGATAGAGCGGGTAATATGCATATAAGTCAACCTGAACTTCTTCTTTAATTTATGTTGGTGATCACCGACACTTATGTATGTTGGGACTGTAGCCTTCATGCGTTTTGCCTGCAGTTGACTAGTTGTACTAGGTTTAAGCATACACTACATCATGCTACGACGATAGCTGCAAGCTTTGCTAGATCCTATGTTCACCCATTGCTCTAACCATGTGCCAGTTAAGCCGCATGCTAATGCCAGAGGACTAGTAAACCCTAAACCCTATGTACTCCATGGGCTATAAATATATGACACAATCTAGCAATCTATTCAACACCAAAACACATCTCCCACCCCCCTCACAAGCACACTCTAGCTAGCTAGCTACCAAGTGATCAGCCACGCCAAAGATATAGCAAGTTCAACGACGACATGGCGCTATCGCTCCATGCCCTCCTACTCGCCACCTTCTTCGCCATAGCCTACGCCCAAAACTCCACCAGCCCGCCCCCACCGGCGGAGCCGGCCTGGACTGCCGTTACGAACACGAGCGACCTGGCCATGCAGCAGGTCGGGCAGTTCGCGGTGCGTATCTACGCTCTCAGCACGGGGAAGCTGCAGCTTGGGTTCGTCGCCGTCGTCAGCGGCCAGACGCAGCCGTTCAACGCCGGCTACAACTACCAGCTGGTCATCACCCACTAGTAGAAAAAGGGGCAACGGTCTGAGACTTTAGTACCGGTTCCCCTATGAACCGGTACTAAAGGGTACATTAGTATCGGTTCCCTAGCCCAGCCGGCCGAGGACAATTAGTTGAGGGCCTTTTGTACCGGTTCTTCTTATGAACCGGTACTAAAGACCTTTAGTACCGGTTCATAAGAAGAACCGGTACTAAAGGGTCCCTGCCCTATTTCTTCAGCTAGCCCGATCCCTGCATCTCATTTTCTCTCCTTCTCCTCTCACATTTCCAAATATTTGACACCTCTCACACTCCAAAAAAATCTCTATTTTTCTCCACCATTTTATCAAGATTGACGGCACCCATCTATCCAAGGGTTAGCAATATCATCCTTTCTTCCGGCGTTCCTAATTTAGCTCATTTCTTTGCTAGTTTAACTCGTATTATTTTTCTAGTGCTAGCAAGGTGTTTGATGAAATGCCTAAGTTAGGAATTTCATTCTTTTTGTATGCAATTGAGCTCAAATTAAAGTATAATTTGTAGGTTTTAGTATCGTCCCCGTCCTCACCGCCGTCGATCGCCAGCGTCTTCCCCTAGCCGGCACTGTACCACCTCGGTGAGCCTCTTTTTTTAAATAAAAAAACTTAGTTTTATGTGATGAACTTGAATATTAATTAAGTTGGTCACTCATATATCCATGATGTTGTGTAATTAATGATTTTTGATATACTTATATAATGCAGATGAATCGACAATGGATGTACGGTGACCGATGCCATCCCGACTTCATTACTGGCATGCATTATTTTCTCAACGTGGCGGAGGCAAACAGGCGGTCGAATGGTTTCATTTATTGTCCATGTAGTTCCTGTAGGAATACGAAGGATTACTCTACCTCAAAGACCCTTCACTTCCACCTGCTTGAGAATGGTTTCATGCCCGGCTATAGTTGTTGGACCAAGCACGGAGAAAGAGGGGTTATAATGGAAGGCAACGAAGAAGAAGAGGATAGTGACAACTATCCTATATTCACTGAAGACGGTGATAGTAGTATGGGGGAAGACGAAGCTGAAGAAGAGCCCATTTTTGATGAGCCCATTTTTGATGACCCCGATGACGATTTGGGTCGGGCCATTCTTGATGCGAAGATAAACTGCGAAAGTGAAAAGGAGAGGTTGAAGTTGGAGAAAATGTTAGAGGATCACAACAAACTGTTGTACCCAAATTGCGAAGATGGCCAGAAAAAACTGGGTACCACACTGGAATTGCTGCAATGGAAGGCAGAGAATGGTACTTCTGACAAGGGATTTGAAAAGTTGCTGAAAATAATAAAGAAGATGCTTCCAGGGGAGAACGTATTGCCCTCTAGTACGTACGAAGCAAAGAAGGTTGTCTGCCCTCTAGGATTAGAGGTGCAGAAGATACATGCATGCATCAATGACTGCATCCTCTACCGCGGGGAGTACGAGAATTTGAATGCATGCCCGGTATGTGGTGCATTGAGGTATAAGATCAG
Source organism: Dactylis glomerata (assembly GCA_007115705.1). Taxonomy (NCBI): domain Eukaryota; kingdom Viridiplantae; phylum Streptophyta; class Magnoliopsida; order Poales; family Poaceae; genus Dactylis; species Dactylis glomerata. The sequence goes on along the minus strand of QXEO01000044.1, from coordinate 2,327,289 downwards.
GCGAGATGACCCTGGCGATGTTGAGGACGAGTCCACCCACAGGAAGAAGGTTCCTGCGAAGGTGATGTGGTATGCTCCTATAATACCACGGTTGAAACGTTTGTTCCAAAACAAAGAGCATGCCAAGTTGTTGCGATGGCACAAAGAGGACCGTAAGAAAGATGTGATGCTGAGACACCCCGCTGACGGATCGCAGTGGAGAAAAATCGATAGAAAGTACAAGTCATTTTCAGATGACGCAAGGAACTTAAGATTTGGTCTAAGTACAGATGGCTTTAATCCTTTCGGGGAGCAGAGCTCCAGTCATAGCACCTGGCCAGTGACTCTATGTATCTATAACCTTCCTCCTTGATTGTGCATGAAGCGGAAGTTTATTATGATGCCAGTGCTCATCCAAGGCCCGAGGCAACCCGGCAACGACATTGATGTGTACCTGAGGCCATTGGTTGAAGAACTTTTACAGTTGTGGCGTGAAGAAGGTGTACCTATTTGGGATGAGCACGAACAAAAGGAATTTAACCTACGAGCGTTGTTGTTTGTAACCATCAATGATTGGCCTGCTCTTAGTAACATTTCAGGACAGTCAAACAAGGGATACAATGCATGCACACACTGTTTAGGTGAGACTGACAGTATATATTTGAGAAACAAGAATGTGTACATGGGGCATCGTCGATTTCTTCCAAAACAGCATCAAGTAAGAAAGAGAGGAAAGCATTTCAGAGGTGAGGCAGAAGACCAAATGAATCCTACCCGCCCTACTGGGGATGTTATATATGATATGGTCAAGGATTTAAAAGTGATCTTTGGAAAGGGTCCTGGCGGACAATCTGTTCCGCATGATGTTGACGGACATGTACCCATGTGGAAGAAGATGTCTATATTTTGGGAGCTACCCTACTGGAAAATCCTAGAGGTTCACTCTGCAATCGACGTGATGCACGTGACGAAAAATCTTTGCGTGAACCTGCTAAACTTCTTGGGCGTGTATGGGAAGACAAAAGATACACCGGATGCACGACACGACCAGCAATGTATCCATGAAGGAAACAACCTGAATCCAGAGAAGTATCAAGGTACTGCCAGCTACGCTCTTACCAAAGAAGAGAAGGAGATCTTTTTTGAAGTCCTGAGTAGCATCAAGGTCCCGTCTGGCTTCTCATCGAATATAAAGGGAATAATAAACATGTCAGAGAAAAAGTTTCAAAACCTAAAGTCTCATGACTGCCACGTGATTATGACACAATTACTTCCGGTTGCATTGAGGGGGCTTCTATCAGAAAATGTTCGAGTACCCATTGTGAAGCTATGTGCGTTCCTCAATGCAATTTCTCAGAAGGTGATCAATCCACTAACTCTACAAAATTTACAGAAGGATGTGGTGCAATGTCTAGTCAGCTTCGAGTTGGTGTTCCCACCATCCTTCTTCAATATAATGACGCATCTCCTCGTTCACCTGGTCGAAGAGATTAGTGTTCTCGGTCCTGTATTTCTATACAACATGTTCCCCTTTGAGAGATTCATGGGAGTCTTAAAGAAATACGTTCATAACCGTGCTAGGCCAGAAGGAAGCATCTCCAAGGGCTATGGAACAGAGGAGGTCATTGAGTTTTGTGTTGACTTTATTCCTGACCTTAAGCCAATCGGTGTTCCTGAATCGCGCTATGAGGGGAGACTGCGTGGAAAAGGCACGCTAGGAAAGAAAGCAACAATGTGTATGGACGGACATTCTTTCACTCAAGCACACTACACAATTCTACATAATTCCAGCTTGGTGGCTCCGTACAAAGTGGAACACAAGAATATTTTACGCTCTGAATACCCGGAGCAACGTGAAGATTGGATTGATGGAGAACACATGAAGACTTTCGGCGGTTGGTTGCAAACACGGCTCATGAATGTCACTGATGAAGAACAGCTATACTTGTTGGCCAAGCAACCATCTTCGACTATATCGACATTTCAAGGGTACGAGATAAATGGGAATACATTTTACACATTCGCCCAAGATAAAAAGAGCACCAACCAAAACAGTGGTGTCCGCTTTGATGCAGCAGAGGACAATGGGAAGAAGGTCACATATTATGGGTACATAGAGGAGATATGGGAACTTGACTATGGACCTAATTTCAAGGTCCCTTTGTTCCGGTGCAAATGGTTCAACCTGAAAAATGGGGTACAGGTAGACCCGCAGTACGGAATGACTACAGTGGATCTCAAGAATCTAGGGTACGACACCGAACCATTCGTCCTAGCCAGTGAAGTGGCTCAAGTTTTTTATGTGAAGGACATGTCTACCAAACCGAAAAAAAGAAAAGAAAGGCAAGAGGACACATCATACGATGAGCCAAAGCGCCACATAGTTCTTTCAGGAAAAAGAAACATCGTGGGAGTAGAGGACAAGACAGACATGTCAGAAGATTATAATAAGTTTGATAATATTCCACCCTTCAAGGTGAAAACTGACCCAAGCATCATTTTAAATAATGAAGATTGTCCATGGCTGCGTCGCAATCAGAAGAAAGGGAAACACAAGAAGAAAACTCAGAAGACTAGATAGCTAGGGATCATAACTTGTGTATCTCAATATGGATTTTTGTGTAATGATGTTACTGTATGAGGGAAATTTTCCACGGGCTTGCAGGGAGCTTCCGAAGATGCCGTAGGGCGTGAGCACCAACGACATCTTCGAGAAACTCCACCACGGGAGATTTCCCAACCCTGTCCTCCATCCATGGGAATGAAACTCTCCCTACCTTCTAGGTTGGCTTGTTGAGCTGCTTGCCATGGCGTATCGATGCTCCTTTTATAGGCACGACACCGCTTCTAGGGTCATCGTGCGTCCACCCACGCATCCTTATCTCATCGAGCAGTGCATCCACCCACGCGTCCTTATCCTGCCGACATCTTTAGTCTCGGTTGCACCCACCAACCGGGACTAAAGGTTACCCACACGTCCTTATCCCACCGACAGTTTTGTTAGATGACACAAAAACCACCTTTAGTCCCGGTTATACCCACCAGCCGGGACTAAAGGTTAGATGGTTCCCCGCGCCACCGCTTCTACTTTGTCTTGTTCCTCCGACAGGGGCATCGTGTGTCCACCCACGCGTCCTTATCTCATCGAGCAGTGCATCCACCCACGCGTCCTTATCCTGCCGACATCTTTAGTCTCGGTTGCACCCACCAACCGGGACTAAAGGTTACCCACACGTCCTTATCCCACCGATAGTTTTGTTAGATGACACAAAAACCACCTTTAGTCCCGGTTATACCCACCAGCCAGGACTAAAGGTTAGATGGTTCCCCGCGCCACCGCTTCTACTTTGTCTTGTTCCTCCGACAGGGGCATCGTGTGTCCACCCACGCGTCCTTATCTCATCGAGCAGTGCATCCACCCACGCGTCCTTATCCTGCCGACATCTTTAGTCTCGGTTGCACCCACCAACCGGGACTAAAGGTTACCCACACGTCCTTATCCCACCGACAGTTTTGTTAGATGACACAAAAACCACCTTTAGTCCCGGTTATACCCACCAGCCGGGACTAAAGGTTAGATGGTTCCCCGCGCCACCGCTTCTACTTTGTCTTGTTCCTCCGACAGGGGCATCGTGTGTCCACCCACGCGTCCTTATCTCATCGAGCAGTGCATCCACCCACGCGTCCTTATCCTGCCGACATCTTTAGTCTCGGTTGCACCCACCAACCGGGACTAAAGGTTACCCACACGTCCTTATCCCACCGACAGTTTTCTTCCCGCGCTTTCCACCGCTTCCCGCCTCCGTCTTCCCGCCATTTTTCACTATATATATGTAGGCTTGGCCTCCATTTACATATCACATCTAGACTCATATCTGCAAACCTCATCACTCTCTTCCATGGCTTCCACCGTATCTCTAACCCCCCAGGAGGCGGAGGCGCTTTGCGCCTCAAACTACCCCTGCCCGCCGGGCTACCGCGTCCCCACCGGCTGGATGCTGAGCGTCGGAGGCGTACCAGTCCCTCCTGTCCCTGTAGGTGTGGCGCGCCAGATGGCTATCACGAACCACTACTACTTCGAGCTCACGCCAGAGCAGCGGAGGAATCCTCAGTGGCATCCCGACTACAGCCCGACTTGGGATGCCTTCTTCATCAATCGGCGTGAGAGTGCGCTTGCCAGGCACGAGGAGGACGGCTCGCCTCGTTCGAACTTCAACGAGGCCGGCCGTCGGCTATGGTGGCGCGGCCGGACTCTCCAGAGCGTCATGGCCTACCGTGGCCCCCGCCTGCGCTATCCTCAGTCTCAGCCCACGCGTGCTCACCAGTCGAGGTATGACTACCGCGACCCCGATGCCAGCGACGATGACACCGGCGAGTACGACGACTACAGTGGCGACGTTTATAGGGCTAGGCACGACTATGACTGAATCACTCCAACATTCGAAAACAAGCTCGGCCGATTGTGACCTAATCCGGCCATGTATCTTAATTTTCAGTTGAGATATGTACTTCTTTTCCTGTTCAATCGTTTTCCCGCCCTTTTTCTTTCCGCCCTTTTCTTCCCGCCCTTTTCCTCTCACGGACGCAGCGTGCCGCCGCGCTAACCGACACTTAATTATAAAGCGAACATATGATCAAATATAATATAACTAATCAAAATAAAATAGGAAATCAAATATAACTAATCAAATATAAGTAATCAAAAATAAAATCAAATATAACTAATCAAAAGAAAATAGAAAATCAAATATAACTAATCAAAAATAAAATCAAATATATCTAATCAAAAGAAAAAATAAAATCAAATATAACTAATCAAAAATAAAATCAAATATATCTAATCAAAAATAAAATCAAATATATCTAATCAAAAGAAAAAAGAAAATCAAATATAACTAATCAAAAATAAAATCAAATATATCTAATCAAAAATAAAATCAAACATATATAATCAAAAGAAAATAGAAAATGAAATATAACTAAGCAAAAATGAAAATGAAAAGAAACTGCAAAAGAAAAATCAATAGAAACGGCAAAAAAAATGAAACGAAAATCAAAAGAAACAGCAAAAGAAAAATCCAACGAAAAGCAACAGAAAAAGCAACAGAAAAATCAGAAGAAAAAGAAAAACACCTTTGGTACCGGTTGGTGTAAAGAACCGGTACGAAAGGTTAAAATCGCGAAAAGAATTTTCGTAATTACCTTTAGTACCGGTTTCTATTACGAACCGGTACTAAAGGTTACCTTTAGTACCGGTTCTTTACCGCAACCGGTACGAAAGGTCGTTTAGGGCTTTTTCTCTCCACCTGCACGCACGCACGCGCCAAATCGCCTCTCTCTCTGTCCAAGCACGCAGCCGCCGGAGCACGCACGCACGCGCCGCCGGAGCACGCAGCCGCCGGAGCGCGCAGCCGCCGGAGCACGCACGCGCCCCCGGCCTCCTCCCGCGCCCCCGGCCTCCTCCCGCGCCCCCGGCCTCCTCCCGCCGGCCTCCTCCCGCGCCCCCGGCCTCCTCCCGCGTTCCCCTGCCCCGTCGTCTCTCCGTTCTTCGCTCACTCCTCTCGCGGTTCCCGATTCGCAGTCGTGGTGAACTTCCAGTCGGTCGCCAACGCGCCCAAGCTGCGGCAGTCCAAGTTCAAGGTACGGACTCTGTTCTCGCCGGTTCTTTCCTTACTCCTACAAAATATTTAGCTTGGACAGTCATCAATTTTCTTAAAAACAATTGATGGATAGATGTCAAATTATCAATACCAACTGTCACACATGCATACTACAAAATATAGAGTATAGTTGATAAAGAAAATTGATTCCAAGAAACCTTAACAATCAAGTGTCAACACATCATGCAGTAACATATTTGGCATTGCCAGTGAGCAGAGAGCATACATTATTACATTATACTACGTATTTACAGTGATGCTGTACATTAAATTACACGATGTACTGCTGTTTTAAATTGTATGTTAATCGTATTTGAACACCAAAAAATTTGAAAACAGCTTCACGTTTCAGCTACCACACTTTTGCAGATTATGTTTTGCCCAGGATCTCTTCAGTGATAATGTGATATAACACTCTACATACTCCAAAAGTAATCTAGTTTTGGAAGTTAAACTGGAATAATGACAAACACTATCACTGTACGGCTAGAAATACATGTGTAATTATCTTGTTGCAATTACTCACCCTTCTTGCTGCCTTGAGCTCATTCTCTTTAGACTCTTTGTGGGATGATGAGCTAAACTAGGCCTTGTTTTTGATGAATGGCTGAATGCTCTTCATTTGCTCTTCTGTTTAGAAATGCCTCGTCATACATACTTGATAGTTCTTATGGAAATCTTTTTATTAAGTGTATTATATTTTGTATTAGATTGTATGCAAAGATATTGATACGAGTTTTAGCTTTATCTCTTATACTTCTCATCTTTGATGACTTATCCATTCATCTTTGAGAACATCTCTACCATGTCTTATGTCTTCTTGCACCTACAATATTATTTTATGTTGTTGGATTATGATAGTCTCACTTACACAACCAGGTGTGTGTGCTGTTCTTTTGTGTGTGTACAATCTGTAGTGATGCTGCTACTATTGATAATGAAAGTATTTTTTTTGTTAAATCTGGTAGAAAGACACATAGTTTCTACTTCGGACAACTTCTGATTGAGTTTGTACTTTTCTCTAATTTTACAGGGTCTGCTACAAATTCAGCAAGGTTCCAATGTAATATTCGAATTCCTCTCATATATACATGAGGAGAATGGTTGATGCTTCTTATAGAAATCTAAGCCCGTGTTGGTAGTGAAGATAATTCAGTGGCCTTGGATTTAAAATGTGAAGGCACATTGGTCTGATGTGTGAATAGCTTATATATATTGATGAAACATGTATCCTTAGATCTAGAGCAATTTATGTATTCTACCATTTTTGTTTTACCAGACAAATGATTGTTTACTAAGATACAGTTTGAAAGTTTGCTTACAGTGCTATTATTTATTGGCTATTGAAGAGGCAGATTGGAATAATCATACTATTTTGGTGATGTAACTTGCTATGGATCGTGAAAAGGATGTCTCAAATGAACTGAAAATAATTTGAAAATGAAGACAAATGATAAATATAATTGCTATGAAAACTGGGAACACTTGTCAACTTATTTTCAAACCGATGCGATGTTTGAAACGTGGTTGATGGAAACTAGGAATATATATCCGAATGATAAATTAGATGTAACTTGTTATGGATGGAATAATCATACTATTTGTCAACTAGAAATATATATCCGAATGACATGATAAATCAAATAATTGCACTTAATTTTGCAGTGACATTGAGCTATGGAGGACGACACCTTCATTCGAGATGAGGAGCAAGAAGAAATGGTGCAGAAAATGATATTTGAGAGTGCCCGTGGACCGGAACCCAATGGAGAACCCGATGGAGATGACGATGATTTCGGGTCACAATTTTTGAACGATGCCGGTGAGGGACTTGAGTCTGAAGAAAGAAGAGACAACGAAGTGTCCTTAATAAACTTCGGCGAGGTGTATATCAAGGCTATATGTTCATCACTTGATGCATTGATTTATTTGTATTACACTTATTAATGAATCATTTTTCTTTTAGCCTTCTGGATCATCGAGCAAATCTGTTAAAAAGCAACGAGGCCCGACGCAACGTCTAAAGGGCGAGGGTAGGTTAGCCCTCACCGCATTTAAGGCTAGTGGTCAACCGGTGGAGCCCAAAGAGCACTGCCGTAAATTCATAAACCAGGCTGGAGTTCTTGTTAGGGACCATGTACCGATCAGCATTGTAGAGTGGCATAAGCCGAAGAACGCAGGGCCTGAAGCTAGTTATGTCAATGATACTCTAAAGCTTTTTCTTTGGGACAGTCTACTGACACACTTTAGCCTACCGGAAGACATGACGGAAGGCCAGAAGAAGAAAGTCAAGGAATGGACTCTTAAGAGGATGGCCACACAATTCCAGACCTGGAAGAAAAATTTATGGGCCAGATATGCAGATAAAGATCCAGTATTCACTGGAAGTCTAGTGAAGATAAAAGATCACTGGCCCGCATTTAAGAGCTATAAGAAATCTTCTACTGCTGTGTCCCGATCAGTCACAAATACGAAAAATGCTTCAAAGAAGGAACATTTCCATCATTTGGGGTCAGGTGGCTACAAGACTGCCATTCCGAAGTGGAGAGCATTTGAAGCTAAACTGATGGAGGCAGGAATCACTCCACAGACATGGGACTGGCCCGACCGGTCCAAGTTCTGGTTGTTCGCGCATGGGGCAGGGTTGGACCCAAAGACAGGGCAGATCGTTGCAAAGGGAAAATGGAAGGATAAAGTTAATGCAATCACGACGCAGCTTATAGATGCAATTGAAAAGGTTAGAAAGGGAGAGTACATTCCCGATAGAGAGAATGACGAGCTGACACTCGCTCTTGGGAATGCGGAACACGTTGGACGGGTACGAGCCCTCCCAGGTGTCACCATGAAGGAAGCATGGCCGGAGTGCGCGGACACTTATAGAAGTCGTTCGAGAAAGAAGAAGCAGGACTTAGACAAGTTAGCAGAATTGATAAATAGGGTGGAGGTGCTTGAGCAAAATCAGAGGGCACCTGATCAGCCGCTGTTTATACAAGATCCTCAACCCGATGCCGCCCCATCTCAGCGAAGAAGCAGTGTGGGTTCCTCGCATCTTGAATGTGCAGGAAGCTACCCCGTGGATTATATCACGGAGAAGACAGATTGCGAGCTACATGTGCAAATGAGGAACGTGTCCGTTAAGGTCGCGGTCGGCTATGTTTACCCAAACGAAGATGGAGCAACGCACCATCATATGCCCATTCCAGCTGGCTGTGTTCGTGTCGGGGTGGATGACGTTCTTCCGGGTTTTGAAACTATGGAGCTTGATTTTCCTGGAGGTGACGAAGAGAAGACACTGGCCGATGTCAAGCGCGGTTTCGCCATATGGTCCAAGAAATACATCGTCCTGCCGCCAAGGCCACCGACTCCTCCTCGTAGCAGTCCACATGAGCAGCAAATTCCACATGAGCAGCAAATTCCACATGAGCAGCAATGGCCATCGACTCCGCCTGGTAGCAGTCCACATGAGCAGCAAAGTCCACACCTACCGGAGAGGGACCCCAGCGCGAGTCCACCATCTCGAGATCCTCCGCGTAAGACTGCGTTTTTTAAGCGGAACGGTACGCCGCCTAGGAAGAGACCTAGAAAGGAGAAACCACTGCCGCCTATCGAGAAGTTACCTTGGGAAAGAACTATCGAGGAATCCAGCGAAATCTCTAAGTCCGAGATGGCAAAACATTTTGCTAAGAAAGTGCCAGAGATACCTTTTGAGAAGACTCTAGATCCGGTGAAAGTTATTCGTACCGTTGAGAATCTATATGACCCTCCACCATCGCCGCCATCTGACTATAGGCGTTCTATTGAAAAGTCGTATGACGCTATGGTGGAGGTGAAAAAACCCGATCAATCGGTGGTCTCGGCGAAAACTAGGAAACAAGTGTACCAGCTCGGAGAACAACCCGTTCAATCGGTCCCCCCGCTCAAGGTGTTTGACGAGAAGGCCGTTGAAAGTTCTCGACAAAACACAATTGATTACCCCATGGCTGAAGTAGTATATCAATTTGTTCAAGGGAAAGATCTGGTCGAGAATATCAGGTCGCTACCAACATGTATGCGTAATTTGAATGTGTGGTACACTAATGCCATAAAGACAGGGATTGATTGTATCATGGTGCGAGTTAAGGATGAGCACTACTTCCAAGAATACTCTGTCAGCGTTGACTTCCTCGAACTTTTCCAGTTATACAATCTCCGGGCCATCGACAAATCTATCATCAGTTGCTATTGTCTGTAAGTGATTTATTAATATAATTTGAGAAGTCTTTAGCTCAGCTCATTCTTTGTCTGCAAATTATCCTCAATTTTATCTTTTGTGCGCTATATTATGCAGATCGAAGAAGCTCGAATGCAAAAGGGATGAAATCACGGACATTGGGTTCATTGACCCAGATACAATGCATGAAATAACCATAGAAGATCCCATCTTCAACAAGGATACACCAGAGACTTTGCTAAGGTTTTTGAAGCGACAACGTGACAAAAAGATAATACTTTGGCCTTACAACTTCAAGTAAGTGTAACTGTCTTATAACACATTCTATTTTGCTCACCATACGTTAAAATTTTAACTGATGACTTATATCTATGACACTGCATATTTAAACGTGCGCAGGTTCCACTTTATTCTTATCGTCATTAAAATGTACGATGGAGAGGTTGAAGTCTATGACTCACTAAACAAAGAGCCTATACTATACAAGTCGGCTTTTGATATGCTCAAAAGGTAATTTTAATTCTTATCGGTTTTTTCGTTAATTTCCTGATATCAACAAATTAATAACTCTTTTATGCATTTTCTTTTGTCGGGCAGCGTATGGCAAACGTTCATCCAGGAAGATCCGGCCGGTGGATGGAAACCGAAGCTGATATGGCGTGCGAACAAAGTAAGTAGTACTACCTAGGTCCACACACCTTTATCATACTTGATTATTATTTGATTGAATTATATTCTTGTACAGAAATGCTCGAAACAACCTGAGGGGACTAATCTATGTGGATACTATGTTTGCGAGAACATCCATAAGATTGTCAGCGAGAGAACGAATAATCAAAGGAATAGAGAGGTACGAAAACAATATTCACAAATTTATTTTGTTACCATAACTTGTGCTAAGTTTCAGTCATAATTGTTTGATTGTGATTTGATATATATATATATACATAGCTCATGTATTCATTTGAATCTCATTCTTTTACAGTTGGCAAGAAAGCGTGACAGGCTCCCAATCGAGCACCGCTTCAAAGCAATTGGCGAGGAATTGGCGGGATTTTTCCTTCGGGACGTCATACCTAACTTCGGAGAGTACCACTATGAATGAAGATCTACATGTAATATATAGCTTGACTCGGAGAATACCACTATGCTACATGTAATAGATAGTATGCCTCGGAGAGTACCACTATGCATGAAGATCGATCTTCATGCATGTACTACTTAATTTGCGATCTTATGCAATTACATGTGTTATATTATATGCACCAAGTTGATATGCATTACCTTGATCTTCATGTACTCCTAAATCGAAACACGTTTCTGGCGCATCGACGCGATCCTCGTACGATGAAATGGTCCGATACTCCTAAACCCCTAAACCCCTCCTAATTAAAACCCTAAACCCTGAAATCCTTTGGTACCGGTTCGTGTTACAAACCGGTACCAAAGGTCCCTAGCCTGCACTCTCCTGGGAGCCAACGTGGAGGTGCCTTTAATACCGGTTCGTAAGGAACCGGTACCAAAGAGGGGGGGGGGGCTTTTGTCCCGAATCTTTTGTACCGGTTTTATTTCCGGTACAAAAGCCCCTATGGAACCGGTATTGTTGCCCCTTTTTCTACTAGTGACCGTTTCAAATGGCCCGGCACCCAGGAACTACCGTAACTACAACGCGTCGGTCTGGGGCATCCTTGGCACCATGAGCTGGAAGCTATGGTCCTTCACGCTGGTGTGATGCCTTCTCAACAGATATATGCAGGCGTTCGAGTGGCGCATGCTATGCTATAGTGCAGGAATAATGTTTCCTTTGTTATTTGCGTTTGCATATTGTCCTCTTCAACTTTGGTAGACTTCATTTCGAGCCAATATGTGGGGTACAGCTCGACATGAACTCTTTCAGTACTTCCTTCCTCGTATGTATGTTTTCTATATTTCACCAATAATAATGAAGATGTGTTGTTCTCTTTGATGAATTTGCCCAAGATACAACACACATATACACAGGGGTGGAAGAAAGAAGAACATGCAGAGGTTTCTTGGGACCCCACACAACTTGTGCCTTTTTCTCTTGTTCACTCTTCACAAACTCCAGCTGATTAAATCCAAAAAAAAAACTCCAGCTGATTACAAAGTCTTATATATAGAGGAAACACACGCACGCACTACTGTCTGATCCGCTAACTGCTCTCCACTAGCCGGTAGCCAGGCCACAAATAACCACGTTGGGCACGGCACTAGTAGAAAAAAGGGCTTCCATTCGCCCCCATTAGTCTCCAACGTGTTCGGTCCGCGGCTAAAGGGGTTATTAGTCCCGGTTCATTTGAAAATGTGGGTCAGGGGGCATTAGTCCAGGTTCAAATGGACCCTTAGGTCCCGGTTTGCGCCACCAACCGGGACTAATGCCTTTGGGCCTTTAGTCCCGGCTCGTGACGCAAACCGGGACTATAGGTGACAAGGGTATAGATAATAGAGCCTGTCAGTTAAGTACCCCTGAGGCCCGTTAAGTTAGGCCCAATTGTAATATTAGTCGAAATACGAGTTCATGTCGTATGTCCATATTGTAATCTGTATCGGATCCCACCCGATCCTCGAGACCTGGCCACATATACATTGGGGCCAGGAGGGGACGGTGAGGGACGGATTGAAAGCAAGCCAGGTTTACACCTCACATTTACTTTCGATACACACCTTGTTTGACTGATTTCACCTTCGAGTTCATCCGACGCCCTATCTTCCCGATCCTAAGTCCTTCATTTAGGACATTTGTCGAGTTAACCCTCATCAATTGGCGCCGACCGTGGGGACTTTGGGCGTTGGAATCATGAATTCGATGGCTTTTTTGCTTTAAGCCAGTAGCAATCCAGAAGTCGACGAAAGTCAAGAGATGGAGCTGACGATCGGAAGTTTAAGCTTCTACATCGGACCTTCGGGTTCAACTCGCCTTTCGGATCCGACGAAATCGGGTCCGTCGGCAAGCAAAGCCGAGAGAATCACAATATCTGGATCATCCGTGGGCTCTTCCAGCGAGGTAAACTCACCGGTCAGTCTCACAGCAACAGAATATATGCAAGAGAAACTCGAGGAATTCGACGAAACACAGGGAAAGCCCGATATGAAAACAACAACGGTTAAAGCTCACGATAGTTCAAGGGATTTCGCCATCGAAAGCAGTGGCATCTCCAGAAGCGTATATCAGTTATGCATCATTATCACTGAAGTAGCAGAAGAGGATAATCACGAAGGCAACAAAGAGGTCGACCTGCAAGTCAATAAACCAAGGAGTAACAACAAAAAGGAAAAAGAAAAAAATTCATGTTTCAACCGGAGAGTGGAGAATCATCATGTCAGCCATCAATCATGGCACAGAGGTACCCGCGGATTCAAGGAGAGAAGTTCTAATGGGGTATCAATACGCACTGCACCAGCACAAAAAGAAGCTAAGGGAGGACAGAGACATGTTCATGAGAAGCCGAGATAACAACAGTACGTCAAGTGAAGGATACTGGGATGAGTATAGCGATGCATCAAAATGCAGCATGGAAAGACACAAAAACCCGAAGCACAACAGGAGGACAACAGCACAGACAAGAGAAGAAAGCTATGCGAAAAGTTTAAGCGCGCAGCAGTCAGAAGAGGAAGAAGACTTCGTGCAAGAAACACCAGAAGCAGCACTGGTAGCAGCACAAGCGTACCTACTAACCACACAACCAGAGCCTGGAGATCCGCGGGAGTACATGCATTAGGTCGCAATAAGAAGCCTTGGGTTGATAGAACACAAGCTAATGGGAAAACTTCCAGAAGAAAAGGCGACACATCGTAAGGAAAGGCGAAAAGAAGAGTTCAAGCGCAAGTCCTCACGAAACGAATCCAGTGAGTCATCAGGTGATGAGAGGCGACAAAAACTGAAGGAGGACACAAGAAACGTAATAGCACAAGCACGAGTAAAACAACTCACGCTATGTGTGGAGAGAGAAAAATTACGAAGATGATAAAAAGAGATGGGCGCGTTATGCTTTACCCGCAGGGTTCGCAAAACGCGGGTACCCAAAGGTTTCAAGTTGCCGCACGACCAAGAAAAGTATGATGGGTCGCAAGAACCCACTCTATGGTTGTCAGATTACCTGCAAGCAGTACAAATAATAGGAGGAACAAGAGCAACAGCCATGCAAAGTTTGCAGTTACACCTCACCGGCGCAGCACGGTCCTGGTTGAACACCCTACCCAACGATTCCATCGGGAGTTGGGGAGAGTTAGAAAATCAATTCGCAAGAAATTTTCGCTCAACATATAAGCGCCCAGCGTCGCTGGAGGAAATCAAGTCGTGTGTACAAAAGAAAGGTGAAACCCTACGCTCTTATATACAACGCTGGAGTATAATCAAAAATTCAGCTGAAGACGTCTGTGACGAAAGAGCAATAGATGCTTTTTCGGGTGGGCTTCGTCGTTCGGACCTTGTGGAAGAGATAGGGAGAACAAGGCCAAGGACAGTGTCTAAATTAATGGAAGTAGCTAACAGATTCGCCGATGGAGAAGACACATATAACAATAAAAGGGGACGGTCACCAGAAGTCGGCAGAGCAAGCAGGCAAAGGCGAAGATATCGCAATGGAGATAGCCACGCAAGGCGAAATCAGATAGCCGCAGGATACGAAAGAAGGGACGAGGAGGGATACGAAAACAAGGAGTTCCAGGCAAGAGGAAATCATGGAGTAGAAAAATCAAAGTACTCTGGCCCGTCGGCAGAGGACATGCTCTACGGACCTTATCAAATCCACTACGCATACCTAGATGGAAAGAGGGTTTCTAACCACCAGATGAAGGATTGCAGAATCTTCTTAAGGTTACAAAATGCCATGAACTCGAACCAAGGAGCACGACAGGAAAAGAAAAGTATGAGTCAAGGATACCAAGTACAGAGACTAGCAAAACATCTGGAGTCGAAAGTATATATATCTGCAATGAATCAACCGGTGCCAAAGTCCAAGAAGGAGCAGAAGAACATATCCAGACAAGTAAACCTAGCTATATCATCACCACCAACCACTATAGAGTACCTGCATTGGTCCGATCAACCAGTCAAGTTCAGCAGAGCAGACCACCCGAGGAAAGTGCCCAGGCCGGGGCACTCACCGATGGTGCTGAAAGCGCAAATAGGAGGATATGATATCCGGAGAGTATTCATGGATGCAGGAAGTGGCATAAACCTAATATACGCAAGAACTCTGAAGGCAATATGCATCTCACCGGAAAGTCTAAAGCCAACAGATTGTTCTTTCCACGGAATAGTACCAGGAGGCGCAAATTTCCCTCTCGAAAAAATAGAACTCAACATTTGCTTCGGCAACAGCAAAAATTATCGAAGAGAGAAGCTGGAGTTTGAAGTCATGGACTGGCCTTCACAGTATCATGCAATCCTGGGGCGCCCAACATTTGCAAAGTTCATGGCAGTACCTCACTATGCATATCTCACACTCAAGATCTCAGGACCCAAAGGAACTATTGTGCAAGGCAGCTTTGAAGTATCCAACACTTGTGACAAAGAATTTAATAGGCTAGCGCAAACTTTCGGCATGATAGGAGAGTACGCAAGATTGAAAGGCGAAACTGACCACAATGTGCTACCCGACGTCGGGCGATCCCTGCTAGATCAGACTTTCGATGCAAGTCAAGACTCGAAGAAAATCCAGGTCCACCCGACGGACCCGAACAAAACTACCTCTATAGCAGTAAACCTGGATCCCGCATAGGAAAGCGCGCTCGTCGAGTTCCTCTGTGAGCGCTGGGAAATCTTCGCCTGGTGTCCTTCAGACATGCCAGGGGTTCCTAGGGAACTCGTTGAGCATGCACTAAATGCGGATCCTAAAGCAAAGCCAGTCAAACAACCACTAAGACGATTTGACGAACCCAAAAGAAAAGCAATAGCATCAGAGCTACATAGGCTAGAAAACACCGGATTCATCAGAGAAATCAAGTCGTCAACCTGGATATCCAACCCAGTAATTATACCCAAGAAAAACACAGACGTACAAAGAGTGTGCGTCGACTACACATCTCTCAACAAGCACTGTCCAAAGGATCCCTTCCCGCTACCTCGCATTGATCAGATAATCAACTCAACAGCGGGGTGCACCAGGCTTTCCTTTCTGGATGCATATTCTGGTTATAACCAGATCAAACTGAAGAAAGAAGACAAAGAAAAGACAGCTTTTATCACACCATATGGCGTGTTCTGTTATCAAGTCATACCCTTCGGCCTAAAAAATGCAGGAGCAACCTACCAGTGGATGATGCAAAATTGCCTCAGAAACCAAATAGGATGCAACATCCAAGTCTACATTGACAAAGTGGTTATCACCACAAGGAAAGAGGAGTCTTTGATCAGTGATTTGGCAGAAACTTTCGACAATCTGAACAGGTACAAGCTCAAGCTTAACCCGACAAAATGTTCTTTCGGTGTATCAGCAGGACAACTCCTGGGGTTCCTGGTATCAGCAAGGGAAATAGAAGCAAACCCAGAAAAGATTCAAGCAATCCTAACAATGGGGAAACCAACGAAACTGCATGACGTACAAAAGCTTGCAGGATGTGTTGCAGCACTAAGTCAATTTGTTGCTCGATTGGGAGAGAAAGCACACCCTTTCTATGCACTCATGAAAAAATTAGATGACAAATTTGAGTGGATGGAAGAGGCAGATGTAGCTTTCACGCAGTTGAAAAAAGTGCTCTCCATGCCACCAGTGCTGGTCGCAGCAAATGAGAAAGAGCCACTACTACTCTACATCGCTGCAACACACCAGGTGGTGAGTACAGTATTGGTAATCGAAAGAAGTGAAGAGGGGAAAGCTCACGGTGTCCCGAGGCTAGTATATTTCATCAGCGAAGTACTATCTCCAACAAAACAAAGGTACCCGCACTATCAAAAGCTCGCATACAGTGTATTCACAACAGCACGAAAACTACGGCAGTATTTCGCGGTACACCCAATCATAGTGGTTAACGAAGCACCACTATCCAATATATTAAATAACCCTTCAACAACAGGACGTGTCTCCTTATGGGGAATTGAGTTATCACCCCTGGACATCACGTACGAAAAGCGAAAGGCGATAAAATCATAAGTTTTACCAGACTTCACAGCAGAGTGGCTGGAGCTACAAAACACAGGACCACCAGATCTATCGAGTGTATGGACAATGTACTTTGATGGCTCAAAAAGAATCCAAGGCGCGGGAGCTGGAGTGGTCTTGATATCACCACAAGGCGACAAGCTGAAGTATGTGTTAAGGATGAGTTTTCCCCAAGCTTCTAATAATGAAGCCGAATACGAGGCGTTGCTCCATGGAATGAAAATGGCTAAGGCATGCGGAGCAACTCGATTGAAAATATTTGGAGACTCGAATCTCGTCGTCCAACAAGTGATGAAAAAGTGCGACGCCATCAGTGACAACATGACGGCATACATGAATTTATACTATTATCTAGAGGGAACATTCAATGGATGCAAAGTTTCGCACATCAGCAGAGCCAGTAACGAGGAAGCTGACAATCTAGCAAACATCGGGTCCTAGTGCTTGATGCTGTTGATGACCAGCCCGTTGGGAACCCCAAGAGGAAGGTGTGATGAATATAGTAGCAAGATTTTCCCTCAGTTAAGAAACCAAGGTTTGTCGATCAGGAGAGGAGAGACAAATGACTGAAGGAGATGCTTGCAAGCTTCGCGACAGCTCCGGACAATTTATATATGGCGCCTCGTCCAAGCTTTGCTTTGCGAGCAGCAACGTGGAACCTGCACACAACACAACCAAATACTTTATTCCCAACTTGCGATGAGGTTGTCAATCTCACCGGTTTGCTTGAAACAAAGGGTATGAGCGTATCGAGTGGAAAACAGTGAAAGTATGCGAGTAAAGTAAACAGTGCGAGTAAAGTAAACAGGTGATAGCAATATGATGGAAATAGGACCGGGGTCCACAGTTCACTAGTGGTGTCTCTCCATAGATAAATAACACATGCTGGGTAAACAAATTACAGTTGGGCAATTGATAGAATAAAGATAAACGTGATATGTCAAAAAGATCACTATGCGATTTACTCTGGGCATTACAACAAAATACATAGACCGCCATCCAACTGCATCTATGACTAATAGAACACATCGCGATCCGCCGCCTATGTATTTTGTTGTAATGCCCAGAGTAAATCTCATAGTGATCTTCTTGACATATCATGTTTATCTCTATTCTATCAATTGCCCAACTGTAATTTGTTTACCCAGCATGTGTTATTTATCTTATGGAGAGACACCACTAGTGAATTGTGGACCCCGGTCCTATTTCCATCATATTGTTATCACCTGTTTACTTTACTCGCACTGTTTACTTTACTCGCACACTCTATTGTTTTCCACTCGATACGCTCATAACCTTTGTTTCAAGCAAACCGGTGAGATTGACAACCTCATCGCAAGTTGGGAACGAAGTACTTGGTTGTGTTGTGTGCAGGTTCCGCGTTGCAGCTAGCAAGCAAAGCTTGGATGAGGCGCCATATATAAATTGTCCGAAGCTGTCGCAAGCTAGCAAGCATCACCTTCAGTCGTTTGTCTCTCCTCTCCAAGATCGACATACCTTGGTTTCTTAACTGAGGGAAAACCAGCGGCTATACTCATCACACCTTCCTCTTGGGGTTCCCAACGGGATGGTTATTCACCACGCACAAGGACTGCCAAGCTCCACATCAACTAGGAGCATCAGCTGTTTTTCTGGCGCCGTTGCCGGGGAGGAAGTAGAAGACTTCTGCGAGGGGAGTTTTCGCATGCACATCCTTTACTTTGTTATTGTTTTGCTTTACTTTATTTATTTTACCTGCATCATTTTATATCAAAAAACCCAAAAAAATTAGAATCCTTGGTAGTTGTTATTTCTTTACTTTTAGTTTATCATGTTGATCCCTAAGTACGTTCTGGAGGACCTCTCAGTAGGTAGTGGTTCAATTATTGGCAAAAGTAACATTGAGGAGTTCTTTAATCACATTAGTATGCATGAGGAAGTTGAGGAGAAATCTTTGGTTGAGCTAGCTCCTAGTATTGAAGTTGCTTCTGCTTATTTGATTCACATGTTGGAAACTAGGTTTGCTAGTCTTAATCCTTTTATGCAATACATGTTCCTTAAGCTTCATGAAATTGAGGATCCCGAAAAGAAAGCTTTCATCTTGGAAGCTTTGCGCTTAGAATTTAAAGATGTCGTTATTGAAGCTAGAAAAGTTCTTAAACGTTTTAATAAACTCGGTTCGCCTATAAAGGTTATTGGTACTAACGATGAAGGAGCCGAAATACCTTTACCTTGTAAGCTCTTGGGATTGTGTGAAGCTTTCGAAAATAATTTTGACTAGATCTGTCATGAAAATCTTTTTGATGAAAATAGTGTACCAAAGCATGATCACAAAGGGTCTTCTAAAACTTATGTGGATGAAATACAATGCCTTATTGACAAGACCTCTGCAGTTGATCTTGATGCTTCATCACTTGATGTTACTTGATTCGCAATTTTCTGCGCCTAGCTCAAAGGCGTTAAAGAAAAGCACTCTTGGGAGACAACCCAATATTTTTACTTTTAGTACTTTTTCTTTTATTTGAGTCTTGGAAGTCATTACTACTGTAATGACCGCTCCTTATCTTGTTTATTTCGTTTTTGTGCCAAGAGAAGCCTCTAATTCGAGTGAGGTAAAGATTTGGGGATGTTGCTGTCCTGAAACTGTTTTTGGTGCTGCACCGTAAAAATTCGTATAAATTCTCTGTATATATTTTGGACCTGCGATTTCTTGTGCATATGACCCAGGTTATATCCAAAAAAAATTTAGTCAAACACTTTTTGATTTGAGCAACAGAAAACCCCTCAAAAATTCAACCTTTGTCAGCTGTTCAGTTTTGACAGATTTCTGCCAATATTTGTGTTTGCCACTTTATCGCTTTCTTTTGAGTTCTTTTGATCACGGAACTTTTAGAGAAGTTGATACAGCAGTATTTTCTATATATGTGGTGGTTTTGAGTTGAAACCTGAAGCAAAAAGAGGTTTATTATATGTTATGCTACACTAATGTTGCTAATAGAATTGTGTTTTGTCTTGTATGAAGGAAGTTTTCAAGTGTAGGGATTGGAGAATGATGAGATGAGTTGAAGAATGGACAAAAGCTCAAGCTTGGGGATGCCCATGCATCACCCCAAGAAATATCCAAGAAGTACAAGCGTCAAAGCTTGGGGATGCCCCCGAGGCACCCCTTCTTCATCGGCAAAAATCAGGTCACCTTTCAAGACACTATATTTTTATTGCTTCATGCACTATGTGTTTTTCTTGGAGCGTCAGTTGTTTTAGTTTTCTTAGTTAGTTTAGTTTGTTTGTTTTCTGCAATAAATGGTTTGACCCCAACAAATTTCTTTTGGATAAGTTGCCTTGCTTTTCATTTGCCAAGAACACTCCATTTTTCATTCTTACAATTTCACCGGGTGTTCTTCTTTTTCTGCTACTGCTTTTGGTTTTCATTTTTGCCTTGATTTGCGTTCAGACCTTGTCATATCTTTTAATCAAGGTGTATTTTTTCCTCTGATCTTTATTGGTTTTCATCAAAAGAGGTGTTTATAAAAATTTCAAATGGTGTTGGAAAAGAGAAAAAGCTTTGTGCAAAATAGTGGTACAAGAAGGAGCTTGTGTAGACTGCGGCTTAGGCTTTTTCATGTCATGCTTGATGTCTTTTTGATAGTATGCTTAGTGGTTTTGCTGTAGCATGACTTGTCTCAAATAACTGAGATTGCTTAATGAGCCTTTGAAAAAATCATGTGTTGTTTTTATTGTATGGAAGCATTATTTTGGTTTTCTCCTTGATGCTTTATTTGGGTTGACTTGGCGCATGCTCACACATGTTAGACTCTTACAAAGTCGCCAATAGCCTTCATGATCGTTTAGTTTTTGACTTTTGATGCCATCTTATGCTTCTTTTAATGTCGCTTTGTCGCTTTGCATGATTATGGCCATTATTGCTCTCTTAGTTGGTCGCTCCCAGTCTTTTGCTAGCCCTCGCCTTGTACTGAGTATGAGCTCTACTCGTGCATCCAACTCCTAAAAGCCAAAGTTTTCCAAAGTGTCCACCATACATACCTACTAGCAATTTGCTATTCCAAGTAAATTTGACTTGCTTTTATTTTCTCTTCAAATTAAACTCTTACCAGTGTTATGCGAAATTCGGTCAGTAAAGCTCTCACAAACCGGAAGGCACACTTTACTTTTTCCTGTTCTAAAAAATTTGACATTGTGGTCTCTTATGTTGAGTTGTTATGCTTGCAAGTTGTAAGTTGGAGACTTGCCCAGCCATGCAGTCATGGGCAAGCTTTCAACATTGCACTTCTTATTTGATTTGATATTATGATCTTTTGTTTATGGATGCCCGCGGTGTGAAATGAATTGGGAATCTTGTGGGGATCATGGAGTTTGTATATGTGTTAGGGAAACGCCGGGCCGCTAATCTAAGCCATGCATAATTCATGGTGGAAATTTGCAGCATACCCATGGTGAACATTCGACGATGCATCTCACAATAAAAAGCTAAACAAAAGGCAAATAAAAGAGATGTCGAGGTGTTCATTGTCTGCTTGTCCTGTCATTTTGGTGTGGGCTTGTTCCATGTCATCGGGCACGGAGGTACCCCATTGGCGGTTCTCAATGATATGCATATACTTACAATGACAAGAGCCTTGCTTGGGACTCTAAGTAAAGTAGCATGAGGTTTGGGTACTCGTATTCACGGGACACGAGGTTTTCAACTTATGATTTGTCAAGCATATGCATCATAATTGTTCTCGCATTAACTTTAACCATTCAAGATGCTTATGATGGGGGCAATGAGAGCTCAAAGCCGGTAAGTACCATAATTTTTGAAGGTTATAAAACTTGCAATCACTGCTTCCCACTGCGAAGGGCCTTTCTTTTACTTTTATGTTGAGTCACCACCTTCTTTCTTTATGCACCATTAAGAGAGCATAGTTGTCATTCTTAGTGTAATATGCATTGTCCCAAAGTTCATTGATTGATTCATATTGTTGGTTTCACTTGTTCTCAAATTATTTGTATCTAGTCGCCCTCTTAAACTTGAAGGTGTCCTATGCATTTTTGTTTTGCTCTCTTTGAAGGACAAGCTGAAAACCATTTGTATGTTTTCCTTATGATTTGAACACACGTTTGACTTTCATTGTTTCATTTTCATGATCTTTTGTTTGTGTTCATTTGCATGTTTACAACATGGTTGCTAAGTTTCTATTGTCAAGATTATATCTTTCATGCCCATGTTTTAAGTTCTTATGATCCCAGCTCACAAATGCTTACATATGTGATCAAGATTGTGTAGGTGCATGTCACCTCAAAAATTATTCTTTTGTTATCACTTACCTACTCGAGGACGAGCAGGAGTTAAGCTTGGGGATGCTTGATACGTCTCCAACGTATCTATAATTTTTTATGCTCCATGCTTGTTTTTACACCATTTATCTATTGTTTCATTACACTTCGTGGCACTTTTATGCATTTTCTGGAACTAACCTATTAACGAGTTGCCACAGTGCTAGTTCCCTGTTTTCATCTGTTTTTGTGTTTCAGAAGTGATACACAGAAAATATTCTCGGAATTGGACGAAACAAGTTCCTGAAGTCTTATTTTACCTGGAAGCTTCCAGAGATCCAAAGGGGAGTAGGAGGGGGGCCACCAGGGCCCCACACACAGGGCTGGCGCGGCCAGGCCCTGGGCCGCGCCACCCTGGCGTGAGGGAGCCTGGCTCCTCCTCTGACATCGCCCCTTCGCCTATAAAGACCCCCCGACGGGAAAAACCTAAGTACCCGATCACTTTTCCAGAACACATCGCGATCAGCCGCCGCCGTCGACCCGAAGATCGGGAGGGTCCAGAAGCTCTTCCCGGCACCCTGCCGGAGAGGGGAATCACCACCGGAGGTCTTCTTCATCGCCACCGGACGTATCATTATGATTGAGTTGCTATACTAAAATATATCTTATGTTATCTCTATGTTGTTTATGATCTTGCATGCTCTCCGTTGTTAGTAGCTATCTTGGCCGAGTAGTTGCTAGTGACTCCAAGAGGGGGTATTTATGCTCGATAGTTGGTTCATGCCTCTATTTAACCTGGGGGAGTGACAGAAACCTCTAAGGTTGTAGATGTGCTGTTGCTACTAGGGAGAAAACAACATTCATATGCTCAAGGGCATATGCTTTGTTTACATTACACACTTTGCTTAATGCAATTATCTGTTGTTCGCAACTTAATACTTGTGGAGTTCTCGGATTGATTCGCCACAAGTGGATTATTAGTCATAGATGCAGTTGGATGGCGGTCTATGTATTTTGTTGTAATGCCCAGAGTAAATCTCATAGTGATCTTCTTGACATATCATGTTTATCTTTATTCTATCAATTGCCCAACTGTAATTTGTTTACCCAGCATGTGTTATTTATCTTATGGAGAGACACCACTAGTGAACTGTGGACCCCAGTCCTATTTCCATCATATTGTTATCACCTGTTTACTTTACTCGCACTGTTTACTTTACTCGCATACTCTATTGTTTTCCACTCGATACGCTCATAACCTTTGTTTCAAGCAAACCGGTGAGATTGACAACCACATCGCAAGTTGGGAACGAAGTACTTGGTTGTGTTGTGTGCAGGTTCCGCATTGCAGCTAGCAAGCAAAGCTTGGACGAGGCACCATATATAAATTGTCCGAAGCTGTCGCAAGCTAGCAAGCATCACCTTCAGTCGTTTGTCTCTCCTCTCCAAGATCGACATACCTTGGTTTCTTAACTGAGGGAAAACCAGCTGCTATACTCATCACACCTTCCTCTTGGGGTTCCCAACGGGCTGGTTATTCACCACGCACAAGGACTGCCAAGCTCCACATCAACTAGGAGCATCACAAGGCGAAAACGAAAACCAAAAGCAGTAGCAGAAAAAGAAGAACACTCGGTTTTTGATAAGAATGAAAACTAGAACGTTCTTGGCAAATGAAAAGCAAGGCAACTTCTCCAAGAGAAATTTGTTGGGGTCCAACCATTTATTGCAGAAAACAAAACTAAACGAACTATGAAAACTAAAACAACTCACATTCCAAGAAAAACACATAGTGCATGAAGCAATAAAAATAAAGTGTCTTGAAAGGTGACCTGATTTTTGCCGATGAAGAAGGGGTGCCTCGGGGGCATCCCCAAGCTTTGACGCTTGTACTTCTTGGATATTTCTTGGGGTAATGCATGGGCATCCCCAAGCTTGAGATTTTGTCCATTTCTTCAACTCATCTCATCATTCTCCAATCCCTACACTTGAAAACTTCCTTCATACAAAAGTAAACACAAATCTATTAGCAACATTAGTGTAGCATAACATATAATCAACCTCTTTTTGCTTCAGGTTTCAACCCAAAACCACCAAATATATAGCATATACTACTGTAGCAACTTCCCCAAAAGTTCCGTGATCAAAAGAACTCAAAAGAAAGCGATAAAGCGGCAAACACAAATATTGGCAGAAATCTGTCAAAACAGAACAGCTGACAAAGATCGAATTTTTGAGGGGTTTTCTGTTGCTCAAATCAAAAAGTGTTCAACTAATGAAAGTTTGGATATAACCTGGGGCATATGCACAAGAAATCGCAGGTCCAAAAGATATACAGAGAATTTAAGCGAATTTGTATGGTGCAGCACCAAAAACAGTTTCAGGACAGCAACATCCCCAAATCTTACCTCACTCAAATTAGAGGCTTCTCTTGGCACAACAATGAAATAAAAAGATAAGGAGTGGTCATTACAGTAGTAATGACTTCCAAGACTCAAATAAAATAAAAAGTACTGAAAATAAAACATTGGGTTATCTCCCAAGAGTGCTTTTCTTTAACGCCTTTGAGCTAGGCGTAGAAAATTGCGAATATGCTCACATAAGAAATATGAATGGAAGCAAAAGAGAGCATCAAGGAGCAAATACAAAACACATTTAAGTATAACCCACTTCCTATTCATAGGAATCTTGTAAGAAAATAAATCAAAGAAGCACATAGTAACAAGTATGGGTAGATAAAACAAGAGCAACTTTGAAACTTTCAATATAAAGAGAGGTGTTTTAGTAACATGCGAATTCCAACAACCATATTTTCCTCTCTCATAATAATTTTCAGTAGCATCATGAACAAACTCAATAATATAAATATCACACTCACCCTCCTTTGTTAAGCATGTAGGGCGATCAAGTAAGGTATTAGTTAAAGAGTTACTCTTATTGGGAGGTAGACATGGGTAGCTCCATTCTTCCTCCTCTTGATCATCACTCTCCTCCTCTTTTTCATCCAATGAGCTTCCAATTTCAGCAATTTCTTCTTCTATAGGTTCCTTCAAGGCATTAGTCTCTTCCGTTGGAGAGCATCTATTAAGATATTTAAGAATATAGCCATTTCCTTCCTTGTAATTATCAAAGCAAAATGTAAGTATATCATAAACTTCATATTTATAAGGTGCATCATCAATATTTTCAAGCAAATAAGCAAGTTCGAATGCACCCTTCCAAGCAATAAATTATTCAATTTGGTCCACATCATAAAAGTCATAATTTCCATTAATATAAGAAGATATGGTAACATCATCATTATACTCACATTGAAAAGGGAGGTATTTATACCTCCTACAGCAACAAGATCCATCAAAGCAATAAGTAACATTATAAGTAGAGCACACGTTTCTAGCAATGATATACAATCTATTGATTTGGTCCCATAAGTGTTTCCCTTTTTGTGACAAGCGGTGTTCCTCATAATAATTTTGCTGCTCTTCTGTGGACCCACCTTGCCAAAAAGATTTAGTTTCAAAGAAACCAACCATTGATAGAAAGCATGATAAAGCAAGACAATAACAGACCAACAAAATTAACAACTATAAAGGATACTAATTTTTTTGGGTTTTTGATAAAAAACGATGCAGGTAAAGTAAATAAAGTAAAGCAAAACAATAACAAAGTAAAGGATGTGCGTATGAAAAACTCCCCTCGCAGAAGTCTTCTACTTCCTCCCTGGCAACGGCGCCAGAAAATGTCTTGATGCTATTGATGACCAGCCCGTTGGGAACCCCAAGAGGAAGGTGTGATGAATATAGCAGCAAGATTTTCCCTCAGTTAAGAAACCAAGGTTTGTCGATCGGGAGAGGAGAGACAAACGACTGAAGGTGATGCTTGCAAGCTTCGCGACAGCTCTGGACAATTTATATATGGCGCCTCGTCCAAGCTTTGCTTTGCGAGCAGCAACGTGGAACCTGCACACAACACAACCAAATACTTTGTTCCCAACTTGCGATGAGGTTGTCAATCTCACCGGTTTGCTTGAAGCAAAGGGTATGAGCGTATCGAGTGGAAAACAGTGAAAGTATGCGAGTAAAGTAAACAGTGCGAGTAAAGTAAACAGGTGATAGCAATATGATGGAAATAGGACCGGGGTCCACAGTTCACTAGTGGTGTCTCTCCATAGATAAATAACACATGCTGGGTAAACAAATTACAGTTGGGCAATTGATAGAATAAAGATAAACGTGATATGTCAAGAAGATCACTATGCGATTTACTCTGGGCATTACAACAAAATACATAGACCGCCATCCAACTGGATCTATGACTAATAATCCACTCCCGGGGATATCATCCGAACACCCCATGAGTATTAAGTTACGAACAACAGATAATTGCATTAAGCAAAGTGTGTAATGTAAACAAAGCATATGCCCTTGAGCATATGAATGTTGTTTTCTCCCTAGTAGCAACAGCACATCTACAACCTTAGAGATTTCTGTCACTCCCCCAGGTTAAATAGAGGCATGAACCCACTATCGAGCATAAATACCCCTTCTTGGAGTCACTAGCAACTACTCGGCCAAGATAGCTACTAACAACGGAGAGCATGCAAGATCATAAACAACATAGAGATAACATAAAATATATTTTAGTATAGCAACTCAATCATAATGATACGTCCAAAACGTATCTACTTTCCCG
Organism: Dactylis glomerata; assembly: GCA_007115705.1. Lineage (NCBI taxonomy): Eukaryota > Viridiplantae > Streptophyta > Magnoliopsida > Poales > Poaceae > Dactylis > Dactylis glomerata. The sequence continues at coordinate 2,300,371 of QXEO01000044.1, read as the reverse complement.
AACACTTTTGCTATTGTTCCTCCTCTAATTTGTGTGTTTTGAATGCAACTAACATGGACTGACGCTGTTTTTAGCAGAATTACTCTGGTGTCTCATTTTTGTGCCGAAATCCAACTTTCAGTAAAAATTTGGAAAAAATCATCAAAAATCCTATTTCACCAGAACACCCACGGAGCCAGAAGACAGGAGGGAAAGGAGGCCTGAGGGGCCCTCACGCACTCGTGGCGCGGCCCAGCCCTGGCTAGGGGTGGATATCGAGCCAGCTCAACTCAACTCAACTCAACTCGTAAATACTCGTTAGTTAACGAGCTAGCTCGACTCAACTCATTAACTAAATGAGCTACAAACCCCAACTCAGCTCGACTCAATTAAAATTCGAGTTGGCTCAACAAACTCATTAAGCTTGGTAAGAAAAGTGAACAAGGTTAGCACCATAGCATGTATATGAACAAAAGACAATAGTCCACAATATAAGGTAAACTTGAAAATTCAGAAGTTTCTTAGAAGGCAGCCATGCCTTACATTACAAGTGACTCCATGAATAATGCACGATAAAAATGATATCACATAGTTTTTTAGTAGTACAAGTAGACATATTATGGGCTAAATGAGTTTAACGAGTACTCGTAACTCGACTCATTAAACTTGTTTTATTAACAAGCCAAAAATACCAGCTTGGCTCGACTCATTATTGTCTGAGTTCGAGCTGAGTTGAGCTGAGTTTTCGAGTACTTGTTAAGCTCATGAGTTTCGTGTTTTATTTCCACCCCTAGCCCTGGCCGCGCCACACTAGCGTGAGGATGCTCCAGCCACCCTATCGGCCTCCCCTCTCGCCTACATATACCCTCTGACGACATAATATCGGGGAGACGGCGTTTTTCCCAGATAGACTTCCGCTGCGCCGCCGCCATCAGAAACCGCGATTCAGAACCAGAAACTCCGTTCTGGCACCCTGCCGGGACGGGGATTCGGAGGAGATCTTCATCACCATCACCATCGACGATCCTCCATCGACCACCCATGACACCCCCATCCATGTGTGAGTAATTCCCCCGCTGTAGGTGAGGGGATGGTAGGGATTGGATGAGATTATTCATGTAATTTGATATGAGATTGTTAGGGCATAGTGCCTAGTATCTTTATTTAGTGCCTATGACATTGTTGCAACTTGTTGTGCTTAATGCTTATCACTTTGGGCCCGAGTGCCATGATTTCAGATCTGAACATGTTATTATTTCTATGATGATACTTGTTGTTTATGGTCTTACCTACAAGTTGTATACACATATTGTTGTCCGGAACCCGAGGCCCCAAAGTGATAGAAATTGGGATAACCGGAGGGGATGGCTATGATGTGAGGATCACATGTGTTCACCGAGTGCTAATGCTTTGCTCCGGTACTTTATTAAAAGGAGTACCTTAATTACCAGTAGTTTCCCTTGAGGCCCTGCTGCAACAGGCTGGTAGGACAAAAGATGTCGTGCAAGTTTCTCCTTGTGAGCACGTACGACTATATACGGAACACATGCCTATGATTGTTTGTACTAGGATGCTTTATCTTATTTATCTGCAATGCCCATGTCTCATTGATTTCATGAATTATCTTATCCATGCAACGCCCGTAATCCATCCCTATGCCTACAGTATTTGTTCCTACTGTTTACTACTGTTACTATTACCGCTGCTATTTTACTACTGCTGCTACTGTTTCACGACTGTCACCACTATAAAACTGTTGCTACTGATAAACCATTGCGAGCAAGACTGTTTCCAGGTGTAGCTGAATGGACAACTCATCTGTTAAGGCTTACATATATTCTTTGGCTCCCCTTGTGTCGAATCAATAAATTTGGGTAATACTTCCCTCGAAGACTGTTGCGATCCCCTATACTTGTGGGTCATCAAGACTATTTTCTGGCGCCGTTGCCGGGGACCATAGCTTTATTTGTAAGTTCACTTGGTATTCATATTGTTCGCTGCGATCCTTTTCATCATGGGTAAACCTCGTGATGGAAAAGTTCCTATATTGCCATCCACTACAAGAAGAGGTACAACTCTCAACACCTCTGTTGCTCTTGATTCACCATCTGTTATGAGTAAGTTGCTTACACCACCACACCCACACGCTACTGCTACTACTTTTGCTGAGATTGAAAATGCCACTGATAATTTAGATGATGCTTCTACTGTGCTTGATGAGAGTGGTTCACTAGGTTCCTTTTTAGATACTACTATTGCTAGAGCTAAGTTGGGAAACACCACTGTTAAACCTATTAGTTCACCTGAGTCTAGGGAATGTTCTAGTGATGATTATGATGATGATGCTTATATCGAGCTTAATGATGATTTTATTGCTGAAGCACGTGCTGCTCATAATGCTGGTAATGTTAGAGAACTTCTTGCAAGACATTCTGTTAGATATAATTTGTCTCCTGATCCTAAGTTTGCTGCTTCTCCCATAAATATTAGAGATAAGGATTATGATTTCTCTTTGGATTTATCTTACATATCTATTGTTGAGAAAACTCCTTTTTGTGGTAATAAAGATGAGAGTTCTATGGGGCACATGAATGAGCTTTCTACTTTGAGTAATTTGTTTTCTAATGATATTAAGCTCTGCACTTACTTTGTTGCTAAGATTTTTTCTTTCTCGTTAAAAGATGCAGCTAAAACTTGGTTTAATAGCTTGTCTCCTGGATCCCTTACTAGTCCTATTGCTTTGGTTAATGCTTTCTTTCAGATATATTTTCCTGCTAGTGCTCAACATGCTGCTGTGCAGAAAATCTTTGATTTTGAACAGGGAAAAGGAGAGATATTGCCTGAATCTTGGACAAGGTTTTGTTCTTTAATTAGAGCTTTGCCTAAAGAACCATTGCCTAAAAACAAACTCCTTGATATATTTTATAATGGACTAACAGATGAATCTAAGTCATATTTGGATAGTTGTGCTGGTTGTGTTTTCAGGGAAAGAACTCCGGCTGATGCTGAAGAATTAATGGCTAAAATAAGCCGGAATCATGATGATTGGACTTTAGTTGAGCCAACACCAGCACCAACCCCTGCGCCACCTATAGAGCCTACGCCGAAGAAGAGAGGAATGATTGAATTAAATGATGAAGTTATGAGGGAAGCTAAGAAATCTCTTAAGGAGAAAGGTATTAAGGCCAAAGACGTGAAGAATTTACCTCCCATAGATGAATTATGTAAGCCAATCCCTCACTCATCCACTATTGAGGTACACTCTCTCCAACGCTTTGATGAAAGAGATATTCCTTATACTAAACCTCCTGATCAATGCTTAGATGAATTTGATAATTTTATTGTTAAGCAAGAAAATTTTAATAGAATGGTGCATAATCTTTTGTTGGAAAATTCTAGAGCTATTAACAAGTTGCAGGATATTGTGGAGAGAACCGCTAATGATGTGAAGATACTTGTTAAACATTTTCAAATGGTTCAAACACAAATTGATCAGCTTACCAAGGTGCAAAAAGACTTGCTAGTTAATGCCACAAGAGAGAAGCAAGCATGTGAAATACGCACAAGAAGTGGCGCTGCTACTCAAGATCCATTATATCCTGAAGGACATCCTAAGAGGGTTGAGCAAGATTCTCAACGTACTTCAAGTGATGATATTCCTTCCAAGAAGAAGAAGAAGAAGCATAAAACAACCACATAATCATCTAATGCAGGTAAAGATCCTAACAGTGTTTCTATTTCTGATGCTGAAACTGAACCAGGAGATGCTTTCGATAAAGAAGTTGAAGAGGAACCGGAAAAGAGTGATAAAAATGCAAAGTACACCAAAGAAGACTTCATTGCCAACAAGCATGGTAAAGAGAGAGAACCTTGGGTACAGAAACCAATGCCTTTTCCTTGTAAGAAACACAAGTCCAAGGAAGAAGAACACTACAACAGGTTTTGTGAATGGATGAGACCTTTATTTTTGCAAATTCCTTTGACTGATGCTATTAGAATGCCTCCTTATGCAAAGTATATGAAAGATATTGTCACTAACAAAAGGAAAATTCCGAATGAGGAAATTTCCACCTTACTTGCTAATTATTCTTTTGATGGTAAAGTTCCGGAGAAGCTTGGAGATCCAGGTATACCTACTATTCCTTGCTCCATTAAAAATAACTATGTTAGAACTGCTTTATGTGATTTGGGAGCTGGAGTTAGTGTCATGCCTTTTTCTCTTTATAAGAGACTTGATCTAGAAAAATTAGTATCAACTGATATATCTTTGCAGATGGCTGATAAGTCTACTACTATTCCTATTGGTATATGTGAAAATATTCCTGTTTATGTTGCTAACAGTTGTTTAATATGAACTGATTTTGTTGTGTTGGAAATGCCTGAAGAAGATAATATGTCTATTATTCTTGGTAGACCTTTTCTAAACACTGCAGGTGCTGTTATTAATTGCAATCAAGGAAAAGTCACTTTTAATGTTAATGACAAAGAGTATACGGTTTATTTTCCCAAGAAAATTGATAGGAAGAGTGCTCTAAATTCAATCATGCATGTTGAGACCATCAAAGTTGGTCAAATTATTTGTTCAGAGCGAAATCCCAAGGAAGAATATAAAATTGTTATGGTTGGGACTATACCTATCAAAGTTGAGGTAACATAAGCATTAAGTGAAGTGCAAAGTTTTGCCTCATATAAAGTTAGTTTGGGAACAAGACTTGATCAACCTTGTTAACAAAGTGATTTTATATGAACGAAACTTCGTTTTCACCGCATCCACTCCACCTCACTTGTATTTACTTTCATCAATTTTTATTCCTTCAGTTTAGTTGCATGATTAAGAGTATCTCAGAGCTGCTGCATGCTTGGTTTTGATTTGCTTGAAATCTTTTCATCTTCATTTTTCTGAATTTTTATCGATATGTCAATTTCTAAAAAATCCTCGAAAATAAAGTTTCTCAAAAAATTCCAGAAAATTCTTTATAAATTTTTATGTCAAAAATGGGGCAGAGAGACACCTGGGAGGCACCAGGTGGGGCTGCCACGCCACCTCACACATAGGTGGCACGGCCAAGCCCTGACCACGCCACCCAGGTGTGAGAGGGCCCCACCTGGCCCCTCACTTATCTCTTCCTCCCCTGCTCTTTCTCTCTCCCGAAAACAATGACACACTTAGCTCAAACCCGAGTTCTTGCTGTTCTTCACCTCGATTTTTTGATCTCCTTGTTCAGCCCAACATTTCTGCTGAAATTTGGAGCATTTGTTCTCCGGTATGTGACTCCTCCACTTGTCCAAGTAGAATTTCTTTTGGTGGAGTATTTCTTGAGTATTTTAGCATTGTAGGTGGCAGGATAAATGAGTATGTATGCTTGTTCTATTGCTTAGAATTGCTATTTTGATGCATGATAGCTCTCTAGTAACCCACTATAGTAGTTTCCTACACTTGCATGTCTCAAAATCATATTTTATGAGGTTTGTCAAAAATTTCAGAAATGGAAGAGAATGCATATCAACTCTCTCAACATGAACTAGAAGTGCATGAAGTTATGAAAGTTCACCGTGAAGAGAAGGTCTTCCCCTCACATTATCCATGCTCAGCGTTCATGAATGCTGCTGGAATTCTGCAGGATTTTCAAACCTTACTCTCTAATGCAGGATTAGAGCATTTTGTTCAAGGTTAACCTCCCCAATATGTTAAACTAACAATGTCTGTGGTGCAAGATTTCAGATTTAGTTGGTCCACTTCTAACCCCATGGTTCATTATAAAATTTATAACAAATCTGTGGACTTGCCTCTTGATGTTTTCTGTACAGCCATTAGAATACCACAGTGGGGATCGCTCGAGAAGATAAGGGGACAGCCTAGGCCATTGTTAGAACTATACGAGGAAATTTGTCAAGGAAGGAGCTTCACAGGAGAGGGTGGTAAAACTCGTAATATTCATTTCCCATCCATTCGATATTTTGCCTTCTTTATTACCAAATGTGTTCTTGCTAGGAAATCTACAAGTAAATTATCTCTCCATGATCTAGCTTTTGTTGCTGCTGCTTTGAGGCGTGATAGGACTTACCATTTGGGTGCCTTAATAGCTTTCCGTCTTGATATTAACCGTGAGAAAGGGGGAATCTGTGGAGGACTTATAGCTTCACGCCTGTTAGCTTTTCATGGTGTAGTACCACATTTTCTAGATTTGCAGTTCCTCGAGGAGAAACTTGATCTTAATTCTATGATTCATCATAAGTTCATTTCTTCTCCTGCTAGTTTGATTAATTTAACATTTAAGCTAACCTTTTTCAAGAAGACTACCTGGAGGGTAGTGAAGACTGATCGATCAGTCCGTTTGCCTGCACCTCTTTTGTTTAACCTTGATCGCAGGAATGGATGGTCGCTTACGGAAGATGAGCTTGATGCGTACGTAGAGGAGCACCCGCCGCCTGTGCATGATGAGGAGTGCGCCGAGGAGTGGGGCCAGCCCTCCAACATTGCAAATTTCACATATAAGCAACCTTATTATGATTATGCGCCATCAGCTTCATCTTGACGAGAGCCGGGGTACGACTACACCTATGATGACCCACCAGCCTGGGGCAGCTATCAGAGTCAAAATTGATCTCCACTTAGGCCAAAAGCCTAAGCTTGGGGGGAGGTACGCCGACGATTCACTCATCTACATATCATATTTTGTCGGACCTTTGTATATTCATGTTTCGCCTTCTTTATTGTTCTTATTCTTGTTTCCACTTTTCCAAAACACAAAAAGACCAAAAATATTTCTGTTGTTTCTCTTTGTTTGGTTCTTTAGTTATCTACCTTTGGTTTGCTTTACTTGCTATTTTCGGTTTGCTATTTGAAAAATCCAAAAATATTTTGCTTTGTTTGAATTTTCCTTTCGTTCTTGTTTCAAAAATTGAAAACCCAAAAATATTTGTTGTTCTTCTTTGGTGTTGTAAAGTTTGTTGCAGAGTTCAGTATCGCGTTACTCCATTGGAGCTTGGTATTCACTTTATATTATTCAAGCCACACAAGTGAAGAGCAATAATGACGATATATGACAATTCAAGATGTGGTAAGAGGCTGGTATGAACTCTATTTGTTTTCATTTTTGTACATATACTCATCTATGTGGACATGCTTAGTCAGTTCATGTAAGGTATATGTTATCTAATGGATGCTTTGTAGTTCTTGCTTTCATATGATTAGTTTCAATTTACTAATAGCTTGTAGCATGTCATGTAGACGCTTGCATGCATTGTTTTATTCATAATATGGTATGTTATTGTGGTATCCTCCTCTGAAAGCTTCATTTGAATTGACTTGGCACATGCTCAAGCATGCATATGACTGAACAAAAAGTCAATTAAGCCTCGATGATTTACTTTGCCTCAGAGTTCCTGTATCATTTTTATGCCTATATTAATTTTGTTTTATCGCAAGCATGATTATGATAGTTATTGCTCTCTCGATTGTCGTTTCCCAGTCTTTTGCTAGCTCTCACTTGTACTGAGTATGAGCTCTACTCGTGCATCCAATTACCAAAAACCAAGTTTTCCAAAGAGTCCACTATAAATTCCTACGCATGGTATTTGAAAGCCATTCCAAGTAAATTTTCATGTGCTACCTTTCAAAACTTTCAACTACCTCTCATTTTGTGCCACTGTTTTTAGCTCATGGGGACATAGTGGTCGGAATTGCTATCTTCCATATTAATTTAAGTACCCCTCGACTAGGCAGCTTCATCTGCTCGTCATTAATTTTGCAAGGGAGCTGGTCAGACCATTATAATCTAATACTAAAAAGAAAAAAAAGGGGCACTCTTCCAAGGAATGTGAAAGTTGGTGGGCACCCGATGGAATCGGTTAGCCATGGTTTGAGAAAGAAAAAAAAGGTGGGGAGGAGTGCCAAAGCTTTATAAAAGAGCACCAATGTGCCAAATTTCAAAGAACTCGGAACCGCTCTCACTTGTTTATTATGGAAGATAGCAAGTCCCCATTGCTAGTCGTTGACATAGAACAACCACCCCTCAAAATAAATTTTATCTCTGTTTTACAAATGTAAAGCTCTAGCATATGTTAAATCCCAGCTTCCCTCTGCGAAGGGCCATTCGTTTACTTTTATGTTGAGTCACCATCTTCTAACTTTAAGCACTTCTTGAGAGCATAGCTGTTATTCTTAGTGTAATGTGCTTGTCCCAGAACATGATTAATTGTGGTATAACTTTGATGCTTGTATCTTTGATATTTCTACTTCTAGTCTTCTCTTGAACTTCAGAGGTGCCTCAGCATTTATGTTTTGCTCTACAAATAAAGGCAAGCGGGATACCACTTTTCATATCATTTATGCATATTACAACCTTGTAGCTTCTTATGTACATGTTACTTGTTATTAGTGCATTGGCACTCTTTCATAGCTTGCTTGACTATGAGGTGACATTAGTTGCATATTTCTTATTATGAATTGCCTGAGTACTTGATCACATAGTTAGTATATATACATCATATGAGCAAATGTGTTTGTGAAAGTTTCTTTTATCGCTCTCAGTTGTTAACTGAATTGCTTGAGGACAAGCAAATAGCTAAGCTTGGGGGGAGTTGATACGTCCAAAATGTATCTACTTTCCTGAACACTTTTGCTATTGTTTCTCCTCTAATTTGTGTGTTTTGAATGCAACTAACACGGACTGACGCTGTTTTCAGCAGAATTACTCTGGTGTCTCGTTTTTGTGCAGAAATCCAACTTTCAGTAAAAATTCGAGAAAAATCATCAAAAATCCTATTTCACCAGAAGACCCACGGAGCCAGAAGACAGGAGGGAAAGGAGGCCTGAGGGGCCCTCACGCAATGGTGGCGCGGCCCAGCCCTGGCCGCACCACACTGGCGTGAGGAGGCTCCAGCCATCCTATCGGCCTCCCCTCTCGCCTACATATACCCTCTGACGACATAATATCGGGGAGATGGCGTTTTTCCCAGATAGACTTCCGCTGTGCCGCCGCCATCAGAAACAGCGATTCGGAACCAGAAACTCAGTTCTGGCACCCTGCCGGGAGGGGGATTCGGAGGAGATCTTCATCACCATCACCACCGACGCTCCTCCATCGACCACCCATGACTCCCCCATCCATGTGTGAGTAATTCCCCCGCTGTAGGTGAGGGGATGGTAGGGATTGGATGAGATTGTTCATGTAATTTGATATGAGATTGTTAGGGCATAGTGCCTAGTATCTTTATTTAGTGCCTATGACATTGTTGCAACTTGTTGTGCTTAATGCTTGTCACTTTGGGCCCGAGTGCCATGATTTCAGATCTGAACATGTTATTATTTCTATGATGATACTTGTTGTTTATGGTCTTACCTACAAGTTGTATACACATATTGTTGTCCAGAACCCGAGGCCCCAAAGTGACAGAAATTGGGATAACCGGAGGGGATGGCTATGATGTGAGGATCACATGTATTCACCGAGTGCTAATGCTTTGCTCCGGTACTCTATTAAAAGGAGTACCTTAATTACCTGTAGTTTCCCTTGAGGCCCTGCTGCAACAGGCTGGTAGGACAAAAGATGTCGTGCAAGTTTCTCCTTGTGAGCACGTATGACTATATACGGAACACATGCCTATGATTGTTTGTACTAGGATGCTTTATCTTATTTATCTGCAATGCCCATGTCTCATTGATTTCATGAATTATCTTATCCATGCAACGCCTGTAATCCATCCCTATGCCTACAGTATTTGTTCCTACTGTTTACTACTGTTACTATTACCGCTGCTATTTTACTACTGTTGTTACTGTTTCACTACTGTCACCGCTATAAAACTATTGCTACTGATAAACCATTGCGAGCAAGACTATTTCCAGGTGCAGCTGAATTGACAACTCATCTGTTAAGGCTTACATATATTCTTTGGCTCCCCTTGTGTCGAATCAATAAATTTGGGTAATACTTCCCTCGAAGACTGTTGCGATCCCCTGTACTTGTGGGTCATCACATAACACCAATATTCATCGGATCCCAACAAACCAAGCATATAGAATTACATAACAGTGATCTCAATCATGTAGGGCAGCTCATGAGATCTAAACATGAAGCACATGGTGGAGGAGACAACCATCTAGCTACTGCTATGGACCCGTAGTCCAAGGTAGACTACTCACTCATCACTCCGAAGGCAAGCATGGCGATGAAGAAGACCTCCGGTGGTGATTCCCCTCTCCGGCAGGGTGCCGGGAAGAGCTTCTGGACCCTGCCGATCTTCGGGTCGACGGCGGCGGTGGATCGCGATGTGTTCTGGAAAAGTGATCGGGTTCTTAGGTTTTTTCCATCGGGGGGTCTTTATAGGCGAAGGGGCAGCGTCAGAGGTGGACCGAGGAGCTCTCACACATAGGGGGCGTGGCCAGGGGCTGGGCCGCGCCGCCCTGGTGTGTGGGTGGCCTGTGGCCCCTCTCCAACTCCTCTTCGGATCTCTGAAAGTTTCCGGGAAAAATAAGACTTCAGGAACTTGTTTCGTCCAATTCTGAGAATATTTCCTGTGTAGCACTTCTGAAACACAAAAACAGCAGAAAATAGGGAACTGGCACTGTGGCGACTTGTTAATAGGTTAGTTCCGGAAAATGCATAAAAGTGCCATGAAGTGTAACGAAACAGTAGGCAAATGGTGTAAAAACAAGCATGGAGCATCAAAAATTATAGATACGTTGGAGACGTATCAGTGCTTACCCATACCACAAGGAGTTTTTTGGGAAGAAATCATAGAAAGATCAATAAAAAGTAACAAAGCTTCGACTACAGAGGAACAAGGCCAGCACCAAGCAACAGGCTTGGGGGCTGGAAAAACAAGCATAGCAGAACCAGAAGAAGTCATGATGATAGAAGAAACTTGGATGCAGCCATATCTGGCATACATGATAAACAAAACGCTACCCGAAGACCCAGTAGAAGCAAAGAGGATAATACGGCGATCCAAGGCTTTCGTCGTGTTACAAGGAAAATTATATAAGAAAAGTATATCAGGCGTCTTGCAACGATGCATCACTCCTCAAGAAGGGCAAGAAATCTTAAAAGATATCCACGCAGGAGTGTGTGGACATCACGCTAGCAGCAGAGCCATTGCAGCCAAAGCTTTTTGTGTAGGGTTTTATTGGCTCACAGCCATTGAAGACGCGAAAGATATAGTGAGGAAGTGCGAGACTTGTCAACGCTTCGCATCTCGGCCACACGCGCCAGCAGCAGAATTACAACCAATACCATTATCCTGGCCCTTTGCGCAATGGGGTCTCGACATGGTAGGAAAATTGCACAAATCTTGGCCAGGAGGGCATGTTTATATGCTGGTGGCAGTCGACAAATTCACCAAGTGGGTAGAGGCAGCCCCAGTAACAACCCAATATTCTATAGCTGCAATCAACTTCATCGAGTCCATAGTCTTTCACTTCGGAGTACCACATAGCATCATCACAGACAATGGGACAAATTTCACATCGAAGGAGTTCAAGAATTACTGTGAAGGATTGGGAATCAAATTGAAATTTGCATCTGTAGCGCATCTAAAGACAAATGGGCAAGTCGAAAAAGCCAACAGCCTAATATGCAACGGGATAAACAAAAGGTTGTTGGCACCCCTCGAGAAAGCCAAGCACGCTTGGGTAGATGAGCTACCCTTCGTACTCTGGAGTCTACGAACTACACCCAATGCAGCTACTCAAGAAACGCCTTTTTTTCTGGTCCACGGCGCGGAAGCCGTGCTTCCAGTCGATATCAAACATGAAGCTCCAAGAATCGTGGCGTATGATGTGACAACTTCCCCAGAAGCACTTCAGGACAATGTCGATGCACTCGACGAGGCGAGAGACGTAGCACTTGCCAGAGCCACTCAATATCAGTAAAATCTACGAAACTACCACAGTAGTCGAGTTCGTCCACGGTCTTTTGTAGTGGGAGATCTAGTCTTACGCCTCAAGCAAGACGGGCATGGAAAACTCGAGTCCCCATGGGTGGGACCTTACATTGTGACAGAAGTAATACCAGGAGGAGCTTATCGACTACAAGACAAGAAAACGGGGAAACACGAGAGTAACCCATGGAATGCAGAGCAATTACGATGGTTCTACGCATAGGCGACATAAGGCGACAAAGAGTTTTTAGAGTTATGACCCTCCGAACCCAGAACATGAGGCCACAGGTCGGGTTCCTTGGGTCAACTCGACAATATGTGTAAATATTTTACTTTCCACTCGGGGGCTCAGACCCTCGAGTCGTACGAAATAAGATTAACAAGTTATTGAGATTTGTGATTATCTGAGACATACTACAAGGTTGATCGCAACCCGATATTCGGCAGCAACAGAAATAGTTCAAAGGAACCCGATAATATATTAAGTGCATACCTCGGAACTACGATCCATTCTCATGGTCTATTAATAAAGTAAGGATAACACATAATCCAAATATGACTACTTATTACAGATAGTACGAGGAAGAACAACTAGAACAAAGAGATTACATAAAGAGAATCTAGTGAAAATGCACTTAAGCTTTATACTCTTTCTGGCACTGGGTGCCATCATAGATCCTTACGTCGAACTTCGACGTGCCGACGTGAAAGTCGAAAGTCATAAAGAAGCCTTGATGGAGGTCATGGTCCTCTGCAAATTGCGACCAGCCGCCCTTGAAGTATTGTTCACTGGCGCCGTCGTACCAGACCTCCACTTTATAGGTAGCTCCTCCCCCAGAGTGTTCACGAAGAACCGCTTCCCGCAGTTCTCGCCCGTCCATAAACTTGGTGAATTTCAGCGGTAACCACTGAATCTCATGGCACTGCGCGCCGGCGATAGAGAAGAAGGAATAGATTCTGGGCGGAGGAGGAGAAGCATTAGCAGAAGGAGCGCTTGAACCTGGTGCAGCAGATGGCACCTTGGGTTTATTTTTACTCCCGGCCGGACGGCCGGGGCGCTGCTTCACCAGAGCGGACGACGAAGCTACCACAGCCTCGATTGTAGCTTTGTTCTTTCTGCCGCGAGGGCGGCTGCGACCCCGTTTCTCCACTGGGGCGCCGATGTTCAGACATGATCCACCCGCATCGGCCATGGAGACAAGTATTGGAAAGAAGAAACCCTAGATGAGGTGAAGAGGAAGAAGATGATGCGGCGAAAGAAGAAGCTAATGACTGGATTAGGGTTTTTACCCTCGCCAGACGTGCTTTATTTATAAGTACGCACTGATGGGCCTTTACAAAGGTCAGGTCCAAAGTATATTTACGGGCTCTTATATTCTGCACAGCGCAGACAATAAAAAAAGGATCAACGTATCAAGGCAGAAGGTTTTTTAAAAAAAAAAGAAGAAGTTGTCTATCAAGAAACACAACATACCTCGTCTTGGACTTGGGGCCTTAAGTCATAAGAAAAGAAGAGCAGAATTACCAGAAGGGCAAACTATGATGAAAAATATCAAAAGACACACTATATGAGACAGGTATGTCTATAGTTTTGAGCCTATACCCAAAAAAAATTCGGCTATAGCCTCGGGGGCTACTCCAATCGGGAGTGCTATCGTGCACCCGATAGAAAGAAGTCGACAGAAAGGATAGGAGTTGAAGTTGATAATAAAGAACCAGCTGGTGGACAAATGGTTTTAGGCGCAATCGGTTGTATTTCGTCAGCAATGAACTTTGACTACATTGTCGACAAAATAAACATCGATTACTCCCATCGGGAGCTATTTATGCGAGTTGCAAAAAACAACTCGGATATTTTGTATATTGAAACAGTCAAACAAGGCTGCGAAATATGATTCTCGAGTTGCATCATCGCGACAAAACTTGAATGTCGTGGTTGAAATATATCATGAAGGTAAGACCCCAGGATCCGTCCTGTGTGGCCCGGTATACGCACATGGATGCGCTTTGCTGGTACTTATCTGTGTCTACGACGCGAAGAAAAATCCTGGTGGACACATTGGGTACCCTGAGAACCACTGAGATTCATTCTTTGTAAGTCCTAAATGCGGCAAAAGAATGGGTTTGACCGGTTTCCCGAATTCAAGTCCAAGGGGATTGAATTTGAAGTAGGTGACAAGTATTTGTTCCGGCAGTTAACTGGCCTCTTGATCCGTCAGAGTTGTCAGGCTTGTTCATCAAAACCCCTTGCGAGACATTATAATAAAAGATAAGTCGAAAGACCAAGTCAAAGATTTGAAGATCTAAAGAAGTCAAGTATTGATCAAGTCGAAGATTTGAAAATCTGAGATTCAACTCGAATCTGTAATTCTGGTAGAATCTCGGGGCTACTGATAAGGGTATAGATAATAGAGCCCGTCAGTTGAGTACCCCTGAGGCCCGTTAAGTTAGGCCCAATTGTAATATTAGTCGAAATACGAGTTCATGTCGTATGTCCATATTGTAATCTGTATCGGATCCCACCCGATCCTCAAGACCTGGCCACCTATATATAGGGGCCAGGAGGCATTGGCGGAGCCAACACCGGGTCGAGCCTGGTCAGCCAACCCGGCTCATTTTTTTGGCAAAAAAAATTATGTATCGATCTCTCCCTGCCCCCGCACGCGAACTGCGAGACGCCCGACGCCCCGACCTAATCCATCGCTCGCAGTCGCCCTCGCTCGCACGCGCCGCCAGGCCTCGACCGTCGCCCTCGCTCGCAACTCTTCCAGACCGCCGCCCTCGGCCTCCCATCCTCTGCTCTCCGCTCCTCTGCTCGATGGACTCTGCCGACGAGGCTGACTTGGCTGCTTGGATTGAAGAAGGGGAGGCCGCTGAGGCAGCAGAAGAAGAAGCACGCAAGAGGGGCACGCATAGAGGTTGAATTTCCCCCATTTATCTTGAGTTTTGATACATATTTGTCTAGTAATTATTTCCTCATAGTTTGTTTTATTTTCATTGTTATAGGCAAATGTTCCGGAAATCTTTGATCTAGCAAATGTGGTAGCCGATCCCGGAATTCGGAGACCGATTGAGTCATATGGTACCCCTGAAATTAGAGATAAAATGCGATGGGCATATTTGTCGAGAGGTCGTAATCGTTTAGTTGGTCATAGTTATCCCAAAAATCCGGATAGGCGGTCATTTCTAGATGCATGGTATAGCAAGTATGATTGGTTAGAGTATAGTGTGGAGAAGGATGCTGCATTTTGTTTCCATTGGTATTTGATGTGATGAAGAGAACTCCTGAATTCATAGCTTGTGATACTTTGAGTGATCTTGCTCTCAAGTTGGTTCAGAAAAGATATCATTTGATATTTCCATTGGTCTAACGCCTTATTACACTAGCTTTGACCTTGCCTGTGGCAACAGCATCAGTAGAGAGGGTTTTCTCAGCCATGAAGATTATAAAATCAGATCTTCGAAACAAGATAGGGGATGATTGGCTCAATGATTTGATGATTTGCTATGTTGAGAAAGAGATATTTGCACAAATTGATGACAAGAAGATTATGCTTCATTTTCATGCCTACAGTAACCGTAGAGGTCATCTTCCTCGTGGATTTCGACTTCCCAGCATGGAATCAACTTAATGGTATGATATCTCCTCAAAATATAGCACTATTGTATCTAGTTTTTGTTTTTAGTTAGTTTGTACTTCTACTCGATGAAATGTGACAAATGAATCTGTTAGGACCATTTTTTGTTGATTACATGTGATTTTTTGCCCCAAAAAAATTTAGAGCTTATTTGTTCGACCCGACTCAATTCAATTCCTGGCTCCGCCACTGCCAGGAGGGGACGGTGAGGGACGGATTGAAAGCAAGCCAGGTTTACACCTCACGTTTACTTTTGATACACACCTTGTTTGACTGATTTCACCTTCGAGTTCATCCGATGCCCTATCTTCCCGATCCTAAGTCCTTCATTTAGGACATTTGTCGAGTTAACCCTCATCAATAGGGCACCTTTTAATCCCGGTTTGCTCCACGAGCCGGGAATAAAGGGCAGTTCAAACGAACCACCGCTCTCCCGCGCCAGTTACGATCGCTTCGGTATCGCTGCGGCCATTACGATCGACGCTTCGGTAATCTGCAAAACCGCATCGGGAGATCACTCGCCGGCCGGTGGCCTAATCACACCGGCGGCTTCTTCTTCTTCCTCCCTCTATCTAGTACTATATAAGGAACCTTATTAGCTTATCTTGATCATCATCTTCCTCTAATCTCTCCTCCAAAACCACCATAGCATCTCACCGCCACAACCATACCAATAGCACGGCCGGCGATCGAGCTCTCTCTCTCCCTCTCATTTCAATAGAGCCGGCGACGTGGGTGCATAATCTCACCGCCGAAGGGATGGAATTCACCATCACGGAAACCCTCCGTGCATCAACGGTGGAGATGTGGCTCCACGCTGTCAATCAGCGGTTCCTCGACGCCACACCGATCAAATGTGTGGGCTTGGACTGCGAGTTCACCACCCCTCGCGATAAGCCTCATCAGCGTGTCGTCGTCCTTCAACTCTCGGTGGCATCCGAGATTTTGCTCTTCCAAATATGTCGGGCCGATCATGTGCCACAGCTGCTCAGGGATTTCTTGGGGGACCCCACCATTAGATTCTGTAGCATGGCTATCGGCAATGACGTGCGCCTGCTGCAATCATACGGAATTTAAATTCCGTCGGTGTACGACCTCCAAGTGATTATACCGAACCCCACCATGAAACCAATTCCGAGTCTATACGATCTGTCCAATGCTACTATTAGGACAAAGCTTGAGAAGAAGAAGATCAAGAAGAACAAGAAGAAGGACGACGAGGAAGAAGAAGATGATGAACTTATATATGGTTGGGCCAAAGTTCCATTAAGCGACAAGCAAGTGTTGTATGCCGCTCTAGACGCTCGCTTGGGCTTTGAGATTGCTAGATGTGTGTGTGGTGTGGTGTGCGAGTGCATATATATATGAAAAAATGTACTCCCTCTTGTTTGGTTAACAAGTCTATTAATTTTTGAATTTTGGATTTTTCAAGTTTTTTGGCCTTTTTTGAATATTTTAATTATTAAAAATTAATAATTAAATTATGTATAAAAATTATTTGGAATTCATTCATGCTTATTATTACTTAATCATTGTTGCTTAATTTGTGAATTTATTTGGAATTTAAAACAGTAATATTATATGTTTCCAAAGTGTATAGATTAATAGAATTGGTAGCATACCAATATCAAGAAGTCGCGAGCACAGTCTTGGAAGCTACTATGGAAGGAACGGAGAAGTTAAGCTTGCTAAGGGTGGAGCAGTGTGAGGATGGGTGACCGATTGTGAAGTGAGGACCACAAGTATGTAATTTGACATGAGAATAGAGTGAGAGCCATATAAGTATCTAATTTGATATGAGAATATAGGTGATTAGAAATTAGAGAAATAAAGAAAAATAGAGAAAATAGAGAAATTTCAAAATAGAAAATACAAATTTTATTCCGAATGGATTTTTAGTCCTGGTCCGTGTTATGAACCGGGACCAAAGGTCCTCCAGCCGCAGCACATGATCCGGGCCACGTGGAGGCCCATCGATCCCGGTTCGTAAACAACCGAGACTAAAGGCTGGAGCCTTTAGTCCCGCTTTATTAATCCCGATTGCTACAACCGAGACTAATAGGTTTTATAAACCGGGATTGAATGCCTTTTTTCCACCAGTGCAGCCATGCGATTCAGCCGGCGCCACACTTCTTTGCTGATTACTCGGTCCACAACTGAAGCCTCTAACAGCTATATGCAACTCGGTCAGCTAACAGCACACGGGTGCATATGCATGCTACTTATCCATCGATGCCCACACATGCATCTATTCTCCACCAGACTAAACCAACCAACTAAACTCACTTAGCTTCCATGATGTGCACGTACTTCTCTACATGTACACATGGTCATAGTTATAGCTTCATGCAATCACTCCTAATTCTACATGCATGACTCTAAAAACTCAACGAAATAAACATGAGACTAAGTCTAGACAACAAGATTAGTTTCAACACTCTTGTTTCCAATTCGTCTAGCAAGTTGGTCATATGCAATGCATTTCAAGTGCAAGTTTGTCGTTTAGGCATATGTATTTCACAAATGACTATGTACACCAATTATTTTCTGTCTTTAGGCACTTCTATATCTATAAACAGCTAGCAACTGGCATTCAGAGCACCTGTTTACTTTGGGGGTTTAAACTCCTCAGAGAAGTACTAAGAAAAAAAATTAGTCAGATAAAAATGAATTAATTGTCACATGGAAACTATAGGATATATAATAACTTCTTTCAGTCCCCATTGGCCACATCTTGGTGGACATTTTTTGCCCGGTCATTACCTTTAGAGACTTTTGACATAGCAATATCTAGTGTCGGGGATATAACCCCGGGTATACCAAAGTACCCCTTTGTTATGACTAATATATATATTGTATATGTTGTACTATGTGTGCAGGATATTGGAAAGCATTTAACAGCAGCCTGGGCCGGATTAACCAAAGCCCAGGCCGGAATAAACTGCTCCCAAGCCGGAATATACTTAACCAGGCCGGCATATCCCTTGCCAGGCCGGGATAAAGGTCTTAAACCGGCTGGGCCGGCGCTGCTATAACCCGGCTGGGCCGGATTACAGTGTTCCGGCCGGGCCAGGCTGGGATCCCTGGCCCAGGCCGGATTATCTCTTTAGTAGGCCGGATTATCCCCTTGGTAGGCCGGGATATTCACTCCCAGGCCGGATTATTCCTCTCCAGGTCGGGATTTACTACCTCCGGGACATATTCCTCGTCTAGCATCAACTCCAGCGCATCGTGCCAGTCCTGGGACGCCTCCAGGCTCGGACTGGCACATCCTCCACCATCGTATGCTGGTCTTGGGACGCCCCTTGGCTCAGACTAGCATATCCCTCCTCTCCTAGTCAGTCTTATCCTCAGGAGGAGGATAAGACTGATGACATGGTGATCCTGAAGACAGACGCTAGAAGACGAAGCCAAGTACTCCCAGTACAGACATCGATGGGACTAGCCCATGACCGTGACGCATCGCACAGTACTAAGGGCGGTACTGTGCTGATGCAGGCTATAGTGTGACAAGACCCCAGTAGTCATCTCAGCTACAGTGCATGTATAGTGTATTGTGGGGCATCCCTTGTCCCCTGGGCTCCCTATATAAGGGGCACCAGGGGGATCGATCACGCCAAGCCTCCAGAGGAGGCTCATTCTCTCTCGCTCCATGGGAGCTCTCTAGCACTAGCTCTTTAGCTCCTGCCCAGTGCAGCCTTAGATAGGCAAGATACACAGCTCAAGGAGCACCATTGTAGCTCTCATGTGAAGCTCATATAGATCAGACATGCAGGAGTAGGGGTGTTACCTCCTCACGAGGGCCCCGAACCTGGGTAGCTCGATGTGTTAGCAGTGACTTCTGTGCTCGGTCTCTACCGAGTCATCCCTCTCCCGGATCCACCAGCGTACAGTCGGCCCCCATTTAAGCCATCCTATGGCATATGTTGTTTCACCACGACGACATTTGGCGCCCACCGTGGGGCAGATCAAGGCGCTGGTAGGAGTACATCCGGACGGGATCTTCTTCATCTGCTCGGGGGCTCGACATCAGCAACGCCTCCGAGCACAGCAGGTCTTCTTCAACTCCCGGGCTGACCTCAACTCGCCCGGGCCAGCATACGGCTGTCCCGGATCTACATCGGCATCTCCGGACCGGCACTCGGCTTCCTCCGGCCAGCATATCCTGTGTCCCGGCCAGCATATCCTGTGTCCCGGCCAGCATATCCTGTGTCCCGGCCAGCATATCCTGTGTCCCGGCCAGCATATCCTGAGTCCCGGCCAGCATATCCTGAGTCCCGGCCAGCATATCCTGTGTTCCGGCCAGCATATCCTGTGTCCCGGCCAGCATATCCTGTGTCCCGGCCAGCATATCCTGTGTCCTGGCCAGCATATCCTGTGTTCTGGCCAGCATATCTGGTGTCCCGGCCGGCATATTCTATGTTTGTTGTACCGGGGGACAGTTCCGCCTTCGCCTCGAGCATCTGCTGGTATTTCAAACTTCTTCAACGGTGCAAGTAAGTATTTATGCTGGTTCACTTCATATCCTGGTCAGCTTAATAGAAAAAATAGCTCAGGGGCTAGGATAAAGCCCAGCAAGTTGCTTCTTAAGTATTGTTTCAGTATATATTAGTTTGCATGCCAGCATATCAGC
The DNA here is from genome assembly GCA_007115705.1 of Dactylis glomerata. Lineage (NCBI taxonomy): Eukaryota > Viridiplantae > Streptophyta > Magnoliopsida > Poales > Poaceae > Dactylis > Dactylis glomerata. The sequence continues at coordinate 2,280,238 of QXEO01000044.1, read as the reverse complement.
TTCTCAGTTTCCTCCTGTATGTCTATCTATATGCCAAATTGCTACATATGCCTGCTGCAAATAGTATCCTTAGTATCAGTTTGTGTCTCCAAGTCTTGGGCAGAGTTTTATCTGGGCATGTTATATGCCGGTTTTATATGCCGACAACAAGATGTTATGTCAAGTTATATGTCTTTGCATGTGTCAACCAGTATATCTGCTGCAGTGCTATAGTCAGTATGCCAGTTAACATGTCAAGTTCAGTATATGCTATATGCCAAATGCTTTATCTCATATGCTATATGCCGGCTGTCGTATGCCAAGGCTCGTATGCCAGTTTTTTATATGTTGAATGCCATGTGCTAGTTGTTACATGTTTACAGTCAGATCAGTTATATGCCTATCTCAGTACCAGTTTCTGCATGCTACGTGCTATATGCTAGATCTCATATGCCAGTTACAGTATACTAGCATTTATATACCGGCACATGAGTGCCAAATATCTGTTGTAAGAGGCCAAGTTTGCTTATATGCCAGTTACAGTATGTCTACATTTATATGCCGGCACATGAGTGCCTAGTTCTTCCTTGTGAGTTGCCAAGTTAGCATATATGTCAAATTGCTATATCTCAGTCTGTATGTCAAGTGCTATGTACCGAATGATATGGGCTATATGCCAAACTCCATATGCTAGATTGCAAATATGCCAAATGCTATGACCATTGCTATGTCTTTTAGAATGACTACAGAACAGGTTGGATGTCTCATTATATATATATCTATTACCCGGCTATGACTCTCCATATTGCCGTTACAGAGGAGAAATTACTATTATATCACCAGGGTTTCAGTTTATATCTCAAAGTCTCAGGTATTTCAGAGTATGCCAGCATATCATGGCAAACAGCAAAATTTCAGTATACCGGCATATGTTATATTTTGTATCCTGGCCGGCATATTTTATGTCCCAGCCAGCATATCTTTACATCTTGGCCAGCATATCTCAAAGTCTCAGTTCTCAGGTAAGTCAGTTTGTTAGCACATCATGTTATTAAGTGATATCTTGAGTCATATGTGTTTCAGTATGCCGGCATATCATGGCAAGAGTAAAGTTACAGTATGCCGGCATATCGTGGCATGAGCAAAATGCCAGTATGCCAGCATATCATGGCAAAGAGCAAAATGCCAGTATGCCAGCATATCATGGCAAAGAGCAAAATGCCAGTATGCCAGCATATCATGGCAAAGAGCAAGGTTTCAGTATGCCCGCATATCAATGCAAAGGTAAGATTTCAGTATGCCGGCATATCAATGCAAAGGTAAGATTTCGGTATGCCGGCATATCATAGCAAGAGTAAGATTTCAGTATGCCAGCATATCATGGCATCGACCAAAATCCCCAATCACCGTTTATTTCGGTTTGCCAGCATATCAAGGCATCTATCAATAACTCATATCGTCGTTTATTTCGGCATACCAGCATATCACGGCATTCTATAATCCTTTCAGTTATCGCCAATTCTGGCACAGTAATATATCGAGACATCGATCTCAAAGTTAACAAGCATCATATCTTTTATCGTATCCAGTTTCATAGAGTATCCCGGTTTAGCATATTAACATGTCTTATCATTTTTTGCATACTAACAAGTGCCCAAGAGGCAAAAGCAGCCCAAGAGGCATATCAGTATACCGGCATTGTCAAAGCAGACAATGTCGATGAGACATAGCCCGAGAGGCAAAGTGTCGATATAGTGCCCAAGAGGCAAAAGCAGCCCAAGAGGCAAAGCAGCCCAAGAGGCATATCAGTATACCGGCATTGTCAAAGCGGACAATGTCGATGAGACATAGCCCGAGAGGCAAAGTGTCGATATAAAGCCCAAGAGGCAAAGTAGCCCAAGAGGCAAAAGCAGCTCAAGAGGCAAAGTAGCCCAAGAGGCATAGCAGTATACCGGCATTGTCAAAGCAGACAATGTCGATGAGACATAGCCTGAGAGGCTAAGTGTCGATATAAAGCCCAAAGAGGCAAATAGCTCAAAAGGCAAAAGCAGCCTAAGAGGCATATCAGTATACCGGCATTGTCAAAGCAGACAATGTCGATGAGACATAGCCCGAGAGGCAAAGTGTCGATATAGTGCCCAAGAGGCAAAAGCAGCCCAAGAGGCAAAGCAGCCCAAGAGGCATATCAGTATACCGGCATTGTCAAAGCAGACAATGTCGATGAGACATAGCCCGAGAGGCAAAGTGTCGATATAGTGCCCAAGAGGCAAAAGCAGCCCAAGAGGCAAAAGCAGCCCAAGAGGCATATCAGTATACCGGCATTGTCAAAGCGGACAATGTCGATGAGACATAGCCCGAGAGGCAAAGTGTCGATATAAAGCCCAAGAGGCAAAGTAGCCCAAGAGACAAAAGCAGCCCAAGAGGCAAAGTAGCCCAAGAGGCATAGCAGTATACCGGCATTGTCAAAGCAGACAATGTCGATGAGACATAGCCTGAGAGGCTAAGTGTCGATATAAAGCCCAAAGAGGCAAATAGCTCAAAAGGCAAAAGCAGCCTAAGAGGCATATCAGTATACCGGCATTGTCAAAGCGGACAATGTCGATGAGACATAGCCCGAGAGGCAAAGTGTCGATATAAAGCCCAAGAGGCAAAGTAGCCCAAGAGGCAAAAGTAGCCCAAGAGGCAAAAGTAGCCCAAGAGGCAAATAGCTCAAGAGGTAAAGTATCGATATGGCCAAAGAAGGCAAAGCAGTATGCCGGCATTGTCGAAGTAGACGATGTCGATGAGACATAGCCCAAGAGACAAAGTGTCGATATAGCCAAAGAAGGCACAATAGTATTTTGAGATAGCCCGCGAAGGCTAGCATATCACGTATATGAGTATATGTCAAACGGGAGATTGCCTATGATGGCATGAGATAGAATCAGGCCTATGCAGGCCAGCATATCAGTTTTTTGTGAATATGTGAGTTTGGGACTTTGGTATATTTTGTTGAAGCCTGTGCGCGACTCCGCGAGTCCCCCACAGCCTCGGGGGCTAATGTCGGGGATATAACCCCGGGTATACCAAAGTACCCCTTTGTTATGACTAATATATATATTGTATATGTTGTACTATGTGTGCAGGATATTGGAAAGCATTTAACAGCAGCCTGGGCCGGATTAACCAAAGCCCAGGCCGGAATAAACTGCTCCCAAGCCGGAATATACTTAACCAGGCCGGCATATCCCTTGCCAGGCCGGGATAAAGGTCTTAAACCGGCTGGGCCGGCGCTGCTATAACCCGGCTGGGCCGGATTACAGTGTTCCGGCCGGGCCAGGCTGGGATCCCTGGCCCAGGCCGGATTATCTCTTTAGTAGGCCGGATTATCCCCTTGGTAGGCCGGGATATTCACTCCCAGGCCGGATTATTCCTCTCCAGGTCGGGATTTACTACCTCCGGGACATATTCCTCGTCTAGCATCAACTCCAGCGCATCGTGCCAGTCCTGGGACGCCTCCAGGCTCGGACTGGCACATCCTCCACCATCGTATGCTGGTCTTGGGACGCCCCTTGGCTCAGACTAGCATATCCCTCCTCTCCTAGTCAGTCTTATCCTCAGGAGGAGGATAAGACTGATGACATGGTGATCCTGAAGACAGACGCTAGAAGACGAAGCCAAGTACTCCCAGTACAGACATCGATGGGACTAGCCCATGACCGTGACGCATCGCACAGTACTAAGGGCGGTACTGTGCTGATGCAGGCTATAGTGTGACAAGACCCCAGTAGTCATCTCAGCTACAGTGCATGTATAGTGTATTGTGGGGCATCCCTTGTCCCCTGGGCTCCCTATATAAGGGGCACCAGGGGGATCGATCACGCCAAGCCTCCAGAGGAGGCTCATTCTCTCTCGCTCCATGGGAGCTCTCTAGCACTAGCTCTTTAGCTCCTGCCCAGTGCAGCCTTAGATAGGCAAGATACACAGCTCAAGGAGCACCATTGTAGCTCTCATGTGAAGCTCATATAGATCAGACATGCAGGAGTAGGGGTGTTACCTCCTCACGAGGGCCCCGAACCTGGGTAGCTCGATGTGTTAGCAGTGACTTCTGTGCTCGGTCTCTACCGAGTCATCCCTCTCCCGGATCCACCAGCGTACAGTCGGCCCCCATTTAAGCCATCCTATGGCATATGTTGTTTCACCACGACGACATCTAGAGTTCCAGACTATATAAGATGCACCTTACTATTTTCTTCAATTAGAGATTACCATAGTTGTGGCCTTTTTTTCTCGAAGTGGTGAGCTTAGCCTGGCCTCAACATCGCTTGATGCACACGACCATTTTTAGTACTAGATGCTAGATATTCAATTTAGTACATTCCTAGATCCGAGAGGCGAGAGGCGAGAGGATTGAGACATGTGTCAACCATCTAAAAAGGAAAAGAAACAAAAACAAGACATTTTGAAGTATTTAAATATGTCGCCATCCAGTAGCCTGAAAATAGAAGTCATGTGAGACCGTTAGTATGCAGTCTGTTACACTCAATAAAGGTAGACTCATGCTGATCCTCCTGGAGATGTAGGGGTCATTTTTGTATCCAATTCGCAGCTAGCCGAATAACCTGTAAAAAATTGGTAGCCTTTTGCTCGTGAAACACGATATCCATTTTGACCAACATAGAGCTGAGACACCGATATGTATTCTATCTTTATCTGTCTTATGAATTCCATTTAACCAGTTACCAAACATATTAGTAATACTAGTTGGTGGAGGAATATTATAAGTAAAATAAATCATACGCTAGATGGTACGTGCGAAAGGACATGGTAGAAATAGGTGTTCTACGGACTCCACTGAGTCGCAAAAGCAACACTTCTTACATACTTCCAATTACCCTTAGCAAGGTTATTTTTCATTACCAATACTTTATTATTGAGGAACCACATAAATATTTTTTTCGAAGAGGGTTTTTTAGCTTCCATAAGTGTTCATGTCAAAATCTCGTATTACCGTTGGCAAGATCCAAGTACATAGATTTAACAGTAAATAATTTAGTGCATGTAAGTCTCGTAACAAATTCATCCAATTTGTTGGACAACTGAACAACAATTATGTGTTGGCATAAGTGTGATCAGTCGTTCCATTTATTTACAATAAGCGACCTCCTAAAACCGATATCCCGTGGTACCTGAGCCAAACCAGGTGCAACAAAAATGGCTATGATGTGCTAGTCGTGGCTATAGGGTATCTACTATGTTGTCCACAAGAGCTATCCACAAACAAAAAGTAGTCTATAAGATATCCATATACATAGTGGAGCTTGTCCATAAAGAAATTTTCTTATGGGTGACCCATAAGCTTGTGGATTGTCCATAAATAATAATCAATTATTTTACTTTCACTCCTCTCTCTTGCATGGTTGTACTTTTAACAGACACTAGTAAGTATGCACGTGTAACACACGTCTTAATCAATAGACATAAATTTATGTGAAATGCATGCAAATACAAAATAGAGTATGTAATGTTAGTGGCAATATTACAATTCGAGGTCTCCTTAGCATGAATAAAAAAATATTGGACATTCAAATTCTAAAACTTCCACTAAAAAAAGATGGTACAATTCTCATACAGGTAAATTCTCTAAGAACTAAGAACCCCTTAAACCTTCGGCAATCCATCCCAGCATGTTCAACAAAGATATTGCAATGATCATCCTATTTTGCCAATCCCTCCTATATTATCCAATGCATTTTTTGAAAGGAATAAATAGGAAAGATACAAATATATTAGCGCTGACATCCCAAGTAAAAACACAGCAAGCATGATAAAACAGGGTGTACAGTTTACAGTTCAGTTTAATGCCAGTAAAACTAACACAATTGCACAAGCCATAGAGCAAAAGACCGGATCTCAGAAAGGGTGTTCATATTCTCATGATATTCTTCGACCTTGTTTCTCTGCTTAAGGTACATTGCAACTGAAATATCTTCCTTGGTATCTCCTCTCATTTTTTTGAGATTGTTTCTCCTATAGTTCACTGAGATTTCTTAAACTAAGCATTTCACTTTTATTAGGAACCACATGCAATGATGCAAAAAAGACCATCTTCAGTTTTTCGCCTATCGCGTGAACTGTGAACTCAATACAATTAAAATACATGTTTAACACTATATGCTACCAATGACATGGAAAGGGATTACAACAATAACCTGGTCTCAGAATCATATCATCGCCTTGATACAGAATCAAGCTAAAGCTATCTGAGCAGAGGTGGTTCATGTGTCTTGGACAGTTCTGACAAGAAGCTTGTTCTTCTCCAGATTTTCTACCAAAAAATCGTTGATGCCTTTACAAGAAACAAACATAAGGATTCAGGCGTAAGTAGCTGAAAAGAACTGACTGCTGCAGAAATTTGGATAACAGCTGATTGTATCTGTACCAGATTAGAATCAGCACACACTTGTTCTATCACCCCTCTTCCATCAAAAACCAATGGGCAATTGGGCTGTAAGGAACAACTGAAATCCCCAATTCTCTAAGATCCATGGAACACATGAAACAATTTATTGACATGATCAATCAATAAGGACTGTCGATTATAGAACCAAACAATTAAAATTAGTAAGCTGAATTCACGTACAGGTACAGCGAGGCACACTCTCGGGCCAGACGTTGCGAGCCCACAAAGACCACTCCATCTGCACGGCGTGAGCACGGATGATGTGTGTCGGGACTCACCTCGAATAACCCAATATACTTGACCTTCCCTCCTCCACCAGTTTCCTGATCTCATAAATCTACAATAGTTTGAACACAAGAATCGCAACCGCGCCGATCAAACACAGTGCATCTCATATAAATGCAATTAAAGAATTGATCAAGAAAGAAGGGCCAGCAAGAAGAGGAGACCGCGTCCTTGATGGAGATGGTGTTACTGTTATCTATACGGTTCTGGCAGTAGAAGTTAGTTTGGTCGATGCCGAGGCGACGCACACAATGCCCATGCCGTGGATGTCCTGCTGGATCCCGACTGGTGGCTACCTGCACCCTTCTCCCGCGGCAGATGCTTCAGGGCTGGACCTGAATGGAAGCCGCCAAAGAGAGCGCGTCGCCGAACCTGTGTGAGGTGAGATTGCGTCGCTGTGGGCGGAGCGCGTGGCGAGGCCGGAGTAGAGTGCAGGGAGGCTACCGGCAGGCACGTGGGGAGGCGGCGCAGGAGTCGACGACCAGGCGACGATAGGATGCCAACGTCGCGGAGGCTGCCGGCGGCACGCCGAAGGGACGCGGTGGCGCTGGTGGGGAGGGCCTTCTGGGACTGGGGATGCAACACCGCTGCTGGGATGCAGCGAGAGAAGAACTTCTGGTGAAGGCCGGTAGCTAGCGCGGGTGGGCGGCCGGTCGGCCAGCGCACCATGGAGAGATGCGGGGTAGGGGTCGTTCGCGAGGAATCGCGTGATTTTAGGAGGGGAGAACAGATGATTTTGGACCATGCGATGTGGCTAGATGGACGGTTTAGATCTAATTTTCCTGTTAAGTTTGTGCGTTTATAAGTACTAGAGACTAGAGACTAGAGACTAGAGACTAGAGACTAGAGATGTGGGTCTCAGCTTGTGGAAAAGTTAACCTTATACATTGTAGCTATTTCCATAAATTTTTGTGGGTCCCATCTTATAGCAAAACTTGACCATATACATAGGTGATACCTGTGTATTTGAACTAGCATAACGTGATTGTTGGCCTAGTGGCGGGAAGGCAGTGGCTTCTCCCTACCAGTCCTAGTTCCGAAACCAACAGCCTAAATTAATTTCATGTTGGAATTTGCGTCCACACATATTCTATCTTCATCTATAGGCAAGAGGTTCCTCCCCGGCTATTGTTATTTTGTCCCACATTAATTAGATTCCAGGTCTCCACACTAGTAGATATGCTTATACAGGACCGAGTATTGGTGGAACCCACTGTACCATGACACTGGTAATAGTCATGGCATGTGAAAAGTGGCATGCCACCACTAAGTATGTAGTAGTGGCTTGTCACCGGACAGCCACGCCACTGGTTGGTGAAACTCACTAGTTTGACAATGCTAAATATAATAGTGATGTATATCATTATACTATCACATAACAAATAGTTTGTTAACGCTGACATGGTGTAACAACATGTCACTTGTAATTGTTACTAGTGGCAAGGTAGCAAAATAATGTGCAACTTTGTTGGAATCCAAGTGCATAGTGTTGTATCAAGAGTAATTTTCCCCACAAAGATGACTTGGGGTTAATATTGAACGCTAGGGAAACAGTCAAAAAAATCTCTTCGTTCTCGTCAGGCAACTTGCAAAACAAGATCCTTGTCTTGCGTCCCCAACTCCACCGAGTGGTTGTCAAGCACATGGTGTTGAATGTAAGTAAAATAAATAACAAATACAATAAAATAAATATGATGCAATAAAGTAATAAAGCTATTATGCAAGTAAAAAACAATAAGGTAAAGCTGTTTTGGGGTTTTTAATATGATTGCAAGAAAGTAAATATGTTTTTGTATTTTCGGATTTAATTAAAGATGAAATTTAAAAGACACATGCAAGCGTTGGAAAGATGTTTATTATGATATAAAATTGGACTGGGGTTCAAGAGTTCACTTGTCTACTCTCTCATAAAGTTGTGGTGGCATTAAGAACAAGATAGATGACCAAAACAATAATACAATTTTTATATAATATTATTTGATAATATTCATATGGGCACCATGTCCTAACATAAAGATGATACTACACATCTTACTTATACTCCACTAGAAAGTAATAAACTTCAAGCAATCCAGTTTTAGGAATTAACAGGGTATAGCCTTAGGTACTTTGACATGATGGTGAACAACAAATATGCTACCGCTTGGACATATTGCAATAGAACAATGTCTATGAATGTCAACTTAGGATTCTCAACTATCACTAAGAAATATAGCACATGCATTCTTTTTATCCCTAGTGAGGTAACCACATAACTGGTAAACACCATAGAAGATCATGAATCTTGTCACAATATATTCACTACTACTACCAAGTTACTCCATCTAATACACACCATCCCTCTCTCGCGCTCTCGCATACAAGTTGGATCAGAACAAGTAATAAAGAACGAGGTATAAATATGCATCTACTCATACATCAAAAACATAACAACACATATCACATCTCATAGATCATCTAATAAAATAAGGATCCACCACACAGGAATTACATAATATGCACCATAATCATGTTGGACAGCTCATATGGCATCTAAACATGATAGCATAAGCGAGAAATAGAACAAGCTATTGCGGCAAACCCATAGTCCAGAGGTGGAATACTGCCTCTTTATCATGGTGGCGGTGTTGGTGATGTTGGAGAGGTTGGAGAAGCGCCCGGGGCGACTCCGACAGCATTTCCTCCTCCAATCTTCACTGGAATAACCTCTATTTTGTGGTTTCGTGTTTCTCCGCCGCCTTCTTGAGGGAACGCCTTAGGGAGGGTCTTTATATAGGCGTTTTTGGGTCAAGCTGATCAATCTAATATGAATATGGATGACATCGGAGGCACGAGGGCCGAACGAGCATGGGTAGCATGGTCTGGCCTAGTGACCGTGCCACATGGGCTCTTTTGGGCCTCGTGGCCCACCTCGTTGACTTCTTCTCCAGGCGTTTCTCGTGATAAAATATTAACGCCTGAAAAATCACATATCAATTTGAGTTCTGGAAGGTCCCTAAAACGTCAAAATATGCAAAACACGGTTTTCCTGTCCTGTAGAGTTATAACCAAAATAAGAGCGATCGATGAAAAATTCCCATAAATCAATGAAAAACATGATTATAACATCTTAATATGTTGGAATATGCATCAATAAACTACCAAGTTCATGCATGAATTTTTCATGCATCATATGTCTCCTCCGCTCTCTCCCTCGGTAACCTACTCGGCGTCCCCTCGGTTCAGGAGGGCGACGGCAGCCTCCTGGTCATCTAACCCAAAGTGTGTGGAGCTGCGGTGGCCAGCGGTGGAGCCTTTCATGGGCAAGGGAACAATGCAGGTACTTACGCCCTCGCACATATTCTCTCAATTTTACCAACTATTTACATCAACAAAGACTGCCGGATTTTCCTTCTCTTTGCAAGGTTTTTAGGGTGCTTACCAAGTCTAGAATTTTTTTGAATGACGTATGGACTACACGAGAAGCACCACCACCAAGTGGAACGGTATTTGCATTGGACGGGGAAGAGAACAGGGGAGGAAACTACGTCCTCTATGCCAAGCTCACGCGGAAAGGGCTTACACATCCTCTACATTTATTTCACATAGGATAGCACCTCAAGGTGAGAACCTGTATGCCATGCTCACCTCTAATGGCATCCTAAAATCAATGCCATCTCTGGTGGTGCAAGCAGCACTGCCGATCGTTGTCGGTGCTTTTTCTATTTTTGTAATTAGAATCACAAATGATTTGGTTGATTTTTACGTCTAAGTAGTTGATTTTCCTTCACCTGCTATTTTGTTTTCCCAAATGTGTGTCTATTTCACCCCCGTTGCACACTTTTTTCACCATCTTCTAATAAACCCCTCGTCTTCCACCCCTCGGTGGCGAAAGTTTTGAAAATCGTAGGGGAAGGCCCTTTCTAGCCGTGTGCATAGTGTGGAATTGTAATAGAGATGGACAAAACACATGGCAAGAGGGGGAGTGACTGAAATGGGTATAGAAAGTGGACATGTGCAAAAAATATCTTTATATGGAGACCTGTACTTCACCTGAAAGAGATGGGACTCGATGGTGCTAAGAAAACCATCAGACAGGCATGTGCTGGACTATGACCATTGGCCTCCGAAGCCTTGATGTCAGGCTCAGATCATAATGAAAACTAATAGAACTTAGCTTGGCAGCTTCTAGGCATTTATCTATATTTTATCTGGCTTAAACCTCGTGCTTTGCAGGCTGTGTTGGCTTTATATACAAAGTTGGTCTTTGGGCTTCCGTTTAAATATAGAATAGACATGAAACATTGATTAGTTCATCAGCTTCATCCGGAAAGAAAGTACACATCGTATGCATGCTTGGTAGGAGAGCTCCACATGGTCGCGGCCGAGACGGTGGTGCACTCTTTGAGACAGCAATAATGATAGGGAGAAATCCATGTGATTGCGGCTATCGAGACCACCAACCTCTAGTCGATTCTTTGAATATCATGCGAGGTTGGTCTAACTCGCCTGACTCCCTCATATTCAGCAAATTTGGCATCCTAGTGACCATGCTAATCTGATCCGTGCCTCAAACACCCGCAAGTAGGAGAAAATGAGGTAGCATGTTTGTAATCCAGCGGAACTCCTCCAAAGATTGTAGGAAATCCATTTCGAGAAAAGGAAGTGCATTCACACTTTTCTGCTATACAATTATTTACGTTGTGCAATCGCAAGGATAGAAATGATTCCTTATGGAAAAACTATTCATACACTCTCTCTTAGTTTCTCCAGTCTTCCGAACTGCAGAGAAATCAGTGATGTAATGTGTACACTCGACTCCTGCTCTCCACATACATGAGGTGATTCTATGTAGTCATTACATATATTAGACCCATGATGTGTAGAAAGCATAACAAAACAAGAAATAGGACAACGATCATCCATATGACTCATCATGGAGATTGCGAGCGGGAAGGGAATAGATGGAGTTTGCTTGGTAAGAACAATGGAAGGACGCTCAAGGAAGTTTCCATTGCTTTTGAGGCAAAGCATATTACAAGTCACAAATTGCAAGTCCATGAAAGAATCTATGCATTTATCGCTGAGCAAAAGCTTTGTCGCCTTCATTGAGCTTTCGCTTGAATAGCACCAGGTGTCAGCCCCTTACTTTTATGTATGTCTCCTACTAAAGCCATAAGAAACACAAGGTTACAAGCATGTTGGAACATCTTACCGATGTGGTTTAAAACTCCTAGGAAAAACTAGCACTAGGAAAACCAGCCATGACTCGTCATAGGGATTGCAAATGGGAAGGGAACTGGATGTTGTTTTCTTTGGTAAAAACATAGATGGGCGCTCAAGGAAGTTTCCAATACTATTGATGCAAAGCCTGATACATGTCCCCAAATGACAAGCTCATGTAAGAATGTATGAACCGACACTGAGCCTCAGCTTTGTCTACTTAATTTAAGCAAGCTTGATTCCATTTGAACACCACAAATTGTCATCCACACAGTTTTGTATACATCTCCTAGTGACGCCATACGCAACAGAAGTGTACACACCATTTGGAACATCTGAACTAAGTAGTTTAAGATTGTTGGAACATCAAGCGTGCCCAATGGATGAGAATTCTTGATGCCTTCTACTCTTACAAAATTATACCATGGTTATATATTTCTAGCATAGAAACCAACACGGTAAGCATGATTACAGGCATAACGTAATCTTTGGCGTATCACAACACTATGCTTATTAAAAGCTATTCTTTTTCAATTTTGAATCAAAGCTTGCTAGTTGTTATCATTACTTTTGATGCGTTGTTCTGCTCTGTAAGCAACCTTATAAGAGGTGCGCCCAACGCCCTTGGCAGAGAGATACAGTGGTATTTCAAAATTTGCTAGTGCATCAATAATGTTGCATTCATTGGGAGCAAATGCAACATACCTACTAAACTAAGAAAGGTTAAGATCTTCAAAGTGTTGTTGGAAAGAACTGATGACCATAGTTTGACATTCAAAACTATTGTGCATCCCGTGTTTCTTGTACAATTTCTGTCCGACTCTGATCAAACCGTCCACATGGCTAGCTAGAGGAAGGGATACCATCAGATCGTGCATCGTACACGTATGGAACACAAAATGGCTTATGTATAACATTTTTGTTTGACATTTATGTTCTTAAATTAGTGAGCAAGTTTAGATAACATATTCTTCACACTGAGCTAAGTATTTTTTTAATAGCATATTAGCAACTACTATGTTATTATTTTAAATGGGGAATAAAGTCTCATTGTTCTGGTAATTGAGCAAATGAAACAACTAGTACTTAACTAAGAAATGTTGTTTATCCTCAATGCATTAGTTGGCAAAATAAGTGTATGTGATTACTCAGTGGACACACTTACATCAATGACTAGTTAAACTGATTCGTTAGAAAATATCAGATATATTACAAAACAAGCATACTAACTTACTAACAACTAATAATACAACAAGATTAAAAAAGTCTAGTGCTTCTATGCTTTCTATATTATTGTATTTCGTGTTTTCTATAGAAAACAAGAGGTTCTAATCTACATGCTTAAGTGCGTCAACCTTACACAAGATAAGGGTAATTTTTTCATTGATTGGGTCAATCTTTAATATAGGTCCATACTAAGATGTGTTCCCATGTCAAGAACACTCAACAGCGTGCAAGGTTTCTTTGAAGTTGTGATCAATCTTAATATAAAGGATAACTTTTGATGAGCGGAGCAAGGGGCTGAAGGGAGCAGTTCTCATCCTGAATAATGTGCAACGAGTTTGTTATGTAGGTACTGAGTAATATTGGTGAAAGAACACCAGAAGATTGTATTGTGAGTTTCCAGGTACCTTCATGGGACTTCTAATGCTTGTTTGAAATTTGATAATAATGGAGAAGGTCTTGCTGGCTATATGGCTTCAGATTTGTGCTGCTGATTTGGAGAAGATGAGTTCCTTCACAGATTACTTGTTTTTGTTGCTGGTTATGTTGTGAGATGGAAGGCAATATTGTAGCCAGTTGTTTCCTAATCTACCACTAAAGCAAAATACATGGAAATGGCTAAAGCTTCCAAAGAATAGACTGGTTAAGATTATTGTATGCTAAGATTTGTGGAGATGATTATTTCATTAATTTTTTTGTGGCATTCAAAGTTGATATATACACATTACAAAAGCTCAAATGTTTCATGAGAGGACCAATTACATTGATGATAACTACAATTATGTTGGACATGTTGTTTCTCAAGGTAAACTAATGGTATGAAAGAGTAGTAGCAATTATAATCCCGTTGGTATGATGAAAAGCCATATCCTAGCTTAAACTTAGTTGGTATAACTATTTAGCTGTAGTGGTTCTTTGGTGCCAAAAATGTTTTCTTGTTGACGATGGTTAACCTCAGCAATGTCCTCGGATGAAGGACTTAGGATCGGGGAAAGAGGGCATCAGATGAACTCGAAGGTAAAGATAGACAAACAAGGCGAATCTAATTGTATTATCGAGACAAAGCTAGGGTTACAAGCTAAATCTCAAGATGTCTTTCGCCGGCTCCTCCTGGCCCCGTATATAGGTGGCTATGTCCCAGAGTCCTGGTCGGGTATGATATAAATTCATAGACTATGTCAGTTTACATAGTAGTTTCCATATTTGACTCCATAATCCTTCTGCTCCTGTCTTGCATTGCGCCATAATATTCATGGGCCTTAATCCGAATATAAACCAGGGGTACCACCTTGGAAGGAGTACACATGTCACTTGTATTTCTTCACGAGAAGGTTATTATTTATCCTACAAGATGGAATTTGTCTCAAGGTGGATCTTTTTAAGTTGTGATCCAAATTCATACAAAGGCTAACTTGTGAAAAATGGAGGAAGACCCGTCTCAAGGATGTCTGAATTTGTACTAGATTGGAAAGTGAGCCGACTTAGGTTGTAACAAATAATACAAATCCTTCTACTTCGAGTACTTATGTTCTTTTATGTCTTGCATGGCATGTCAAACTAGTAGGAAATAGTAGCGGCGTGTGATACGTCTCTGACGTATCCATAATTTTTGATGCTCCATGCTTGTTTTTACACCATTTGCCTATTGTTTCGTTACACTTCGTGGCACTTTTATGCATTTTCCGGAACTAACCTATTAACGAGTTGCCACAGTGCCAGTTCCCTGTTTTCTGCTGTTTTTGTGTTTCAGAAATGATACATAGGAAATATTCTCGGAATTGGACGAAACAAGTTCCAGGAGTCTTATTTTTCCCGGGAGCATCCAGACATCCGAAAGAGAGCCGGAGAGGGGCCAGGACCTGCCCTCACATTAGGGTGGCGCGGCCCAGGCCCTGGCCGCGCCACCCATGTGTGAGGAGCCCCTGGCTGCCCTCTCGCGACGCCCCTTCGCCTATATAAAGCCTCGGGACGGAAAACCCTAAGAGAGTCGGCAATTTTCCAGAAAGAGTTCCGCAGTTCCGCCGCCGCCGTCGACGAATTTCGGGGGATAGAAGTCTCTGTTCCGGCACCCTGCCGGGACGGGGAAGTGCCCCCGGAGCCATCTCCATCGGTCTCCATCGCCGTCTCCGCCGTCTCCATCGACCTCACCGCCATCTCCATCAACCTTGCTGTCTCCTATGATGAGGAGGGAGTAGTTCATCCCCGGGGCTGAGGGCTCTACCGGTAGCTATGTGGTTCACCTCTCTCTCCCATGATGTGATCTTTATGTGATCGTGAGCTTTGTATCATGTTGAACAAGTAGATGTTATTATTCAGATATTATGCTACTCCTATGCTTAATTATTATAGTGTACTCTAGTGATGTTATTAAAGTAATCTATTCCTCCTGCCATGGTGTAACGGTGACAGTGCGTGCATCATGGTGGTACTTGGTTTAGGCTATGATTGTGATCTCTTGTGGATTATTAGAATAATTATTGCTATGATAGTTTGAGTGATCTATTCCTCCTTTCATGGTGTAATGTTGACAGTGTGTGCACCGTGTTAGTACTTGGTCTAAGTTGCAATGATTTCTATCTTGAGTTGTGATCTGATTTGGATGTCTCTATGAGTGGTGTTTGTCAAGTACTTGATGAACTTTAAGGGGTGCTTCTGTAGCCACTACACAATGATTAGTGTTATTCAATAGGAGAGTAATTCAGAGTACCATAGTGGAGAGAAGTTGTTTATTTGTTCAATCATGTTATATTGTTGGGAGTGTGTCCACTAGTGAAAGTATGATCCCTAGGCCTTGTTTCCAAGCATTGCACACCATTTACTTGCTGTTTTGTTACTTGTTTGCTCGCAGCGATATTTATTTCACATCACGTTTGCTACTTATAATCATCTATACTACTTGTATTTTACTATCTCTTCGCCGAACTAGTGCACCTATACATCTGACAAGTGTATTGGGTGTGTTGGGGACACAAGAGACTTTCTGTATTGTAATTGCAGGGTTGCTTGAGAGGGATAGCTTTGACCTCTAACCTCCCTGAGTTCGATAAACCTTGGGTGATCCACTTAAGGGAAACTTGCTACTGTTCTACAAACCTCTGCACTTGGAGGCCCAACAAGTGTCTACAAGAATAGAAGTGCGTAGACATCAAGCTCTTTTCTGGCGCCGTTGCCGGGGAGGTAAGGTAAAAGGTACTCGCATCCTCCTGTGTGAGTGCTCGAAGTTATTTCCTTTAGATTCTGCAATTATATCTTTTTGTTTCTTGTTTTTATTTTCACTAGTTAGGCTTAATGGAAAACAACAACAAAAATTAGAGATCTTTATAGTATTTATCTTGAGTTAGGACATGAAGTGTTTGAAGAGAAAATTAAAAAACCTATGGAACTTTATTTGCATGCTAATGGCAATGTTATTAGTATGAACTCTTTGAACACCATTATTGCTAATGCTATGGAAAAGTCTAAGCTTGGGGAAGCTAGTTTTGATGAAAATGATATTTTTAGTTCCCCAGCTTTAGTGGAGAAAGTTTGCTATGATGATATGTTTGATGAATATGCTTTGCGACATAGTAGTTCTCTATCTTGTGATGATATTAAACCTCTAGTTTATGATGGCTATGATGATGAGTATAATATTTTCAGTTCACCTACTATTGAGGATAAAATTAGTTATGATTACAATATGCCTCCTATTTATGATGATTATGGTGATGAGAATAATTATTCTGTTGAATCGGCTCCTACTACTATTGTTCCTGTGGTGAGTATTAATTCTTTTATGCATGTGGCTCATGATAGGGATGCTTTATGTGATAGTTATATTGTTAGTTCTATTCATGATGCTACTGAAAGTTATTATGAGAGAGGGAAACATGGTTTGATGGATCTCAACAATATTAAGTTTCCCATGTTTATGTTGCAAATCTTGAAGTGGCACTTGTTTTATCTATCCATGCTTGCTACTATGTGTCTCGTTGATTTATTTTCTTACAAGATTCCTATGCATAGGAAGTGGTTCAGATATAAATGTCTTTCACATTTGCTTTTTGATGCTCTCTATTGCTTTAAGTTCCTATATGGCGCCTTTGCCTCAAGCTCTTATATGGCGCCCACATGAGCATCTTTGCAAATTACTGCGCCTAGCTCAAAGGCGTTAAAGAAAAGCACTCTTGGGAGATAACCCATTATTTATTTTCAGTACTTTTTCTTTTATTTGAGTCTTGGAAGTTATTACTACTGTAATAACCGCTCCTTATCCTTTTTATTTCGTTTTTGTGCCAAGAGAAACCTCTAATTTGAGTGAGGTAAGATTTGGGGATGTTGCTGTCCTGAAACTGTTTTCGGTGCTGCACCGTAAAAATTCGTATAAATTCTCTGTATATCTTTTGGATCTGCGATTTCTTGTGCATATGCCCCAGGTTATATCCAAACTTTTGTTAGTTGAACACTTTTTGATTTGAGCAACAGAAAATCCCTCAAAAATTTGACCTTTGTCAGCTGTTCAGTTTTGACAGATTTCTGCCAATATTTGTGTTTGCCGCTTTATCGCTTTCTTTTTGAGTTCTTTTGATCATGGAACCTTTTGGGAAGTTGCTACAGTAGTATATGCTTAATATTTGGTGGTTTTAGGTTGAAACCTGAAGCAAAAAGGATTGATTCAATGCTATGCTTACACTAATGTTGCTAATAGATTTGTGTTTAGTTTTGTATGAAGGAAGTTTTCAAGTGTAGGGATTGGAGAATGATGAGATGAGTTGAAGAATGGACAAAAGCTCGAGCTTGGGGATGCCCATGCATCACCCCAAGAAATATCCAAGAAGTACAAGCGTCAAAGCTTGGGGATGCCCCCGAGGCACCCCTTCTTCATCGGCAAAAATCAGGTCACCTTTCAAAACACTATATTTTTATTGCTTCATGCACTATGTGTTTTTCTTGGAGCGTCAGTTGTTTTAGTTTTCTTAGTTAGTTTAGTTTTGTTTGCTGCAATAAATGGTTAGATCACATCATGTTGTTTTGGAGGAGATGAACTCGTTTTTCATTTGCCAAGAACACTCCGTTTTTCACTCTTATCGTTCAATGAGTGTTCTCTTTTTCCGCTACCGCTTTTGGTTTTCGTTTTCGCCTTGATTTGCGTTCAGATCTTCTTATATCTATTTATCAAGGTGTATTTTTTGCCTCTGATCTTTATTGGTTTTCTTCAAAAGAGGTGTCTTAAAAAATTTCAAATGGTGTTGGAAAAGAGAAAAAGCTTTATGCAAAATAGTGGTACAAGAAGGAGCTTGTGTAGACTGCGGCCTAGGCTTTTGCATGTCATGCTTGATGTCTTTTTGATAATATGCTTAGTGGTTTTGCTGTAGCATGACTTGTCTCAAATAACTGAGATTGCTTAATGAGCCTTTGAAAAATCATGCGTTGTTTTTATTGTATGGAAGCATTATTTTGGTTTTCTCCTTGATGCTTTATTTGGGTTGACTTGGCGCATGCTCACACATGTTAGACTCTTACAAAGTCGCCAATAGCCTTCATTATCATTTAGTTTTTGACTTTTGATGCCATCGTATGCTTCTTTTAATGTCACTTTGTCGCTTTGCATGATTATGGCCATTATTGCTCTCTTAGTTGGTCGCTCCCAGTCTTTTGCTAGCCCTCGCCTTGTACTGAGTATGAGCTCTACTCGTGCATCCAACTCCTAAAAGCCAAAGTTTTCCAAAGTGTCCACCATACATACCTACTAGCAATTTGCTATTCCAAGTAAATTTGACTTGCTTTTATTTTCTCTTCAAATTAAACTCTTACCAGTTTTATGCGAAATTCGGTCAGTAAAGCTCTCACGAACCGGAAGGCACACTTTACTTTTTCCTGTTCTTAAAATTTGACATTGTTGTCTCTTATGTTGAGTTGTTATGCTTGCAAGTTGTAAGTTGGATTCTAGCCCATCCATGCTGTCATGGGGCAAGCTTTCAACATTGCACTTCTTATTTGAGTTGATATCATGATCTTTTGTTTATGGATGCCCGCGGTGTGAAATGAATTGAGAATCTTGTAGGGATCATGGAGTTTGTATATGTGTTAGGGAAACGCCGGGCCGCCAATCTAAGCCATGCATAATTCATGGTGGAAATTTGCAGCATACCCATGGTGAACATTCGACGACGCATCTCATAATAAAAAGCTAAACAAAAGGCAAATAAAAGAGATGTCGAGGTGTTCATTGTCTGCTTGTCCTGTCATTTTGGGTTGGGCTTGTTCCATGTCATCGGGCACGGAGGTACCCCATTGGCGGTTCTCAATGATATGCATATACTTACAATGACAAGAGCCTTGCTTGGGACTCTAAGTAAAGTAGCATGAGGTTTGGGTACTCGTATTCACGGGGCACGAGGTTTTCAACTTATGATTTGTCAAGCATATGCATCATAATTGTTCTCGCATTAACTTTAACTATTCAAGATGCTTATGATGGGGGCAATGAGAGCTCAAAGCCGGTAAGTACCATAATTTTTGAAGGTTATAAAACTTGCAATCACTGCTTCCCTCTGCGAAGGGCCTTTCTTTTACTTTTATGTTGAGTCACCACCTTCTTTCTTTATGCACCATTAAGAGAGCATAGTTGTCATTCTTAGTGTGATATGCATTGTCCCAAAGTTCATTGATTGACTCATATTGTTGGTTTCACTTGTTCTTAAATTATTTGTATCTAGTCGCCCTCTTAAACTTGAAGGTGTCCTATGCATTTATGTTTTGCTCTCCATGAAGGACAAGCTGAAAACCATTTGTATGTTTTTCCTTATGATTTGAACACACGTTTGACTTTCATTGTTTCATTTTCATGATCTTTTGTTTGTGTTCATTTTCATGTTTATAACATGGTTGCTAAGTTCCTATTGTCAAGATTATATCTTCATGCCCATGTTTTAAGTTCTTATGATCCCATCTCACAATGCTTACATATATGATCAAGATTGTGTAGGTGCATGTCACCTCAAAAATTATTCTTTTGTTATCACTTACCTACTCGAGGACGAGCAGGAGTTAAGCTTGGGGATGCTGATACGTCTCTGACGTATCCATAATTTTTGATGCTCCATGCTTGTTTTTACACCATTTGCCTATTGTTTTGTTACACTTTGTGGCACTTTTATGCATTTTCCGGAACTAACCTATTAACGAGTTGCCACAGTGCCAGTTCCTTGTTTTCTGCTGTTTTTGTGTTTCAGAAGTGATACACAGGAAATATTCTCGGAATTGGACGAAACAAGTTCCAGAAGTCTTATTTTTTCCGGGAGCATCCAGACATCCGAAAGAGAGCCAGAGAGGGGCCAGGGCCTGCCCTCACACTAGGGTGGCGCGGCCCAGGCCCTGGCCGCACCACCCATGTGTGAGGAGCCCCTGGCTGCCCTCTCGCGATGCCCCTTTGCCTATATAAAGCCTCGGGACGGAAAACCCTAAGAGAGTCGGCAATTTTCCAGAAAGAGTTCCGCAGTTCCGCCGCCGCCGTCGACGAATTTCGGGGGACAGAAGTCTCTGTTCCGGCACCCTGCCGGGACGGGGAAGTGCCCCCGGAGCCATCTCCATCAGTCTCCATCGCCGTCTCCGCCGTCTCCATCGACCTCACCGCCATCTCCATCAACCTTGCTGTCTCCTATGATGAGGAGGGAGTAGTTCATCCCTGGGGCTGAGGGCTCTACCGGTAGCTATGTGGTTCACCTCTCTCTCCCATGATGTGATCTTTATGTGATCCTGAGCTTTGTATCATGTTGAACAAGTAGATGTTATTATTCAGATATTATGCTACTCCTATGCTTAATTATTATAGTGTACTCTAGTGATGTTATTAAAGTAATCTATTCCTCCTGCCATGCTGTAACGGTGACAGTGCGTGCATCATGGTGGTACTTGGTTTAGGCTATGATTGTGATCTCTTGTGGATTATGAGAATAATTATTGCTATGATAGTTTGAGTGATCTATTCCTCCTTTCATGGTGTAATGTTGACAGTGTGTGCACCGTGTTAGTACTTGGTCTAAGTTGCAATGATTTCTATCTTGAGTTGTGATCTGATTTGGATGTCTCTATGAGTGGTGTTTGTCAAGTACTTGATGAACTTTAAGGGGTGCTTCTGTAGCCACTACACAATGATTAGTGTTATTCAATAGGAGAGTAATTCAGAGTACCATAGTGGAGAGAAGTTGTTTATTTGTTCAATCATGTTATATTGTTGGGAGTGTGTCCACTAGTGAAAGTATGATCCCTAGGCCTTGTTTCCAAGCATTGCACACCGTTTACTTGCTATTTTGTTACTTGTTTGCTCGCAGCGATATTTATTTCACATCACGTTTGCTACTTATAATCATCTATACTACTTGTATTTCACTATCTCTTCGCCGAACTAGTGCACCTATACATCTGACAAGTGTATTGGGTGTGTTGGGGACACAAGAGACTTTCTGTATCGTAATTGCAGGGTTGCTTTAGAGGGATAGCTTTGACCTCTAACCTCCCTGAGTTCGATAAACCTTGGGTGATCCACTTAAGGGAAACTTGCTGCTGTTCTACAAACATCTGCACTTGGAGGCCCAACAAGTGTCTACAAGAATAGAAGTGCGTAGACATCAGCGTGCCATTTTTGATGTTAGTGTTGTGTATGTGGCAGACCACCAGTATGGGGTAGTAGTTGTTACTATTGAAGTTCTCTCCACACACCACTAGTAACACACATATTATTGGATTTACCACCATATCACACCTCCACTAGTACAAATAGTAGTGGCATACCCCTATTTTCACCATCTCCACTACGAAAATTTTCAAAAAAAATTAAATAGCACTCTATATTGATGTTATAGAGTCACAATAGAGGATATAGAGCGCTCCCGCTAAATCTATGCACTTTTAACGCTAAATAGAAATGACACTAATATCACGATAAATTATGCTAACATACTAAATTGGGCCAGAAAAGCGCTATTTCTCCCGCTAAGCCCAAATTTAACTGATTTGAAGTTAAAAGTTAGACTTGGTTATTTAATATGTACTAATACACTTCTTTTATTGCTACAATTATCATGGTTCCTGAGTACATGTTTGTATGTTTAATTTTTGAATTTCTTGTCATATTTTGTAGCTAATATGAATATATCATGCCAAATTTTTAGAAGTTTCCTTATTTTGGGGAAATGCAAAATGACTTAGCGGTATTATAGATTACTAAAGCTTTCTTAGAGGCTGGAAAATACTCCCGGTTAAAACCATACCCTGCTATATTTTACTTTGATATTCTTAAAATTGAGAAAAAAAAGTGTGGCCGACGATGCCTCTGGTTTTTGCCATTGTGCAGACAGCTTGTCGCTATGTCCACCATGGCCGTGGTCATCCTCATTGCAGCCCGTCTCGGCGAACATGCATGAGCTCATTGGGGTGATCACTTGTGGAGTCGCATCGACCCACACACGAGCACCGATGGAGGCGGCGGGAGGAGAAAGGGAGAAAGAGGTGAGAGGACGAGGATGATGAGGCAGAGCTCATGACGCCTGAGCGATGATGCTATGATGAGACAAAGGTGATGATGGTCGGTGGTGTTTGAGAAGATAGAGGGAGATAAGAGAAGAGAGGGGGAGGGGAGAATAAGGGAGAACTGAGAACAAGAAGAGAAAAAAAGAGGGGGAGTCCTCCGTATATATATGGTTCCAGTTACTAGTGGCGTGTAATACTTGGGCACACCACTACCCACGTCTTGCACTTACCTGTAACTTTTGTATACGACCTCTAGTTGAACTGAATTTTTTATCTAGATAAAATTTAACATACGAATTTCACGCGCTTTGCTAGTTTTTTATGTTAGGGCATCTAACTCTTCTTTGCAGGAATAGTGCTCCGCGAGTTTACTAGCTAGTGGCGTGGCTATATATACATGCGACTAGTATGTTGCAAAATAGCAGTGTTGTGGCAAGCACATGGTAGTAGTGTACTAAAAACAACTTTCAGTGGTACAGTGCCTGTTAAAAACTTGCAGGACATTTGTATTTTGTTATTAGTGATGTTCTCAAATCTTACCCGACATTGTTATTTGGAATACTAGTGGCGTGAGCAATGTTTGCATGCCACTAGTATGTTATGCCAGATCTGTAGATCCCCATATAGTAGTGGCGTTCCAGTTAGGCAAGATGCCACTAATAGTCTGTTATTAGTGGCGTCTTTTACTAATGTCTTTAAGAACAAAACCTAACATGTTAAACAATATCTATGTGGATGCGGTGGACTATTAGTGGCTTCTTTTACTAATGTCTTTAAGAACAACACCTAACGTGTTAAACAATATCTATGTGGATGAGCCACCACATTTGGTTTAGGCAGAGGGTTCGTCACTTTCACTTTCATGTGGATGGTCTGATTTGCATCCAACAACATAGGCATTATCTTCAAACTTGTTGTATCCCTTGTTTCCTCTGGCCACCGCCACCTGCTCCTCTTCACCATGTTCGGTACTCCCCTTCGGCCACGGTGTGAGCCGCTCACGAACCTAGGACGCTTGATGTCTCTCTGCTCATGGCTAGAGGGACTATTGTGTTGCCTCACCTCATCTCCCTAAACTGACCGCCACCATAGCCGGTCTCGCCGTAGGGCCCTCCCACTAAGCCCGGGGAGCACCGATCCCCTCCAGCCACAACATGCTCCCCCCATCCCGCGCCCACCCCTAAGTATCTTCCTCGCCTCCGTCATCGCCGATGCTGCTGCGTTGAGCTCAACCTCCGGCTTGGTCTACTCACGCCGTCACCATTGCCTGTGGCTGGCTGCGTCGTCTCCGATTCTGGTTCGTCCTTTGCGGCTGAGCATACAAGGTGAAGTTGGACGTGCGGAAAAAAGGCTCTCAGTGTCGTCTCTCTCTCCGATCAATTTTTCTCCGTGTATATCTTTCACCCAACAATCGGCTGAAAAAATATGCCAAAACCAGGCAAATCTGGTAAAGATAGGAAATTTTACTCGTGAAATCAAATTTCATTCACTGGGTTTATTAAACAATATAGCGTGGAAGAAGCCCCCTGGTATATTAATTCAAACTGGATGCCAGGGAGAAATTTTCAACCGCTGAAAGAAAATTCCATTCAGTGGGATTCAAACCCGGCCAATAGCCCATCCACGCAGCAACAACTATGTTGTGACAAATCAGGTAACGTGAAACAAGTTGGAAGAAAGAAACAAGTAATGCGTGATCACATCATAGAATCATCTAGTGTATGTGCACATGAGTTGTCATAGTGCCTCCAAAGCTGACAAAGGAAAGATCGATTTCATCACGTCTGAAATGGACGCATCATGCACGATCGATCGGTGCACGTCAGAGATGGCTCGTGAAACACCCGCTAGCTAGGCTCCAATGGTGCGCTGCAAAGCTAATTTGGAGCCTTTCCATGAACATTCATGGGAGATGGACACCAGCTGGCCTAGCCTAAGTTTGTACTACGTGACTATGCACGCTAGCAAGAAAAACAAACGTCCTGTAAAATCATCGGTGAATGCTCCTGCGTACGGCCAAAATGGATTGTTAGTTTGATCCAACAAACTTGTAAAATCTCACGGTAATAACCGTGCAGTGAACAACCTGCACTGCCGAGGAGGCCACTAATAAATAGACTCCAGAAATCAGAGTCGAGTAGTCCATACGAACGCAAGTGAAACAGAAGGCGCACATCACACCTGAACTGATCATGGCGACCAAGAACAGCAGCGGCAGCACGAACGGCACAGGCTCATCCCACGACGCGCTGCCGTCCCTCCTCGCCGCTGCGCGGCCGTTCCTCCGCGGCGACCTCGCAGCCGTCGATCCGGAGCTCCCCTCGCTTGTGTCCGTCCTCGTCTCCGCCGGCGCCGGTGAGTGCTACCACAAGCACGGCACGTTCCTCGACCACCTCGTGGACACCTACCGTATCCTCCATCTTTGGGGCGCGCCGGACGCCGTGGCCCGCTGCGGCCTCTACCACTCATCCTACTCCAACTCCTACGTCAACCTCGCCATCTTCGAGCCCGACGTGAGCCGCGACCGCGTCCGCGCCATCATCGGCGACGCCGCCGAGCGGCTCGTGCACCTCTTCTGCGTCGTCCCGCGCCACGCTCTCATGCACGACGATCTCCACCTCCGCTACACCGACGCCGAGCTCAGGGACCACCTCGCCGCCGCCGAGGCCTCCCTCGTCAAGGCCGCTGGTGGCAATAAGACGGAGAAGTCGGAGGCGTGGCGGGTGAAGCTGCGGTCGGTGGTGCCGGAGAAGGGCGTGGTCGCGCCGCACATCCGGACGGGGGAGCCGGTGGCGCTGTCGCGGAGGGTGCTGGCGGTGTTCGTGCTGATGACCGTGGCCGACTTCAGCGACCAGTACACGGACTACCAGGACAAGCTATTCGGCAACGAGGACGGACGCATGGAGTTCACCGGCGACAACTGGGCCGCGCTCTGGCCAGGCACCGGCAAGCCGGGGCTGTGGATGTGCGCCATGTCCAGGCTCGCCGCCATCTACCGCCTTATCGCCACCGACGAGCGCCTCCGCCGCATGGAAGAAGATGCCATCGACGACATGGAAGACCAGGACGCGGGGCTGGAGCTCACCATTCCGCCAGTGTTCGACCGCTGCAGCAAGGTGCTGGATCCCGAAGAACAGATCGCGGCGAGGGACCTGTACTGGGAGGCGATCTGCAGCAACGTGAAAGTCGGCGACGGGGACTGGACGGAGATAGAGTCGCTGCTGCGTCGGAGCATCCAGAAAAATCCGTTCGTCGGTGAGCCGTGGCTGGTTCTGGCGCAGGTGCTTCTAAACGGCGGCGGGAGGTGGGAAGAGGCGGCCGCAGCGGCGGAGGAGGGGCTGAGGCTGGTGCTAGAGTGGGGAAGCAGCTGGGACAAGAGGATGTCATGGGAAGGATGGGTGTCGTGGGGAAGAGTGATGAGGGACAAGGCCAAAGACAAGGAGTGGCCGCGCTCAGCGTGGGGCATCATCAACCTCGGACTCGTCAAGCAGCTCCACTAGAACTAATTAATTAACCAGGCTGGCTGCCTGGCTCCTACTCCATGCATCTCCCTACCGAGCTTCCATCGGCAGCATCGACAAGGGAGGCGGATAGAAGTGTGGCCTAGTCATCGAGCTCTATATATCATGCCTCTGTCTATCATCGGGTAAAACTTAATAACTATTGTAGTGAGTGCGTTAAGCCGTAGTGCATGGTGCCATGGTGTCTTATAGAATAAACTGGATCATGAATCTTTCTGAAAAATATATTGAAAAAACTTAGAAGTACGAACATTTTATAATTCAGAACTAATACAATGACATAACTACTTTCCTTTACTCCATTTTCTCTAGATTACCTTCTTCAGAAGATGCAAAAAATTCTGCTCACATCTAAGGCCCACATCTTCTACTCTTACATATAACTCTGCTCTAATATAAAGATCACGTTCTCGAAGGTACAAGTCTTGCACCGTACTTGTTTCAAAAAAGCCCTCCGGCCGGTCTGGCCGGCGTAAGGAGGGGTGGGGAACCCAATCTATGTGTGGAGGTTTTAGTAAAAGTGGTATTTTTTTAGTAGATTAAGTTAGGGTTTGGTAGCCATCTTCTTTTGGTCTCCATGTCAATGGAGATGGCATCGTCTACAATAATTGATCTTCGGTTCTTCCTTCGACGACGAGATCTTCGTCCCGGCGTCAATGGCAGTGTTGGAAGATTAAAGTTCTCTAGGTATGATTCTTCAGATCTTGCTTCGCCAGATCGATCTTGGATCTTTTCTCATGGTCGCCGCGAGGAGTATTATCCTCACAATAATCTTCCCGGCTGCTACATCCTCGACAATGGTGATTCGTACTCTCGACTCCCCAGTGACGTCGACTAAGTTGTTCAGTTATTTTGTCCTGACATGCTGATGCTGGTACTCTTGCCGATGTTGATTGATTACTTTAATGGCTACGCGCGTGCACATAGCCTTGGCACTGCGGCTAAAATTAAAATTATGGGAGAACCTTCGTTGGTATTTACAGGTTTATGGTTTGGTTTTGTTCGGCTGCCTTCTGAAAAATACAAGATTACGTCATGGAAGAAGAACGAGTTTGAAGAGCTCAAAGATTTGCTCGTTTCTTTTAGACTTTATTTTGTAATTGCTGGAGACAGCTTATGTATCTCTACCATGTATTATTTACTCTTATAAATATATATGGTATTTATTGTCAAAAAAAAAGCCTTGCACCGTTGAGCATTTGCTGATGGCTAAACCAGGTCAGTATGAAGTGCAACACTGAAACTAAGAATGTCCCTCGTGACAAAGCCGAGCACAAGCGTCATCTCAGAAATATGGAAGGATCAGAACCAACATTGGCGAAATTATAGTATACAAAGTCCTGTTAGAACTCACACTAATATGTAAGGAAATTCCATCGTGAAAGCGCACCAAAATGTGCTAGTACGAAGACGCAGTGGACCAGATAAAGTATCCCCATGGCAGAATTTGATACTGAGATTGTCGACTGTTTGGATGACTTCCTTAATGCAAACGCACCTGAAAGTTCTGCTGTGGAGGAGGAGAGAAATGGGGAGACACGGGTGAGGATCCGGAGGAGAACACGAAGCAGTACTATACGATACTTTGTTTGCGGCGCAGAAACCCCTTCATTCACAAACAGAGGTTACAACAACTAGATGCCATCGCACAGCTAATGGAATTTAAGAGAGACATGTACCTCATAAGAGATGGATTCGATGATCTTCTGGCTGTCGTTGGCAGCCTTCTCCCGAAAGGCCACCTCTTGACGAAGAGCATGTACGAGTCGACCAAAATCCTTCGTTCACTTAAGATGTCATATGAGCATATACGTTGTCCAAAGGGATGCATGCTATATATAAAAGAACATGCAGACACAAAATATTGTATCTATTTTAATTTCTCTAGATATTTTGAGGTTGACGCCGCCGGTGATGGTCAGAAGAGGCGGACTGGGGTTGCCCAAAATATCCTCCGGTACCTTCCGTTCAAACCGAGGATTCAACGCCTTTTCATGACCAAGGAATCTGCACAACATATGCGATGACCTGCACTGGGGGTAAAGGTACCGTGACAAGATGTTGCATCCATCAGATGGTCAAGCATAGAACTCGTTTGTAAGAAAACAACCAGTGAAAGTGGGTAACCCAAGGAGTATAGCAGTTACGATATCAACCGATGGGTTAAATCCATATGGTATGTCCGCCATAGTATACAACTGTTGACCCATGTTTGTCATTCCATCGAACCTCCCTTGGTGTCTACACGAGATGAAATAACATTTTTGTGTCGATGATTATCCCAGGACGTAAATACTCAGGGAAGAACATGAACATCTATTTGGAACCGTTGTTTTATGACATGTTAATTCCTGGAGCGACCGTGAGGAACGAACATATGACACTGCAACAAAGGAACACATCGATATGTATGTCTGGTTCCACACATCCTTGCATGACCTAACATCACGTATCTCTGTCGGCTGGTGTATTAACTATTGTCAGTCAATCCTCAAAATTCTATTAATAGTCTATTAAGAAATTATTTTCCATTTGCTAGCTTTTCCCGCCTGCACCCTATCAATTTCCACCTAGTGCTGGGCATCCCGCTTCGCAAAGCCCCCGGAGATAACTCATGCAGGAGGTCAACCTCACGTCACCAATAAAGCCTCATCTGGCAGATGTTCTAGAATGTGAGTTTTCCTACCCTTGCGCTCCTATCGTGCCTCCATATTGCTTCATTGTACAAATTTAATTTTATAGAATTTAGTCCATAGTAATGGTCCATAATATAGACCTAGTCCATAATAGAGCAAGAGCACATCATAATCTTGCCATATTGCTTCTTAGTGCACTTGTGAAAATTTAGTCCATAGACCTAGTCCGTAATATAGAATTTAGTTTTATAACAAATTTTTCCTTGTCAAAATTACAACAAGTGGTGTTGGAGTATACTCATTCTTGTAATAGATATCACATATTAAGTTGGTAAAATTTGCAACCAAGGGATACGGGGAGGACTAGTAAACCGAAACAGAGGTAGTAATTTTTCTCTCTTGTGCTATGCACTTTATAAGTCAACAACTTCTCCATATTAGTGCTAATCAGAATACATGCATATGCAAGTAAATATGTATTGTTAAAGGACTTCATTGATCTAGTTTATTTTTAACATGTCACAGATTTACTTACCCCTATTTCTTCTTAAACGGATCAGGTACATTCCAAAAGACCAGCTATTGTGACATTTTTGGTACTGCATAAGTCACTTTTTTAGTCAATAGTGTTTTATAAAGTGCTGCTAAAATAGAAGACAAGATGGATGAACGCAAAGGTCCTGTCGATTTTTTTACACGAAGACCATTGCAGATCTACTCTTAGGAATCAATCATGAAGAAAATACGTATCCAAGATAATCTAAATATTTCACTAGGAATTCAATCTATGTCGACATGCACGTATACATGTCGTATATGAAATATACAATAAAAATAAATAAGTTTTGCTGATTATTTGCATGCAATGTTGATATATACATTCTTCATGGGTCCATTGGTGATGGTAGATGCATTTCAAAACCGTATGCCAAGCACATGGCAGGAACAACGAACAAACGTATGTAATATAAGCTAACACATACCACTGCTTGTACTGAAACGATTGTGATCTTCCAAGTACGCATATGATTAAGTAGAAAAAATTCTTAATTTTTTATATGACCAAACGCGTGGGTATAATTTTCCATATTGCACACGGTTATAAAAGCCTTCTGCATAATACATGTCAATCGCACACCTCGGTATGGAGATGGTTTTTTCAACCATTTATGGCGGGCAAATTCGTCCATATGTGAAGACCTGTTCTGTACTAGTAACTCATCGCATAGATTGTCAAGGGGAAGGGAACTCAATGGTGTTTTCTCTTGTCAAACATAGAAGGACGTTCAAGGAAATTTCCAGTACCGTTGACGCAAAGCTCTATACAGGTCCCAAGTCACAAGCCCATTTGAGAATCTCCGCACCAATCACTGAGCTTCAGCTTTGTCGTCACCTTCATTTTTGCAAGCTAGAGTCCATTTGAACACCACCAGTCCGGATTCCTACAGTTTTGTATACATATCCTACTTAAGCCATTACCAAAAGAAGTGTACATGTCTTTTGAAACATTGGAGCTTAGTGGTTTAAAACTACTGAAACATCAAGCGTGCCCAATAAATGAGAATTCTTGATGCCTCCTACTCTCATAAATTTATAGTGTGGTTAGAATTCTCTAGCATGGAAACCAACAAGGTAAACATGATTACAGGCATAAGGTTATCCTTGGCACATCACAACATTGTGCTTATGAAATCATATTCTTTTTCAGTTTCCATCAAAGCTTTCCACTGTTATCATTACTTTTGATCTTTGGCACATCACAACATCGATATGTAAGCAACTTTATAAGAGGTGCGCCCAACGGCCTTGGCAAAGGGATACAAAGGTATTTCAATATTTGCTGGTGCATCAATAATGTTGCATTCATTGGGTGTAAATGGTACCTACTAAATTAAGAAAGGTTACGATCTTCAAAGTGTTGTTGGAAAGAACAGATGACCATAGTTTGACATTCAAAACTACTATGCATCCCATGTTTCTTGTATGATATTTCTGTTCGACTCAGATCATACGGTCTACATGGCTGGATAGAGCATGGGATACCATCAGATCGTGCATCCTACATGTATCGGACACAAAATGTCGTATCTGTAACGGTTTCTTTTGACATTTATATTTTTAAACTAGAAGATGCCCCGCGCGTTGCAGCGGAAAATTCTATAGTTAAAAAGTCTTCATTGATGTGACTACAAATAAGCCTATACTGAAATATTGCACTATTTTCAATTTATAGAACATAATTCACAATTATGAAATAAAGTAGTTTTGGATCTAGAAAACTAGTCCTTACTGAATTGCAAACATAATATGTCTTCCATCAAAGCAGTGACAAAGAATAGAGCAACCGAGCTGATAAGAATCTAAGATCTCTCACATAGGATGAATCATGTAGATTGTGCCTTGCAATGATCGAACTTAGCCTTACAAAGTACCAGTGAAACACATCAAAGTCAAGGTGTATGAACCCATTAAATGAGTAAAGTGAGGTGACTTGAGGATGCAACTCGTCAGGCAGCACAGGAAAGAATAACAACATGAGATCTCCATGACCAAAGGAATCATGTTACCTGATTGCAGTAAAGTTCGACAAAATTATACAACATTTGTGTAAATATCTCATAACTTAATGAAGAATCAATACATTGTAGAGCTGTGTATTGGTGTGGCTGACCAAGGATGTAGCTTGTGCATGTGTTTTTCGGGTTGAAGTGCGGAAAAGGTCACTTTATCTAGATTACCTCAGTTACAAAAAACATTTATTTATTCATCAAAAAAGTAATTAAATAGTATTTGGCAACTTGATCAAGGATTCTGAAGATTGCATGCTACATGTACGTATCTCTTTAATTCTCTTTTGATAGACTGAATGCAGTGGTCCATGAAATTAATAACCTCTGGTAAATCAATGTACTATCTTCTACTATCTCATCTTGAGAAATTGTATTCTTGCCCTTCATGAATATGTGAGTGAACCAAGTTGAGCTGGTCTTCCATAAAGTCAAAAGTCTGTAGGAACAAATATTCAGAACTGCAAAGTTAAAAGATGGAATGAGAGCAAGAGAAAGAGGCAAATGGATGAATGCAATGGCGAGATAGTACTCCAGGTAGGCACTGTAAATTTTTTACTGAAATTAGGATTGATGGGCTCCTATATTACGTGTTGCTTCAACGTATCCCGAGAAAGTTTGGTGGTCGTGATAGCAAGGTACGAACATGACGTGTTCTCGTACAATATCACTGGGGATGAAATCTAGCGGAGAGATAGACTATCCGGGGAAGGAGCTAACAGCAGTACCTGGAAATGTAGGCGTTGTAGCACATTGCCTCGGATGAAATCTCGTTGATAAATAAAGATCAGGTTGAAGCGCAACAGTACCGGTGGGATGAAATCCCCATTCATCGACTCATCGAGAATTTAGACGGACACCTCTACATTATGCAAAAGAAATTTTTGTCTACTGCGAGGAGTAAGCTTGGGGTTGTAGGAATTTAAATCCTAGATTTTGAGACTACAGTGGGGAGACAAAAGGAGGAATCTCTCTTAAGGACGTGGGGGAATTGATGTGGCTTTTTCTTGAAGTCAATTAATGATGAATTGGTGGGAGAGAAGAGGACACATGCGTTACAGCTAGAAGAGAAAATGATACACATCTTGACACAAACTGATGATGATGTGGCTTAAGGAAACGATTTATTATTGAGTTGGAGGTGTTTCTCTATGAAAAAATAGGATCAAATATGAGAATTCGGTGAGGTGGCAGGTTAATGATGTGGCATGCTTGCATGTTGAGAGAAAATCATGTAGTGGGGGCTCCTATTTAGATATAGAAGATTAGTGAGTACATTTAGATAACATATTCTTCACATTGAGCTAAGTTCGTTTATTTTTCGAGCAACATATTAAAAACTACTATATTAGCAAATGAAACGATGAATACTTAACTAGGAAATGTTGTTCATCCTCAATGTAATAGTCGGCAAAAGAAAGCGTGATTACTGAGTGGATAACTGCCTATTTACCGCCGTGACTAGTTAAGTTGATTCATTAGAAAATATTAGATATATTACAAGACATGCATACTAAGTTACTAACAACTAATATACAATATGACTAACGGAAACTCCATATGGAGGCCGAGCTACATGTAGCTCGGTATCCTGACCTTTGTACTCGGTTTGTGATTTGCGCCATGGTTGTATACTGCTGCTGTATATGGTGTATTCTCTCTTTTAAATGTTTCCCTTTTAAATGTTTGTAGTGTCAGATGTATAGATTTTGGCATAGCTGCCGGTCCAGGTTGAGAGGCAGTGGTTAAGGTTAAGGGGCAGCTGACAACACTGTGCGGCCTAGTACACCGCACACAGCTTTAAAAATTAACACTTTTCCCAGACAAATAAGTCGTTTATCAATAATATTTTTACAAATATATTCTTTTTTTGTTTTCTCAGTATAAAAACATACAAAACATGGATGAAATCAAAACAGCCGCTTGCTGGATGTGTTCTATGGATGGCCTTTCAGGCCGCAACTAGAACACATGGGCAACTTCTTGCAAGAATGAGGGCAGGTAGTGCTCCTCTCGTGATATCTTGATGCTTCAGGTGAATGTGGCAACAGACAGTCCTTGTGCGTGGTGAATGACCAGCCCGTTGGGAACCCCAAGAGGAAGGTATGATGAGTGCAGCGGCTAGTTTTCCCTTAGTTAAGAAACCAAGGTTTAATATCGTTCTTGAAGAAGAGAGATGGTGACGACTGAAGGTGTTTGTGGAACCTGCACACACACAAACAAATACTTTGTCCCCAACTTGCGATGAGGTTGTCAATCTCACCGGTTTGCTTGAAACAAAGGTTATGAGTGTATCGAGTGGAAAACAGTAGTAATACGCGAGTAAAGTAAACATGTGATTGCAATATGATTAAAATAGGACCGGGGTCCACAGTTCACTAGTGGTGTCTCTCCATAGATAAATAACATGCTGGGTAAACAAATTACAGTTGGGCAATTGATAGAATAAAGATAACGTGATATGTCAAGAAGATCACTATGAGATTCACTCTGGGCATTACAACAAAATACATAGACCGCCATCCAACTGCATTTGTGACTAATAATCCACCCCCGGGGATATCATCCGAACACCCCAAAAGTATTAAGTTGCGAACAACAGATAATTGCATTAAGCAAAGTGTGTAATGTAAACAAAGCATATGCCCTTGAGCATATGAATGTTGTTTTCTCCCTAGTAGCAACAGCACATCTACCACCTTAGAGGTTTCTGTCACTCCCCCAGGTGAAATAGAGACATGAACCCACTATCGAGCATAAATACCCCCTCTTGGAGTCACTAGCAACTACTCGGCCAAGATAGCTACTAACAACGGAGAGCATGCAAGATCATAAACAACATAGAGAAAACAAAAGATATAATTCAGTACAGCAACTTAATCATAAACACCAATATTCATCGGATCCCAACAAACCAACATCATAGAATTACATAACGGTGATCTCAATCATGTAGGGCAGCTCATGAGATCTAAACATGAAGCACATGGTGGAGAAGACAACCATTTAGCTACTGCTATGGACCCATAGTCCAAGGTAGACTACTCACTCATCGCTCCGGAGGCAAGCATGGCGATGAAGAAGACCTCCGGTGGCGATTCCCCTCTCCGGCAGGGTGCCGGGAAGAGCTTCTGGACCCTCCCGATCTTCGGGTCGACGGCGGCGGCGGATCGCGATGTATTCTGGAAAACTGATCGGGCCTTAGGTTTTTCTCGTCGGGGGGTACTTATAGGCGAAAGGGCGATGTCAGAGGGGAGACCACGGCCCCTCACGTGGGCCCGGCACGGCTAGGGGGGTGGCCGCGCCGCCCCTGTGTGTGGGGGCCATGTGGCCCCCCTCCGTCAGGTCTTCGGATGTTTGGGAGCTTCCCCGTAAAATATGACTTCAGGAACTTGTTTCGTCCAATTCCGAGAATATTTCCTGTGTATCACTTCTGAAACACAAAAACAGCAGAAAACAGGAAACTGGCACTGTGGCACTTCGTTAATAGGTTAGTTCCGGAAAATGTATAAAAGTACCACTAAGTGTAACGAAACAATAGGCAAATGGTGTAAAAACAAGCATGGAGCATCAAAAATTATAGATACGTTTGAGACGTATCAAGCATCCCCAAGCTTAACTCCTGCTCGTCCTCGAGTAGGTAAGTGATAACAAAGAATAATTTTTGAGGTGACATGCACCTACACAATCTTGATCATATATGTAAGCATTGGTGAGCTGGGATCAATAGAACTTAAAACATGGGCATGAAGATATAATCATGACAATAAGAAACTTAGCAACCATGTTGTAAACATGTAAATGAACACAAACAAAAGATCATGATAATGAAACAATGAAAGTCAAACGTGTGTTCAAATCATAAGGAAAAACATACAAATGGTTTTCAGCTTGTCCTTCAAAGAGAGCAAAACATAAATGCATAGGACACCTCAAAGTTTAAGAGGGTGACTAGATACAAATAATTTAAGAACAAGTGAAACCAACAATATGAGTCAATCAATGAACCTTGGGACAATGCATATCACACTAAGAATGACAACTATGCTCTCTTAATGGTGCATAAAGAAAGAAGGTGGTGACTCAACATAAAAGTAAAAGAAAGGCCCTTCGCAGAGGGAAGCAGTGATTGCAAGTTTTATAACCTTCAAAAATTATGGTACTTACCGGCTTTGAGCTCTCATTGCCCCCATCATAAGCATCTTGAATGGTTAAAGTTAATGCGAGAACAATTATGATGCATATGCTTGACAAATCATCAGTTGAAAACCTCGTGTCCCGTGAATACGAGTACCCAAACCATGCTAATTTACTTAGAGTCCCAAGCAAGGCTCTTGTCATTGTAAGTATATGCATATCATTGAGAACCGCCAATGGGGTACCTCCGTGCCCGATGACATGGAACAAGCCCACACCAAAATGACAGGACAAGCAGACAATGAACACCTCGATATCTCTTTTATTTGCTATATTGTTTAGCTTTTTATTGTGAGATGCATCGTCGAATGTTCACCATGGGTATGCTGCAAATTTCCACCATGAATTATGCATGGCTTAGATTGGCGGCCCGGCGTTTCCCTAACACATATAAAAACTCCATGATCCTCACAAGATTCCCAATTCATTTCACACAGCGGGCATCCATAAACAAAAGATCACGATATCAACTCAAAAAGAAGTGCAATGTTGAAAGCTTGCCCCATGACAGCATGGCTGGGCTAGAATCCAACTTACAACTTGCAAGCATAACAACTCAGCATAAAAGACCACAATGTCAAAATTTTAAGAACATGAAAAAGTAAAGTGTGCCTTCCGGTTCGTGAGAGCTTTACTGACCGAATTTCGCATAACACTGGTAAGAGTTTAATTTGAAGAGAATATAAAAGCAAGTCAAATTTACTTGGAATAGCAAATTGCTAGTAGGTATGTATGGTGGACACTTTGGAAAACTTTGGCTTTTAGGAGTTGGATGCACGAGTAGTGCTCATACTCAGTACAAGGCGAGGGCTAGCAAAAGACTGGGAGCGACCAACTAAGAGAGCAATAATGGCCATAATCATCCAAAGCGACAAAGCGACATTAAAAGAAGCATACGATGGCATCAAAAGTCAAAAACTAAATGATCATGAAGGCTAATGGCGACTTTGTAAGAGTCTAACATGTGTGAGCATGCGCCAAGTCAACCCAAATAAAGCATCAAGGAGAAAACCAAAATAATGCTTCCATACAATAAAAACAACGCATGATTTTTTTCAAAGGCTCATTAAGCAATCTCAGTTATTTGAGACAAGTCATGCTACAGCAAAACCACTAAGCATACTATCAAAAATACATCAAGCATGACATGAAAAAGCCTAAGCCACAGTCTACACAAGCTCCTTCTTGTACCACTATTTTGCACAAAGCTTTTTCTCTTTTCCAACACCATTTGAAATTTTTATAAACACCTCTTTTGATGAAATCCAATGAAGATCAGAGGCAAAAATACAACTTGATGAGAAGATATGACAAGATCTGAACGCATATCAAGGCGAAAACGAAAAACCAAAAGCAGTAGCAGAAAAAGTAGAACGCTCGATTTTTAATAAGAGTGAAAACTAGAGCGTTCTTTGCAAATGAAAACGAGTACATCTCCTCCAAAGGAAATTTGTTTGGGTCCAACCATTTATTGCAGCAAACAAACAAACTAAGAAAACTAGAACAACGGACGCTCCAAGAAAAACACATAGTGCATGAAGCAATAAAAATATAGTGTTTTGAAAGGTGACCTGATTTTTGCCGATGAAGAAGGGGTGCCTCGGGGGCATCCCCAAGCTTTGACGCTTGTACTTCTTGGATATTTCTTGGGGTGATGCATGGGCATCCCCAAGTTTGAGCTTTTGTCCATTCTTCAACTCATCTCATCATTCTCCAATCCCTACACTTGAAAACTTCCTTCATACAAAACTAAACATAATTCTATTAGCAACATTAGTGTAAGCATAAAATATATTCAACCTCTTTTAGCTTCAGGTTTCAACCCAAAACCACCACATATAAAGTATATACTACTGTAGCAACTTCCACAAGAGTTCCATGATCAAAAAGAACTCAAAAGAAAGCGATAAAGTGGCAAAAACAAATATTGGCAGAAATCTGTCAAAACTGAACAGCTGATAATGGACGAATTTTTGAGGGATTTTCTGTTGCTCAAATCAAAAAGTGTTCAACTAAGAAAAGTTTTGATATAACCTGGGGCATATGCACAAGAAATCGCAGGTCCAAAAGATAAACAGAGAATTTTCACGAATTTTTACGGTGCAGCACCGAAAACAGTTTCAGGACAGCAATAACCCCAAATCTTTACCTCGCTCAAATTAGAGGCTTCTCTTGGCACAAAAACGAAATAAACAAGATAAGGAGCGGTCATTACAGTAGTAATGACTTCCAAGACTCAAATAAAAGAAAAAGTACTGAAAAGTAAACAATGGGTTATCTCCCAAGAGTGCTTTTCTTTAACGCCTTTGAGCTAGGCGCAGAAAAGTGCGAATCAAGTAATATCAATAGATGAAGCATCAAGCTCATAATTTGCTCTAAGAATAGAGTCAAAAAGCAATTTCTTTCTTTTCCTAGGGAAGTGTTCCATACCTTTCTTTAGTGGAAATTGATACTTGATAGTGCCTTCCCTCATATCAATGATAGCACCTACAGTTCGAAGAAAGGGTCTTCCCAAAATAATAGGACATGAAGCATGGCATTCAACGTCCATAACAAGGAAATCAACGGGAACAAGGTTATTGTTAACCACAATAAGAACATCATTAATCCTTCCCAAAGGTTTCTTCTTAGCAACATCAGCAATAGGAACATCAAAATAACACTTTTCAAGTGGTGGTAAATCAAGCATGTCATAAATCTTTCTAGGCATAATAGAAATACTAGAACCTAGATCACATAAAGCATGGCAATCATAACCATTAACATGCATATCAATGATGGGTTCCCAACCATCTTCTAACTTCTTGGGAACAGAGGCTTTTTACTTCAACTTTTCATCCCTAATCTTTATGAGAGCATTGGTAATATGCTTAGTAAAAGCAATATTTAAAGAACTAGCATTGGGAGTCAAAGCAAGCTTTTGCAAGAACAAAATAACTTCAGATATATTGCAGCCATCAACATCAAAATCATTAAAGGAAATAGAGCTATCATCTCCCACACTCCGAAAAATTTCAGCACTCTTTTGAGAAAAAGTTTTGGCAGTTTTAGGCTTTTTAACACAAGGAGTGGGAGTTTTCTCTACACCAATCAAAGTAAAAGGGTTGCTATCAGTAGGAGCAACATCATTAGAGGTAGTAATAGTACATACCTTCATCTCTCTAGCCATCTCATCTTCTCTTTCCCACCTGGCATGCAATTCCGCTAACAATCTAATATTTTTATCAATTCCAACTTGGGTAGCATTAGCGGCAGCAACAATATTGCTCACATTCACATCATTAGGAAACACTTTTAATTTCAGAAGTTCAACATCCTGAGCAAGGCTATCAACTTTAGAAGCAAGAATATCAATTTTGCCTAACTTTTCCTCAACGGACTTGTTAAAAGCAGTTTGCTTACCGATGAAGTCCTTGAGCATTACCTCAAGCTCGGAGGGCACGGCCCTAGTGTTGTTGTAGGAATTACCATAAGAGTTACCATAACCATTACCATTGGTAGAAGGATACGGCCTATAATTATTACTAGCAAAATTGTTCCTATAAGCATTGTTATTTCTAATGAAATTCACATCAACTTGCTCTTCTTGAGCAACCAGAGAGGCCAAAGGAACATTATTAGGATCAACATGAGTCCTATCATTAGCAAGCATAGCCATAATGGTATCAATCTTATCATTCAAGGAAGAGGTTTCCTCAACAGAATTTACCTTCTTACCTTGTGGAGCTCTCTCGGTGTGCCATTCGGAATAATTTACCATCATGTTGTCGAGTAGCTTTGATGCGGCGCCCAAGGTAAGGGACATAAAAGTGCCTCCAGCAGCTGAATCAAGTAGGTTCCTTGAAGAAAAATTCAGTCCTGCATAAAAAGTTTGGATAATCATCCAAGTAGTCAGTCCATGAGTGGGGCAATTCTTTACCATAGATTTCATTCTTTCCCAAGCTTGAGCAACATGTTCATTATCAAACTGAGTAAACTTCATAATATTGCTACGCAACGATATAATCTTAGCAGGAGGATAATATCTACCAATAAAAGCATCCTTACACTTAGCCCATGAATCAATACTATTCTTAGTCAAAGACAGCAACCAATCTTTAGCCTTTCCTCTCAAAGAAAAAGGAAACAACTTGAGCTTAATAATATCACTATCAACATCCTTATATTTCTGCATCTCACAAAGCTCAACAAAATTGTTGAGATGAGCTGCAGCATCTTCAGTACTAGCACCAGAAAATTGCTCTTTCATAACAAGGTTCAATAAAGCAGGCTTGATCTCATTAAAGGTGGTAGCAGGAACAGTTGGTGCAATAGGAGTGCAGATAAAATCACTATTGTTCGTGCTAGCAAAGTCACACAACTTGGTGTTTTCAGGATTGGCCATTTCAGCAAAACGAAAGTAAACAAGTAAAAACAGCTACCAAGGATTCTAATTTTTTTGGGTTTTTGATATAAAAAGCAATGCGGGTAAAATAAAATAAAGTAAAGCAAAACAAATAACAAAGTAAAGAATGTGTGTGCGAAGAACTCCCCTCGCAGAAGTCTTCTCTCTTCCCCGGCAACGGCGCCAGAAAAGTAGCTGATGCTTCAGGTGAATGTGGCAACAGACAGTCCTTGTGCGTGGTGAATGACCAGCCCGTTGGGAACCCCAAGAGGAAGGTATGATGAGTGCAGCGGCTAGTTTTCCCTTAGTTAAGAAACCAAGGTTTAATATCGTTCTTGAAGAAGAGAGACGGTGACGACTGAAGGTGTTTGTGGAACCTGCACACACACAAACAAATACTTTGTCACCAACTTGCGATGAGGTTGTCAATCTCACCGGTTTGCTTGAAACAAAGGTTATGAGTGTATCGAGTGGAAAACAGTAGTAATATGCGAGTAAAGTAAACAGGTGATTGCAATAAGATTAAAATAGGACCGGGGTCCACAGTTCACTAGTGGTGTCTCTCCATAGATAAATAACATGCTGGGTAAACAAATTACAGTTGAGCAATTGATAGAATAAAGATAACGTGATATGTCAAGAAGATCACTATGAGATTCACTCTGGGCATTACAACAAAATACATAGACCGCCATCCAACTGCATT
This sequence comes from Dactylis glomerata, assembly GCA_007115705.1. Classification (NCBI taxonomy): domain Eukaryota; kingdom Viridiplantae; phylum Streptophyta; class Magnoliopsida; order Poales; family Poaceae; genus Dactylis; species Dactylis glomerata. Next base: position 2,239,585 of record QXEO01000044.1, on the reverse strand, counting down.
TATGACTAATAATCCACCCCCGGGGATATCATCCGAACACCCCAAAAGTATTAAGTTGCGAACAACAGATAATTGCATTAAGCAAAGTGTGTAATGTAAACAAAGCATATGCCCTTGAGCATATGAATGTTGTTTTCTCCCTAGTAGCAACAGCACATCTACCACCTTAGAGGTTTCTGTCACTCCCCCAGGTGAAATAGAGACATGAACCCACTATCGAGCATAAATACCCCCTCTTGGAGTCACTAGCAACTACTCGGCCAAGATAGCTACTAACAACGGAGAGCATGCAAGATCATAAACAACATAGAGATAACAAAAGATATAATTCAGTACAGCAACTTAATCATAAACACCAATATTCATCGGATCCCAACAAACCAACATCATAGAATTACATAACGGTGATCTCAATCATGTAGGGCAGCTCATGAGATCTAAACATGAAGCACATGGTGGAGAAGACAACCATCTAGCTACTGCTATGGACCCATAGTCCAAGGTAGACTACTCACTCATCGCTCCGGAGGCAAGCATGGCGATGAAGAAGACCTCCGGTGGCGATTCCCCTCTCCGGCAGGGTGCCGGGAAGAGCTTCTGGACCCTCCCGATCTTCGGGTCGACGGCGGCGGCGGATCGCGATGTATTCTGGAAAACTGATCGGGCCTTAGGTTTTTCTCGTCGGGGGGTACTTATAGGCGAAAGGGCGATGTCAGAGGGGAGACCACGGCCCCTCACATGGGCCCGGCGCGGCCAGGGGGGTGGCCGCGCCGCCCCTGTGTGTGGGGGCCACGTGGCCCCCCTCCGTCAGGTCTTCGGATGTTTGGGAGCTTCCCCGTAAAATATGACTTCAGGAACTTGTTTCGTCCAATTCCGAGAATATTTCCTGTGTATCACTTCTGAAACACAAAAACAGCAGAAAACAGGAAACTGGCACTGTGGCACTTCGTTAATAGGTTAGTTCCGGAAAATGTATAAAAGTACCACTAAGTGTAACGAAACAATAGGCAAATGGTGTAAAAACAAGCATGGAGCATCAAAAATTATAGATACGTTTGAGACGTATCATATCTTCACTGGCCTCTAGTGCAAGTGGAGAGGCTTTTCTTTGCTTCTTTAATACAGACTAGTAAAATGCCCGTGCGTTGCTACGGGTGAACTATAGATAAATGAATAAAAAAGTTGACTAAGTGACATGCATAATGTTAATAGAACTTTGTTCTCTCTTAAAGTGAATTCTTCAAATGAGAAGTAGATAGCTACCTAGCTAGGTGCTAGGCACTGCAGTGCTAGTAATATTATTTAATCAGTATTCTTCAAACAGTTAAACACAATGGTAATATTATTTAATCAGTGTAAACACCGGATGGTTTGGTTTATATCTAGACAAGGGGATCCCCTTTCTATAATCCTAGCATCACAAGGCTCACTGAATGGCCGAGCATAATGATTTTTGCAAGCACGGTGACCCTTTTTACACAATTACGGTTCAAAGCACCACAGATCTTCTAGCCTCAAAGCTCGGCTGAGATAAGATGGACATATTGCTACAAGCCGGATCCAACTTGCTGGACGGTAAACTCATTTTATTTTTATAGTGAAATGCTCGTGCATTTCCACAGTCTATAGAAAAGACAACATATAATTCAACTTTAAATAATGAAACTTCTGGACAACATATAATTCAACTTTCAAATAATGAAACTTCTGTGCGCGTACGATAGTTGTACGATGAGCTAATCCAACGTTCCATTTTCCTTTCCCACACATACGGATGGTTTGATGGCACACATTCTACAAATCAGACATAAACCGTCTAGGCATTTTGATAAGCCATAATTATTTAGAAACCATCTTACATTTCAATATTTATTTTGGGAAGGCATAATTTCCCAACCACATCAACTCATAACAAAACTTTCTTTTTTATGGCACACATCATACTCATCAGACATAAACCTTTGCAGTCATGGCAGCTCTCTTTAATCTATTATATTATTAAAACAACAAACAACGTACGGTATAGATTTGTTAGAAATTGACAAATCAATAACAACGGCCGAGATGAGCTTCCTAACCTCCGTCCCGTGTTGATTTTGATATGCGAATATACAGTGCCCTTCTCCCCCACGTCTACGATGAAACGAATCTGATTGAAAGTCGATCTGTCGCCGTCTCTCCTACTCTAGAAGACTAGAACGAAGCCGTCCTCTTGCGTGCAACTCGGAGCGCCATCGCCGGCGGCGGCTGAATTGAACCCCTTACATGTTTTCTTGCTGCAGTCGTGCTCGCGTTCGGAAGAGCCTGCGCATCCCAAGAACTCCGAAGCTGCTCGCCTACGGAAGAGCCTGCGCGTCCTCTGAACTCGATCTCAGCTGCTCACCTCTGAAAGAACCTGCGCGTCCTCTGAACTCCGATCTCAGTGGCAGCTCTCGACTTGAAATTTGAAGCTTCGTGATAGCTCGAGCAGGTGATACCACGATACATATCTTCACATAGCAGTCACGCACAGTCGAGAGCAAACCAAGCATCGGGACGATCGACGTCTGTGTCTCGCGTGAAGGAGTGCTTCATGGCTTGCGCCAGCGGTGATGACAAGCAAAGGAGCAACAAGCCATCAATATTTGTCTCCAGGCAACCAAGAAACTCAATGTATTACATTCGAGGCAGGCATATACAGTCAGATTTTTACTCGGCCAATTGACTTGGTTGGCTTTGAAGATAAATATCAGCGGACTGCAAAAGGTGGGATATGGAGGTGCGGAGATGGAGCTGCGCTGGACACTGCTGACAAATTGTCGGGTAAAGATCAATGTGCGCCTCCTTCACCCCTGACTCCAATTCAGCCAGTGATTCATGCCATTGTGGAGTGCATTGGGAGATGTAGCGACACCGAAGAGACCGAGACACTTGCATGCTTGAAGGATCCAAGATGTGCAGTGGACTGGCTGCAACTACCTGTTGATCCGTGTAGCGATTGTGCAAACGTTGTTACAGCAGTGCACAAGATAGAATGAGACCAGACTTTGTCAAGGCTGGGTCCTATTGATGAAGTGATCCGGATATTTCAAATATCCTTGGCGATGTCAGGTTCGTCAGTTTTTGAATGTTGAGAGAAGGCAGAACAGAACTGCGCATGAGATGGTTGCTTTTGCTAGAGGTAGCAAGTTATGAGTTATCAAAAGTTTTGCAGGGCCACGCGCCACCATTTGTTTCTGTCTCTGTGCTAAAGGATTGTAACAAATGTGCCTCATAGTTTCACTCCATGGCGTTATCCATTCAACAAACGATTTTGCAAAAAACCAATATCCGATCTAGCTAGCTTACAATGAAGCTCAATCAGCTATAATCTACTGAAAAAAAAGAGCAGATCTAAAGTACCGTAGGAATTTTTTTTTCCTCAACCCTTCAATCTCCTCAGCCTCCAATTATCCAAAGCACTACCATCTAGCATCATATTCATGGATAAATCAAACCAAGCTAAATGATGGACACAAAGATATCAGGATGTGATAGCGGCCGGCGGCACGCAGCGGGATAGACGAGAGCATCACCTGGTGTTGAGCACCGCAATCCAGTTCGGTAATCAGTCATGTGTTTCTTGATCTTTTAGCCTTAATATCAGACTGGCATAACTTTGTATCTCTCATGTTTGCTAACATTTGGCCGCTGTTGTTGCAGGGAGCTTTAAGTTTATGATAAGTGTTAATCATTACAACAATGACGTGAGAGAGAATGTGCATTGGTCAGCAGCGTTTGCTCATACTGAGGACAACATCATGTGGCGTGAAGCGGAGCTTTCAGTTCATAGGCAAACAGCCCTTATTATTATGTTTGCTTGAGCTTATTCAGTTTCTACTTTCAGTTTAAATGTTTGAACAAATGGTCTGCTATCAAGGTGTAGGCGAAAAAGGTGGTATCTATATCACTGGAAGTAAGATACTCTGTATTATTTTAGAACTAACTCTTGGCTCTATTTTTGGCAGGGGATCATTGGTCATCAGTCATGACTCCATAGTAGGTAATCTTATTACTGAAGATTCATGTGCCGAGGTGGGTCCCATGGTGAAAAGTCAAGTATTTTTTCACAATTTATTTTCGAGTTAAAAAGTTTTCGAAAAAATATTTGCATGTAGGCTGTCGGAATGCCTATATATGTACGGAATTTTAAACTTAAATATGTGTATTTGTGGTCTGTATAAAAAAGACAAAAACACATATTGTACGCGAGTAAGTTTTAAAGTTTGTAACTTAACTGTAACTTGCTGTAACTTAATCCTGACAGGTCGGTCTCGCCACCACTACAACACGGATCTCCAACAACTCACGAAGGAACGTGATGTTCGGTTTACTGGACTATGATATCTCCTAACAGAGGCATCACCCGGCGTTCTGTGGCGGCCAATGACGTACAAGTAACATCATCTCTTTCTCTTATTCTGGATTCTTTATACTGAAAATTTTATAAGTAACTGCCGACTACTCACGTACTGATAGACTGATATTCATGTACTTCTCAATACCTTGGCCTCAAAACTGGACAGAATGTGTCTATTATGTTGCCCTGGTTGCTGATATTTCATTCGTGACACTGTAGGAAACTTTCAGTGTACAACTTTGCTCTCCCTGTTATCATGCTGAAGATTTTATATATAATTTTAATTTGTTACTCCGTGAGCTCAGTTTCTTTGGCTCTACCCTTTGCCATATGGTGAATCTCAATGAATTTAGTCACGATGAGATTTATATTATAGGAAAGATAAATAAAATCATGGAGATTTATACTATTGTAAGTACCATCTCTGTTGTGTGTCAGGCTGGTGCCAACGCGGGCTGGAGTGGGGGCGGTAGCGCCCGGCGGGAGGCGAGAGGGAGGCGAGAGGGAGGCGAGAGGGCAGCGGCGGGCGCCGGCTCCGTCGCCCGGCGGGAGCGGGCGATACCGCCCGGCCGGCGCCCGCGCTGGCGGGGCGAGGGGAGGCGAGAGGGGGGGCGAGAGCGGGGCGACGCGCAGGCGGGGCGAGAGCGGGGCGAGAGCGGGGCGGGAGCGAGACGAGAGCGGGCGAGAGGGGGGGCGAGAGCGGGGCGGGAGCGGGCGAGAGGGGGGCGAGAGCAGGCGAGAGGGAGACGAGATTTTCTTGCATTATTTTGAATGTTGTAAAAGAGAGGAGAGAGAAGTGAGAGCTGGCACTATAGCCCGTGCACTGGCACCGTGGGGTGAGAGTGGGGTGAGAGTGAGGGTAAAAGCTGACGTGGCGAGGCTATAGTGGGGTGATGCATTGGTACCAGCCTCATATTGCACACGATGTCTGTTCTGTTCGTGGCAGGGGTTTCTCGGTGATGACTTGATTGTACAAAAGCCAATATCTTAGGATTCATTAATAATTCAAATTCCTGGCAAGGTATTTGCAGGTAATAGTTACTCAAACACCATTTTTTTGCATTTTTCTTATTATTAGCATACAGTTAATGAGGTGTTCAAGACCCCAGTGTGGTGTATGCGTACAGATTGTGTGTTTGGATAAAACATCAGCAATGAAACTTAATGGATTTGATAAACATCAGTGTATTATTTTCTTAATATTTACCCCCAAATGACACACATTCCATGTTATTTAGATGTATTTTGTCATGCTTATGCATTTTGAACACATGCAAACTTGGGGCAAAACTCAATCATCTACTTAAAGAAATATATGAACGGTATAAGGGAGTTCAGCATGGATGCCCTGTAAAGTGCCAAATCAACATTTCTTATACATACATCATGTACTTACTTTTATGTCAACCTCACATGGATACATAATGGATTTCTCAAACTTGAAAAGACACAAAGTTGTGCACAATAATCATACCATACTACGTCCATAGAAAACTAGAGTTGTGCAGTTTGAAACTCGGCAAAGTGGCTTTAAAGAATGGAGATTAACGTTGGTACAAACTCCATGAGAACATCCAAAAATAGCTTAATTTGAATAATAAATGTAAAATAAATGGGAGGACTGTAGTGATCAAATACCTCAAGTTTAATATTAAGTTTGGTTGAAAATCTTTAGAAGATACATCACACGCATCATTATAAAGTGTTCAGATTTTAGTGTCTACATATTGATATGCAAAGTATCGTAAAAGCAACGGTCGAGAAAAACGCTATGTCAAAAATTCATAATAATAATGGTTACCATATATCTAAGGTATTTCATTGGATCTCTAGAATAGTACAGTAACATAAGGAGTATTTGTTAATGTTACATGAGATGGCAAAATGACTCCACGAGCGCCGAGACACAATTGGCTGCTGGAGTAATTTTTTTTTAAATAATGGTATAGTCCACTGCTGCATAAGTGAACTTGAAATCCTAAACAATGATGGTATTTAGGTTTTGCACTTACAACATGTACGCTATGTTTTACCACATAGATTGAAAGGCGGAACCAGTTATGAATCCTTACAATATATGTATCTTCTTTACAAAAATTAAGATAGTATCAAGAAGAAAAATGATGTGTTAGATATCAGATTTTTGTTATATCATAGCTAGCCGCGCAATTGCGCGGGCAACCCAGCTAGTTAAATGTATTTCGAGAAGCCATAATTTTCTAGCAACCCATCTTACGTTTCAAAAATTAAATGTATTTCGAGAAGCCATATTTTTAGCATCCATAAGTTTCAAACTGAATTTAGGATACTGATTTATTTCGTGAAGCCATATTCCCTAGCCACATATACCCATAACATAACTTTATTTTTAAGCCTTAATTAACACAAAAGTTTCCTAATACGAAAAAAGAAAAGAAACTCACACCCAAATTGGGACACTACTGCCCCATCACCTGCCTTCCTACTCTCGACCTTCACACTTTTTACCTCCCTCTATTTCTCTCTCGTCAAGCATCCTTTCCCTGCATCCCCACAGCCGGCGACCGCCGACCGGGCCGCCCAATCCTCTGCCTTCCAGCCGCTGGCCTCGACGAGCGCCCTCTCCCCACCGCTGACACCCCTATTCTTCTTCGCCGCTCATTGTCGATTCTAACACTTGAGGGAGGAGGTCGCGGCAGGCCTGGGACCAAGCGCTCAGTGCCAACGGAAGAGGATTGATGGACATTGCCGTACATGTAATCATCTGCATATGTTTAGCATAGGTTGATCGATGACCTCAAAGAAGTCAGAGTGTTAGAAGATCATTTGCAAGAAGAGTGTTAGAAGATCATTTGCAAGTGCACTCTGGGATAAACAAAACTTATAAGCATGTGCCATGTAAATGAAAAATATAGTCAAATGGCATAAACCAACACCTGATCCTCATGTTCCATGCACGGACCACCTGATCCTCATGTTCCATGCACGGACCCTGTAAATTATTGAACATCATTTGCAAGTGCACTCTGGGATATATGGAAATGAGTAGATAACGAAAAAATACAATCTCTTCCAACTAAATGATGTTCTCGTAACAAAACTTTTTAGAAGTTTAATCTCATGAAAGATTTGCCGTGGAAATAGTAGAGGCTCTGAACAATTCAGAGGTGTATAAATGCACATCAAAGAGTGATTTGCTCATCATAAAAAAACAGAGAAATAGATGTAGTGTAAAATGTATTGCCAGCTTGGAATGCTCAGAAGGAAAATAGATGGCATTGGAAATAAATGTCTATATGAATCCCCACAAACATCATACTCACAGACTTTAATCAGTAAATTGCATATGCATCCAACTAATGATGTACTGCATCTAAGCATGCTAACTTGCAGCTATACAGTAACTAAAAGAGCAATGTACCTTAACATCCAAGCCATATCTCAATGACAGGTAAAAGGAGTCGCAAGTTTAGTCATCTTACCTCAGAAGACACGGCAACTGCAACAAACTAGTGATCGTATTTCAAGGCCTCTAGAAGTGGTCGTTGATAGGTATCAAAACCAGAGAATGTCAGTTTAACATCAGATCACAGAGGACGCAAGCCTGGCAAGCATAAGCAGAAATTATTATCGGGTTTATCAAGGAAAGAATTTTTATTTGACTTGGTATAGTTCCTCAAAGTACTCTTAGCCTGAATCAAATTGTAGTTTTCATTTGACAGTTCATATGTAAAACAGAGGCAGGTTTTTACATACTTAATAAGAGATGTCTTTACCTGTACAGTACAATCGGTGCATCGTGAACTTTTTATCACCTATACTTATAGCTTACACTTGTAAAAGGTGTTCTTCCCCATGTACGCCAAAATGGCTGCTATGCAAATATTGTAAATATATTTTTTCTTTAATCCATGAAGCAGTAGGAGACTCCTGCAGTGAAGTTTTCAAAAACACAACAAAGATTATTAGGTTTTATAATTTAAACAGTATATAGCATGTGTAATTCAAGTATTCTAAATAACCGGCACCATGAGGAAATGAAAATTCAAAATAGCAGACGTGATTGTCCTTGTCAGCACCCATATGTTGTGGACTATAAACAAAAAGAAGAGATCGATGTGGAAAAAGTATTCAATGTAGGGAAAGAGAAAAGCATACCTTCAGTTATGCTAGATGTCAAGACCACAAGCAATAGCCAGAATTCATGTAATAGTATCCATTCAGCATTTTACAAAGAATTCTATAGTCCTGACATTGGAACACATACTGAAATGAAACTGGTAGACATTAGAAATGCAGAGGTTCAGAAAGTGGTGCACGCACGCCTCTAGTGTTGCCCCCAAACCATGATGTCCTGCATCTTCTAATACCATAGTCCATAGCTAAGCATAAAACTTATGATAAGACCAATCTGCAGTCCTTTCTTCTATAGCAACGGATGAAATAAACCGACAAACAAAAGTGTATACACAAGCAAAAACAGATAGCTGTGCTTCCTGATGGCTTATGCTGCTATTGGTTATTAGAACCAATCATAATTGAGTAATACTTTTTCACAATTAGAATAGTTTTACATAGTCTGACACATGTAGCATGTCTAACGCTCACCTGCTTGGCATCCATTTTTCACTTTCCATCGAACATCTTTGGACTGTGCAACTGGCTATGCAGGCCATGTGCAACACTCCGCATAACCAACATTAGCGCGACTATCATAAAGACCATTCTGACCGCAACACCACTTTATGACCATGAAAGGCAGATTAGTGTGGTCGTGGCCGTACTTTATGTTACAATACAAAAGAGAAGAAAGAAGAGTACCAGACAACTCAACACCACTGTGCTAAAAGCACATTCTCGAGGTTAGAAGTAAAATAGCAAGGGGATGATTGATGTTCATCTATCCTTTACTCTTCTCCAAATTAGTGCATTGTTATGATAGATTGCTACTGCAGTGTTTTGCTAGTATTTTGCAAGGTTAGGAAATAGCTTCACGCAACCATTATCTAGATGCATAGCAAGGACTAAGTTAGTACACATGGCTGGCTATGTCCAATACAGCTAGTTAAATAGTTTGATTTGACATTACATCTAGTTCATATGATCACTTTTATCACAGAAAATAACAACATTTTTTATTTGATTCTCCCATACATTCCTCATGAATAAGCATATGCATTCAGGTAATGAAATTCGATTCTAGCTGTGTAGGTCAAGAACAAATACAGAAAACCATTAACAGTAGCATTGTAACCTCCCAAGTCCATAATAGTACTGAATTCATAAAACAAACATGGAAGCAACGTCATATTGTGTTGGCTTTGGTACTGCAGTTAATTGGCACTTGGGGTGACACTTTTGTGCAGGGAATATGCGTACATACCGAGGGGTAGTTGAGGAAGGCCAGAATGATTGTGTGTCTTCGATGATGACCTCTCGGCCTCATCGACGTGGTCACGTTTTACCCAGCCCTAGCTTCTTGCTAATCTGGGTGATGATGGCATCCTAGGAGGAGAAAAGAAACAAATCAAATGACTGAATGTTACAAGATTAGCCAACACTGAGCGGGGAACGCAGGTGTGGATTCAATTACATACTTGGTCCGCTCGCCAAAATACTCCTTCAAGACACGTATGATTGGCTCTACAGGCAAATGCGAGGTCAGCGCGCTCGGTGGCATCAATCTTGGCGAGCGCCATGTCGAGTTCCTGTTTGTTGCGAAGCAGAGGTTGGAGGCGGCGGCGACGTAGTCGAAGGCGAGCGTCACCGTGGCGTCGGCACACGCCAGCGACCTCCTGGCCCTCCATGTATGCCACACCATTGAGCAAGCAGCGGAGGAGCACATCCTCTAGGATATGGGGGCGCGGTAAGCGGCGCGCCATGGGAGAGATGGGGGCGGCGAGGTATGCCGCTCAGAGATGGGACCGCGATGATCCCTTCTCCCGTCTTTGCGCTTTTCAGCAAGCGGGCGGCGACGAGCTCATCCTATTGACCTTCTCGGCAACGGCGACGACCTTGACCAGCGGGCGGCACCGGGTCGTGATCTCCTACTTGAGCTGCGTCCAGTCGTCGGTGGAGGCGGAGGCGAAGGATGGAGGCTTGGGGAACAGAGGGAGGCTGGTGCAGAGACACGGTGGGCGTGGATGCGCAAACGGTGGAGGCATCGGTGGCAGGTGCGGAGGTGTGGATGTAGGTCAATGGAGAGGGAGAAGATGGGAGAGGGGTGTACGTCTGTACGATGCAGAGCATTATTTGAGAGAGGGCGCACAATTCGCAAAAAAAAAAGAGGGCGCACAATCAATGGGAGAATTCGGCGGCCGAGGTGTTGGTGAATTAATTTTCACGAGCGGAATTTTAGGATGCGCGACGAAAAGATTCGACGGAACGCAGTGGTGGTGAAAAAGGAACACCTTCATTGTTTTTAAGTAGTAGAGACTTTGTTGGTGGAGTGGGGAATTGGTCAACGAAGACGTCTTGGGGTGGCATGGCGGCGGTAGGGTACGAGCCGCAGATGGCTGTCACTTTTTTTTTTGCATCGCCATGGGTGTCCAATAAACAGAAATTAATGGGCTGGGCTAGCAGGGCCGTGGGCAGCCCATGCCCAGTTACAGGCCTAGGAATAGTGCTCCCAGAGCTTACAAAGCAAAAAATCTCATCTGAAATGGACGCTTCGTGCACGTACCTCACCTGATCGGTGCACATCAGACATAGCTCGTGAGACACCCGCTAGCTAGGCTCCAACGAAGCGCTGCAAAGCTAACTTGGAGCCACTCCATGAACATCCATGGGAGATGGACACCAGCTGGCCTAGCCTAAATTCGTACTACCTGTAAAAGATGGGCCACTGCATTGTTTTTTTTTTTTTTGAAATCACACTGAATTGTTTGTTTAATCCAAGATAAACTTGTAAAATTTCACGGTAATAACCGTGTAGTAAAGAACCTGGCATTGCCGAGGAGACTGCCGATAAATAGACTCCAGAAATCAGAATCCAGTCCACACAAACACAGGAGAAGCAGAAAGGCGCACACCACACCTGAACCGATCATGGCGACCAAGAACAGCAGCGGCAGCACGAACGGCACAGGCTCATCCCACGACGCGCTGCCGTCCCTCCTCGCCGGCCGCTGCGCGGCCGTTCCTCCGCGGCGACCTCGCAGCCGTCGATCCGGAGCTCCCCTCGCTTGTGTCCGTCCTCGTCTCCGCCGGCGCCGGTGAGTGCTACCACAAGCACGGCACGTTCCTCGACCACCTCGTGGACACCTACCCTATCCTCCATCTTTGGGGCGCGCCGGACGCCGTGGCCCGCTGCGGCCTCTACCACTCATCCTACTCCAACTCCTACGGCAACCTCGCCATCTTCGAGCCCGACGTGAGCCGCGACCGCGTCCGCGCCATCATCGGCGACGCCGCCGAGCGGCTCGTGCACCTCTTCTGCGTCGTCCCGCGCCACGCTCTCATGCACGACGATCTCCACCTCCGCTATACCGACGCCGAGCTCAGGGACCACCTCGCCGCCGCCGAGGCCTCCCTCGTCAAGGCCGCTGGTGGCAATAAGACGGAGAAGTCGGAGGCGTGGCGGGTGAAGCTGCGGTCGGTGGTGCCGGAGAAGGGCGTGGTCGCGCCGCACATCCGGACGGGGGAGCCGGTGGCGCTGTCGCGGAGGGTGCTGGCGGTGTTCGTGCTGATGACCGTGGCCGACTTCAGCGACCAGTACACGGACTACCAGGACAAGCTATTCGGCAACGAGGACGGACGCATGGAGTTCACCGGCGACAACTGGGCCGCGCTCTGGCCAGGCACCGGCAAGCCGGGGCTGTGGATGTGCGCCATGTCCAGGCTCGCCGCCATCTACCGCCTCATCGCCACCGACGAGCGCCTCCGCCGCATGGAAGAAGATGCCATCGACGACATGGAAGACCAGGACGCGGGGCTGGAGCTCACCATTCCGCCAGTGTTCGACCGCTGCAGCAAGGTGCTGGATCCCGAAGAACAGATCGCGGCGAGGGACCTGTACTGGGAGGCGATCTGCAGCAACGTGAAAGTCGGCGACGGGGACTGGACGGAGATAGAGTCGCTGCTGCGTCGGAGCATCCAGAAAAATCCGTTCGTCGGTGAGCCGTGGCTGGTTCTGGCGCAGGTGCTTCTAAACGGCGGCGGGAGGTGGGAAGAGGCGGCCGCAGCGGCGGAGGAGGGGCTGAGGCTGGTGCTAGAGTGGGGAAGCAGCTGGGACAAGAGGATGTCGTGGGAAGGGTGGGTGTCGTGGGGAGAGTGATGAGGGACAAGGCCATAGACAAGGAGTGGCCGCGCTCAGCGTGGGGCATCATCAACCTCGGACTCGTCAAGCAGCTCAACCAGAAGTAACTAACCTGGCTGGCTGCCTTGCTCCTACTCCGACTCGTATATTACTCCATGCATCTCCAGACCGAGCTTCCATCGGCAGCATCGGCGATGGAACTATGGCGAAGTCGTCGAGCTCTATGTTCAAGCTTCTGTCTGTAGTACTATATGGTGTCTTACTGAATAAATGTAAGATTTGCGGAAAACAAACAAATCAAGCGAGTCACAACTAATATTAGGATTACCTGGCGGCGCATCACATCGTATGTTTTTTTTAACGGCACCGCATCGTGTGTCGACCCCTCCACTCATAAAACCACCCGTTTGATGTTCAAACTCACGGAATGGTTCTTTGTTTTGGGGACAAAAATGCATTACAAAATCTTTTAATAAAAAATACTAATCATCGAGTGAGAGTAAATTGATCTTAATTATTTCTAACATGTGGGCCCACATGTCAGGGGTGATTTAGAAACATACATGGACCAACTGCTGAGGTGGACGTAGCTCCCACCTCTCTATCTCCAACTCCATATATACACCATGTGCTAGTCATCAGCTGCTTAATTTTGCAAAATATCAGCCGCCTTTAGAGCCGTCCGGTGCATTTAAGTGGGTAAATCATGCGCGTTCAATTATGTACCAAAAACATTTCACATTCATCAAATTTTTCTGTACACGTAACACCCTTAGGCCTTTCACAATGGGGGTTTCTTAGCACGGTGTCATAGGCAAAATGCTTATGTGGCACCCTATTTAACGAGGAAAGAGAGTGGTGTTGTATCTTAGCTAAGCTACAACCCTTGCACGGTATCATAGGTAAAATGCATTGCTAATCCAATCACATACCTGCATGTACCCAAAATCATTAAATGTAGATACAACACTTAAGAAACAATGCATTGTGGTGGTTGTCTCTTCTACCTAGGATAAAGCGCTAAGATATAATGCATTGTGAACTTTGCCCGAGTCTATAGAAAATTGTGACGTGTAGCAAGACAAGGTGTGCACTTTAAACACAGCCATGTAGCAAAAACCAATAACGGATTCAACATTTATCTTTTAATCTATAAAAACTTCCAGCATGGGCCAAGCCCATCGTCAAAATCCTTTAGCAAAACAATACCTCGGTAGCGTGCTACCGAGCGAAATCTTAAAAACAAAACCCGACCTTCATAAAGGTTCAGGAACTCTCTCTACATGCGACAAGTGGCGCGGTATGGTGCCAGGAAAGTTCTAGAAAGTGGTCTCCGTACTCGCCACGTGTCGCAAGGAGAAGCAAGGTTGGGATGAGGGAGGAGAGAGAAGTACGGGGCAGGGTGGGTTGTCTCAGTTATTTCCTTTCTTTTTTAAAATGAAATATCTAGAGAACCCTTCGTCCAAATTGCGAACCGTTTTCACTTTTGAGATCCTCGCGTCGAGATCTTCAAAGCTACATCCCATAATCATAGGCTTCATGATACTTTTTTTTATACTTGCCGATCTACTACAATTGTACTTGGGCTATACGTGAGTTTCAACGTACATGTACTTGGTGTTCCTAGCACACGTTGTACTTTGGATTTGAGGCCAACTGTACTTCGATGTGTGTATTTGGTGTACTTTCAATTTGAACACAACTGTACTTGGTGTACCTGGAATGTTTTTACTATGGGTGTACTTGTACTTTCGTGTATTTGTACTTTGGTGTATTTCAACACAAGTATACTTTGTGTACTTGAGTTTCACTACACACTAATGCTTTGATGTACTTTGAGTTTACTACTATGTACTTATAGGGGTATTACTTACAACTATTTCGATTTTGCTTGTGCAAGAGAAAAAAACTAGCTAACTATGTGTCGTCGTATCTTTAGCCCACTTCTCTTTAGATAGGTTGGACTTTTTCTATTTTTCTAGTGATATCGTTTCCTACTTTTAGACCATTAACACAGTTGGGCCATATATTTATGCATTTCAGCGGGCGGCAGCACGCTTGACTTGATGGGCCCTTATCATCCTCGCAAAACACTTGCGGTGCAGCCCAACAAATAGCTCACAAACCACCAAAAAGGAAGTGGGCTGCACCGCTGCAGAGTGCGCTGCACTCAAAGCACGCGTTGCAGGGGGTGCGATTCGCTGAATAGTTGCTCGGTTAGGCTTCTTCTCTTTGATGGCCCATTAATTCTTCTCAGGCTTCGTGTGTCCCTTCTTTTCCTGTTCTTTTTTACTTTTGTTCTTGTTTGCCTGTACTCTTCCTTGCACCGCTAAGGTTGGACCAAAACCTGCTTCGGACGCTGCTACAGCATGCTTGCGCCAAACACTGCTTGTTGTACACGGGGCCCACGCCACTGATGCCAGGCCCTGCTCACCGGCTGCATGCTGCTGGTTCAGACGCTGCTCTGTGTGGAGAAGATACCTTCCTCCATGGGACAAGAAAGTGGTAAACAGAATGTTTCAAAAAAAAAAGTGCTGAACGGAGCATACTATAAAACTTGGCTGCTTGCTGCGTCCTTTTGCTCCTGGTAGTGCATGCTAGTGGTAGAACGATGAGAAAAATATGCACCACCGTGTATGCATGTGGACATATTGCTTCTAGACTAAGCATGTAACTATTGCACACAAAAAAACGAGAACTAGAGCATCAGAAAAGCTGATTTGGTCGAATTTCAATAAACCTACAAGTCTTCTGTTGCAATGATAAATTTATCAAGAAACAAATATAAATTACAGAAAATAACATTATTTTCTGTTTTGGAAGAAAAGAAGCAACCAGACAATAAAAACATTTGACCGAGCAGAACGAAAAGTTTAGACACATTAGGAACAACTCACATATAGTATTAAGTTGCGAACAACAGATAATTGCATTAAGCAAAGTATGTAATGTAAACAAAGCATATGCCCTCGAGCATATGAATGTTCTTTTCTCCCTAGTAGCAACAGCACATCTACAACCTTAGAGGTTTCTGTCACTCCCCCAGATTAAGGGGGAGTTCTTTTGAGCTTCTGAGATAGCTTCGAGGTAGTGGGCAGCTGAAGCCCAAAAGAACACTCCAGCTGTTGATGGGCTTTTTTCGACCGCGAAGCCACCTTCCCGTGTAATTCGAGAATCTGCTGGCGAGCTGTTTCTAGAGCGTTTCCCGAGCTTCTCAGCTAAACAGCGAATCGGTATATGAATTTGCCCCCACCATTGCTTTCATATTACAACACATGCCACTCCACATGACCGCACGTCACCGGCGCGAGCTCCTGGAAACCCTGTCTGCAGGCCCGTCGTCGGCGTTGTCATCCAGCCGAAGCAAGCGCGTGCTCGTCGCTCCGCTTCGGTCCGTCCACGCGCGAGCTCGTCGCTCAATTTGCAAGTCTGCCTTATGGATAAGCCTCCATTTGCAAGTCTGCCTCGTGTTACGAACTGTTACTTCAATACCTTTATAAAATACTGTATTAGTCAGTGCTGATTATCACATACAACATCTACTCGGTTTGCTAATAAGTAGTTGATTAATTTTTAGCTCATTTTACATACTATAGTATGTGGTATTCTCATTTATTTTAGATACATTTAATTTAGGGGTGTTATAGACATTTCACGATTCAACACATCAAATAAGCAAATTGCTAGAAGCCTAAAAGAAGTGTCCGGTGGAGTTTCTAGGAGCTTCTCCCCACTACCGTTTTCCCCCACCGTTTTTTAGAAGCCGGCTTATGCATAAGCACAAGCCCAAAAGAAGTCGGCCTAAATAGAGGCATGAACCCACTATCGAGCATAAATACCCCATCTTGGAGTCACTAGCAACTACTCGGCCAAGATAGCTACTAACAACGGAGAGCATGCAAGATCATAAACAATATAGAGATAGCATAAGATATATTTCAGTATAGCAACTCAATCATAACACCAATATTCATCAGATCCCAACAAACCAAATATGTAGAATTACATAACGGTGATCTCAATCATGTAGGGCAGCTCATGAGATCTAAACATGAAGCACATGGTGGAGGAGACAACCATCTAGCTACTGCTATGGACCCATAGTCCAAGGTAGACTACTCACTCATCGCTCCGGAGGCAAGCATGGCGATGAAGAAGACCTCCGGTGGTGATTCCCCTCTCCGGCAGGGTGCCGGGAAGAGCTTCTGGACCCTCCCGATCTTCGGGTCGACGGCGGATCGCGATGTGTTTTGGAAAATTGATTGGGTCACTTAGGTTTTTTCCGTCGGGGGGTCTTTATAGGCGAAGGGGCATCGTCAGAGGTGGACCGAGGTACCCTCACACATAGGGGGCGCGGCCAGGGCCTGGGCCGCGCCGTCCTGGTGTGTGGGGCCCTCGTGGCCCCCCTCTAACTCCTCTTCGGATCTCTGGAAGCTTCCGGGAAAAATAAGACTTCAGGAACTTGTTTCGTCCAATTCCGAGAATATTTTCTGTGTAGCTTTTCTGAAACACAAAAACAGCAAAAAACAGGGAACTGGCACTGTGGCGACTTGTTAGTAGGTTAGTTCAGGAAAATGCATAAAAGTGCCACGAAGTGTAACGAAACAGTAGGCAAATGGTGTAAAAACAAGCATAGAGCTTCAAAAATTATAGATACATTGGAGACGTATCACAGCCTAACCACCAGCCGAAAAGCCAGCGCTGGATCAATCCTATTCGAAAAGCAATGCAGTTAGTTGAGCAACAACGATTCGCGCTAAAAAACTGCCTACTGTTAATTCACATAGGCAGACGATGCTTACCCAGATGGAATCCATGCATTAGATCCCTCCGATTCCCAATCTTCTCCACCGTCGAGGGGCATAATCGGCACACCAGACGGCTGTACAAACTCTACCGTGATAGGGGTAGATCTAGTGGAGGCGGAGCCCTCTCCGGGGGTGGTGGTGGGGGCGGGGGCAGCTCGGGGGCGGACGACGCCATAAGGTAGGAGGGCAGGACGGCGTGGCGGCAGAGGGGCGGTATGTGAGCTCTTCCAGTCTCGGGCGAAGGGGAAAGCTTTGGGTGAGTGACAGACCGCCAGTCCGACGTGTCTCATTGGGTCAACAGTCAACACCATTCAAAAGCAACGGTCCATTCACAACCACCGCGGCTCCCTAGCCATCACCGGTAACGGTCTAAGGCCTCTGACCAGACGGCAACCCTCCCATCCGAGCGTCTGCGAGGGGTTTCAAACTAGAGGGAGGGGAAAACTGAGGAAAAGTTAAGCGGCTGGGGAAAACTGAGCACAACTAAGGACCCGAGGGCACGAAAATAGAAATCCCTATAATTTTTCACCATTTCAAAATAGGACACCCACTAGGTTGCTCCCATGAGCGACCTGGGGACAAAACCCTAAGCGGACGGCGGGGCGTACGTAGATCCATGGCACGCCCCTCGCTGACGATAGCGGACATCGACGGTATGGCCTAGGTGGCACTGTCGGCATATGGGGGAGGGGGACTAATTCTCTCCTCCTCTGTGCGGTGTTGGCTAAGACGGGCGACAGTTTATAGTGGCGTGACGTGTCAGCTTGGACCATTGTGGTGGCCTATCAACGTGGACCCATAGGGTGATGGGCTGCTGGTCAGGCACGAGGGAACAAAAAAGCAGAGGTGGTCACTTGAGCTCGAGCTCGGGGTCTAGCAGCAAAGGCGTGGCATCGCATGGGTGTGGACCCTCGGGAATGGGAGTGTTGGGGTGGGTGCGATGCTATGCAGATTGGGGTGGTGGCCCGAACGACAAATGCTTATATTGCGGTATATAAGCTAGGATAAATGCACAACCCTTTGCCCTCACCCTTTGTTCCATCGGTCCCCTTAGACCATCAAGCGTGTGGGGTTGGCGGTCTGCGTGCGGGTCCCCGACAGTGATTTGGCTGGTCCCCATGATGGGGGTGTGTTATCGTCGTAGGCGCATAGTCGATCTACCAAGGAACAAGCAATCATAGCACAATGACGACACCGAGATTTGGTAACGCAGTTCGGTAAACTCGTCTACATCTACGAGACATGACTACGGGCGCTCCTCCCCATTGATTCCGTAACACCGGACGTCTTGGTCGCCGGCTCCCCTTGCGTTCCTGCTTTCCTGCTGCTATCAAGTCATCATGGGTAGCAACGTGTGGTGCTCCCCTTATTATATGGGATGCATAGGCATACCTAATATAACTCAGAGTCCAAATGTAACCCAACATACACAATATTCGACACAAACACAATAGGGCGCGTGTTTTGCAAGTCATTGTCGGGCAAAAGCCTTGCTCTGGTGGCGTCCAGGAGACAGGCGAAAGCAATACCTTTGGGTGTCGCGTCCTTCTTGAGGGCATCGCCGAGGCAATGTTCTTGCGCCTCCACCTAGGAACCTATGGGCCTCAGATCCCACATGGGACTATGCTAGGGCGGCAGTAATCTGTCTCTTTCCTCTTGGGGCCGCACTAGAGGGACACGTGGTGGAGTTAGTGGTCGGTGGTCGATGATGGCGAGTATTAACACAAGTACGTATCATACCAACTGCATTAATTAGCTTGTTATTTTATCTTTGAAAGTGTGATGTTATGATAGCATAATACTCTTTCTTCATTTAATTTTATGCCATCATCATCTATATGTCCAATTGGCATTGCACTATGGTCCATAGGTACGTATCATCTTGGTTTTATGTTACCATCGTTATCTTTTTTTGATGGCATAGCATAATGGTACATGTTACTAACTAAGTTACTTCCACTCTTGGTAGTTTAACAAATTGTATGTTTGGGAGGAGAAACAAACCCTGGAATGAGTGTCATGTTGATCGGTTGCCATGTTAAGGATAGGTCACTAGACCATCTTGTCAGAACAGGGATGAATTCAGAATGTAGCTCCACGTGTCAAAATTGATTACAGTGGTCTCATTCAGAGTGGTCCTATTGGAACTATTGATCGAAATGATTTTAGCAAACCTCACATATACATGTTGTATTTTCTTCCTTTATTTTTCTCCTCATGTTCTCTATAACTTTGGTTTGCTTCTAGTCTACTCTTGTGTCTAGTTTGTGAGCATGACGAATTCAAGCATTCCCACTTCCCAGCATTCTCAGCATGCTCTGGTTCAGACGCTGCTCTGTGTGGAGAAGATACCTTCCTCCATGGAACAAGAAAGTGGCAAACAGAATGTTTCAAAAGAAAAAAAATAAGTGCTGAACGGAGCATACTATAAAACTTGGCTGCTTGCTGCGTCCTTTTGCTCCTGGTAGTAGATGCTAGTGGTAGAACGATGAGAAAAATATGCACCACCGTGTATGCATGTGGACATATTGCTTCTAGACTAAGCATGTAACTATTGCAAAAAAAAACGAGAACTAGAGCATCAGAAAAGCTGATTTGGTCGAATTTCAATAAACCTACAAGTCTTCTGTTGCAATGATAAATTTATCAAGAAACAAATATAAATTACAGAAAATAACATTATTTTCTGTTTTGGAAGAAAAGAAGCAACCAGACAATAAAAACATTTGACCGAGCAGAACGAAAAGTTTAGACACATTAGGAACAACTCACATATAGTATTAAGTTGCGAACAACAGATAATTGCATTAAGCAAAGTATGTAATGTAAACAAAGCATATGCCCTCGAGCATATGAATGTTCTTTTCTCCCTAGTAGCAACAGCACATCTACAACCTTAGAGGTTTCTGTCACTCCCCCAGATTAAGGGGGAGTTCTTTTGAGCTTCTGAGACAGCTTCGAGGTAGTGGGCAGCTGAAGCCCAAAAGAACACTCCAGCTGTTGATGGGCTTTTTTCGACCGCGAAGCCACCTTCCCGTGTAATTCGAGAATCTGCTGGCGAGCTGTTTCTAGAGCGTTTCCCGAGCTTCTCAGCTAAACAGCGAATCGGTATATGAATTTGCCCCCACCATTGCTTTCATATTACAACACATGCCACTCCACATGACCGCACATCACCGGCGCGAGCTCCTGGAAACCCTGTCTGCAGGCCCGTCGTCGGCGTTGTCATCCAGCCGAAGCAAGCGCGTGCTCGTCGCTCCGCTTCGGTCCGTCCACGCGCGAGCTCGTCGCTCAATTTGCAAGTCTGCCTTATGGATAAGCCTCCATTTGCAAGTCTGCCTCGTGTTACGAACTGTTACTTCAATACCTTTATAAAATACTGTATTAGTCAGTGCTGATTATCACATACAACATCTACTTGGTTTGCTAATAAGTAGTTGATTAATTTTTAGCTCATTTTACATACTATAGTATGTGGTATTCTCATTTATTTTAGATACATTTAATTTAGGGGTGTTATAGACATTTCACGATTCAACACATCAAATAAGCAAATTGCTAGAAGCCTAAAAGAAGTGTCCGGTGGAGTTTCTAGGAGCTTCTCCCCACTACCGTTTTCCCCCACCGTTTTTTAGAAGCCGGCTTATGCATAAGCACAAGCCCAAAAGAAGTCGGCCTAAATAGAGGCATGAACCCACTATCGAGCATAAATACCCCATCTTGGAGTCACTAGCAACTACTCGGCCAAGATAGCTACTAACAACGGAGAGCATGCAAGATCATAAACAATATAGAGATAACATAAGATATATTTCAGTATAGCAACTCAATCATAACACCAATATTCATCAGATCCCAACAAACCAAACATGTAGAATTACATAACGGTGATCTCAATCATGTAGGGCAGCTCATGAGATCTAAACATGAAGCACATGGTGGAGGAGACAACCATCTAGCTACTGCTATGGACCCATAGTCCAAGGTAGACTACTCACTCATCGCTCCGGAGGCAAGCATGGCGACGAAGAAGACCTCCGGTGGTGATTCCCCTCTCCGGCAGGGTGCCGGGAAGAGCTTCTGGACCCTCCCGATCTTCGGGTCGACGGCGGATCGCGATGTGTTTTGGAAAATTGATTGGGTCACTTAGGTTTTTTCCGTCGGGGGGTCTTTATAGGCGAAGGGGCATCGTCAGAGGTGGACCGAGGTACCCTCACACATAGGGGGCGCGGCCAGGGCCTGGGCCGCGCCGTCCTGGTGTGTGGGGCCCTCGTGGCCCCCCTCTAACTCCTCTTCGGATCTCTGGAAGCTTCCGGGAAAAATAAGACTTCAGGAACTTGTTTCGTCCAATTCCGAGAATATTTTCTGTGTAGCTTTTCTGAAACACAAAAACAGCAAAAAACAGGGAACTAGCACTGTGGCGACTTGTTAGTAGGTTAGTTCAGGAAAATGCATAAAAGTGCCACGAAGTGTAACGAAACAGTAGGCAAATGGTGTAAAAACAAGCATAGAGCTTCAAAAATTATAGATACATTGGAGACGTATCACAGCCTAACCACCAGCCGAAAAGCCAGCGCTGGATCAATCCTATTCGAAAAGCAATGCAGTTAGTTGAGCAACAACGATTCGCGCTAAAAAACTGCCTACTGTTAATTCACATAGGCAGACGATGCTTACCCAGATGGAATCCATGCATTAGATCCCTCCGATTCCCAATCTTCTCCACCGTCGAGGGGCATAATCGGCACACCAGACGGCTGTACAAACTCTACCGTGATAGGGGTAGATCTAGTGGAGGCGGAGCCCTCTCCGGGGGTGGTGGTGGGGGCGGGGGCAGCTCGGGGGCGGACGACGCCATAAGGTAGGAGGGCAGGACGGCGTGGCGGCAGAGGGGCGGTATGTGAGCTCTTCCAGTCTCGGGCGAAGGGGAAAGCTTTGGGTGAGTGACAGACCGCCAGTCCGACGTGTCTCATTGGGTCAACAGTCAACACCATTCAAAAGCAACGGTCCATTCACAACCACCGCGGCTCCCTAGCCGTCACCGGTAACGGTCTAAGGCCTCTGACCAGACGGCAACCCTCCCATCCGAGCGTCTGCGAGGGGTTTCAAACTAGAGGGAGGGGAAAACTGAGGAAAAGTTAAGCGGCTGGGGAAAACTGAGCACAACTAAGGACCCGAGGGCACGAAAATAGAAATCCCTATAATTTTTCACCATTTCAAAATAGGACACCCACTAGGTTGCTCCCATGAGCGACCTGGGGACAAAACCCTAAGCGGACGGTGGGGCGTACGTAGATCCATGGCACGCCCCTCGCTGACGATAGCGGACATCGACGGTATGGCCTAGGTGGCACTGTCGGCATATGGGGGAGGGGGACTAATTCTCTCCTCCTCTGTGCGGTGTTGGCTAAGACGGGCGACAGTTTATAGTGGCGTGACGTGTCAGCTTGGACCATTGTGGTGGCCTATCAACGTGGACCCATAGGGTGATGGGCTGCTGGTCAGGCACGAGGGAACAAAAAAGCAGAGGTGGTCACTTGAGCTCGAGCTCGGGGTTTAGCAGCAAAGGCGTGGCATCGCATGGGTGTGGACCCTCGGGAATGGGAGTGTTGGGGTGGGTGCGATGCTTTGCAGATTGGGGTGGTGGCCCGAACGACAAATGCTTATATTGCGGTATATAAGCTAGGATAAATGCACAACCCTTTGCCCTCACCCTTTGTTCCATCGGTCCCCTTAGACCATCAAGCGTGTGGGGTTGGCGGTCTGCGTGCGGGTCCCCGACAGTGATTTGGCTGGTCCCCATGATGGGGGTGTGTTATCGTCGTAGGCGCATAGTCGATCTACCAAGGAACAAGCAATCATAGCACAATGACGACACCGAGATTTGGTAACGCAGTTCGGTAAACTCGTCTACATCTACGAGACATGACTACGGGCGCTCCTCCCCATTGATTCCGTAACACCGGACGTCTTGGTCGCCGGCTCCCCTTGCGTTCCTGCTTTCCTGCTGCTATCAAGTCATCATGGGTAGCAACGTGTGGTGCTCCCCTTATTATATGGGATGCATAGGCATACCTAATATAACTCAGAGTCCAAATGTAACCCAACATACACAATATTCGACACAAACACAATAGGGCGCGTGTTTTGCAAGTCATTGTCGGGCAAAAGCCTTGCTCTGGTGGCGTCCAGGAGACAGGCGAAAGCAATACCTTTGGGTGTCGCGTCCTTCTTGAGGGCATCGCCGAGGCAATGTTCTTGCGCCTCCACCTAGGAACCTATGGGCCTCAGATCCCACATGGGACTATGCTAGGGCGGCAGTAATCTGTCTCTTTCCTCTTGGGGCCGCACTAGAGGGACACGTGGTGGAGTTAGTGGTCGGTGGTCGATGATGGCGAGTATTAACACAAGTACGTATCATACCAACTGCATTAATTAGCTTGTTATTTTATCTTTGAAAGTGTGATGTTATGATAGCATAATACTCTTTCTTCATTTAATTTTATGCCATCATCATCTATATGTCCAATTGGCATTGCACTATGGTCCATAGGTACGTATCATCTTGGTTTTATGTTACCATCGTTATCTTTTTTTGATGGCATAGCATAATGGTACATGTTACTAACTAAGTTACTTCCACTCTTGGTAGTTTAACAAATTGTATGTTTGGGAGGAGAAACAAACCCTGGAATGAGTGTCATGTCGATCGGTTGCCATGTTAAGGATAGGTCACTAGACCATCTTGTCAGAACAGGGATGAATTCAGAATGTAGCTCCACGTGTCAAAATTGATTACAGTGGTCTCATTCAGAGTGGTCCTATTGGAACTATTGATCGAAATGATTTTAGCAAACCTCACATATACATGTTGTATTTTCTTCCTTTATTTTTCTCCTCATGTTCTCTATAACTTTGGTTTGCTTCTAGTCTACTCTTGTGTCTAGTTTGTGAGCATGACGAATTCAAGCATTCCCACTTCCCAGCATTCTCAGCATGCTCTGGTTCAGACGCTGCTCTGTGTGGAGAAGATACCTTCCTCCATGGAACAAGAAAGTGGCAAACAGAATGTTTCAAAAGAAAAAAAATAAGTGCTGAACGGAGCATACTATAAAACTTGGCTGCTTGCTGCGTCCTTTTGCTCCTGGTAGTAGATGCTAGTGGTAGAACGATGAGAAAAATATGCACCACCGTGTATGCATGTGGACATATTGCTTCTAGACTAAGCATGTAACTATTGCAAAAAAAAACGAGAACTAGAGCATCAGAAAAGCTGATTTGGTCGAATTTCAATAAACCTACAAGTCTTCTGTTGCAATGATAAATTTATCAAGAAACAAATATAAATTACAGAAAATAACATTATTTTCTGTTTTGGAAGAAAAGAAGCAACCAGACAATAAAAACATTTGACCGAGCAGAACGAAAATTTTAGACACATTAGGAACAACTCACATATAGAAGACAAACAAACTATAACTATAGAGGGAACACAAATTTGGCTTGCGAAACAAATAAAGAGTGTTATGTTGATCGGTCGCCATGTTTAGGATATGTCACTAGACCATCTTGTTAGAACAGGGATGATTTCAGAATGCAGCTCCACGTGTCAAAATTGATTACAGTGGTCTCATTCAGAGTGTTGCTATTGGAACTATTGATCGAAATGATTTTAGAGAACCTCACATATACATGTTGTATTTTCTTCCTTTATTTTTCTCCTCATGTTCTCTATAACTTTGGTTTGCTTCTAGTCTACTCTTGTGTCTAGTTTGTGAGCATGACAGGAATTCAACATGTTTATAGTTATAGAACGACTCGAGGAAAAGTCTCAAAGGCCGTCATAGACTCATATATAGCTATATGAATATATATTCACGATTTATTATTATAGTCAACTAACCTATGGAGAATAAAATTGTAGCCAGGCCCGCATGACACGACTTCGCTGACCCGAGGGGCAGTGCGTGTGTGGCGGGCTCGCGGCTAGCTAGGCCGGGTCGGGGTTAGGCACGGCCGTCTCGGTCGGTTCCAGTTCCACCACCCATTGAGCGCCATTTTCCACGTGTTCCCACTTCCCAGCATTCTCAGCAGTCAGCACCCACCCGGCCGCCAGTCCCCGTCAACTCTGACCGGACCAAACCCCACGCGCGCGCCGCGCAGACTACCCCGACTACATATGCCGCGCACGTAGCTCCGTGTGTCGTCGTCTCACACCGCCGATCGAGCTCAAGTCTGACCGACGACTAGCAGCAGGAAGATCGATGGAGCACGGCGGCGAGAGGAGGTACGGCGGCCATGAGGCGGCGCAGAGGGCGCCTGCCAGGCCGATGCGCGGCGCCGTCGCTCTGCCGCCGGCGCCGCCCAAGGTGTACCGGGTGGAGCCCAGGGACTTCCGGGAGCTCGTGCAGCGGCTCACCGGCGCCCGCACCGCGGCGACGACGACGACGGGGCCGGCCATGGCCGCCCCGGCCCACGCGGCCGCGGCGCAGGCGCACGGGCGCAGGGAGGCTGCCGCGGCGGAGCAGTATGACTACTCCTCGTGGTTCTCCGCGCCGCTGCTCAGCCCCGCGTCCATGCCGGCCGGCATGGACGGGCACCACCACCATGGTGCTCTACTGTAGTCCCTGATCCCCGGCTGTAAAATCGACCGGGCTGAATGTTACAGCTCCGTCGTCGCTTCCTCCCTTCTAATCATTTTCTTTCAAGGGGTGACCCACAAGTAGATGATAGTGCTTTCCTTCATGTCATTAAGTAAGTATACGTTTTGATGAATACAATAATAAAAGGTGAATGAATTACTTGTTTGCACTGGAATTCTCTGTTTCTTTCTACCCAATGATGCCTACGCTTTACATTTTGCTGGCTTTTTATTATTCCGCGGGGTTCTGGTCATCATTAGCTAGACTTTAGAACTTTTATAATTAGCGAGTGGAAGATAGCTAAAATTTGGCATGTGAGAATTGTGCTAAAAATCATGTTACTCTTAAGAAAAGACTTGTGTTGGCGCCTCCCCATTTCTTCCTTTTAACATTTGCCATTTCCTCCCTGTTGTTGATAAACCCTTTTTCTTAAAATGGCAAATATGTAATAAAATAAGATGGTTCAAAAGTAGTAATGTAATAATACCACGGGTGAGAGGAGAGCATGTATACTTTAGACGACCAAGGCTTTACGATCATACTTGATCACGTATTACATTTTAGTGGTACTTACGCGGAATTCCATTTTGTCTCATGGGTATGCTACACACACCCCGTGCGCGCCTATGCTTTGCTTGGTGGAGTTCTCTGGTTTTTTGTAACTTTGTACCTAATGATGAATATGCTTCCCTTTCCGCTGGCTTGTGATTATTCCTTGAATTCTCGTCATCATTAGCTAGACTTTCCTCCTTTTAATTAGCAAGTTGAAGATGTCATGGCTACAATTTGGCATGTGGGAATTGTACTAAAAAAGCGGTTACTCGTAACAAAAGAATTGTGTTGGTGCCTCACCATTTCTTCCTTTTCACATTGGCCATTTTGTCCTTGTTGTTGATTAACCCTTTTGCTTAAAATGCCAAATATGTCATATGATAAGATGCTTCAAAATTACTATAATAGGACCACTCGTGAGAGGAGAGCGGCTATATATATACTCCCCCTGTCCACAAATATTTGTACTTCTAGCTTTTTTACTAGGTCAAACTTTTGAATTTTTGACCATCTCTACAGAAAAGATTAGCAACATATACGATGTCAACTTGATATATTATGAAACTACTTTTCAAGAAGGATCTAGTGATACTAATTTAGTGTCAGAATACTGCTATGTTTAACATTAAAGTTGATCAATGCTTAAATAATTTTACTATGCAAAAAGGTAGAATTATATTTATATGCGGGTAGAGGGGGTATAAGACCACCACTTGTTTTACGATCACACCAATGGACATTGTTTATTATACTGTTGTGACACTTGATCTGGTACTCTCTCTTCCCAAAAGTTAAACTTTCAAAGTTTGAACAACAATATAGAACCATAAGGAAATATATTTTAGTATTGTGTGAATTTGATATTGTAGAGGTCGTCACATTTTTCAATGTTGTTGGTCATTTTTTTTAAAAACTTGCCCTTGTCCAAATATTATAGGCATCCCATATTATGAAGGGGGTACAAATTAGTGGTTCTTTCGTATTTGGTATGTGATATTTGATATTGTTCATGTCATCATTCGCATCGACACTGATGGAAGAGTGTAAGACAAAGCGAAAGATGTCGTACAGTGGCAATGGGGCATAGCCAGAAAATGGGCGACCTTGTTCGAGACTTTAGCTAAGGGATGGATAAGGGTTCCTAGTGGGGCACTCTGGAGTGGCTAACATGGGGTCACAGACTTGTGGGTCCATCGCATGTATGGTCCACGTGCAAGTGAATCAATGTCACATGTTGTTACCTTAGCAATTTTTAGCACCTAGTGGGAGTACTTACCTTTTTTGGGCCAGAATTGTGCTCTTGGGACTCAGATGGATCGCCCATCATGGGCACTAATGACATTAGGGTAAGCTTGCACGAGTGAGGTAGCCAGATAGCACGTGCAATTAAATAGTAAAGAACCGGTGGATGCAGATAGATGAGGAGTGCTCGAGAATGATGGCAAGCTTTTCGTGGATAGGATGTGGTAGAAAAGTTGGCGGGGGCAGCTTCTATTCACAAGGAAGAAGGAGGGCGGCTGCGGTGACTAGTTTGAAGGAGGCCAATAACATTTGGTCAAAAAATCAATTGTGTCTGAAGGAAGTACTCCCTCTATTTTTTTTGAGAGATGATAACAAGTTGCTTCCACAATTCCGTAGTTCTATCGCCAAGCTATGAAATGTTATCTTGAATGTTTTTGGGAGAAGTATGGTTGCCGTGGCAAGAATATAAATTTAACTTATTTTGCACGTTTTTGTAGCATACAATACGATTTTCATAATTACCAACTTGTAATTTTGGTACAGGAAATGTATGGTCATATTTGAGCATGCACTGATTTTCGGAGTGCACATGTTATTTAAAAGTGTTCATATTTTTTTTAAAATATTTCAGAATTACATAGTGAAAATAAATTAAGAGCTTAAGAATAGATCAAGAATTCCTGAAGAGGAAATAGGCCTAGAAAATCCGCTTAGTACATGCACTGATCCTTGATGTGAGCATAAGAAATATATAGGATTGAAATGTCATGTATAGTTGAACTCTATGGGAAGATAAATTATCTTTATTTGTTGTGAAAGTTTTCATGAGGTCCAGCCTAATTTTTTTTCTAGAATTTGCACTGTAAATTTTTATGGGATTATTCCTATGGCCTTAGATCCTACCTATGAATCAACGAAGCCCCTAGAGAGGATCGCTAGCTGATCTTGGTACTTTTTTTAGGGAACTGATCTTGGTGCTGGTAGATGGTTTTCAATGATGGGCAGCCCACGTCACCGTGCTGCGATCCTGCGACCGAGTTTCTCAGTAGGCCCATTATTCCAACTCCAATTTTGCGAAATTTATTTATCCCCAAGCGTTCAAGCCCATGATTCTGTCCAGCACAACTATTTGTACGGCCCACTTTGCTAGTTAATTTTCTTTTTCTGAAACGATGAATAGACAGTCATTGGGGGTATTTTTTGACAAATCTGACCATTTCTCGAAACTTATCCCTCATCTGACCCCAGCTGGAAACTATTTCGTCCTCTGACCCCTCCGTTCGGCGCCACCACGATTGGCGCCGAAGTCCGTCACCTCGGCGCCCTTGCTTCCTGGCGCCGAACTACTTGGCCGGGGTTCCCAGAAAGCTGACGTGGCAAGTTCGGCGCCATTCCCCCTGGCGCCGACCTGCTGGTATGCGAAGTTCAGTTATCTAGGTCGGCGCCGTCCTCTCTGGCGCCGAACCTAGGGTAAATATACCCATCGCCAGCCGTTCCCAGCACTGCCTTGCTCATTTCTTCTTCCCTCAGCCGCCGCCCGAGCTCTCTCTCTCCTGTCTCGCCTCTTCCCTTTCAAATCCACACAAATCAGCCCCATATCTTCATTCTAGCACCATCATGAGTCTTCTTAGAGGTAATCTCTCTCACCTCCCCTTTGTTTCCACCAATTATTTTGGTAAATTAGATCTCATTTCTTGAAACTATTGTTGAATCCTAGATAAGGTAATATAGATTGTTTTAAATAGGTGTTCATTTTGTAATGAATTAGTACATATATATGTGTTTTTTGTTTGTTCTTGGCACATGTTATATTAACTTGACTATGGTTAAAACGAAATTCCTAAATATATGTGGATCATGGTGTGCACCATGTGGTATTTAGGAGATTAAATTTAAATTAGATAGGTTGAATTGTAGTAGTTACTATGTATGTTTGTGAATTGTAGGAGATTAAATTTAAATTAGATAGGTTGAACTGTAGTAGTCATGGCATTTGAAGCAAAATATATATATGGACTTCATAATTAGCCGGTTGGAGAACAATTGTAGTCCTTACTATGTATGTATGTTTCTATATGTTTCAAAGATTCTCCGGACATGTGGGTACCAATTGCTCGCCAAATGAAGTTTGTAGAAACAACCAAGGGAAAGTATCCAAATGTATCATGCAAAGATGCTCCGGTGCCACCAAGATATCCGGTACCAAAGTGTTGTTGTGGCAAGCCTTGTGGAATCACTCAATCTAAGCACAAGGCAACTGCGGGCCGTGCATACTATTGTTGCCGCGATCAACGTGTGGGTGCCCTTATCTTGTCCTAAAGTTCTATCCACATATTGTGCATAATTAATTGCTCATTGTGTTCATTTTGTTTGACAGGATTATTGTGCATGCTACTTTTTCCAATGGATCGATGGCCCTGAGACTTATGATGACTATCTTCTTTCTCCATATATCGGTATTCATCTTGGGCCACAAAGAGCGGAGACATGGACACGTCTTGTGCGTCGTCCTCCATCTCCACCGGCGCTTTGGAAGTTGGATGAAACCACACCAAAGGCTCCTCCACTAGTTTGGTGTGAGCATTGTCAAGATATGACTCGATGGTGCCCACTTTATGGGCCCGACACTTTGGAGGAGTCTTGGAAGGTTTTTGATGAAGAAAAAAGGCAAGAAAATATGAGATTGGACGTCGAGTGGAAGAAGAAGAAGGAAGAAGAAAAACTTAGAATGGTAGAGATCCAGAAAATGAGGAAGGAGGCCCAAAAGAGAAAGGAGATAGAAGCCAAAAGGAAGAAAGAAGAAGAAGCAATGGAAAGGGAAGAGAAGAGGAGGAAAGATATCAATGATAGCAAGGAGTGGATCAAGAAGGCAAACATGAACTGGAGCCTTTGGAATTATTAGCCTACCTATATTATTAGATCATGTTGTATGGTAGTTTGTAATGTGGAACTTGATGTTGTGTCGTGGTCCTTTATTTTGGTACTATGGGAGTATGCTTCCATTACTACAAAGACTCCTATGTGATGATGAAGTAGATGGAATATTTGCACTTCAGATAGTTTGCTAGTGCATTGCATTTTATGATATGATGAAAAAACTGCCAGACAATTACAATTCATTGTTGAAAGTGACAACATGACAATGATGGTGCTCGGGCAATGCATACCATTTACCCATGTAAATCGATGATACAAGAGCACCTTTTGGAAAGTAAAGCTAGATTACGCCAAAATAAATATGTCTGGCAATATTCATATTAATTATGAGGGTTTCCCTTGTTGGCAACCTTTCTAGCACACCATGCCTCATAAGCATCCTGGTTTTTCTCTCGGTGCGCTTTCTTTGTTTTCTCCGCCAGTTGGTTGGCCTCTTTTTTTTGCACGTACGCCTCCCCATACCAGTAAACTTCATATTGCCTTTGATCCTCAAACCAAAATTCTTTAGTGCACCGGGCTCCTTCCTATTTAAAAAAGCAAACTTAGGCAAAATATTATGACACAAAAAAGTTTAAATAGACATTGAGAGAGAAAACTTACAAAATAGGGCGCAGGACTTAAGGTGTGTCCGCAGACAAATCCCCAGCTTCCACCATGTCTGCCATTTCTGATCTTGGCTTCATTGGCTGTGTAGCAACATTCCACACCGCAATCACATTGGATGATCCATGGAACATGACCATCTAGCTCTTCCCTTGGTGGCATATCTGGTAGCAAGAATGATCCACTACGAGGACCTACTAGCTCGATGGCTTTCCCTTTCCCTTTCCCTCCCCTTGACGATGGTCCTGCACCAGCCATTGCTCGTGTCTGTGTGTGTGTGTGTGTGTCTAGATGAGTGAGAGAGGTTGATTGGAGTGAAGGCACATGAGCACCATGGTCCTATTTATGGATCCCCACCAAGCGCTCGAATGACGGACGCAGCCAGCGGAATTGAAGCAAACTTAATAATGAACTATGCATACAATGATTTGCCCATAACATGATAGGTCTAGGAATATGCACCCATTGTGATAGGTGTAGGGTCGCAGTGCAACTTACTCTAATTAATTTAAAACACGGTACTCTTTTCGGAGTAACGTGAATGAATACGATGTGACAATTCAGCTAGGCTAGGCTTCACTCCGGTTCGTGCAGCATGCGCCGGGCATGCATCATGAAATATTCCACCTCGGGAGCCAGCACAGCTGCCTGTACCGCCTGACCGCAAAAGCAGTGTGTTGTCTACATCACCTGAAAAAGCTGAGGTAGTCATTGATCTATGCACTGTATCACTAGTATTGGTAGTCATATCAACTGCCTCCGAATAGTTATTGTATGTCTCAGTGCACAATGATTCAGCTGAGTGCTCAAATCATTGGTATAGTTCGTACCTTAATGATTCAGCTCAGTATGTTTATCTATAGAGCTTCCAAGGAAATATCAAATATTTATCTCTGTATGTTCCAATGTATCGTGTGTGTTCTCGAAAAGTGAACAAAATTTTTAAGACATGTCGGCGCCAGTTGAGTTGGCGCCGAGATGCTTAATGTCGGCGCCACCTGACACGGCGCCGAAACCCATTTATCCATGGAGACAATCTCTCGCTCCAGTTTTCGGCGCCAAAGAACGACAGCGCCGACATTAGCCAGTTCGGCGCCGGAGGGATTGGCGCCGACATCGGTGGAGCAGTTCGGCGCCAGGCACGATGGCGCCGAGATGAAGAACTTTGGCGCCGTATTTTCCTGGCGCCGAAATAGCGCCTAGACGATTTCGGTACTGGACATTTTGGCACAAAATTGTGCCACTTCGACGCCAAAGAGAGAACGCTCCGAAGTGAAGGACTTCGGCGCCGGGGACAGTGGCGCCGAACTGTTGGACGACGTTCGGCGCCGTCTAATTGGGCGCCGAACTTCACAATGTCAGTGCCTTCATATTTTGGTCCCAAAAACAACCCTTTCGGCGCCAACTGATACTTGCACCGATTATACACATGTCGGCGCCGATGGATCTGGCGCCGTCTCTGAGATCGGATGGCACAGAAACCAGAAACATAGCTCGGCGCCAAGTTCGGCGCCAAGGGGGGTGGCGCCGAGCTGCCTTACTTCGGCGCCGGTTGAGTTGGCGCCGACATCTGCTGCTTGTCAAAAAATGCTTTGCGAACCATGGTCATATCCAGCACATAGCATACAGCACAGATAATGGTACAACACAGAAAATGACACAACACAGAAATAATGCCCAGAACTATGACACACCACATAGCATACATAGGCAATTCCATAATGCCAAGTCGATAAACAAATTCGATAGCCAAAGACAAGACACAATGCATACATAAGTCTTTTACATGAAGATCAAGTCGCAGGCATGATCTAGCAAATGCATGAGCTAGTTCCAGTCTCAGTAGCATGAAGAAGATAAAGCAAGGCCAAGTCTCAGGAGCATGATCAACGCTTTGCCTTCACCTTCCTCACCGGAGCTCGACGTCGTGGAATGGCATCTGTACCAGGAGTAGGAATTACTGCTGGTCGGCGGTTTCGAGACCCCCGTCGAACACCTGGAGTAGGCTGACTCGTCTCCGGTCCGCTAAGGAACTGCGACAACGGCGTGTCATCATCCATGAAGTCGCCTGAACGCTCGGCAGAAGCCTCCGGACTTGGCTGTTCTACATGCAAGTCCTCGGTCGGATCACGGCAAGCTAGCCTAGAAACCAACTTACGGGATCTCTTCAACATTTTCTGCACAAACAAAAGCCATCCAACATTTACATGTCATGTAATACACAACAATTTTCAGAGCCATCCAACAATGATATTTACCTCAAGACATGCCCGCAAAGTAGACTCGGCACCTGCACTTCCCGGAGCAACTCGTAGTGCCTCACCAGCTTCATTGATACCTCGTAGAAGCTCACCGGCCTACAAAGTGTCACCGTTAACATTAATACATGTCGCAACAAGCAATGAGACATATGAAGATACAAGGTGGGTTCATTTTGTTACCACACGGTCTCGCACGGGGCCACGATCAACACGCTTCCCTAGTCTGACCGCATCATCAAACTCCCACACTACATCGTCTGGCTCCTCCAATATATCATCCTCGGTCCACCGAGTCCTTAGATGTACCCGAGTTGCCGTGTGTAGCCAAGTCACATATGCACCAAAGTCCACTTCACTATGTGGCAAGTGGCTAATGGGAACATGGAGATCCTCGTTGTTCCATTCAGCTATGTAGTTGCGATGGTGATGTTTCCAATCAGTAATAGTCTTGTTCCTTCTTCTATCAAGCCTACAAAGAACAGGTGGGATGCGGCAAAGAGTGAAAAAAGTGTGACGGTAAGAGATAGAAGGATTAAGACTATGTCGAGATTCTTACTCGTGCAGCTCAGTCGAAGTAGAGAAGTCCTCTGGAGGCGAAGCCTGAAGCTTCCCAAACTGCCTCGCCACTCGGTGTGGTAGGTGGTACTCAACGGCATAGAAGCAAATGAGTGGACACCGATAGCTCCACATATCCTTGTCTTGAGTGCACATCACATTTAAGTTGAAGTTGGTATCAATCATTTCATATGGACGCCATGTAACCTACAAATAAGTAAGCAAAGTGTTGTTAGTCTAGAATAAAAATTGTTATGGAAGTAAGAGATCATAATTTGTGTTGTGCTAGACTCACATGGACCGGAAGTAAAGCGTCAATCTCATCAGTGTATTGCATGTACAGATTCTCCGAGGGGCCCCAATTTGTTTTCACCTCATCATAATAGTGTGTCACGGTGGGTGCACGTGCCGGATCAGCAAACTCCCAATCATGAGATGACTTGCTACTAGGTCTGCCCACGGGAAGTCTCTCCCAGCTCCAAACCTGAAAAGCAAGCACGCAGCCACCCATGTTTGAAGTACTAGAAGTCCTCCTGCAAGCCTCGTCGAGCTGTCTGTACAACCAAGCTAACCCAGCCGAACCCCAGCTGTACCTCCCTGCCTCATCCCAGTCTCGCAGTAGAGGCAAAAACATCCAAGACACGTCGCTACCCCCTGAGTCTGCAAAGAGGACCTTGCCAAAAACATACATCACATAAGCTCGAGCATACCGTTGTGCGGTGATCTCGTCAGCATCCTCCGGCAGGTTGCCAAAGTGTTCTTCCAACCAAACAAACTTGAGCCCACCTGTCTTGCTTCCCTTTGTTCCAGGCACCTTCTCCGGTGGCCTAAGTCCAAGAAGCTCCTCAACCATGTCCCTGAATTTGTCTGACTCAATTTTTCCAACAACAGGCTTCCCTCGGATAGGCAAGCCGGTGATCATGGCCATGTCCTCTAGTGTGATAGTCATCTCCCCACATGGAAGATGGAAAGAGTGTGTCTCCGGGCGCCACCTGTCGACTAGTGCAGTAAGGGCGACACTGTTGTAGGTTGGCACCCCGCGCATAGCCATGGTCACAAACGGAATCAGATTTTCCTTCTTTATGTACCTTGTATATCTCTCACTGTACTGCATCACATCGTTCTTCAACCTATGCCCACGTATACGAAGTGGGTGTAGCTCCTGCATATAAATAAAGAAAACACAAATTAGTTATGGTCAAAATAGTAATGGTCTTCCCATAAAAATTAGAGCTAATGAAACATATTGTAAGTTTACCTCTCCATTGTAGATCTTCCGACCTCGATGATTCTCCTCATAGGCATCCTCAAGAAGGTGGTACTGATGCTCCTGATGCTCCTGCTCCTGATCCTCCTCCATCATGTACAAATATGGGACATATCTTAGTTAGTTACATACAAATGCAAATAGAGAATTAAAGATTATGCAAAATAATAAGATCATATATATGAAAAGACAAATTTAGCAATGCAATATAACCTGACTAGTCCGTCTTAGGGCTTCTGCTAAATTCCCAATCACCTCGGGACGACGGCGATAACCTTTGTAATGTCTAGTGCCTCTAGGCCTTTTACGACCTCTTCCACGTGCGCTTGATGAAGGGTTACTTGCGGCGGTGGCGGCGGTGGCGGCAGCGGCTTCTTGAGCAGCTTTTTCAGCGGCTATTTTCTTCTTTCGATCCTCACAACTAAGCTTTTTCGTGTTCTTGTGACCTTCCTCACCACATGCCGAACAACGGTTCTTCACAGTGTCCTCCACGAAATATTCATCACGTCGTGGTCGCTTGAAGGTTGTTCCACCATCCGCGCGGTCCATGTCCATCTTGAACCGCTTTGTAGGTCGTCGCCCTTTCGTCTTGATCATAAGACGGCTATCCGGTAAATACACCGGCCCCGTGTACTTCGGCCATTGAGCCATGTCCAGGTAAGGCTCGAATCTACCTGCCCATGTGCCCCGAAGCGCTGCTAGATGGTAGAACTGGGACACCATGTTGTTTGGGTCCATAGCTCTAGCACGACATGCCGTAATAATGTGCGAGCATGGTAGATGGATTTGCAAAGGCATCTGGCATGTGCAAGAGAAAGTGGCTAGGACAACAACATATTTGCGAGAACCGTATTGCTCACCTCCAGCATTAGTACCTCCTACCTCGCAAACCTCATATTTCCACACCTCATTATCGAAACATATCCATGTTTGATCATGAGACTTACGAGCTTGGTAACCAAGTTCTTCTTCCACGGTGGTTGGCCATTTTTTTCTAGCAGCCCATAGCACTCTTACTTGGTCACCCCTTGTGACCCAATACTCGTTGCACTTGTCAAAAGTATAGGATGCTATGGCGGTGACCGGTAATGAACGGATGCCCTTTAGCACTTTATTGAAGATCTCAGCCATGTTACTTGTCATGTGACCATATCAAACCCCATCCTCATCGAAAGCTTGTGCCCATAATGCTTTTTTCGGCAAATTCTCCTTAAGAAAGGCCTTCCCCTTAGCATTTGTCAAGCCAAACAACTCAGTGTACCCTTCTTCAAATACCTCCGGCTCAAAAACCATGGTGAGCCTACGGAGATACTCGGTCATTTCCCTATTACGGCAAGCACGGTAAAAATTACCCGCAAAATGCCTTATGCACCAACGGTGTTTCACAAGGGGATGTCCTGCTATTTCTGTCTTCACGGCATTCAATATGGACTGATGCCTGTCAGAGATCACACAAACAACCCTCCCAGGGCCAACTACCTTTGTCCTAACCATGTGCATGAAAAAGTTCCAGTTCACGTTGTCCTCCTTCTCCACAAGAGCAAAGGCAAGAGGGACCAGTCGGTTGTCTGCGTCACATGATATTGCTACGAGAAGGGTGCCCTTAAACTTCCCGGTCAAGAACGTGCCATCGACACAAAGAAATGGACGACAATGCTTGAATGCTTCCACACAAGGGCGGAAGCACCAAAATGCTCGGCCAAACACAGGGTGTATCACACCTTTAACAGTGCGAGTATAGGTTGATGCCGTTGAACAATGTGTATCATCCCAGGGTTGCGATGAGCCATCGCTGCCAACAACCTAGGCAGCCTTCCATATGCTTCCTCCCAATCACCATAAGCCATCTTCATAGCCATCTGCTTAGCCCTCCACGCCTTGCCATACTTGATATGATAGTGAAATATCAGTTTCACGAAGTGGACCAAAGAGCCGGCTGGCATGGTTGGCGTAGCTTTGATGGCATCATAGCACCGGTGTGCAATAAAAGTAGATGTCAATTGTCGGTGCTTGCCGTTCCCAAGGATGGCGTTGCCACATGTGTGTGGGCCAACATACTTAGTTATCTTCCACCAACCTTCTGGTTTCTTCTTTGTTGCCCAAACCTTCCACGGACACTCTTCATTCTCACATAACACAACATATCGTTCGTTTTTGTCAGATTTGAAGACTATGAATGGCCGATGATGACTTACGGCATACTCCTGTAGCCATACTTGCAAGTCCAACATAGTCTTGAACTTTAGACCTGCATATATTAGAGGTCGTGCCCGGGGTTGATTTTTTTCTTCGTCCGTGGTGAGGGGCCTAGGTTGCTCCGGAGCATATTCCCACAGGTTTGAGTCTGCCACGGCTTGGTCAGCCTCCCTAACATCCTTGAACTCATGAATACTAGGATGCCTGCCAAACACCTTCACATATGCATCGGTCTCCTTCTCAGAAAATTTTGGAACCGCAGGTTCCTCAACCGGAATTTCCTCATCCGATTCCACCTCGTACATACCATCACTTTCATCTTCTTCTACATTTGGAACATGATGATCCTCATCGGAGTCCCCCGCATAAGCATCTTCATACTTTTCGTCTTCAACATTTGGAGCATCAAATGTATATGGATCTCCGTCTAGCGAAGAGGATGCGACCAATGGTACACAAGGAGATGATGGAATGTTCAATTGCTCGAGAACAACAAAATCTTCCTCAATCACCTCCAAGCTTCCAACATTTATTTTCTCCTCAATTATTGCTTCTATGTCGGTCAAGGAGGACACAACAACACGATGCTCGTGACTTTGCATATCTTC
The DNA here is from genome assembly GCA_007115705.1 of Dactylis glomerata. Lineage (NCBI taxonomy): Eukaryota > Viridiplantae > Streptophyta > Magnoliopsida > Poales > Poaceae > Dactylis > Dactylis glomerata. The sequence goes on along the minus strand of QXEO01000044.1, from coordinate 2,201,300 downwards.
TATTACAAAAGCCCTTGCTTTCTCCTCCATTATCTCCTCAAGGATATCTTCATCATGTCGGATTTCTGACTCCCACATAGGTGGTTGGCTAGGACCTGCATCATAGACATCCTCAGAACGGACATCATTGCATCTAACGGATGGATGCTTGTTCAGGTCAATGAGAAGATTGGCTCGACCGGTGACCTTTACGGCAACGACAACCAAAGATTTGATTTCAGAGCTGTCAACAAGCTCTTTGTATACATCCCACTCATCGCTGCCGTTGATAGGTATCATCTGAGTAAAAGACCTAGAGCCGCCGGCATCGTATCTTCCTTCCAAGACAATTTCATCACCTATGTCATTCCAACCAAGCGCCGCTTTAACCTTCAAAGCAACCTCAGCGAAACTAGGACTATGCGGAAAGAACAACACTTCGCTAGTCATATCAACAAACTCAACCCCACAGCCCGAGGACACAACACTCCCACCGTGATGCACATGAAGAACTTTTGAGTAGGCCATCTATATTCACAACCAAAAGATAAACCGGAACCCATTAGCTAATATTCCGCTATATATATTTAATAATATCATTACCGGGACTACACGCAAATTGTCTAACATAGCAAACCATATCTACAACATACAAACATAAACTACAATGCTACTAAACCTACAACAGTCTAACATACAAAACCTACTGCAATCTAACATAAAAAATTTATCTAACATACCTAACCTAGTGAAATGTACACTACAACCTACTGCAATATATGCAACAATCTAGACTACACACACAGAGAGATACACTTCAAAAATCACCACTGCAAAGAGAGCTACACACAGAGAATTAGAGGGAGAGCTACTGCAATATACCTCTGCCTACGACCGGGACGGCGGCCGGCGACGGCGGGGACGGCGGGGATGGCGGCCGGCGACGGCGGGGACGGCGGCCGGCGACGCCCACGAACACCGCACACCGGGGGACGGCGGCCGGCGGGGACTGCGAAGACGGCGAGGTGGACCGGGGGGCAGCGAGGTGGACAGAGGAGGACGGCCTGCCACGGCGGGGACGGCGGCCGGCGACGGCGGGGACGGCGGGAACGGCGGCCAGCGGCGACAACGCGTCCAGAGGCGGCGCAGTGGGTGGCTGGAAATGGCTAAGTGTGGGGATAGGTCCCAGCCCGACTGGGTATAATAACCCTAGGTTCGGCGCCAGAGAGAATGGCGCCGACCTAGGTTCTCTGAAATTCAGTTACCACCGCTTCGGCGCCAGGGAGGACGGCGCCGAACTTGCCACGTCAGATTTTCTGGGACCCCAGACAAGCTGTTCGGCGCCAGGGACATACGGCGCCGATCTGAACTACTTCGGCGCCAATCGTGGTGGCGCCGAACTGAGGGGTCAGACAACGAATTAGTTTTCGGCTGGGGTCAGATGAGGGATAAGTTTCCGAAAATGGTCAGATTTGTCAAAAAATACGTCATTGGGGAGCTCCTATTCTGCGCTTCAAGCGTCCGTTACGGGCGAACGCCTGAAGGCGTTCGGAAATGGGCCTGCCCAATTCGGCCACGAATTTTACTTTTTTTCTGTATATTCGGGATCTGTTTAAATTCGAAACTGTTCACATTCGAAATCGTTTAAATTCAAAAAACTATTTAAATCCGAAAACTATACAAAATTCGAAATCTGTTCCATTTAAATATGTTCAATTTGAAATTTGTTCAAATTTAAATCTGTTCCATTTGAAATATGTTCCATTTAAAATATGTTCCAAATTCGAATTTTGTTTAGAATTTGAAATTTTGTTCCATTTAAAATCTTTTCCATTTAAAATCTGTTCAAATTGAAAACTGTTTAAAATCTGTGTTTTGTTTGAAATAAAAGAAAAGCAAAAAAGAAGCAGAAACAGGAAAAGAAAAAAAGAAAAAGAAACAAAAAATGAGCTCTAAATGGGCTGGCTCGTTCGGCTTACAGCGAAGAAAGGAGGGTACGCGTCGGCTGGTTCCTGACGTTAAAGGCGTCAAATAGGATTTGCCCAGTCATTGCCTCATTGGCTTGGTGATTTCGCTGAAGAAAACGGTCATTGGTGATTGACTGATTGGTGAAGAAGCAACGAAATGAAACGGGATGCTGCTCTAGCTGAGGCCGGAGCTCCTCTCAATTGGTGTATAGGCATTCTCAGAGTCCCAGACGCCAGCAAGACCACAATAGCATGCTACTAGCTAGTCACTGCGGAGTAATAGTAGAAGCAAGAACACATCACACTGCAGGCAATTAAACACCTGGAAGAAATACACAGTAAACCACTCATATAGTCGTGTAGTCGCATACCACCATAAGTAGCTATATGCATTGCCACGGCATATTTTACTACGCGTACTGATCACCCGGCCCTCCCTCACCGGCGCCGTCGATCCACCCCCAAAACCGCCCAGCTCGCCGTCCGATCAGCAGTAGGCGATGCACTTGGTCTTGCAGTCGACGGTGCACCCACCCCCGCCTCCTCCGCCGCCGTACCCCTTCCCCGAGCTGCTGTACGAGGCGAAGCACTTCTTGGGGCACGTCAGCTTCTTCTTGTAGCAGGGGCCCTTCTCGGAGCACACCGTGGTGGAGGCCACCACGCCGCCGCGCGAGTACCCGCCGTCGGGCCCGCCGTAGCCGCCGCCCCACCCACCTCCCATGCCCGGCACGTTGAACCCTGGGATGCTGCCGATGCCCGGGATGGTGGGGATGACACCGCCACCGCCCCCACTACCGCCCGCGGCGCCGCCGGAGCCGGGCTTGGTGGCCGGCGGCACGTACTTCGTGGCCGGCTTCTTGCCCGCCGGAGAGGGCACGTACGGCTTCGCCGGCCTGTGGGCCGGAGAGGGCTTCTTGGTCTTGACCTGGGCGCCGTCGCGCGTGGCCAGGGCGGCGGTGGACGCGAGGGCGAGGAGGAGGAGGAGGGCCGCGACGCGGCGAGTGCCGGCCATGGCCATGCTGGTTCCGGTTCGCGTTTGCTATTGATCGACGAAGTGTTTGCCGCGTTGGTGTGGCGTGGTACCATGTGGGTTTCTCAGGGTTGCCATTAAGTAGGGGAGGAGGAGACGAGATGATCTGCACTGCGCGAGCGAGAGCGAGGTCGTGGCTCGTTTGATGTGTGCATTAAAGCCAGATTTTGACGTGTGAGGGCTGATTCAGATAAGGAGATCAAGGGGAGGTTGGGGCACTCACAGCAGGAACAGTGCTACAGCAGTGTGGTTTCAGTCTTTAGTAGAGTTATGATCGCCGCCACGATGCGCTGCGAGCTGCGCTGCCTGCCCTGCTGGCCGGCCGCTGCACGCGGTTTCGCGCCACTCGTCGGGTTCGAATCCAAGCCAACTTTGGTCGTGACCTCGAGCATGACGGCTCTGCCTGCGCTTGGCAATGGCATGTGCACATTAATGGCCATCGCAGGTTCGCGACCTTTGCGCCGCCTGCCTGTCCATCCCGGCCACCTCCACCGCCACCGGCCGGCCTCGCAGGCGACTCCGCCTCCCATCTCGTGTACCACCACCGTACGTGTACGTGTTAGTCTCAAAGGGGAAAACGGGGCGTGCAAGTCGCCGACAGGGAACATGGGACGAATTGAAGGGCGCCAAACTGACGACGGATGGTGCAGAGCGTTATGGCCTGCTGCTGTACACATCGTGATCTTGCAGTCGAAGCACAGGGCTTCTGCCTTTCAGGTCTTTGGGCACATTTATTAGGCTATCTCTGAATCTGGATGGACGGGTGAGCTGGAGAAGTTCAAGTGGTCAAGCAAATGGTATCTGCTTCGGGAGCCCATGTATATTTCTAGATGAAGCCGGAAACTGCCTTTGGCTGGCCACTAGTGCGCTTGTTGTTTTAAAAAATAAAAAATATTTATTACAAGTTTAAAAAATGAAGGTTAGGGTTGTCCTTTTTTTTTGAACATGATGGACCCCGAAGGGTCCAGAAACTGTATTAAGGATAAGCGGTGGACATACAGATTACATCCAGGACCCTGGCAGAACGCCTAAAAGGGACACTACCCTAGACTTTTACAAAGAGAACCCTATAACAAATTTTTGAACAGCGATCAGGTCCCTCTCCACCAGCGATGAAGCCGCTGCGACCACCAACGCCGAAACCGGGGACGGCTCCACTTGGAGACGACGGGGCGATGAACGCCGCAGTGAAGCTTTCGAAGATCCTCCAAAAAGGCACAACGGCCTGGAGGAAGAAAAGATGCGGCCGGCAGAAAGCCAGTGGCAGAGCTCGGAGTGGCCGCCCTTCGGCCATCGATTTCAGCAGTTGGACGACGAACTGGCACCGTCGATGAAAGACTGCTGATGAAAAACTCCAGAAGATATCCTTGAACACAGCTTCAATTTTAACACGCCACCCTTGAGGTGGCAACGACCTCGAGCAGCATGGCCTCCTCTCCACGCCTCCATGGCTGGCCGGAGAAGGTTTCAGCCACCAGCGCTGTTGCAGATCGTGGTGGCGGCGCTTATTTGGGGGCCACTCCAGCGGGGCAAGCTCCAAAATCTTCCTCCATGGAAGCATGGTGGAGCGTCCCAACAGAGACCGCCGTGTGCCGCGCCAAAGCAACACCACGGAAGAACCACCCTTGCCGACTCTAGCTCCGCTCCATACCGAGTTTATCCCCTCCCCCCCCCTCGCCTCCATGGCCGGCCAGGGGAAGGAAAACAGCTCAGCAGCGGCGTTAAGCCAGAGCAAGCACATGATAGATCTGGTCTTTATTGCGGAGATCCCGGACTGGATCGTCGTCGCCGACCGCTCCGACCGCCGGAGCTTGCCTGGACAGCTTTCCATCGCCGGATGCGCCAGGGGAGACCAGTAGGCCCTGTCGCCCTACTCCAAAGCTCCACGAAGGGAAGCACAGCTACTCTACTAGACCTAACTACAAGGACCGCGGCGCCTCGCCTCAGCTGCTCCCCGACGGCATCGCCGCCGAGGAGAGCCTTGGTTTGGCCCGAAAACGCGTGGAAGCCTCTCAAACTACTGTAGCACTATGAGAGCAGAGGAGAGGGGAAAATGGCCGCCTTAGGGTTGTCCATAGCAGCTCTCTTTGTCACCCAGCTCTAGCTACTGAAATTTCTTTCAGTTCAGGACTCTTGTTGCTTCCTTTCCTGCTTGTAGACGTGAAGGTTAGGGTTGTTCATAGCCCACCCTCCAGCGGCATGGTGGGTGCCAAGTCATTTCTTACCTGTTGTGTCTGTTCCTAGAATTATCCACCTCAATGTGGCTGTGCCTGAGATTCTCTAGTTTGGTTGAGAATCGTTTGTAGTTCGGGAACTGTTAATTAATAATCTGATAATATCATCTATATAATCTTATAATTACAACACTAGCAGCTACTTAGTGAAAAAGTTGGTAATGTCATAGAGATAATTTTGCAAACTTATAATCAGAATATGACAACTATTCCATTATGTTCTAGCAGTCTGATAATTAGAAATTTAGATTTATGGGCTTTCTTTTTGTGGATAACCTCTAGTTGCACTGAATTTACTTTTTAAGTGTTTATAGATAACATGATAGCTGCATTAAATTAATTTGCTAAGAATTTTGTGGATAAACTGGTAGTTGCATTGAATTAGATGATATGGTAGTTGCACTAAATTAATCCGGTAAGTATTGGTAGCTAACCTGGTAGTTGCATTGATTTTATCTTGTAAATGAATAACCTATTAGTTGTATTGTTTTATCTGATATAAGTGTTTTAGTGGATAATCTGGTAGCTGCATGAAGTTAATGTGGCAATTTCTTTTGTAGAATCCGGTAGTTGTATGAAGATAATCTATTAAGTGTTTAACAATGCAATTAGATATTTTTGCTACTTGGATGGTTTGTTCATGTAACAAGTGGATGGTGATTGGAATCTCTTTGAAGAATCAACGCTCAGGTGCTCAAGATCTTCTACTACACGGCAAGCTTATGTTTCTTCAAGACTTCTATATGTAAAATCAGTACTGTAGCGCCCTGCCTTATCAAAAGACAGAACTCCTGTGTTACTGTGCCATTCCCTGAATCAGTAGATAGCACCACAGTACAAAAATAGTAATCATTACAATAGCATCAATATTATAACGTAAATCCATTTACATAGGTATTCAACCTTACGAGTACACAGCATAAGCATAGTAGCAATGAGCCTCCATCTTCATCAAGTGCCACAGACAAACATGTTGGAATGTAAGCTCGAGATCCTACTCCTGATTCCTTACTCGACAATAAAAACCTGCACGTTTGAATATGCAGCCCCAGAGGGGTCAGTACAACAACGTACTGGCAAATGACACATATTTGTGGCATTTGTGAAAAAGACTAAACTATATGAAATCTGTCTTAGTGGATCTCAAAGGCTAATTTTACAGAAAGCCAATTTTATCCTATAACTTTCCAAAACCTTTTTAACAAAATTTTATATATGAAGGGTTGAAATAACTCCCATATATTACATACTAGCTAGGCATGTAGTTTCTGGGCGAAACTCAACATAGTTGTGAAACAACAGAAACCACCACCCCTCGGAGTGTATGGCCCTGAGCTTCTCCTGATTGTTGCTAGTCAAGTTTTCAAGCATTCAGAAAAGATGATGAGATTCTTCCGATCATTCCATGGCTAGAGACTCAATTGTCCATTCCGAGGACTCGGCTAATCGATTAGATTTTAACACCTTGCAAGGGTTGTGCACTTTCACCTTATCCTTCATTTTATGCCCATACATAAAATGAAACAAGACCTTTCAGAAAAAGCATTCAACTAAACTAGTCTGACCGTACCCCCTATATTTTGCTACCACCTACTATCAGTACTCTTGGTTGAACCCTTAATCATACTCAATCAAGACAGAGCCCATAATGTCATAAGGCTGCACTGGAAGTACTTTAATTATGGAAGCCTTATTAATCTCTTGCATCCTGAGTGGCCATCCCGAGCGGCATCCTGAGCTACACATCTGTCCTAGAATGTGCCCCAGGACCCACCTACTTCACTTTTCCATCTCACCATTCCACCCAGGTAGTTTATTTTAGTTGAAGTTATTAATTTTATTCACAAAACAACTTTTCATATGATCAAAGCATAGCATCAATATTCAAGTATTTAGCATCCTACCAGGTGGTGTTTGAGGGATAGCTACTCACTACTAGGATCTAGCATTTCGTAAACAAGCTTTCAATTCCACCTATCATGCACACTACTGAAAAACACTAATGCACAATAAAAATAGGTAGAAGAATGTGTGTCACTTGCCTTTTTGAAGAATACAATCTTTCCACTTCTCTCAACTAAGCACGTAGCTCTTCACACAAACTATAACACAAAATAACAATACATAAACATACCATACAAACACCATTCAAACAAATCAAACAATTGAAAAGTGTTTGTTTAACAATTTAGATTTCCTAAAATACTTTGACAAGAGAGATATGGCAAAGGGATTGTGGTTTGTGAGATATGGATTTGGGATCTTAGTGAGGAAAGATCAACATGATTGGAGAGAATTGGACTAGGCAAAATATAATTGATGAAGTCTTTATGCTTTAAGAAAGCATGAATGAAGCTTTAGAATGGCTCATGTGAATTAGATCACATAAGTGACAAGTAGTGTAACAATAATACTATTGAATAAGTGTGACAACAATTATTCTTAAATAGTATACATTACACTTAGGCTTTGGGTAAGTATTAGTGAATCATCTCATTACTCAATTAGCACATTTGCAAATTGAATAGTTCAGCACAAGTGAACAAGTTTAAATAGGCATGAGACTGGATATGAATGATTGACATTTGAGAATATAGCTCAAAGGGTTCATTGGACAATATGAAGTAAGATCATGGGCTATGGTAGTAGAATTAAATCAACACTACAATAGCAACAATTGAATATTGGATTGAGATGTATTCACATCTTACTCAAGTAGCACAATTGCAATTTGAATATATATGAATTAGACAAAATAGACTTAGATGAACAAGATATGGATCAAGGTGATGTCTAAATGATATTTGATGAATGGGTATGGTCATAGGATTCACTAAAGTAGAGGGAAACATTAATTGAAAAAGAACTATAATTAATCTATATAGGAAATACTCAAATTCTCATATTAGAATTTGAATAATTGTGAAGTGATTCAAGAAATTATGGAAGTGATGCTACAGGATAGCTTACAGTAATACAAAGCTACTGCAATTGGAATTATTCAAAAATAGATTATAGAATTCAAATTATGTTCAAATTAGTGATTTAAATAGATTTGAATGCACAAAGTGTGTGCACGTATCCACTTTGATATTTCTTGATCCTATGATGTTCTACATGATGAGAGGATTCCAATGACTACAAATTTGTAATTTTTTGGATGGACAGAACAAAAGATATGAATTTAACAAGCTAGCAGATGTGTTTGATTCAATTTGAAATTAGATTCAAATTGAATACTGAACCTATGAAATATAAGTGCACTAATGGATTCTACACATTCTAAGGATTCCAATGGTATATTATTTGTTATTTTTTGACACAGGAACCAAAAGATATGAATTTTACAAGATTGGGCACAAATCTGATTCAAATTTCTATTTTGAATCTGTTTTGAACCAGGAGCTAACACGTGGACGTTTCCTATTGGTGCATACCATTTCGTGCGGATTAGGAACTGAGGCCATTGGATTTTAGTGGATCTGGACGCACAGGATTGCTCGGTACCCCTTGGCTTAAGTGATCTGTTCTGGGGCCTTAGATCGGGATCCAACGGCAGTGATTAAACAGAGAAGGCGCTCACCGGGGAGATCTAGGTTCCGGTCGTCGCCGGCAATCTGCGCACTGGAGGTGGACAATTCCGTCGCTGAGCAGCTTCCCGGTGATGATGGAGTGCTGCACGACGTTCAGCGTCTCACAGCGAGGACGGGGGTATGATCAACGGCGTCGATCACGACTTGCTGCAAGGAAGAGAGGCGGCTGGATGAGCTCGGGTGGGGGTGGTCTTCGGTTCCCGTCCTGGGGGTTGATTCTTGGATTTTGCCGGGATCGAGCGGAGTCGGTGGCGGATACTGCGGGATCCGGCAAGAAATTTCGCAGTCCTCGCTGCGGCTCGAGCGGAGAAGCGAAAAGGAGAGGGGCGAGGGATCATTAGGCTATTTATAGGCGCGGTCATCTTGCAGAACAAGCTAGGGTTTGGGGCTCGGGGGCGATCGGATGGAGGAGAGGGCATCGTGCTAGGCCAGGCCTCCCTGCCAGAGGAAGAGGAAGGTCCCGATAGGTAGGACCCACCTGTCGGTGGAAGGAGGAGGGGAAAGGGGGTACCATTTTGGGATGGAGCCTTGTTGGGCCATGGGCCGATTCGGGTGCGAGGCCGAACAGTTTCCCTTCGGCCCTTTTCTTTTTCTTTATTTCTTTTCTCCTTTTCTATTTTCTGATTTCAGATTTGTTTCAATTCTTTTGCAAAATTGGTTCAAACACAATTCAACAAATTCCTAAAATCTTCTAATATTCATCACTAAGCTTTAAACCAATAATAACCAAGTTTTCAAAATAAAATATGTTTTCAATAAAACTTTATATGCATAGCATAATGGTTTTGCTTGCATAACAAAAACTAGGATTAGGGTTTTCTAAATGAATCCTTTAAAATCAAATAAAAATACTTTTATCGAACAACACTTGGGATTCATCATAAATTATAGTTTTGAAAATGCAATCTTTAATAAAATAACTAATTTCATAAACAGTCCTTTGCAAGCAAGTTTGCATTGGTTTGAATGAAAAGTAGAAAATAACATTTTTGAAATCTTCCCTTTTCTCAAAGTGACGAGGGTTTAACTCGACAAATGTCCTAGATGAAGGACTTAGGATCGGGGAAATAGGGCGTCGGATGAACTCGAAGGTAAATTCAGTCAAACAAGGTGGCTATGAAAGTAAACGTGGGTGTAGAACCTGGCTTGCTTTCAATCTGTCCCACACCATCCCCTCCTAGCCCCTATATATAGATGGCCAGGTCTCGAGGATCGGGTGGGATCCGACACAGATTACAATATCGACATACGACATGAACTCATATTTCAACTAGTATTATAATTGGGCCTAGCCTAACGGGCCTCAGGGATACTCAACTGACGGGCTCTATTATCTATACCCTTGTCAGTAGCCCCCGAGATTCTACCAGAATTGCAGATTCGGGTTGAATCTCGGATCTTCAATTCTTCGACTTGATCAATACTTGACTTCTTTAAATCTTGAAATCTTCGACTTGGTCTTTTTGACTTATCTTTTTATTATGATATATCGCAAGGGGTTTTGATGAACAAGCCTGACAACTCTGATAGATCAAGAGGCCAGTTAACTGCCGAAATAGATACTTGTCACCTACTACAAATTCAATCCCCTTGGACTTGAATTCGGGAAACCGGTCAAACCCATTCTTTTGCCGCATTTAGGACTTACGAAAAATGAATCCCAGTGGTTCTCAGGGTACCCAGTGCGTCCACCAGGATTTTTCTTCGCATCGTAGAAACGGTGACGAGGGGTTAACTCGACAAATGTCCTAGATGAAGGACTTAGGATCGGGGAGATAGGGCGTCGGATGAACTTGAAGGTAAAATCAGTCAAACAAGGTGGCTATGAAAGTAAACGTGGGTGTAGAACCTGGCTTGCTTTCAATCTGACCTACATCATCCCCTCCTAGCCCCTATATATAGGTGGCCAGGTCTCGAGGATTGGGTAGGGTCTGATACAGATTACAATATCAACATACGGTAAGAACTCGTATTTCGACTAGTATTACAATTGGGCCTAGCTTAACAGGCCTCAGGGGTACTCAACTAACGGGCTCTATTATCTATACCCTTGTCAGTAGCCCCTGAGATTCTACTAGAATTGCAGATTCGGGTCGAATCTCTAATCTTTAAATCTTCAACTTGATCAATTCTTCGACTTCTTCGTCTCTTCAGGTCTTCGACTTGGTTTTATAGTACTTTGCAAGGGGTTTTGATGAATCAAGCCTGACAACTCTGACGGATCAGGAGGCCAGTTAACTGCCGGAACAGATACTTGTCACCTACTTCAAATTCAATCCCTTGGATTTGAATTCGGGAAACCGGTCAAATCCATTCTTTTGCCGCATTTAGGACTTACAAAGAATGAATCCCATTGGTTCTCAAGATACCCAGTGCGTCCACCAGGATTTTCTTCGCGTCGTAGACACGGATACATACCAGCAGAGCGCATCCATGTGCGTATACCGGGCCACACAGGACGGATCACGGGGTCTTACCTTCGTGATAAATCACGGCATTCGAGTTTTGTCGCGATGACGCAACTCGAGAATCATATGTCGCAGCCTTGTTTGACTGATCCAACGCACAAAATATTCGGGTTAAATAACCATGATTTATAAAAACCTCGCTCCCGATGGGAGTAACGTCATATACGAATTCTTTCTTCACCTTCCTTACTCCAGCTCATGAATAAACATCATCGGGTGCGCGCCCAGTGCTCCCGATGCGAGTAGCCCCCGAGGCTATAGTCGAAAATTTATTTTTTCAAGTATAGGCTCAAATATAATGTGCTCCTTCTTTATACATCAACTCGAAATAATTTACTAATAATATCGTCGGGAGCGCGCTCAGCGTTCCCGATGGTAGTAGCCCCCGAGGCTATAGTCGAATGTTTTTTGGATATAGTCTCCAAAATTGATTGCTGTATTATCGGCGCCAATCGTTTTTCTCTACTTTCTTATCATCATAAGTCGCTATATTCAATATTTGTCGAGTATACGCATCTGTCGAGTATACCATTGGTCTTGTATCTTCTTCATGATGTCAGTGGCCAAATTTCCCTATACGTCACATAAACTGAGCGCGAACCGTTTTGTGGGCAGCACGGTAATTTTGTATTTTCCCTGCCCGTTAGTGGGCTGCCGCTTCCTCTCCTTGCGCCACGTGTAAGCCCACGTTCCTTCACTGAGAAGGTATATTAGGGGAGAGTGGGGATTTGTACTGTTTACCAGTTCTTTGTCTCCACCGCCGCCACCATTGTCAATCTCTGCGCCCTGTTCTTCTCCTACGTAGCCCCCGAGCGCAGATTTGTAGATGCGCGTGAAGCACTAGGCGGCGAAGACCAAGATGACCAAGGGTAAAGCGAACTCCTCAACGAGCTGGGTGCCCTCTACTCTCACGCAGAAGGAGTTGGACAAGGCCAAAGCGGACGGTCTTGTTTCCGACAAGGATTCCATTGTCTTCCCCACCACCGAGCGGATCCCCAAGCCCTTAAGCGGCTACCGGGTGATGTTTCTCGCTTTCCTTCTCCGCGGACTCTCTCTTCCTGCTCACGAATTCCTTCGTGGGCTTCTTTATTTTTACGGTGTGCAGCTTCACCAGCTCACCCCAAATTCTATCCTCCACATTGCCTGTTTTGTGACCCTTTGCGAGTCGTTTTTGGGTATCGAACCCCATTTTCTGCTTTGGAGGTCCATCTTTCGGCTTCGCCCCAACGTATCTTTATCTCATAAGCCTGAACTGGGCGGGGCTGTCGTCTCTGTGCGTGCTGAAGCTCAGTATTTGGAATTTTCCATGTCTGCATCAGTCCAGGGTTGGAGAACCAAATGGTTCTACGTCAAAGACCGTAAAGCCTCCTCCGAAGATGAGTACGGCTTAGCCCCTTTTGATGCCTCCAAAGAGTTGAAGAAATTGGCATCGTGGGATTCGCCTCCCACTGATGCTGAGATGAAGGAGGTTGCACCACTGCTAGACCGCATCCAAACTCTGAAAGGAGGTAGAGGAGGTGCTCTGTCGGGTATTCAACTCATGGCTTTTTTCGTACAACGTCGGGTTCAACCCCTGCAGCATCGCCTCTCCAAGCTTTGGAGTTACTCTGGCTTGGTGGATTCTTCTCGAGTCTCTGGAAATTTAATTGAGAAGCAAGATGTCGACAAGCGAGTCAGGAATCTCACCAAACTCACCAAGGATCACGCAGTTGCGGATTTGACCGCCCACTATTTTGACTCCGAGCGCCCTTTGCCCGAGGTATGTTTTCTTTGTGTTCTCAACTTTCGTGTTTCCCATCATTTTTCTGCTGTCAGTTGGCATGTCTCGATGATTTTACTGACTTACTTCTTTTGCAGGGTCATCAATTCCTTGTTTCACGCCCTCCCCTTCCAGAGGAGGGGCCTCTTCCAGCGAATCTTGGTTCTGCTGTTTCTGAAGCCCCCGAGGCTGAAGAAAATCAGGACGGAGATGATGTCGAAATATTGGAAGATGAGACGAGCTCGATGACGTCGCCTCCTCCTGCACTATCTGAAGATCTTGTTGTTGATAAAAAGAGGAAACGTGTCGAAGAGCTTGCTTCTTCGAGTACCTCTGTCCAGAGAACTGCATCCGGTGGAACCCTTATTCAAGAGGATGACCTAGAGCTGTTCGACTACATGGCATCGTAAATGTTCTATGTACTCTATGATTTTATTGTGTTTGCTCTTTTTTTTCCTTTTTGAATTAAAACCTGCTTGCTTTGCTTTCTTTGCAGTGATGATGAGGACCCGAAAAGGGATGCTACCACTACTCCTTCTGCTGAGGATACAACTGCCAATGAACCTCCCCTGCCAGAAGTTGAACCGGCCGTAAAATCTCCGAAGGCCTCCAGAGCTCCTGTCAAGAAAGTTCCCATGTCCCGGAGCACCAAACAGTCAAAAAAATCGAAGGAAGCCGATGTTTCTCCTGAAGCCCCAGAGTCCGCGGGCTCCCCTGATGATGTAAGTAATTCTCCTTGACTTATTTTCTTTGTGTCATCCATATGCTTACGTGTTCTTCTTTGTTAGATATTGTTGAAAAAGTTTGCTGCCTTGGGCGCTGAGTGTGCTGAGTATTTGAAAGCTGCTAGGGCTTCCAAAGGTGAACTCCTTTTCCTATATTGCTTATCTTGCACGCTTTTCTTTGCTTGTTGCTTGACTTTTTCTTTCCTCCTTGTTGTCTTGCAGATGCTTTAGCAACAGCCAACACTCGCATTTCTTTGCTAGAAGCTGAACTCAGCGTTGCTCGGAAAGCTTTTGATGCCGCGACTGCTGCCAAGGTCAGCGCTGAGAAGTCGAATAAATCAGCATTGACCAAGGCAAAGAAAGCAGAAAAAGCCTTGGCTGATGCTAAAAAGGAGCACCTCCAGAGGGAGCAAGCTGTGGCTGAGCGGCTAAACACGATGTCTGCTGCCGCTGGAGGTATATACTATATTTTTCTTCTTCTTCTGCCATTTTTTTACTTGCTTTCTTGTACTCACTGATATTTTCCTCTTCTGCTGCTTTCTGTCCCCTTGATTCTACAGAACGCACCAAGGTGTCTTTGTCGACTTTGCCACCAAACAATGATCCTCTCATGGCTGCGGTTAGCTTGCTTGAGGCGAACTGGATATCTGTCCAGGAAATCTTTGAGTTAGTTAACCGTGTTCTTACGCAGATTTTCGTCGGGTTATGGCCCAAGCAGAAGGCGGAGGTTCCAAACAATGATGTGAGGAAACTCGCCCAAGCCTTCGACACTACTGAAGACCCTGTCCTTCAAATGAAAGGCCTTTCTTTGAAGCGAGGTGCCGAGGGCGCCATTGCATTTTCATATGCACATGGCGCGGAATTGGACTGGGAGAAGATTGGCTCTTCCCACGGCCGTAGCCGCTCGGAGCTGAAGGCTTTCTTTGAGAAGGCGAAGAAATTTTCGCCTGCCATCGTGGCGATGATTTCTCCTTCAGCGGCCTCTACGGCTTCTCCTGCGCCAGCTCCTTCGGTTCCAGTGACTAATGAATCCGCGCCTCCTCCAACTACTGGTGCTGCTTCTGCCACGCCTTCTTCTGCCATGGAGCGGGACGCTGAGGTGGCATAGCCTTAGTCTTCCTGTTGTATTTTTTAATCTCTTTTGTTGTAATGAACTTCTAGTTTGTGCTTTGCCTGAGAACTTGTCAAAAGGCTTTTGTAGATATCTTTTCTAATGTGAAAAGCTTGAATGCTGTTCCTGAGACGTGTCTTTTCTTCTGATTGACTTCAGCCTTTGCTTGCTGGTGAATCGTCGGGTTATGATCGAGCTCCATCCCCTGATGATATATTCGCTTCGGGAGTTTCCTCGCCTCCTCGATCTTCCTGCCGCTGTGAGGAATATTCTTTCAGAGTTGCGGACCTTGAGAGCCGCCTATCCTTTATGAAACGCCAGGCGCAAGTTGCTCTGGACAAGGCTAGTAAGTCCCATGATTTGATGAAGCAAGTATCCGATCTTCAAGATGAAATCTCGAGTCTCGTAGCAAGAATCGCCCATTTTGAAGAATGCGAGTCTTTTCTGATCGGTATCGTCGAATCTGTTTGTGAGATGCTGCTGTGTAAGTCTTCGGGGATCCTTTCCTCTTTATTTTTCCTCTTGTCTTCTGTGTGCCAATTTTTGCTTGATCTGCAGGTACTTGCCTTGATCTTGTTGGTGAATCACGTCGAGTTACTGAGCGGATTACTGCTCTTCAAAATGCTGCACAAGGAACCAAAAGCTTATGGTCCAATCCCCGTCGTTGTCGCGCTATCATGCTTCTCCAGGATCGTGCCCAATACATTGGCGAAGCTGTTGACTGTCATATTGCCTCGTAACCCTATGCCGAGGGATTTTAGACAGCTACTCGAAACTTTCTGGATGAGCCAGCGAGTCCATCTCCTTATAAAGCTGAATCTGATTGCTGGTGCTAATTTCGCTCTTGGATGGATGCGAAAGTGGAATCCAAGACTTAATTTTGACCGCTTGTCTCAGAGTTTGCCTCCAGGACGAACTACGGTTGGCATTCACATGGAGGCGACGCTGGAGCCAGCGAGGAGAATTATCTCAAGACTGTTGCAAGAGGACGCTAGGTTTTTTCAGGAGTATCATTACTTGAATCCTTTTGGTGTCGATGATTCAGAGCCACCTGCGCCGTGATTTCGATGTACATAGTTATTGTACCATGGGAGTACTTTTTCCCTGAGTTGTTACCTCGAGGGAAATTTTGGTACTCGAGATGTTTGGTTTGTTTTGGCGTTTGCCGCGTTTAGATATGTAAGCTCAGATATGAGGAACTTGTCTTTATTATACTTGTAATATAATATACATGGGATAACCCAAGAGATCCGGCCTATGACCTGTGTTCTGGATCTAGAGGGCATTGCCCTAGGATAACTTGTGGCTTTTACAGCCTTTCTTTTCTTCTACCCTACTTTGGTGTTCTCAACACTTATGCCTCCGTGGCCTTCTCTTCTTCCCTTGTAGGTTTGTCTTCTCCTGATGCTTCTACTTGTGGTTTCTTCACCTCTGGTTTCGCGGGACGTCCTTTGGGTAACTTGTCGACTTTTGTAGTCACGCTTTTTGCTTTCTCTTTGGGTTCTCCATAGTTGGCTATCATGCCAAAGTTTTGTGCCATCTTGTGGAACTCCTTGTCACATAGGTCTGATACCTCGAAGCTTTCTTTTACTGTGATAATTCCTTTGGGTCCTGGCATTTTTAGTACCAGGTAGGTATAGTGAGGTACTGCCATGAATCGTGAAAATGCGGGTCTCCCGAGGATTGCGTGATATTGTGATGGCCAGTCCATGACTTCAAAGTCAAGTTTTTCCCTTCTGTAGTTTTGCCGATTTCTGAAGCAAACGTTGAGTTCTATTCGACCAAGTGGATAGTTGGCACTTCCTGGGACTATTCCGTGAAAGGAGCAGTTAGTTGGCTTCAGGAACTCTGATGAAATGTGCACTGCCCGTAGGGTTTTTGCGTAGATCAGGTTTATTCCGCTTCCTGCGTCCATGAATATTCTGTCTACATCGTACATCCCTATTTGTGCTTTGAGTACCAAGGGCGTGTTTCCTGGCCGAGGTACTGTTATTGGGTGATCATCCCTGCTGAATTCTATGGGTTGCTCTGACCAATGTAGATATTCTATTGTTGCTGGCGGCGAAGTTACTGCTAGGTTAACTTGTCAAGTTATGCTTTTCTCCTCTTTGTTCGACTTGGGTACCGGTTGTATCATTGCTGCAATGTGCCCTTTAAATGGAATATACCCTTCATCGTCGTCGCGTCCCTGGTTTGGTTGATCTTGGCCCTTGGTAGCTCCATTGTTTCCTTGTTGGGTTGTAGGTGCGTTGCTTGTATTTCCTTCGTATCCTTGCCGCTTTGCTTCGGCTTGCTTATTTAGTGCTGCTTCCTGCAGTTTCAAGAACCTGGTGCAATCTTTCATTGCGTGTCTGGATACACGTTTCCCATCGACAAACGCAGAATGGATATGGCATGGTCCGTTGAGCATATCTTCTGGTGATGGGTTATACTCTCTAGACTCCCTTGGTTGAAACTTTCGGTAATCTTCTTTTCCGTAGCTATGGTATCCCGAGTTTTTCCGATCGATGCTTTGGTAGCTGTTATCTTTGTATCCTGCGGCTACTTGGTTATGAGAGCCATAGTTGTCGTAGTTGCGGGATCTTCTGCGTTGCCCTCCATACCTGTTTCCTCTATCGTCCCCTGGTGAACACGTGCGTTTATTGTTGCACGCATCCTCTCCATCTGCAAATCTGTTCGCTACGTCCATTAGATCTGATACTATTTTTGGCTTGATCCTTCCCATTTCTTCGACTAGGTCTCCTCGTTGCAACCCGACTATAAATGCGTCTATTGCTCTTTCATCTGAGACTTCGACTGCCGAGTTTTTGATTATACTCCACCTTTGGATATATGCCCTTAACGTTTCCCCGTGCTGCTGTACACAGGCTTTGACTTCTTCTATAGATGCTGGCCGTTTGTACGTCAATTTGAAGTTACTCGTGAATTGCTTTGTGAGTTCTTCCCAGCTTCCAATTGTTTCTTCTTCTAGTTTGCTTAACCATGACCTTGCTGCACCGGTGAGGTGTAACTGTAAGCTTTGTATTGTTGTTTCCCTGGTTCCTCCTAATATTTGTACTGCTTGCAGGTAGTCTAAAAGCCATGATTGTGGCTCCTGAGATCCGTCGTACTTTTGCTGGTCATGAGGTAACTTGAGACGGCGACCGATAGGAAGGACGAGTCAAGGTTTTTTGAGATGCTTTGCCTTTCTGAGTACTCTAGATTCTCATACCTTGAACCATGTCGACGATGCCTTCTGTTTGTATATGATGCATCACTACGTGCTCTGCGAGCAGCTTCGCTTGCTATAATGGCTGAGTCCTTTCTTTTCTATATTTCAATCCTCTCTTTTGCTAATTGTTTCGCCTGTTGCCTTAGGGCGTAATGGTACCCCAAGAGCATGTTTTGGCTAGAGTTTGTTGGTATTGGCGTGCCATGCTCCACGGCTGTATTGACTGTTCTCCACTCTTCTTCTGATAGTCGAACTTTTACCCTCGTTGCGAGGGAGTCAGTGGTTTCTCCCTCTGCTAAATGATTTGCCCCTCTGTTTATATTTGCTGGGTTAAGTACTGGGTTGTTGTTATCGTCGAGTTCTTCTGAGTTATCTTCTGTGATGGTGAGTATCTGACATCGATTGTCGAGCTTGCTATTGTGACTTGAGAAGATCGGATTGTCGTCTTCAGAAAGTTCTAATCCCGTTTTCCAGGAGTCCGTTGATTGATTTGAGTTGTCATCGTGGTGGACTGCGAGATCTTTGAGTTGCACTTCTAAGTCAGAATTCTTCATGATTTCGTCGCCTCCTATGATTTTTTTCCTTCTTTTGCTTCTGCTAAGCTGACCGGCGAGTTTACCTCGCTAGAAGAGCTTTCTGATGATTCCGACATTGCTACTGTCTCGGGTTCACTAGCCGACTGATCCGAAGGGTATCTGAATTTCGTCGACTTGTGAGCTGTTGTTGGCTAAAAGCAAAAAAGTCGTCGAGTTCATGATGCCAACGCCCAGAGTCCCCACGGTCGGCGCCAATTGACGAGGGGTTAACTCGACAAATGTCGTAGATGAAGGACTTAGGATCGGGGAGATAGGGCGTCGGATGAACTCGAAGGTAAAATCAGTCAAACAAGGTGGCTATGAAAGTAAACGTGGGTGTAGAACCTGGCTTGCTTTCAATGTGACCTACACCGTCCCCTCCTGGCCCCTATATATAGGTGGCCAGGTCTCGAGGATCGGGTAGGGTCCAATACAGATTACAATATTGACATACGGTAAGAACTCGTATTTCGACTAGTATTACAATTGGGCCTAGCTTAACGGGCCTCAGGGGTACTCAACTAACGGGCTCTATTATCTATACCCTTGTCACACGGATACATACCAGCAGAGCACATCCATGTGCGTATACCAGGCCACACAGGACGGATCCTGGGGTCTTACCTTCGTGATATATTTCAATCACATCATTCGAGTTTTATCGCGATGACGCAACTCGAGAATCATATGTCGCAGACTTGTTTGACTGTTCTAACATGTCAAATATTCGGGTTATTCTACCTTAATTGATAAAACTCCCTCCCGATGATAGTAGTGATATCTTCAAAGTCTCTTTTGCATCCTTTCCTTCATTGTTCATTATAAAACATCATCGGGTGCGCGCCCAGCGCTCCTGATGGGAGTAGCCCCCGAGGCTATAGTCGAAAAAACTTATTTTGAGTATAGGCTCAAAGACAGTGTGTCTTCTTTCATGAGATCATATCGTGACTCAATAATATCGTCGGGTGCGCGCCCAGCGCTCCCGATGGTAGTAGCCCCCGAGGCTATAGCCGAATATTTTCGGGTATAGACTCAAAGAATGATTTCTTTTTTACCGGACTCAACTTTTCATCGGCTTCCTTGATCTTCTCTTATATAAATTCTCCTTATCGAACCACCTTTGGAATGTTCATCTTACTAGAGTCCACTACTATCATAGTCTTCACTTCTTGTTACCCGCACATTTGTGAGGTCACTAATACAATTAATCTGCCTGTAATTATCTCTTGATTTTGACCGTTACCCATGGGCAGTGCGATAATTTCGCAATTTTTCTGCCCGTTAGTGGGCTACCATTTCCGCTCCTTGCGCCACGTCTCAGCCCACGTTCCGTTACCTGGACGCTATATAAGGGGAGAGTGGGGAAAATCACTGTTTACTAGCCCACTGCCCGTTGTTGCAATCTCTGCGCTCCTCTGATCTCCTGCATAGCCCCCGTGCGCAAATCGTAGATGCGCGTGAAGCATCTGGCGCAGAAGAACAAGATGACCAAGGAGATGAACGTCGCGACCAGCTGGGTGCCTTCTGTCTTCACGCAGAAGGATCTGAACAAGGCCCGAGCTGATGGCCTCGTCTCTGATGAAGATCAGGTCATCTTCCCGAGCATCGAACGGATCCCCAAACCCAGAGATGGCTTTCGGGTGATATTTTTTGCCTTTGTCTTGCGCGGTCTTTCCCTTCCTGCCCACGAGTTCCTTCATGGGCTTCTTCTTTTTATGGTGTGCAGCTTCATCAGCTCACACCAAATTCCATTCTGCATATCGCTTGCTTCATAACTCTTTGCGAGTCGTTTCTGGGGATCGATCCCCACTTTCTTCTTTGGAGATCCCTCTTTCGGCTCCGCCCCAGTGTCGCATTATTGAAGAAACCCGAACTGGGTGGAGCTTGTATTTCTGTCCGTGCTGAATCGCAGTACTTGGAATTTTCCATGGCTGTCTCGGTACAAGGTTGGAGGACTAAGTGGTTTTACATCAAAGACCGCAAGATTTCTGCCTCCGATAAATACGGCATAGCTCCATTTGATGCCTCCCAAGAGTTGAAGAAATTGGCCTCGTGGGATTCGCCTCCCACGGAAGCTGAGATGGAGGAGATCAAGCCACTTCTAGCCCGCATTCAGGAGCTGAAGGGTGGTAGAGGAGGTGCACTTTCGGGTACTCAACTCATGGCTTATTTCTTGCAACGTCGAGTTCAACCCCTGCAGCATCGTCCCTCCAAGTTATGGACTTTTTCCGGCTTGGAGGATCCTTCTCGAGTATCCGAAGATCTTATGGAGAAGAAGGATCTCGACAAGCGTGTGAGAGCGCTTACTACTCTCACCAAGGATCATGAAGTTGCGGATTTGGTCGCTGGCTACTTCGACTCCGAGCATCCCTTGCCTGTTGTATGTTACTGTCTTTACTTGTCTTGTTTTTCTCTTATCATTGTTCGCCTTGTAACTTTCGGGTTGTTTTTCTTTTCAGGATCATCGACTTCTTGTTTCTCGCCCTCCTCTCCCAGAGGGAGGTGCCATTCCACATGTGCCTGTTTCCGAGGCCTCTAAAGCCCCTGAGGCTAAGGACAGCCAAGATGGAGACGAAGGTGAAGATTCACTGGAAGGGACTAGCTCAACGACGTCACCTGCTCCCGCGCTTTCTGAAGATCTTGGCGTTGACAAGAAGAGGAAGCGCATCGAAGAGTTTGCTTCCTCGAGTGCCTCCGCTCATAAAACTATGGTCGAGGAAACTTTCGCGCCAGAGGGCGACGTAGAGCTCTTCGATCCCATGGACTCGTGAGTGTCCTTCTGCTTGTTTTCGTATATTATCTTTTTCTTGTCGACTTCGATAAATGACTTATCTTTTGCTTCTTTCTACAGTGACGAGGAGAACCCGAAAAGATTTGCTGCTGCCGCCCCTATCACTGATACTCCGGTTGTCAACGAGCCACTGTCACAAGAGGTCAATCCAGCAGCGAAATCTCCAAAAGCTCCCAAGAAGCCTATCAAGAAGGTAGTCACTGTTCGTAGTTCTAAGTGCTTGAAGAAATCGTCAGACGCCGGTGCTACTCTTGTGGCCCATCAGTCCACAAGCTCCTCCGATGATGTACGTGGACACACTGGTATATTTACTTCTTTCTTTTGCGTGTTGATACATACGTCCCATTTTCTGGATAGAACTTGATGAAGAAATTTGTCACCTTGGGCAATGAATGTGTCGAGTACTTGAGAGCTGCTAAGGCCTCCGAGGGTAAATTTCTTTTCCTATATTTGCTTGTTTTGTGTACCTTTCTTTGCTAATTTGCTTGACTTTTCTTTCTCTTTGATGAACTACAGATGCTCTAGCAACAGCCAATGCTCGCATTTCATCACTAGAAGCTGAACTTGAAGCTTCCAGGAAAGCTTTTGATGCCGCCACTGCTGCCAAGGTCAATGCTGAGAAATCCAATAAATCAGCACTGGCTAAAGCGAAGAAAGCGGAAAATGCCCTGGCTGATGCTAACAAGGAGCACCTCCAGCGAGATCATGCCGTGGCTGAGCGGCTGAACAAGATGTCTACTGCTGCTGGAGGTATATACTATACATTTCTTTCCTTTTGCTGACTTGCTTACTCTCTTATGCTTGCTGGTGTATTCCTTGTCTGCTGTTTTCTGTTTCCTTTGTTTTTGCAGAATATTCTGAGTTGTCTGCGTCGACTTTGCAACCAGACAACGATCCTCTCTTGGCCTGCTGGAAGCGAACTGGATATCTGTCCAGGAGATCTTCGAGTTGGTTAACCGCGTGCTTACGCGGATTTTTGTCGGGTTGTGGCCCAAGCAAAAGGTGGAGGTGCCAGATTTGAAAAGCCTTGCCAAGGCCTTCGACACCCCTGACGATCCCATACTTGCCATGAAGGGCCTCTCCTTGAAGCGAGGTGCCGAGGGGGCCATTGCGTTTTCATATGCACATGGTGAGGAGGTTAACTGGGAGAAGGTGAGCTCTTCCCACGGCCGTCCCCATTCAGAGCTGAAGGCTTTCTTTGAGAAGGCGAAAAAGTATGCGCCAGGCATCGTGTCGCTGATTTCTCCTTTGGCGGCTTCTGCGACTTCTACTACGCCAATTTCTTCGACTCCGGCGACAAGTGGATCTGTGCCTCCTCCCAACGCTGGTGCTGCTTCTGCTACACCGAGGTCTGCCGCGGATCGCGAGGCCGAGGTGGCGTAGACTTGGCCCCCTGTTGTAATTTTTAGTTTTATTCTGATGTAGCAAACTCTTAGTCGCATGTAGCCCGAGAACTTTAGTCAGAGGGCTTGCCCTGTTGTAAATATTTCTTCTTTTGCAAAATGTCGTGTTCAATTCAGCTTCTGAGATGCTTCTCTTTTCTTTTCTTTTGGCTTCCAGCCTATTCGTGCTGGTAGATCATCGGGTCGCGATCAGGCTCCCTCTCCTGCCGATGTTTTCGACTCTGGGACTTCGTCGCCTCCTCGTCCTTCTTGCCAGTGTGCTGAGTACTCCTCAAGGATTTTAGACCTTGAGAGACGCTTGTCTCTGGCGAAGCGCCAAGCACAGATGGCTATGGATAAGGCCAACAAATCTTGCGGGTTTATGAAACAGATATACATTCTTGAGGATAAGGTGTCAGGTCTGATGGCAAAAATCGTGCATCTCGAAGAATGCGACTCCTTCCTCATTGGTATTGTCGAATCTGTTTGTGAGATGTTGCGATGTGAGGTTCCTTGTGGCTTTTCTCGTTTCCTTTCATTCCACTACTGCTGTCTAATATCTTTTGTTGTCTTAGGTACTTGTCTGGACTTTGCTGCTAAAGCACGTCGAGTTGCTGAGCGAAATACAGCTCTGGAGAAGGCATCAGAGGGGATCGACAGTTTGTGGTCTGATCCTCGACGCTGTCGTGCTATTGTGCTACTTCAAGATCGTGCTCAGCATATTGGAGAGATAGTTGATGGTTGTCGAAGATCTCTGATAACCATGCATTCTGTCATGCTTCCTCGCAATCCTCTGCCTGGAAGCTTTCCATTGTTACTTGATACTTTCAGATCGAGCCAGCGAATTCATCGGCTGATGGAGCTGAACTTGGTGGTTGGAGCCAATTTTGCTCTTGGGTGGGTGCGTAAGTGGCATCCAAGGCTTAATTATAGTTCCATGTCACTGAGTTATCCTCCAGGTGGAGCTAGTTTGCGAGTACATCTGGAGAATACCCTGCAGCCTGCCAGGAGGATCATAGCTAGGCTGTTGCGAGAGGATGCTGCATTTTTCCGCGAACATCATTACTTAGATCCCCTGGGGGTGGATGATTCTGATAACCCGATGTTATGATGTGACACTTGTATGTATTTTTGTGTGTATAATGCGAGAGTTTTTGTTTTCTAACTTTTTATGTTAGAAGTTTTATCCTCAGAGCATTTTTACTTTGTGTGTATATTGGTGTGCTTGCTGCAGTTTTTGAAGACACGTAAACTCAAATAAGAGGAACTTTTGTCTTTTATTTATGAATATAATGTAAGATACATGGGATGACCCAAGAGATCCGGCCAATGACCCGTGTTCTGGATCTAGAGGGCATTGCCCTGGAATAACTCGTGGCTTTTACAGCCTTATTTTGCTACTCTACTAATTTGTATGCCTTGTCGCCTATGTTGCTTGAGTCTTCTCATCTTCTCCTGTAGGCTTCTCTTGTTCTGGTAACTGTACCCGAGGTTTCTTTACTTCTGGTTCCTTAGGGTTTCCTTCGAGTTGTTGTGCGACTCCTGTAGTCGTGCTTTTTGTTTTGTAGTTATGTTCCTTGTAGCTTGCCATCATGCCGAAGTTTTGGGCCATCTTGTGAAATTCCTTGTCATATAGATCTGATAACTCAAAGCTTCCTTTGACTGTAATAATTCCTTTGGGTCCTGGCATTTTTAGTACCAGGTAGGTGTAATGAGGTACTGCCATGAATCGCGAGAACGCGGGTCGTCCGAGGATCGCATGATATTGTGATGGCCAGTCCATGACTTCGAAGTCGAGTTTCTCCCTTCTGTAGTTTTGCCGATTTCCAAAGCAGACATTGAGTGCTATTCGACCAAGTGGATAGTTAGCACTCCCTGAGACTATTCCGTGAAAGGAGCAATCGGTTGGCTTCAGGAACTCCAATGAAATGTGCATTGCCCGTAAAGTTTTTGCGTAGATTAGGTTTATCCCACTTCCTGCATCCATAAATATTCTGTCGACATCGTACGTCCCTATTTGTGCTTTGAGTACCAAGGGCGTATTTCCTGGCCGAGGTACTGTTATTGGATGATCATCTCTGCTGAATTCTATGGGTTGCTCTGACCAATGCAGATATTCCGTTGTTGCTGGAGGTGAAGTTATTGCAAGGTTAACTTGTCGAGTTATGCTTTTCTCCTCTTTGTTTGACTTGGGCATTGGTTGTATCATTGCTGTAATGTGCCATTTGGATGGAACATATCCTTCGTCATCGTCGCGTCCCTAGTTTGATTGATCTTGGCCCTTGGGAGCTCCACTGTTTCCTTCGTATCCCTGCCATTTTGCCTCGGCTTGCTTGTTAATTGCTACTTCTTGTAGCTTCAAGAACGTGGTGCAATCTTTCATTGCGTGCCTGGATACTTGTTTCCCATCGACAAACGCAGAGTGAATATGACATGGTCCGTTGAGCATATCTTCTGGTGATGGGTTGTACTCTCTGGATTCCCTTGGCGGAAACTTTTTGTAATCTTCTTTGCCATAGCTACGGTAACCCAAACTTTTACGATCGTTGCCTTGGTAGCTGTTATCTTTATATCCTGCGGCTACTTGGCTGTGAGAGCCATAATTGTCGTAATTGCGAGATCTTCTCCTTTGACCTCCATATCTATTTCCTCTATCGTCCTCTGGCGATCGCGTGCGTTTATTGTTGCATGCATCTTCTCCATTTGCAAATCTGTTTGCCACATCCATTAGATCTGATACTGTTTTCGGCTTGATTCTGCCCATCTCTTCGACTAGGTCTCCCCATCGTAACCCGACTATGAATGCGTCAATTGCTCTGTCATCCAAGACTTCGACTGCCGAATTTTTGATTATACTCCACCTTTGGATATATGCTCTTAATGTCTCCCCGTGTTGCTGCACGCAGGCTTTGACTTCTTCTATGGATGTTGGCCGCTTGTACGTCGACTTGAAGTTACTTGTGAATTGTTTTGTGAGCTCCTCCCAGCTTCCAATTGTTTCCTTTCCTAGTTTGCTTAACCATGACCTTGCTGCACCGGTGAGGTGTAATTGCAAACTTTGCATTGCTGTTTCACTGGTTCCTCCTAATAGTTTTACTGCTTGTAGATAGTCTGAAAGCCATGACTGTGGCTCCTGAGATCTGTCGTACTTTTGTTGGTCATGGGGTAATTTGAAACCTTTGGGTACTGGTGTGATGCAAACCCTACGGGTAAAGCATGGCGCCCCCATCTCCTTTTCATCATCTTCGTAGTCATATGTTCTGTTGGGAGTTCTGGATCGTCGGGTTCCTTTGTTCTTTCGACTATTGTATCGTCCTGGTGATGGCGTCCTAGATCGGCGACTTCCACTTCTATGCCAAGGACTGTTGTGATGGCGTGGTGATCTTGGTTTATGGGTTCCTTTGTTGCGATATGCCTCCTCCTCTTTTGCTGATAATTTGTTGCCTACCATCTTCAATCCATTTAGCGCTGCGCGGTGCATATGTTCCCTCGGGTCTCCTGGATTTGGTCGTGTTGTATGCAGGTATGCTTGAGCTACCACCAATGCTGCTTCAGGAGTTTTTGGTATAATGTTTCCTTGCTCGCCGACCGATAGGAAGGACGAGTCAAGGTTTTTCGAGATACTTTGCCTTTCTGAGTACTCAAGATTTTTATATCTTGATCCATGTCGATGATGCCTTCTGTTTGTGTACGACGCGTCACTACGTGCTCTGCGAGCAGCGTCGCTTGCTACAATGGCTGAGTCCTTCCTTTTCTGTATTTCAATCCTTTCCTTTGCTAATTGCTTCGCCTACTGCCTTAGGGCGTAATGGTATCCCAAAAGCATGTTTTGGCTGGAATTTGTTGGTATTGGCATGCCGTGCTCCACGGCTGTCTTGATTGTTTTCCACTCATCTACTGATAGTCGAACTTTCTCCCTTGTTGCGAGGGAGTCAGCGGTTTCTCCTTCTGCTAAGTGATTTGCCCCTCTGTTTATGTTTGCTGGATTAAGCACTGGGTTGTTGTTGTCGTCGAGTTCTTCTGAATTGTCTCCTGTGATGGCGAGTATCTGGTATCGATTGTCGAGTTTGCTGTTGTGACTTGAGAAGATCGAATTGTCATCTTCAGAAAGTTCTAATCCCGTCTTCCAGGTATCTGTTGATTGATCTGAGGTGTCGTCGTGGCAGATCTTGAGATCTTCGAGTTGCACTTCTAAGTCAAAATTCTCCATGGTTTCGTCGCCTCCTGCGGTTTTTCCTTCTTCTGCTTCTGCCAAGCTGACCGGCGAGTTTACCTCGCTGGAAGAGCCTTCTGATGATTCCGTCATTGCTACTGTCTCGGGCTCACTTGCCGACGGATCCGGTTTCGCTGGATCTGAAAGGCGAATCGAACCTAGTGATCCGACGCAAAAGTATAAACTTCCGATCGTTAACTCCATATCTTGATCCATGCTCTCGAATACTTGCGAGAAACTTGACTGATGAGGTTGAAAATCGACGGTTCCGAAGGGTATCTAAATTTCGTCGACTTGTGGATTGCTGTTGGCTAAAAGCAAAAAAGCCATCAAATTCATGACTCCAACGCCCAGTTCCCCACGGTCGGCGCCAATTGACGAGAGTTTAACTCGACAAATGTCCTAGATGAAGGACTTAGGATCGGGGAAATAGGGCGTCAGATGAACTCGAAGGTAAATTCAGTCAAACAAGGTGGCTATGAAAGTAAATGTGGGTGTAGAACCTGGCTTGCTTTCAATCTGTCCCACACCGTCCCCTCCTAGCCCCTATATATAGATGGCCAGGTCTTGAGGATCGGGTGGGATCCGACACAGATTACAATATCGACATACGACATGAACTCGTATTTCGACTAGTATTACAATTGGGCCTAGCCTAACGGGCCTCAGAGGTACTCAACTGATGGGCTCTATTATGTATACCCTTGTCACAAAGAAACTCTTCAAGAAATATTAGGGGGTTTGAAATGGTTTCTGAAATAAGGCTTATAAAGTTTTAATTCCTTGTGAAATTTCAATCAATGCACTCAAAACAAAGGCAAAAAATTCCCCCAAAATTTGATAAAATCTTAGGATGTTACAGACTACCACCCTTAAAAGAAATCTCGTCCCCGAGATTGGAGAGGCTAGAAAGAAAGTAGGTATTGGGTTACCTAGGTGGCTACCACCCTTAAAAGAAACTTTTGTAGGTAGTCTAGGCACTTGGGTTCCACCAGAAACACCTTGGTGTTAAGTTGGCACTGGGTCATCCTTTGAACCCATAGTTAGTCTTCTTCTTCATTTCCGGTAGGTGGGTGTCTACTCACAATTCCGGGCACCAACCTTCCTTAGGGTTGCTTGAGAACTACATTGCTCCATTGTAGAGCTTCTATCCGGCGGGGTAGTTGTTGAACTACTTTGGACACAAAGGAGTCACTCTTCAGTTCTGTTGAACTACTTTGGACACTGAAGAGTCACTCTTTGGGTCAATCAGAAGTCCAAGTTGATATGTTCCTTTTTGGGTCAATCAGAAGATCAAGCTGAGAGGTTTTCCTATCTTCATCTCCACTTCTTTGTCATCATCCTTGGATGTTCTTCATCTTATGGTTACTTCCTTTATGATACCATTCTATTCCATTCCATTCTGGTAACCTTCCTTGTGATACCATTCTGTTCTTGTAACCTTCCATGTTAGTAGGATTTCTTCCTTTGAGATACCATTCTGTTCCCGTGGTGTTATCCATGTTGATGAACTTCTTCCATTGCGAGTCTTCTTCAGCAGAATGCTTGAAGTTCATCCTTACCATTTTGCCTACGTTTTGGCAGCACTTGCCTTCTATAAGGGGTATAATATGCTATCCTCCTAAGGTTAAGGCTTAACAACGTCATTTCTCATAGGTATGTCTCTCTAGGTTTGTGTTTATTAAACCTCGTATTCTAACTCTTGGTCAACCTCACTAGTTTGACAAAAGTTTTCTTGGATATGGGCTTAAAATTTCCAAATATGGGATTTCAAAATTCAAAAATGGGATTTGGGAATTTTGAAAACAAAATTTATCGTTCCTAGCTAGGGTTTGCAAACAAAACTCATGGCAACAATCCTTAGTTTACAGATCCTTAGGTTTGCCGTCTTATAAGGAGAATAAGATCCATTCCATTAAGTTGGTCTCCTTTGTACCTTTATCTCCTTCTAAGGGTTATTGTGGTTGTTCCGTCATTGAGGATACTTCGGTTTGGGTTTTAGGACAGGTTTAAGTCTTAGCATAGATGAGAAATAGATAGAAGGGGTCTAAAGAAAATTCCTACCCAACCATAGCAGATTGTTTGCAAGATGAATTCTCTTGATCTGCTGCACAAACAAAATCTAACAAGCATTCATCACATCAATCAAACTAGTTTCTAAAACACACATAAAAGTACGATCATCCACAAGCTGGTATGATCATAAACGTTTATTACACGTCGTAGCTTAATAAAATCCTAAATGGAGGTCCAACTATAGCTTCTTGATTCTCTTTCATGCAGATCCACTGTTCTGGTCCAGCTGCTTCTGTAGATTGGCAATCTGCTCATCCTTGGTTTTGATGAGGTCTCCTTGAACACTAAGTTCAGATACCAACTTTTCCATGTCACCTTGAAGTTGGTTTATGGTTTCCTTCAATGTAGTAGTATCCTCCTTTTCTTCTTTGAGGTCCTGCTGGGTATTGTGAAGTCTCCACTTGAGTCTTTCTCCAAGTTCCTTTATAGCTGACCACGCAGCACATCTTGCTGAGTCAAGGAATGATGGATACATCTCGGAGTTGGTGAACATCCAAAGTCCCATCTTCTTGTGGTCATCTTCCTTGTTCTTGTATAGGTGCAGTTGCACCCACCAATATTCTTCACCTTCGTCAATCATGGGAAATCCTTTGTAAACTGCTTCTCCTTGCATTCCCATGCTTAACATAAGGGTCTTCGATGCTTTGGGAAATTCAGTCTCACACTTCAGTGTCATGATCATCACTAGTTCTTAAATAGGTGACGCTGAATAGTCATGTTCATCACTGGTCTTTTCATGATGTATTCAGTGAGGTTAGGCATCTAAAATAGAGGGAAAAGTTGTGTAAAACAAATGAATGTGATAAGTTCTTTATGAGAGAGATTCAAACTGAGAAGTAGATAAATTTTATTTTAGAAAACTGAAAAGAGGAGTTTTCTTGTAGAGGGAAGAATTCCTATGGGGGCTTTCTAGTCTATTTCAAACCTAGGGTCTCAATCCTACAGGCAACACTATGCTCTGATACCATTCTGTAGCGCCCTGCCTTATCAAAAGACAGAACTCCCGTGTTACTGTGCCATTCCCTGGATCAGTAGATAGCACCACAGTACAAAAATAGTAATCATTGCAATAGCATCAATATTATAATGTAAATCCAGTTACATAGGTATTCAACCTTACGAGTACACAGCATAAGCATAGTAGCAATGAGCCTCCATCTTCATCAAGTGCCACAGGCAGACATGTTGGAATGTAAGCTCGAGATCCTACTCCTGGTTCCTTACTTGACAATAAAAACCTGCACGTTTGAATATGCAGCCCCAGAGGGGTCAGTACAATAACGTACTGGCAAATGACACATATTTGTGGTATTTGTGAAAAAGACTAAACTACATGAAATCTGGCTTAGTGGATCTCAAAGGCTAATTTTGCAGAAAGCCAATTTTATCCTATAACTTTCCAAAACCTTTTTAACAAAATTTTATTTATGAAGGGTTGAAATAACTCTCATACATTACATACTAGCTAGGCATGTAGTTTCTGGGCGAAACTCAACATAGTTGTGAAACAACAGAAACCACCACCCCTCGGAGTGTATGGCCCTGAGCTTCTCCTGATTGTTGCTAGTCAAGTTTTCAAGCATTCAGAAAAGATGATGAGATTCTTCCAATCATTCCATGGCTAGAGACTCAATTGTCCATTCCGAGGACTCGGCTAATCGATTAGATTTTAACACCTTGCAAGGGTTGTGCACTTTCACCTTATCCTTCATTTTACGCCCATACATAAAATGAAACAAGACCTTTCAGAAAAAACATTCAACCAAACTAGTCTGACCGTACCCCCTATATTTTGCTACCACCTGCTGTCAGTACTCTTGGTTGAACCCTTAATCATACTCAATCAAGACAGAGCCCATAATGTCATAAGGCTGCACTAGAAGTACTTTAATCATGGAAGCCTTATTAATCTCTTGAATCCTGAGTGGCCATCCGAGCGGCATCCTGAGCTACACATCTGTCCTAGCATGTGCCCCAGGACCCA